>BPTQ01000008.1:226837217-226912984 GCA_019973895.1 Chrysanthemum seticuspe | reverse complement strand
ACATTTACTTAAACTATATGAACCATAGCATTATTTTTACTACACGTTACATAAGAGGGGGCATTCAAACTTTTGTTAATATTTGTACATGTTGCCCCGATACTTTTGAGTGAACTACTTAACTACACTACTGTTTTCACTCATGTGGCTTTACATCGCACTAGAGCTTTGACTGGATAATACTTACTATACTATACATTATTCAGTACTACATTACAATACGTACGCTAAGCCTACTATAAATATGGTGAATACTTAAAAACTTTTGTTATGAAGAGCAGCTTTTATATTAGAAAATTGCAGAACTGGTAAAAATTTAATGAAGTGTACATAAACGCAACTTTGCTATAGGATGCTATTCGTAAATCACTAAATAACACTTTTATAATGAAAAGCAGCATTTTATTACAATAACTTTAAAGGTACTTTTACTGTTTTTGCCGGAGATTTTCGATCAGCATTTTACCACGTGCAGCTCGCAATCCTTTGCTTGAGTTGCCAAAACCCTTCGAGCATACTATTAGAGTTTCAAAATCATGTACTCAAAAGTAGGATCTCCAGAGCTTGTATTTCTTTTATCTCCAATTTATACCATGAAAATCAGGTTTTATATTAAATTCCTACCAAAAAGCCGTTTCAAACTCGCTGGCTCGAGACCTCTAGGATGAAAACTCATGTACTAAAACTTTGAGATTATCATACGAGCTTCCCAAAACCGTTGAGTTCGTTTCCTAACGCTCGACGTGCACCATTTTACGACTAGCTTTTAGAGGCCGTTTTTGTCATTTTCATGGAAATTTCAATAACATTATTTTACGACGAAAAGTAATATTTTCACAATAAATCACTAAATGCTTATCGTAGGATATCGTTTCAACGCAAATACATGTGAAGTAATTTAAAAATGGTCAAGACGTTAAAAGATTATATTTTCGACGAGAAGTATTGTTTTCAAAAATTCATAAGTGGTATAAATATCATCCGAATCGCATGCATAACATTACATCATGACTTATTACATATCATATCATTCATAATAGGTCAGTTTCGAGATCACGCTACATTTCGGTGTACTCACTTTTGTCATCACATCAATTCATCAAGTGAGTTTTCATAGCCCCGTTGTACATGTTTATAATTGTTTTCAAACTTACGGGGGAGAATACATTGCACATCATTTTTATTACGATACCAAGTATATCAAATTCATTTACATTGCTTAAGTTATCTCATGCCAATTGAATGTCCCCATTATATAACATGAGCCGTTAATTTCATAGAAGCGAGGGTGAGTGGATAGATCTATCGAGGGTGACTCCTCCATCCGGGTTGGTGGATCCCAACTAGTCATACGGATGCATATCATTTAATAACATTATTTGATTTGTTTGGCAAACACTCTGTTGGGGCGAACATCATGATCAGTCTAGTTTCGGTGTCATGGACTTATAGCAATTGTAACATTATTTTTGTGGCGACATTGTCATACATTATCTATACTTGTGTAGTCGTATAAATCATTTTCATAAACCTATGATTTCTCACCAACATTATTGTTGACCGTTTTAGCAATGTATTTTCAGGTAACTAAGACATACTCATCATGGCACGGTTAAGGAACCCTTTTAGAGTCGCGGCGTCGACTTATCTCATTGTATATTATGGCATTTTCTTTCAAAACATCGTTTGGACTTGTAATATACTTATATTTTCCGCAAACTTTATCAACTTTTGGGACCTATCTTGTAACTCTGGATGTTTTATATAAATGTCAAACGATGTGTTCTTAAACGACACTTTAGGTCGTTCAATATAACTGTGATTGTGATGCTATGACAGTCAATCCCCAGGAATTCCATTCCGCTGCAAAACAGATAATTTGGGGGTGTGACAGATATCAATAACCACAATATAAGAGTGACAAACCACTCTTATAACAAATAATTGAACATAAACTACAACGACTATAAAAATATAACAAATTAAATGCTATCTACGTAGAAACACTTGATTCTTCAAAAGTCGTCATAGAAATCCAAAAAATATCACGCAACAGCCCACACCATGGTAAGAATAACCTCACGCAGCACCATCCTCACCAAAAGACTACAACAAACACCATACTATATGTGACAACTCGTATTTTCCGGTCATATATCAAAACATTATTCATGCTTCATCATTTATCGTTTATCGTAAACTAGGTTTACGAGCATCAAATTCACGTAACCGTAATGGTTTAGCTGTGAATTCATGATCATATCATCGAGGTCATTTCATATAGACTAAGTTTAGTCTACATTTCATTAACATCATTGTCATCATATTAGTTCATGTATGGTTTTGCATTTTACATTAAACGTATAACTTTTATTAAATAAACGTTATCGCGTAATTAATTATTTTGAACAATTGATCCATTACTTCCAAAAATTATCCCGATATATTTTTATACTCATATTAAGTTATAAAAAATAATGTTATGAGTTTACCCAGTGTTTTAAATTTATTTTGTATATAAATTGTTAAATTTATATAATTACGACGATTTTCTTAAATACGACACGATTATTATTATTTCACTCAAATTTTGTAAGAAATGCATTTTTATAATTTTTATGACCTCAATATATTTTATATTGACCCGTGGAAATTTATTTTTATCTAATGCTACCCTAAATATTCAAATGGGTATACAATTTAACACATGTCTACAATTAATTTACATCTAATTACACTTATAAATGTAAATGCTACTCAAAACAAAACTCATTTTTATTCTTTTATCAAGAATGTCGACACACCATGGTGAGTCATTGAGGACTCTTGTAAATATCTTTCATTGTATATTGTAATATACTTGTAAACATAACACATACACATCTAATTTTTCAAGTGAAAGACCAAACCTCTCTTCCTTTTTCTCTTGCTAAGAACCGGAAGCCAATGACCAAGAAGAAGGGGATCACATTTTTTTTCTCTAATCAAGTTTTAATACACTCTAGTATCACTTGTTGTATAGGTTTTGCAATAAAAACCTCAAGTGATTAGGAAAAACCCTTTGTCCTTAAACCTCATCATATTTCTTGTAAGCATTCATATTCATATTTTTATTTCACATTTATTTTTATGGTCATATCATTTTATTTGAGAAACATGCAAGTTATGTGATGTTTATACCACTTTTTAAGGTTTTTAATGTTTTTAAGTGTTAAATATATATAATCCATCCTATAATTACTCCTTGTTATATATTAGTTTTGGTGGTGTCTAGGAAACCATGACACCCTAAGAAGGTGTATGGTAGGATTAGAATAGCTTCGGAGTTGTTTTGAATGGGTTAGAATAGGTTTGGCGCGAGAAAAACTCATTTCGACACGTTTTGAAAAGGGTCTGTCCTTATTTTGAAATTCTGGAAAATCAGACAGTAGGTAAAAATATTTGGCCTAGATATTCATAAAATATACTTTAAAACGAAACCGTGGCCGCTTGAACGGATTAAAACGGAGTTATAACGAAGAAGTTATGAATTTTTCAATTTGGCGACGAAAAATATAAATTTCTGGAAATTTCAGCAACCATTATTTATTTTGTTCGAGTCAAAAATGAAGCTTGGGCGTTGTAAATTATGTCGACTTGTTAAAAATATGTTAGTATACTTTGATACGAAGCTAAGGATCTTTAAAACGTAGAAAACGGATTTGTAACGACTAAATTATATACGTTTACAAAAGTTGCCGTAACTTTTATCATATAAGAAAAACTAACTTGGTTTCTAATAGACAAGTTTTTGCGGCAAAAACTAGTTACCAAGTTAAAGGTTGTTTTTAACATTGATTTAGAACTTTTCATAAAGTGAAGTCTTCTAGTAAAAGTGAAATCGCCAAGTATACTTTCCAAAATGTCCGATCGTTTGATTAGCGGAGTTGTAATGAATTAATTACGGTCGCTTAAACTTTGCCGAAAAACCATTCTTAAACTATATTTTGGACTAAAAGTACCATACTTAACCTCTAATTTTCTTTATGTACGAGACCTCTAGGGCGAAAACTTAAATGCTAAAACTTTGAGATTATCATACGAGCTTCCCAAAACCGTTGAGTTTGTTTCCTAACGCTCGACGTGCACCATTTTACGACTAGCTTTTAGAGGCCGTTTTTGTCACTTTCATGGAAATATCAATGACATTATTTTACGACGAAAAGTTATATTCTCTTAATAAATCACCAAATGATTATCGTCGGATATCATTTCAACGTAAATACATGTGAAGTAATTTAAAAATGGTCAAGACGTTAAAAGATTATATTTTCGACGAAAAGGATTATTTTCAAAAATTCATAAGTGGTATAAATATCATCCGAATTGCATGCATAACATTACATCATGACTTATTACATATCATATCATTCATAATAGGTCAGTTTAGAGATTCACGCTACATTTCGGTGTACTCACTTTTGCCATCGCATCATTATCCAAGTGAGTCATAGCCCCTACTCTTTTAATTGTTTTGAATTACTTTTGGGGGAGATACATGCTCAATAACTTTTATGACATTCATAATTATTTGAAAACTATATGTTTATCTGAACTGAATGTTTAGTCATATTCTATATCATTATCATTGAGCTAAATGTCTTGGGATTATCATTGAACTAAATGTCGTGGTATAATCATTGAGCTAAATGTCTTGGGATTATCATTGAACTAAATGTCGTGGTATAATCATTGAGCTAAATGTCTTGGGATTATCATTGAACTAATGGTCTTGGAACGATTTGAAACAACACTCATATGTGTTATGTCAAGTAACTATTGATACATAAAGTCATGCACTGTTATGTGAATTCATTTAACATCATGCGATTGAACATAAACTATATCACATTTTGGCAATGGGTTGTGAACACACAGGTTGCAAGTTTTGTATGGGCGGAACTTGGAACTGAGTGGATTTACAATGCCTTTGCTGCATAAACGATTTTGAAAGGCTTTACATTTCAACACAAACTCTATGAACTCACTCAACCCTTGTGTTGACACTTTTTAGCATGTTTTATCTCAGGTATCTAAGGCATTCACTTCATGGCATGCATGTGGACATAGCATAGAGTCGCGGTGACGACGCGTCTCACATGGGATTTATACACTTTAAAAACATCGTTTGACTTGTACTAAACTTACTTTCCGCACATAGTAACTTTCATTTGGGACCTATACTTTGTAACTCTGATTGTTTTATTAAATCAAACGATGTATTTTCCAAACGACACTTTAGGTCGTTCAATATAACTGTGATTGTGATGCTATGACAGTCAATCCCCAGGTATTCCATTCCGCTGCAAAACAGGTAATTTGGGGGTGTGACACTATATCACTATTCTTTTTATCATTAACATTCACTCTAAAAAGTGAATCATAGTGAAAACACGACAAGAACCTGCCATAGACGACCAATAGTATTTTAATAAACATTAACTTCTATTGTAACATGTTGGGAAGTATGTAATCAGACTTAATACTGGTAGTATAAAGGTTAAGTCTAGTAGGCTTAGAATTAGTTGTTAAGTCAGCCAGTACAAAGTTAAGTCTGGCAGACCTTAGTTAATACTATTTAGTATTTATAGTTAAGTCTGTTTATGTTAAAAACAGAATAGTTTGTTAGAGTTATAATAGGGAAGGATATGTACGCATAGAGATATCTTTATCCTTCTACACATTTTGTATTCTACGGTTTTCTAAGAGTATAAAGGAACCCTAAAGTTATATTGTTAGATATTTAGTTTTAGAGATTAATAGAAAAAGTTATTTAGTAATCATTGTGTTCTTCTTGCTTGTTGTTAATATTTCGCGTTAGCATCAAGTACTCATTGTTAAAGAGTTCTTCACATAATTAATTTGGATTTATCCAAGTTAGTTATTGTCTTACAAGGATGCTTAAATCCATAACCTTTGGACCTATAAGTGGTATCAGAGCATGTTGAAGGACTCTGAATTAAAGAAACTCATTTCACTTAAAAATCCTAAAGAATGTCTCAACCTGATAATTTCTCAAATCACCTTAGTGATGAAGAGGCCTCTGACCATGATTCTAAAGCATCAGAAGCAGGGTCTAAGAAACAAAAACAGCAACCAATCCCTGCTACAACCACTATTTCAAACCTCAAACTCCCTATTATGAAAAAGGAAGAGTGTGACATCTGGGCTATGGAAATGGAACATTATCTAGAATATGTAGATAATGAGGTCTGGAAAGTGATATAGAATGGGAATTCAAAGAAGGGAATTTCCAAAGGTAAAGATGGCGTGGTTAGAGTTCTTCCACCAGTCTCTGCTACAGAGACACTTGCTGTAGAGAAAGAGAGAAAGGAAAGAATTCTCTTATTGATGGCCATTCCAAAGGAACATCTCAGAAGGTTCTACAGTATGGATGATGCTAAGGAGATATGGGAGGCTACTAGAACCAGATTTGAAGGAAATGATAACCCCAAGAAGATGCAGAAAGCTGTTTATAAACAACAGTTTGAAGCCTTTACTGTGAGCAGTTCTGATGTCCTGGAGAAAGGATATGACAGATTCCAACAACTCCTATCACAGTTGGAAGCACATGGGTCTAAAGTGTCTAATGAAGATGCAAAGATGAAGTTTCTCATATCATTGCCCAAAGAATGGTCAAATCTGGCTATGATCATGAGAACTAAAGAAGATATTGACACTCTGTCAATAGATGACTTGTACAATAACCTTAGTGTTTATGAACAACACATCAAAGGAAGTTTAAAGGCTTCTTCAAGTGACAACAATGTTGCTTTTGTCTCCCAAGGCAAGAGCAGTAAAAACAAATAAATATTGTAGTGGTTTTAGTTCTGGTAGGTATACTATTTTTTCTGGTGTGAAGAAACAGGATGGTGTTGCTGGTTTTGTTGATAAGATCATCTATTCACTATTTGCTAATCAATCTGAAGACATCCTCAATGAAGAATTGGATCAGATTGAAGATGAGGAAATGGAGGAAATGGATATAAGCTGGCAGTGTGCCATGATTGCTTTGAGGATGAAGAAATTCTTCAAAAGGACTGGTAGACAAGTTTGTTTTGATGGGAAAAGACCAGTAGGGTCAGATAATTCAAAGCTTAAGTGCTACAGGTGTCAAGAAAGAGGTCACTTTGCTAGGGAATGTATAGTAAAGGAGGCCAATGAAGAAAAGAAGAGGGATTCCTTCTATCCTAGGCTTGTTAAGAAGGAAGATAAGAGTCAGATGGGGTTTCTGAATTTGGAAGCTGGTGTGATTAACTGGGGAGAGGACACTGATGAGGGAACAAAAGTCAATCATGCTCTCATGGCCATAAGCTCCAGCAGTGAAGTATCCTTATGCTCCAAAATTTGCACTGATTCATATAATAAACTACAATCTCTTTGTGATGAACAAATAAGTCAACTAGTTGATCAAGAGGTTAATTTGCTTGCTTATGAAAATGTTGTTAAAACATTAGAAAAACAAGTAAATACTCTTGAAAAATAGAATGCATCTCTAAATGAAAAGCTTACTTTCCAAGGTAATGAAATATTTAAAAAAGATGAAAAGCTTTGAAAATATAGAAGAATTGGAATGAAATCAGTTAAAGATAAAGAAGAGTTGCAAAAGATAGTTGACTTATGGCAAAACAATGCAAAAAATATGTGGAGGTTAATAGATTCAGGTATGAGCTCAACAAGTAAAATTGGTTTAGGGTTTGAGATAAAATGAAATAAAGAGGTTTTAGGATATGAGGAAGAGATGAAAGAAACTGTTTTTGGTAGTTCAAAAGGTGATTTGAAAGGTAAATATGTATATCATAGATTTGCTAAAACTGACAACTACAAAGGTGTTCCACATCCCCTTAATGGTGATTATACTCCTAAACCTAAAAAATAATATGATGAGTCTTTATTTGATTACAGCAAATGGAAAAACCCTGAAACACTTGCTTCTCAAGACTATTCCATTGAATTTTATAACTGTCAATCTAATGGCAGTGAAGGATCCTTTGGAAAGAGGTCTGAGACCAATGTATCAGAAGACAAAACTAGTTAGTATTCTACATGTCAATCTAATGATAGTGAAGGATCCATTGGGAATGTCTCTGAATGTTTTCTTAATCTTAAATATGAACCCGTAAAGATTTCCAAACCAATTTCATTCAGTAAGCCTTATGTGCCCAAACCAAAACAAGCTGAGCCTGTCATTTTTTTTGTCTAAACCAGAAATAATTAAACCTAGATGTGTCCAAACACCTAGGCAACATACTAAACCTGAGACACCTAAAGTAGACAGAAACAATTGGAATAGGTTAATGTAGAGATAATTTGAGGATGGATACTCTTTCACTAAAAAGAGTTGTGTTATGTGTGGAAGCCTAAGCCATTTAATTAGAGATTGTGATTTCCATGAGAAAAGAATGGCAAAGGAGGCTGAGCTCAAAAGGAAAATGGCTGTAAACACTGGAAATAGTTTTGTTAGACCAGTGTCGAATAATGTAAACAGGATTAACCATGCAAATAAATTTGTTTCTAGACCAGTACCCGTTAATACTGCAGTTCATTCGTTAATCCTGTTAGATCAAATGTGAATACTGGTGTGTCAAATAATTTTGTTAGGCAAAATATTAGTTCTGGTATGCCTAAATTTAATACTGGTAATGTAAACGTTAATTCTGTTAGACATAGACAACCAGTACACACCAGTACCTCATCCCAAGTGAATGTCTTCCAACATAGAATTTTTTTTGCAAAAACACATTCACCTATTAGAATACCCTTGGTTAAAAATGTAGCAAACACTTTTAAATCTGGTGCTGCAAAGGGTTATGGAGGATCTATTGTTAAGGCCTCAACAGGTTATAACTGGAGTCCTAGACCAGACTCCAAGTATAATAGTGGACCAATTTCTATTAATACTCTCAAATCTAAAGGTCCACAAGGCAGACCCAAGCCTGTACAGGCCTGGGTCCTTAAGAGAAACTAATTTCTGTTTTCTGTGCAGGAACATCCTTTCATGAACATGGGAGATAGATGCATCTTTGACAGTGGATGTTCTGGGCATATGACTGGTAACAAGGACAACTTGGATGACTTTAAAGATATCAAAGGTGGTTCTGTTACTTTTGGAGGTAGCAAAGGCTACATCACAGGGAAAGGTAGAATAAAGGTTTGTAATTTAGAATTTGATAGTGTGTCCTTTGTAAAAGAACTATGCTATTTTAATCTGTTTTCCAAATCACAAATCTGTGATAAGCTGCATAAGGTTCTTTTTACTGAGACTGAATGTTTTGTGTTAACTTCAGACTTTAAGAACCTTATGCAGCTTATCACAGATTTGTAAGGCCTATAGGGTCCCAAGGCAACACAATATGTACAGTTTTGATATGAAGACACCTGAACCTGCTAAAGGTTTTGCTTGTTTGATTGCAAAGGCCACTATTGATGAGTCTAAATTATGGCATAGAAGGTTGGGTCATATAAATTTTAAAAATCTAAACAAACTTGTGAAGGAAAACCTTGTAAGAGGTCTACTTTCCAAGGTTTTAAAAATAACCATTCTTGTGTTACTTGTCATAAGGGAAAGCAGCACAGGGCCTCATGCAAGACCAAATTAGAAAGGGCTATTACTGCTCCATTGTATACCTTGCATATAGACCTTTTTGGACCAACTTTAGTAAAGAGTATAAATCTTTCATCCTTTTATCTTGTCATTACTGATGATTGTACCAGGTTCTGTTGGGTTTTATTTTTATCTACCAAGGATGAGACTACTAGCATCCTTCAGACCTTTATTAGGCAGATAGAAACCAGCTTGACAACATATAACAACTCGTAAATTTCCCTACTGATTTTAGCGGCCATATTTGTTTCTTCTTCGTTTCGAACTTTAAACACGACAAGTCACGAGATTTTTTTTTCTTTTCACCTCAACCTCGATAATAAAAATTATATAAAATAAATATATAATAAACTTTTATATTTTATCTCGTACCGGGCCTCTTAACCCAAACCCGATCCAATCCAATTTATTTTACTATTTTGGGCTCCCATATACTCACAAGTTCATCCCAACATGATTGGACCTAGCCTTTCTTTTTCTTCCCAGCCCTAAACGCACCCTCAAGCCCATCTCATTTTGTAACACTAGTATATTGTTGCAAGTAATTTTGGCACCTTGTTTTTTTTTGGTTTCTGTGATCACCCAACGACACAACAAAAGCAAAACAAAACTAGCTTCAACCTTTGGCCTTTGATATCATGCGTGTATAAGAAAGGAGAGACAAGACACAAAACACTTAGACAAGCCACCCTAAACTTATATTGTATTAAGCATAGACTTACCATTAACCTCTTTACCCACTAGATATTGTGTTCCCTCCATGTTTCATTTGATGAGACTAGTCCAAAGCATGCCATGTTTGATGGTTGTGAACATGCACGCTCAAGTAACCACAAACACACTTCAATTTCTTTCTTGGAACTAGAATTAGAGGCATATAAAATATAGTAGAAGCCATGCCCTTCATGCACTATAAAACACGCTCCTTAGAACACTTAATTCACACACTCATCTCATTTTCTTACAAAACTCGTCCACTGTGAGAGTAAGCCAAAGAGGTTCGCAAATGTTTTGATCGTGGGTTTGGATTATAAGGAAACGAGGCGTAAGGTTGATCATTTCGTTTGGGGATAAGGGTCGAGAGACTAGCTTGATCACGTTCACTTCTTTTCGATATCGTCACCACCCTTTGGGTGCCGTAAGTTCCTTATTACTCACTTTCGATTCACTTCCTCATCTTAACTTTTATATCTCATGTACACATAAAGATACCACCATGTTTACAAGTTGGTTTTTGTTTGAAATCTTGTGTGACACATTTAAAACTCGCGTAATACTCTTCTATTCTCTTGGTTCCTACTTCTACCCACATTCACATACATGATTCTTTTGAGCCTTGTGTCGAAACCATAACAACACCGAACACTATTGAGCCCAAAAGCTTAGTAGAGCTTATTAGTAATAAGCTGAAGCTCGTTACGTTCCTTTCTCATAAACACAAGCTTATTAATAATCTTAAATATGGCAAAAATGAAAGGCTTGAGTTGGCTGCAAAACTATTTTGAAAAAAACATCAAATACATAGATACATGCATATAGCGAACTCAGTGTTCACTGAGTGAACTTTTACTACAAAGTTGGAACGCAGAATGTAAAGTATAAGGTTAAATAAACTGTATAACTAAACACAAATAAGCCTTGTGGCACAATGGTTGGGACGTTAGGATAATGAGCAAGAGGTCCCAAGGTCGAGCCACAACAGTGGCAGTTTTTACATTTTATTTTGTTACTTTTGCAACTTTAACATCTTGACAATTTCAGCCCCTCCAATTGTAACCACTTAACATTTTTCTTAATGATATTTATAAGTTATTCAACTTACATTAATTGTTACACTTTCAACCCTCCAACTTTAACTCACTTAATATTTTTCCTTAAAAACATTTATAAGATTGTAACTTGTATAGTTTTTACAACTTTAACCCTTCAAAGTTGAACACATTGACACTTTTCATGCTAAACCTTTATGAGTTTGAATAACTTATACTATTGTATCACTTTTCGTTAAATAAATATGTTTAACACGTGTTTTATTCGACGACTACATCCCCGTAAGCTATAAATATTATATTTTTCTAAATAAATTATTTTCCCACAAACTCCGATAAATATATATGGTATATATATTTTCACACCTCGAAACCTAACAAACTTAATAAATACAAGTCGATATTCGAGCCAACTTTTATACGAAAGTTTCGTATACATTTTTCCACATCTATTCCAAGAGCTAATACTTACAAAACATTTTGAAACAGTTTTAACGTAAACTCTATCACACAAGCGACATTAAACACAACCACTTGTAAACACTTAAATTTATTCACGCACTTCGAGTCGTGAGTACACAAAACGGCAAACTGAGTCTTGCCATCTCATTCTTAGGTTCCGGGTAGGAGCCACTACTATATAACACTTGATCTCTTTGTTCCTTATTCACCGAACTGCTAAGGTGAGTTTATAGCCCCACTTTTACTCTTATTTACTTGCTTTATAAACTTTGGGGTGAGAAACATGCAAAACTCTTTTCGGACCTGAAACTGAAAACACTATTACGTGGAACAACCTTGAATCCCAACTATGCTACCGTTAGTTCCCTTTGGGGAGGCGCGATTGTTATGAATAGATCTATTGGGGATGACACCCCCGTTCGAGTTTGACCGGATAGGCAAACGTCGGGCGTATATCATATCGTATTAATTGAGTGTACTGGAAATACACTTGCTGGGCTTTTATTTATCATGCTTCTAGATGCATGCACACTGTCGTAGTTTCGGTCGCATGAACTTGGTACTAGCGTAATAGACTTTTTTGCATATAGTGTCATTCACGAAGATGCTATATGTGCAACTGTGGTCCAACTTGATTTCTTAAACTTAAACCTATGAACTCACCAACCTTTGTGTTGACATTTTAGCATGTTTTTCTCAGGTTTACTTATTGGCGTGGGCAATGGCAAAGGCATTCGTTGAAGACTGGCATCCGAAGTGTTTCCAAACATATTTAACACAATTTTAATGGGATAACATATATTTTTATGGGCTTTACTTCCGCACTTTGAAACAATGATGTAAACTATTTCTTAAAGTAATATATCTTTTGAAAATGGAATAAAATTTCCATTCTTTATTACCTTGTGTTGTGTATATTGATTTAGTAGCACCCCATGACCCGAACGCTTCCGCTGTGAAATTTTGGGGGTGTTACAGATTGGTATTCAGAGCCTAGGTTATAGAGAATTAGGTATTTTTCAAAACCTAAACTATAACCAAATTTTCCTAAAAACACTTCAACGCCGCCACAGCTGCCGATGTCTGCCATGCCTTGCCTACTGGTACACGATGTAATCGTGCTATGTGTTACTACTGTATTTTAGGTTCGTATAAGCTCTCATTTGAATTAAATTAATTATTTCTCAAAATCATTAAGTTTCTTAATTAACTCACATTTAAACTTTAAGACTGTTCTTGTTTGATTGGGTTGCGAAATTTAAATGTGTATAATCTCATTCTCATTTAAACTTTAAGGCTGTTCTTGTTTGATTGGGTCGCGAAGTTTAAATGAGAATAATGTTGATGTAACAAACTGAATGAGATTAAGGAATAATTAATTTAAGGATATTGTAGAGTAGACTACGAATGCTTATGCCTGATACCTCTATGTTAAACTGTGTAACATGCCCACTATTACAATATCGCACTATGCTATGCTTCTATAACTGCTTCTACGTTATTTCTGTGTGTAACGTATAACTCATCACTATATCGACCTCTACGTTATTTTTGTGTGTAACGTACAACTTGTCACTGCTTCTACGTTATTTCTGTGTGTAACGTACAACTCGTCACTGTATCGACCTCTACGTTATTTCTGTATGTAACGTACAACTCGTCACTGAATCGACCTTTACGTTATTTATGTATGTAACGTACAACTCTCGTCACTGTATCAACCTCGACGCTATTTCTTTATGTAACGTACAACTCATCACTGCTTCTATGTTATTTCTTTATGTAACATACAACTACTTGATTCTCGCACACGTATTTAAACCACCTCTGTCACTGGTCACGATCTCTTATGGCACTCTTATGCTCTATCCTTAGTAACCTCATATGACTCTGTTCTTTCTGTTTTGAACTCAACAGTCGTACTCTTTTATGAAACCGCGTTGTATTCCGTTTAACAAATCCTTTATCTGTTGTTCACTTATCGCCTCACGTCACCGAATCTTTCTTGAACGACTAGCCCCTTTTCCACGTCATGTTTTAAGAGTATATATACTCATATCTCGTCACCGTATCGACCTTGACGATTCCCGCATCTTAAACCACGAGGACGTGGTTTCTTTTAAGGGGTAGGTACTATAACAACTCGTAAATTTCCCTACCGATTTTCGCGGCCATATTTTTTTCTTCTTCGTTTCGAACTTTAAACACGACAAGTCACGAGATTTTTTTTTTTCTTTTCACCTCAACCTCGATAATAAAAATTATATAAAATAAATATATAATAAACTTTTATATTTTATCTCGTACCGGGCCTCTTAACCCAAACCCGATCCAATCCAATTTATTTTACTCTTTTGGGCTCCCATATACTCACAAGTTCAACCCAACATGATTGGACCTAGCCTTTCTTTTTCTTCCCAGCCCAAAATGCACCCTCAAGCCCATCTCATTTTGTAACACTAGTATATTGTTGCAAGTAATTTTGGCACCTTATTTTTTTTTGGTTTCTGTGATCACCCAACGACACAACAAAAGCAAAACAAAACTAGCTTCAACCTTTGGCCTTTGATATCATGCGTGTATAAGAAAGGAGAGACAAGACACAAAACACTTAGACAAGCCACCCTAAACTTATATTGTATTAAGCATAGACTTACCTTTAACCTCTTTACCCACTAGATATTGTGTTCCCTCCATGTTTCATTTGATGAGACTAGTCCAAAGCATGCCATGTTTGATGGCTCTGAACATGCACGCTCAAGTAACCACAAACACACTTCAATTTTTTTCTTGGAACTAGAATTAGAGGCATATAAAATATAGTAGAAGCCATGCCCTTCATGCACTATAAAACACGCTCCTTAGAACACTTAATTCAAACACTCATCTCATTTTCTTACAAAACTCGTCCACTGTGAGAGTAAGCCAAAGAGGTTCGCAAAGGTTTTGATCGTGGGTTTGGATTATCAGGAAACGAGGCGCAAGGTTGATCATTTCGTTTGGGGATAAGGGTCGAGAGAGTAGCTTGATCACGTTCACTTCTTTTCGATATCGTCACCACCCTTTGGGTGCCGTAAGTTCCTTATTACTCACTTTCGATTCACTTCCTCATCTTAACTTTTATATCTCATGTACACATAAAGATACCACCATGTTTACAAGTTGGTTTTTGTTTGAAATCTTGTGTGACACATTTAAAACTCGCGTAATACTCTTCTATTCTCTTGGTTCCTACTTCTACCCACATTCACATACATGATTCTTTTGAGCCTTGTGTCGAAACCATACCAACACCGAACACTATCGAGCCCAAAAGCTTAGTCGAGCTTATTAGTAATAAGCTGAAGCTTGTTAGGTTCCTTTCTCATAAACACACGCTTATTAATAAACTTAAATATGGCAAAAATGAAAGGCTTGAGTTGGCTGCAAAACTATTTTGAAAAAAACATCAAATACATAGATACATGCATATAGCGAACTCAGTGTTCACTGAGTGAACTTTTACTACAAAGTTGGAACGCAGAATGTAAAGTATAAGGTTAAATAAACTGTATAACTAAACACAAATAAGCCTTGTGGCACAATGGTTGGGACGTTAGGATAATGAGCAAGAGGTCCCAAGGTCGAGCCACAACAGTGGCAGTTTTTACATTTTATTTTGTTACTTTTGCAACTTTAACATCTTGACAATTTCAGCCCCTCCAATTGTAACCACTTAACATTTTTCTTAATGATATTTATAAGTTATTCAACTTACATTAATTGTTACACTTTCAACCCTCCAACTTTAACTCACTTAATATTTTTCCTTAAAAACATTTATAAGATTGTAACTTGTATAGTTTTTACAACTTTAACCCTTCAAAGTTGAACACATTGACACTTTTCATCCTAAACCTTTATGAGTTTGAATAACTTATATTATTGTATCACTTTTCGTTAAATAAATATGTTTAACACGTGTTTTATTCGACGACTTCATCCCCGTAAGCTATAAATATTATATTTTTCTAAATAAATTATTTTCCCACAAACTCCGATAAATATATATGGTATATATATTTTCACACCTCGAAACCTAACAAACTTAATAAATACAAGTCGATATTCGAGCCAACTTTTATACGAAAGTTTCGTATACATTTTTCCACATCTATTCCAAGAGCTAATACTTACAAAACATTTTGAAACAGTTTTAACGTAAACTCTATCAAACAAGCGACATTAAACACAACCACTTGTAAACGCTTAAATTTATTCACACACTTCGAGTCGTGAGTACACAAAACGGCAAACTGAGTCTTGCCATCTCATTCTTAGGTTCCGGGTAGGAGCCACTACTATATCACACTTGATCTCTTTGTTCCTTATTCACCGAACTGCTAAGGTGAGTTTATAGCCCCACTTTTACTCTTATTTACTTGCTTTATAAACTTTGGGGTGAGAAACATGCAAAACTATTTTCGGACCTGAAACTGAAAACACTATTACGTGGAACAACCTTGAATCCCAACTATGCTACCGTTAGTTCCCTTTGGGGAGGCGCGATTGTTATGAATAGATCTATTGGGGATGACACCCCCGTTCGAGTTTGACCGGATAGGTAAACGTCGGGCGTATATCATATCGTATTGATTGAGTGTACTGGAAATACACTTGTTGGGCTTTTATTTATCATACTTCTAGATGCATGCACACTGTCGTAGTTTCGGTCGCATGAACTTGGTACTAGCGTAATAGACTTTTTTGCATATAGTGTCATTCACGGAGATGCTATATGTGCAACTGTGGTCCAACTTGATTTCTTAAACTTAAACCTATGAACTCACCAACCTTTGTGTTGACATTTTAGCATGTTTTTCTCAGGTTTACTTATTGGCGTGGGCAATGGCAAAGGCATTCGTTGAAGACTGGCATCCGAAGTGTTTCCAAACATATTTAACACAATTTTAATGGGATAACATATATTTTTATGGGCTTTACTTCCGCACTTTGAAACAATGATGTAAACTATTTCTTAAAGTAATATATCTTTTGAAAATGGAATAAAATTTCCATTCTTTATTACCTTATGTTGTGTATATTGATTTAGTAGCACCCCATGACCCGAACGCTTCCGCTGTGAAATTTTGGGGGTGTTACACAATAAGGTTAAGATAATTAGATCATATAATGGCACTGAATTTAAGAATAGAAGTATGCTTGAATTCTGTGGGGACAAGGGGATAAAACAGGAATATAGTAGTGCTTGGACTCCACACAGAATGGAGTTACTGAAAGAATGAACATGACCCTTATTGAGGCAGCTAGAACCTATTTAGCTGACTCACTCTTACCTACTACATTTTGGGCTGAAGCAGTTAGTTATGCTTCATATATATTCAATAGGGTAGGGTGACCAAACCTCAGTGCAAGACTCCTTATGAGCTTCTTTTTGGCCATAAGCCTATTTTTAGCTACATAAGACCTTTTGGGTGCCATGTTACAATTCTAGATACCCTTAGTGTACTTGGAAATTTTGATGGAAAATCATATGAGGGTTTCTTAGTTGGTTAGTCACTAAATAGTAAGGCCTATAGGGTATATAATTTAGTGACTAAGAGTGTATAAGTAACTCTGCATGTTAATTTTCTTGAGGAAAAGCCAAATGTAAAGGGAGTAGGATATAGATGGATGTTTGATATAGATTATCTATCCGATTCTATGAAATATATTCCTGTGTCTTTGGACAAGCAAGCTAATAGAAATGCAGGTTCCTCTGAAAATGCAAGTATTGATTCTCAAGCTCCTAAGGAGGAAGAGGAGCTAATAGTTATGTCTACAATAGTCCAGCAATCAAGAGTTCCCTGCTCTGGAGCAAATAAGTCTTTAGCTCCTACAAAGAGGAAAGAGATTGCTGTGGAAGTTCAGGAGAAAGGGGATTCTCTAACTGGTGATTCAGATGCCATTCTGGCTTTCAAAAAGGATTTAGATGCTCTTGCTGAAAAGTATCTAGGACCAGAACTTACTTTCAAGGCTACCAGGATTACTTCCGTTAACACTGGTGATAGAGCTATTAATTCTGGCGAGTCTGATCCACCAGTACCTAAAGTTATGCCTACCAGTACTAACTTTGATAATACTGGCAGTGCATTTGTTAAGTCTGGAAATGCTGATAATGGTTTTTATGAATCATCAATGCCAAAACTTAATGTCTATGATAAGCCGGCTGAAGGAATATTTGAGGAAGCTTCTTATGATGATAATGGTGTAGTTACTGATTTCATCAACCTGCCACTTAAAATTGATGTCAGTCCCACTCCTACTCTTAGGATTCACAAAATACATCCAAAAGGAAATATAATTCGTGATCCTACATCAGCTGTTCAGACAAGAAGCACAAGAAGCAAAGTCCAGAAACTTTCTGGACCTCATGCATTAGTTGGTTACA
The DNA here is from genome assembly GCA_019973895.1 of Chrysanthemum seticuspe. NCBI lineage: Eukaryota > Viridiplantae > Streptophyta > Magnoliopsida > Asterales > Asteraceae > Chrysanthemum > Chrysanthemum seticuspe. The sequence goes on along the minus strand of BPTQ01000008.1, from coordinate 226,894,680 downwards.
TTCAGAAGCAGCAAAGGAACAACCACAAAGATCAACAACACTGCTCGTTTTCTTGCTTCTTTTCTCAAGAGTAACCTCTAACTGTTGCTAAAGCCTTGATTGATGAAAGTTGGATAGAAGCTATGCAGGAGGAGTTATTGCAGTTTTTGAACTACAAAAGGTATGGATCCTTGTAGATCTACCATATGGAGCAAAGGTAATTGGTACAAAGTGGGTGTTCAGGAATAAAAGGGATGAAAGGGGTGTTGTTGTTAGAAATAAGGCTAGACTGGTAGCCTAAGGGTATAGACAGGAATAAGGGATAGACTATGATGAGGTTTTTGCTCCTGTGTCTAGGATTGAAGCCATCAGGTTATTTTTGGCCTATGCATCATATATGGGGTTTATAGTCTATCAGATGGATGTTAAGAGTGCATTTCCAGATGGCACTATTGATGAGGAGGTTTATGTTGCTCAACCTCATGGTTTTATTGATCTTTCTCACCCTAGGAAGGTTTATAAAGTCATCAAAGCATTTTATGGACTTCATCAAGCTCCCAAAGCTTGGTATGCAACACTCTCCACTTTCCTTGAGAAGAATGGATACAAAAGGGATTTACAAGACTCTATTTATTAAAAGGGACAAGAAGGATATTATGCTTGTTCAGGTGTATGTTGATGATATCATTTTTGGCTCTACAAAGAGCTCTTGGTGTGAAGATTTTGAGGCTTTGATGAAGAGCAGATTTCAGATAAGTTTTATGGGAGAGCTCACCTTCTTTCTTGGACTACAGGTCAGATGGGCTATTTATTTCTCAGGACAAGTCTGTTGCAGATATGTTAAAGAAGTTTGATCTTGTCAATGTGAAATATGCTGTTACACCCATGGAGACCAAGGTGACATTGACAAAAGATGAGGAGGCTGCTGATGTGGATGTCAGATTGTACAGATCCATGATAGGATCTTTAATGTATCTAATAGCCTCTAGGCCTGATATTATGTATGATGTATGTGTTTGTTCTCATTTTTAGGTTACTCCAAAGACTTCACATCTTCATGCTGTGAAAAGGAATTTCAGATATCTTAAGAGCAAAACCAATTTGGGCTTATGGTATCCTAGAGAGTCATCCTTTGATCTGGAAGCTTTTTCTGATAATGACTATGCATGGGCTAGTATGAACAGGAAATTCACAATAGGAGGATGCAATTTCTTGGTAGAAGGTTGATTTCCTGGCAGTGCAAAAGGCATACAATCATAGTTACTTCAACAACTGAAGTTGAATATGTAGCTACTGCTAATTGTTGTGGACAAGTGCTTTGGATCCAAAATCAGATTTTGGATTATGGGTTAAACCTCATCAACACCACAATCAACATTGATAATGAAAGCACTATATGTATTGTTAAGAACCCAGTTTACCACTCTAAGACTAAACACATGGAGATTAGGCATCACTTTATAAGGGATTATTTTGAGAAGGGTCTCATAAGGGTAGAAAAGATACATACAGATAATAATGTGGCTCACTTGTTGACCAAAGCATTTGATGGACCTAGGTTCAATTTCTTAGTGGTTAACATTGGTATGATGAACCCATAGCTACATTTAAGGGGAGGTTAAATGTATAGTATGTAAGGCTAGTTAGCAGACTTAATAGGTTTTTAAATCTGGTATTTAAAAGTGGTAGCTTCCAAGTTAAGTCTGGTCATTATTTCTGGTCATTAATTATGTTTCCATATTTTACGGAGTGATCATTATCTTTCTATTCTTTAAACTTATTCTTTTCCAAAGATAAATCTTTCCAATGATAATTGTTTACTTGTGTACTTTCACAAAAACCTAGCTGCATATATATATTCACAACGACTTGGTTTTTCCCATCAAAATTTCAAACCAGAGTAAGTCTTTTCCATCAATATTCTTTTCGTTATCATGGGTTTCAAAGCAGGATATGTTAAGGATGGTGTGCAGCTTAATGACTTTATGGCTTTGTGTGCTACTTTGTCTTCCAAAGTTTCAATCTTGGAGGAAGATATTGCATTGACCAAATTACTTTTGGGATCTAAGGTGACAGAATTGGAAGAAGAGATCCATAACTTGAAAGGAACGCATAATGTTTTTCTTGATGAGTCATCTAACTCCCAAGAATCTGTTCATGATGTTACTAATTTGGAAAATTCTTCCAAACAGGGGAGGAAAACAGAGTCACACCAAAAGAGAACAAAGATTCAGAATCTTGATCCAATAGTGGATTGGAGGATTTATAGATATAATTTTGGAAAAGATTGGAAGGTAATCAGACTAAGTGGAAAGTTTGCAGTTTTCAAAAATCTTGAAGATCTGGTCAAATCTTGTAATCGACAAGACTTGGATACTTTATGGAATTTGGTTCAATAAAAGCTCAAGATTGCTAAAAATTTAGATGTAAAAGAGCAAGAACTTTGGGCAGAACTTCAAAGACTATATGAACCAGATCCTACAGATGTCTATTGGAATTTTCCATGTCAAGATTCCAGTGTGTCATGGAAATTCTATGATGTGTGTGATGTTCATCACTTAACCATAAAAGGTGGAGTTTATCTACTAATGCTTCGAGAGATGGAATATCCATTATATACTGAAGTGCTTCAAGTGATGATACTTTCAAAACTTCAGTATGAAAAGGAATCTGAGGTAGTTGAAAATCTCATTTAAAGAATATGGAATCAATTACTAGCAAGAATACTTGATTAGATTGAAGAAGAGACAACAACTAAAAGAAGGAGAATAAGGTAATATGTTTGAAAGAATTTTCTTTGCTGTTTTGAGTTGTTGATAAATATAAATGGTTTTTGAGAGGGTTTCACTTGGTGAAGGTGCACTGCACCAACACAACAAATGGTTATCAGTTCACCATGTCTAATCCACATAAGAACTGACTAATCCATGAGCAAACGGATCTAGTAAAGATATCTCAAATCCGTTTATGGCTGACAATTTGCCAAAAATTGTATGGTTCTCAACTCACTCTATCTATGTAGATGAAGAGTTGGCTAGCCCACAAGTTTATGGCTTGTGGTAAAGGCAGTGGAAAACCATGACTAGTCCAAAAGGGTATGGCTTTTGGTAAAGACTACTCAAATTCGTTGATAGCTGTTGGTTTGCTAAAAATCATATGGTTATCAATGTACCATGGTTTTACACACCATAACATTGGCTAATCCAATAGTAATGGCTAATTGGTAAAGAGACATCAAATGCATTAAGTTTTCTATGATTCACCTCTCATAGGAGTTTACACACCCGGATGTGATGAGAATAGCATGAAACTCTTATGAATTGATGTACATACAGTCATTGTTGCAGTAAAGACCATGGAGTGCTGATATTTTGCTGATATGATGCTGCACAGATCACAAAATGAAGAACATTTAAAGATGCATCTCAATGATAATTCCAAGATCCTCAAAAAGTACAAAGAACTTGAAGTTAACAAGTGAAGATCAAGTTAGGGGAGGATTGTTGGGAATTATGTAATCAAACTTAATACTGGTAGTATAAAGGTTAAGTCTGGTAGGCTTAGAATTAGTTGTTAAGTCTGCCAGTACAAATTTAAGTCTGGCAGACTGTCTGGCAGACCTTAGTTAATACTGTTTAGTATTTATAGTTAAGTCTGTTTATGTTAAAATAGAATAGTTTGTTAGAGTTATATTAGGGAAGGATATGTACGTGTAGAGATATCTTAGGAAGAGATATCTTTATCCTTCTACACGTTTTGTATTCCAGGGTTTCCTAAGAGTATAAAAGAACCCAAAAGGTATATTGTTAGATATTAAGTTTTAGAGATTAATAGAAAAAGTTATTTAGTAATCATTGTGTTCTTCTTCCTTGTTAATATTCCGCGTTAGCATCAAGTACTCATTGTTAAAGAGTTCTTCACATAATTGAATTAGATTTATCCAAGTTAGTTATTGTCTTACAATGCTGCTTAGATCCATAATTATGCGCGTATGCAGTGCGTTCGGGGTCAAAGGAACTTCCTTTTCTTCGAGCAAGTGTTTCAACCACCTAGGCAGTGAACCTAATCGTTGTATAGTGCTATTGGGTAAGCCTCGGGGATTGATATCATTCTCTAGGGGAATAGGAATGCTAGCAAGAAATGTATTACGAGAAGGTGGGGGTTGAGGATGATTCTTTTTTTTTTTTTTTTATCTTTTATAGGTTTTTTAGAAAGCTAAGGTAAATATCTCGGGGCAATTGACTGCGGGGTGGTATTTTCTACCGATTACTTCTACAATCTAATTATCTAATACTACAGGTAGTTATGTCTATTTGATGTGTGCTCGTATGATGATTAAAAAATGTGTTTACCTAGATACTATTACTCCCTAGTTATCTTTTATTGGTCGGTTGAATTGTCACACCTTATCTTAACGCATTGTATTCATAAGGTCGTAGGGAATGCGTAGTTCCTAACTATTTGAGGTTAGCTTTCGGGTTTAGCATACGAAATCTTCAAGCCCTTAAGCTATTTCGTTCATAAGCCTCACTTTCACAAAGCATACTAAAGCATTAAACACAACGAATGAAGCCTAGTTGCACTCCTAAGCCAATTTACAATTAAGATAAGAAACAACCTAACAAGAATTAATAACTAGGTTTCATAGATCTAAGAAAACACACAAGAAATTTAGCTAGACATGGTAAACAAGCAAGCATACACACAATCAATTGAAGACATAATGATACTTTGGATTAAAATACTTATCTCGATGTGTAAAATAGGCTTTGGGACCCTAAGATACTGTCCAAATCGGACTACAAACGATTAAGATTTTTTTCTCCAAAATTCTACCTCCCTAAATGCAGAAAAATCGAATTCTATATATAGATTTACAAGTGCGACAACGTCACCTTTTAGATGGGAAACCGTCAGCTTGCCTTCACTAGGGTTTTCGTCTTGACCAAGTCATCGATGGGACGGCATTACCTTAGAGTTGTGACGCCGTCAGTCTTCAGTTGGGACATTGTCTTGATTCTGGATCTGAGCCATCTGAGATGAATGTCTGAGTGACGCCCTTTTTCTTCACAACGTGACGCCGTCAGGTTATACGAACAAAAATTCCTCTGAGTTGTCTGGTGCATGTTTTGATCAAGTCTGTATAGAGGGACGGTGACGCCCTTTGATTGGGACGCCGTCCGGTTCTGTTTGAGCATCTTGAGTGTCTTCTATCTTGACTTTGCCATTTTCCTCATGTATTTGCTCCTTTTTGTCCAAATGTGCTTTAGTCCAGTATTTTGCTTCCAAGAGACCTAAAAAGTGAAAAAGAACGAAATTAAGCAGTAACGGATATAAAAGTGGTCGATTTAGGGCTTAAATGACCCCCTAAAAGCGTACGTTTTAAATCCTTATCAAATATCCCTACACTTGGTGTTTGCTTGTCCTCAAGCAAATGTGCTTTTGGCCAATCAATTTATAAGTTAGGGGGCATGATTCATGGGTTTAGTATAATTCATAACAAGTAAAAGCACCACAATAGTCATAACAAGCACGGAAATTATATACTAGCACCTCACAAGGGGTGTTTGGATTATCTCATCTCTCGGGTTTATATGAAATATAATAAATGGAAATGGAAGATAAACACTCATTACCTGACATAATACATACATTACCATAGGCTTGAGACTAGGTCAAACCTCCACCACTTTGGCGTAAGCACCTAGGAACAACTATCTAAGAGGTCTTTTCAAGGGTTGTAACGTTAGGCTTACAGTAGGGAAACAAAGGGTTTTGTTGAATAGGCGATATTTAGTGGTGGCAAGTCAAAAATCTTATGTTACAAGCATGAAAAGCGTGGCGTTGCTTAGCCAAGACTCGACTCACTAATTCTAGATCACTTGAAACAAACAAACATAATTTTAAAGACATAAACATAAAGATAGATATAGGATGGTAGCCCATATGTTTTTTTCACTCTTTTTTAACACTCTTTTTTTCGATTTTTTTCATACATTTTTACTCTACCATACTCTACGATAACATCAAGATATAAGGGTTTTATAGGAGCATCTCTACACTTGAGTTTTTATTTCTCTAACACTAAATTGACCAGATTTGAAAAGATCAAAAACACTTGGAGTATTTAATTACGTAGACAAAGGGAATTTGAATTTAACGTTCTTTCCCGTTACTCCATAAAATATTACTTTTACCCATGAGTCCCAATCATCCCAAAACTGTGTACAAAAGATATGACTCGACTTATCAACCATGCAAGTAACTAGATATTTGAACTAAGGGTTTAGTAATGATTGCAGTAATGCACTAAAGATGAGTGCATACAAGGTAGGCTAAGGCGTTTGAGTGTACATTTGGGGGTGGATTGTAAACAATGTTCTTCATTGATATTCAAGAAAACTGAAACATCACGAGAACCACGAAAAGGATAGGCTCCGAGGGGTTAACTATGGGTATCGTTACTAAAGATGAGTACATCGCATGGGTGTGGGGTAATTAATCAACCAATGTGGAAGAAGTAATTATAATACAGGTTTCAAACAAAGGTTTTCCTAATGCATCTTTTCATTTAGTTATTCCTAACTACACAAGTGTAGTCTCAATAGCGATCTCGGAATGCATCACAAAACAAGTTCTAGAATCTATTATACTATCGGTACATTCTCTAAGCATTAAAGGTGAATTCTTTTATTCCTAAAGATCTAGGGGCGATCCTCACAATTTTTGGGGTGGAATTTGAGTGGTAAACGGTTTTTGTGCTAGTCATATAATTCCTATCCATGAGACGCTTTATTAAGACTAAATTTTAGCTCGTAAATTTCCTAAAAAAATTTAAATTTGGCGCTAAAATTGCCCTAACAAATATTTCTCATAGTTTCTTACACAATTTACCAAGGACAAGACAAATGATCAAGTGAGTGAATAGTTTCTAAGTTCCCGTTTTATTCTCCCTCCCTACACTTAAACTGAACATTATCCCCAATGTTCTCCGAAAGCATCAAAGTTATGATAAAGGAAGGTAAGTAAGGAAAAGAAACTAGTACTCCCCTGGATAGCTCGGTAGGATATGTATGAAGTTGCGGTTAAATCCTCTTCCACGAAGAACACATAAGTAATAAGCTTCATCCAATGTGTTTCTTCTTCTTGTTCAAAATAACCTGCACACTCATAAGAAAACGACAACTCAAAGCATCAAACCGAACAAAGAAAAATCACAACAAGATGTAATTCCAGAATTAGAAACAAAGCAAATAAGATATAATGCTTGTGGAATGGATGTTTGCAGTTTTTATGGAAAATTAAGGATTGGAAGTTTCCAAAAATCACAAGTTAGACAGAAAATGAAACTTAGAATCTGTTTCCACATTGCCTGACGCTGTTGGGTTTTAATCCCAACACCGTCAGATTGTCCTAATAGAAAGGGTCTGGTTCGTTTTCTTGAAAAAATTTGGAAAAATTACCTCATTAAAACCTGGAAAAATTCCAGCAAAACATCCATTATGACTCGATACAAGCATTTGACTTTAAAAAACACACAAATATATCAATTTCAATTATCGTTAATCTCATGTTCATGTTCTTAAAAACATATTTGATCTTCCCTAAACTTATCTTTTTGTCAAATACCTTTATATGTAATTAAGACGAAGTTAAATATAAAATAAAGCATTTTCAGAAAGTATAACATGAGAATAAGCAATTATGAAAAAGATATATAAACACACAAATAAAAATGAAAAAGAAATATGCAAACAAATAAACATGGGTTGCCTCCCAAGAAGTGCTTGTTTTTGTTCAAGTCACGAGCTTGACTCTACCCTCATTTAACGTATAAAGGAGAAGTTCTCCCTTCACTTAAGCTTAAGTGTGGGTGATTGTAGCGATACACACCCTTAGGGTGGAAGTTTTCCACGTGAGGTGAAGGGGGTGTGTGAATGGCTTCCTTCATCCTAAAACTACCCGGACTAAATGGGTTGATGGGTGGGTCGGTTCCTCTTTTGTCTCCTAGATGTATATCTAAGGATGGAAAATTGTGTAAAGATTGAGGTTCCAGTTCATCAACACTAGGAAATTCCTTAGAACTAAGAGTAAGGTTGAGACTACAAGTATTCAAACCTATATCCTCTAGTTGCTTTTGGTTTAAAGGTTCTACCTCCATCGGGATTCCTAAAGTCTCTTCTACTACTTCCGGGTAAGTCACGAGTGGTGTGTATGCTTTAAATGATGGTGGGACTTGTGGGATACCTTGTGGGTCTAGACTTTTCACCTTATCCTCAATCACATCTATATGACCTATATGCTCGTCATGTGTTTTGGTAGAATTTAACACAAACATGTTCCTAAGTATCTCAAATCCTTCTCTAGCCATTTCAAATTCTAAGTCCGATTCATAGGAATCTTCCTCAATAAATTGATCACTATGTTCCCTTTGCCTAGAGGGTTCATTTTCTTCAGATTCCAAGTCATTGATCTTAAAAACTAAGCCTTTTTGTACAATGTACTCATGTTCGGCTAAATCCTCCTTAATTGTCTCCTTAGGTAGTGATGAAACCAAACCTAGTAATTGATCCAACTTATGGTTTAATGCTTGGTTTCTTTCCATAATATTTTGACACATTTGGTCAGTTTTCCTAAGGGCCTCACTAAAAATAGTTTCTAAACATGAAGGTTGTTCAAGAGAGTCTATCCTAGGTGAAGGCTCATATGATGCATAGGTTTCACTAGATGAGGTGTTTTGTGGGCTTCATGGAAATCCTATGGTGAAACCCTCAAAAGGTACTCAATGGGGCATATAACAAATCTCGCTCTCTTTACTTCTTCCCACCATCTTGAATAATCCGCCTTAGTAATATTATATTTTTTCATGAAAAAACTAATCGCGGATATAGTGGATTCACGTTCTCCATAATGTTGAACGGAAGAGTCAGGGGACAAGCTTTACGAACAAAGGCACAAAGAAAGGGATAAACTACAAGGAATCTAATAAAAAGAAAAAATCTCACTTAATAGGAATCTTGTGAGTAGACCTAAACGAGATAGAAATCTAGCCTAAGCAATACTATTCCCCGGTAGCGGCGCCAAAAACTTGATGCGCGTACGAAGCGCGTTCGAGGTCAAAGTAACTTCCTTTTCTTCGACCAAGTTTTTCAACCACCTAGGCAGTGAACCTAATCATTGTAGTGTAGTATTGGGTAAGCCTCGGGGATTGGTATCATTCTCTAGGGGAATAGGAATGCTAGCAAGAAATGTATTACGAGAAGGTGGGGGTTGAGGATGATTCTTTTTTACCTTTTATAGGTTTTTCAGAAAGCTAAGGTAAATATATCAAGGCAATTGATTGGGAGGTGGTATTTTCTATCGATTACTTCTACTATCTAATTATCTAATACTACAGGTAGTTATGTCTATTTGATGTGTGCTCGTATGATGATTAAAAAATGTGTTTACCTAGATACTATTACTCCCTAGTTATCTTTTATTGGTCGGTTGAATTGTCACACCTTATCTTAACGCGGTGTATTCCTAAGGTCGTAGGGAATGCGTAGTTCCTAACTCTTTGAGGTTATCTTTCGGGTTTAGCATACGAAATCCGCAAGCCCTTAAGCTATTTCATTCATATGCCTCACATTCACAAAGTATACTCAAGCATTAAACACAACGAATGAAGCCTAGTTGCACTCCTAAGCCAATTTACAATTAAGATAAGAAACAACCTAACAATAATTAATATCTAGGTTTCATAGATCTAAGCAACCACACAAGAAATTTAGCTAGACATGGTTTACAAGCAAGCATACACACAATCAATTGAACACATAATGATAGTTTGTATTAAAATACTTATCTCGATGTGTAAAATAGGGTTTGGGACCGTAAGATACTATCCAAATCGGACTACAAACGATTAGAGTTTTTTTCTCCAAAATTCTACCTCCTTAAATGTAGAAAAATCGAATTCTATAAATAGATTTAGAAGTGTGACGACGTCACCTTTTAGATGGGACGCCGTTAGCTCGCCATCATTAGGGTTTTCTTCTTGGCCAAGTCATCGATGGGACGACGTAACCTTAGAGTTGTGACGCCATCAGTCTTCAGTTGGGACGTCGTCTTGATTCTGGATCTGGGCCGTCTGAGATGAAAAGTCTGAGTGACGCCCTTCTTCTTCACAACATGACGCCGTTAGGTTATACGAAAAAAAATTCCACTAAGCCGTCTGGTGCATGTTTTGATCAAGTCTGTATAGAGGGACGACGTCGCCCTTTGATTGGGACGCCGTTAGGTTTTGTTTGAGCAACTTGAGTGGCTTCGATCTTGACTTTGCCATTTTCTTCATGTATTTGATCCTTTTCGTCCAAATGTGCTTCATTCTAGCATTTTGCTTCCAAGAGACCTAAAAAGTGAATAGGAATGAAATTAAGCAGTAACGGATATAAAAGTGGTCAATTTATGGCTTAGATGACCCCCTAAAAGCGTACGTTTTAAATCCTTATCAATAACCTTTGGACCTACATAACAATCTAGGGTTAACAACCCTAACCTCTAGAGGCAACGATCACATACCAAACAAACGAACGATACCAAACGGATCTAATCGGTAAATAGGATTACAACAACCCTAACTTCCAAATAGCCGAAGACACCTTGACCCAATTTCCAAAGCGCCAATAGGAATATAGTATAGTATCAACATCATGGGGAATCAAACGGATCAAAATCTCACAAGAAATCAGGACAACACGGCATAAACCAACAGTAGAACCATATGCCACACGTCCCAAATAAACAAACCAGCTACAACAATTCGACAAGGACCACAAATGTCGTACCACTCATCTCATAAGTAGCGTAATAAATACCACATAGTCAAGAATAATAGCAGTTTTGGGAGTGACAATGGAATCATCAAGGGTTTCGCATGCGTTTAGCAATTTTGGGCCAGCGAGCATTCAAGGTATGGTCAAGGATAATAGGTCTTTATTTAATTCTAATGGGAAAACAGGGTCTGATGTGATGTCAACTCTGGGAGGGTCCATGGAATCAAAGAAGGTTACGTCTGTGTATAGCAACTTAGGGCCTGCAAGCGTTCAAGGTATGGACACAGGTAACGTTCATGTTGATTTGCCTAGTATCTCTGGTTCGATTTACTCTCAGCTTGTTCATGCCGCTGCTATGTCGCAACAATCAGGTACTTTTAATACTGTGAGTACGGAACTTAATTTTCCTCCTTTGAATATTTATGCATACACGTCTAATGCTACTACTAATACTCATTCTGTTATGCATGAGAAACCTTCACATGGTGCAACAAGTGGGATTACAATTCCATTACAGTCTCATAATTTAGCTGGTCCCACTTCGTATGCTTCTGTACTCAAAGATAGTCCTAATAAAAAGGTGTTAAAGTTTCAGAGATGAGGAATAGTGAATGTACTGCGGGTGCTAATGTGACTATTCCTTTGAATGTGGTTAATGAGATTAGTAATCAGTTTACTAATACATTGTATTGTTATTTTATTGGGAAGTGTCTTGCTTTTCCAATTGTGGAGAATTATGTTCGGAATACGTGGGCAAAATATGGGCTTCAAAGAGTTATTCTTAACAATGGTTTTTTCCTTTTTCAATTTGCATCTAACGTGGGTATGGAAAAGGTTTTGGAAGAGGGACCATGGTTAATTCATTTAGTTCCCATTTTTTTGAATGTTTGGACTCCTAATACCAAACTGAAAAAGATGAAATTACTTCTGCTCCGGTCTAGGTCAAAATTCATAATATTCCGTTAGTAGCTTATTTCGAAGTCGGTCTTAGCTTAATTTCTACTCAGATTGGGTGGCCTGTTATGCTAGATGCTTATACGAGTGCGATGTGTCTCCAATCATGGGGCCGCAATTCTTATGCTAGGGTTCTTATGAAAGTTTCATCTTTTACTGCTTTACTTTATTCGATTTTGGTGGTGATTCCCTTTCCGGATAGATCTGGTCATTCATTGGAAATGCTCGAAGTTGAGTATGAATGGAAACCTCCAAGGTGTAAGACGTGTAAAATCTTTGACCATAATGATGGTGGTTGTCCTAGGAGAGGTCAACAAAGTGCGAAACAGGTTGTTGATAATGATGGCTATGTGGAGGTCAATAATCGTAAGGGTAAAGGTAAACAACAAAGTAAAGAGAAGCATATTGATGGGATTCATTTTACTAAATCTAAGGTTGCATTTCATTATCGTTGGGAGCCCAAGGTTGGGACAACAAATGGAGGGGCATCATCTTCTGGAGGGGCATCTTCTTCGAATTCTAGTGGCCCAGGTAAGAAGTCTAATTCTCAAGTTTCTAATTTTCCTAGCAAGACAATTAATTTGGGTCAAGAGGGGTCTAACGACCCAAAACTCTCCGCTTCCAGTAATAACAATTCCACTAATAGTAGTCACGTCCATAAAACATATATTAGTGATAATTTTGTTTCTTTAAAAACTTCGTTTAATGCTCTTAGTGGGGAGGATATTTTTAAGGCGGGAGATGAGTCTTTGTTGAATCCTGAGGGAAAGGGTGGTACCATATTGGATAGTGATAGTCAGGTTGATGAATTATTGGAGATGTATGATATACCAAGCTCTAAAAATGATAACCTAAAGGAAGCAAGCACTTCCTCGTCTGAGGTTCCTCATGTATAGTATAGCTTCTTGGAATATTAAGGCAATGAACCAATCCCCTAAACAAAATGAGGTTCGTCGGGTTATTAGTGAAAATAAATTATCTGTGTGTGCTATTCTTGAATCTCATGTTGCTAGTTCTCGGTTAGATAAATTATGTTCGACTGTGTTTCGTAGTAAGGATTGGACTTCGAATGGCCATTTATGTTCTAAAGGTTCGCGTATTTTCTTGGTTGGAATCAAGATGATGTAGATTTAACGGTTATTGATATGAGTGATCAAGTTGTTCACACGTGCTTAAGGTTCAAAGTAGATAGAAAAGAGTTGTTTTGTTCCTTTATTTATGCCCATAATCGGTATATTCATAGACGTCCGTTGTTAAGGAACCTTATTATTCATAAGTATTATGTTCGAAAGCGTCCTTGGTGCCGCTTTGGGGATTTCAATTTGGCGCTTAATCAAGAGGATAAGTTGGAAGGTTCTTCGGGTGTGGAGATTGCTATGCGTGAGTTTCAGGAGTGTGTTGATGAGATTGAGGTGATTGATGTTAATCAGTCTGGTCTTCAATTTACATGGAATCAGAAACTGAGAGGGTTTGATGGCACGCTTAAAAAGGTAGACCAAATTATGGCCAATTTAGAGTTTATGGATGGGTTTGTTGGTGCTCATGCTATGTTTCAGCCATACCGTATTTCGTATCATTCCCCGATAATTCTTACTATTCATACTTCTTTTAAATTTAATCCTACGCCCTTTAAATTTGCTAACATCATTGTTGAAAATACTAGATTTAAATTTCAGGTTCAAGAAGTTTGGAATGCACATACTAGTGGCTTCTTTATGTTTCATGTTGTAAGCAAGCTTAAGCTCCTGAAGAAACCCCTTCGCAAATTACTATTTAATGAGGGAAATATTCATGAGAAAGTTGTTAAGCTTTGTCATGAATTAGCACCTGTTCAAAGAGCGCTTGATTCTGATCCTTTTATGAGGATGTTCCCGAAGAGGAGGCTGCGTACCTTAATACTTATAATGAGGCTATTCTTATGGAGGAGCGCTTTCTTGAACAAAAGGAGAAAGTTGAGTAACTTCGTGTGGGTGATTCTAATTCTGCCTATTTTCATAAAGTGGCGAAAAGTCGTAAAGCCAGGAGTCGTATTGACGTAGTGACTAATACTGATGGGGTTCGGTTTGAGCATGATCAGGTTCCTAATTCTTTTGTTAGTCATTTTACTTCATTTCTTTGTCAAGAGGGTGTTACTAGCCCTTTTAATGATCATGTCCTTTTTACTACATCTCTTGACCCGAATGAGGCGTTTATATGATTCAAGATTTTACTGCTGAAGAAGTCAAGGATGATATTTTTACCATAGGAGATGATAAATGTCTAGGTCCAGATGGGTATACTACGGCTTTTTTTAAAGGGGCTTGGGATATTGTGTCAGAGGATATTACTAAGGCAATTCAAGAATTCTTCATTAATGGTAAACTCCTGAAAGAGATTAATCATACTACAATTGCTTTGCTTCCTAAAGTTTCTACTCCCTCTCGAGTTAATGACTTTCGGCCGATTTTGTGTTGTAATGTTCTCTTCAAGTGTATTAGCAAGATTATTTCTAACCGTATAAAGAGTAGTCTTCCCTCTTTGGTTAGTTTGAATCAATCTGCCTTTATCCCGGGAAAGAGGATTTCTGATAATATTTTATTGACTCAGGAGCTCATGCATAATTATCATCTTGATCGTGGTCCTGCTCGATGTGCTTTTAAACTTGATATTCAGAAGGCGTACGACACAGTTGATTAGATGTTTCTAAGGAATATTATTAGTGGTTTTGAGTTTCACCATCGTGTGATTAGTCGGATAATGGAGTGTGTTACGATGACTTCATTTTTATATCAGTGTTAATGGAGCGCTTCATGGGTAATTTAAGGGTAAAAGCGGGCTTAGGCAAGGGGATCCATTATCTCCCTACCTAATTACTCTTGTTATGGAGATTCTTACCCTTATGTTGCACCGTTGGGTTCGAGAATCTGAGCTTTTTACCTTTCATCACAATTGCTTTATCCTCAACATTATTAATCTTTGTTTTCCTGATGATTGGTTTCTTTTTGCGCATGGTGATATTAAATTAGCCGGTGTTATTATGGAAGCGTTGGATGAATTCAAATTCACGTCTGGCCTTACTCCAAGTTTGCCTAAGAGCACGGAATACTTTTGTAATGTGCTTAACCATGTGAAACAGGATATTTTGAAGGTTTTACCCTTTGAAGAGGGTTGTCTTCCGTTGAAATATTTAGGTGTCCCTCTTGTGACTACTAGATTAATCTTTAGAGATTGTAAGGAATTGGTGGAGCAGTTATCTAATCGTATTAAGGACTAGAGAAATAAATAATTATCTTTTGCTGGAAGACTCCAGCTGATTCAATCGGTTCTTTCGTCGATGCATATTTATTGGGCCTCGGTTTTTATTCTTCCTGCTCGTATTATTCATGATCTTGAGCAACTGATGCGGGATTTTTTATGGGGCAATGGTGATATACGTAAGGGAAAATCTAAAGTGGCATGGGAGGTTGTGTGCTTACCTAAGGAAGAGGGTGGTCTCGGGATTCGTAGGCTTGATTCTTTTAATAATGCATTGATCACATCTCATATTTGGAGCATTATGTCGTACAAGGAATCTCTATGGGTTAAATGGATTCATGTTTATAAGTTAAGAGACCGTAATTTCTGGGATATTCCATGCCATGGTAATATGTCTTGGAGTTGGCGAAAGATCCTTCAGATTCGGCCTATTATTCAAAAATTTATTTGATATAAGTTAGGTGACGGTTCTCAGGTGTCTGCTTGGTTTGACTCGTGGTGTTCTCTTAGCCCATTATCAATGGTAGTGTCTTCTCGTGATATTCACCGTGCTGGGTTTTGTTCTTCTACGCGGGTTCAGGATATTGTATGCTCAGAGGGTTGGTTATGGCTTGATGATTGGATGGTGCGGTACCCTTGTCTTGGTTCGATTATTGCTCCGCATCTTGTGGACAACGTGGTTGATCGTTTATGTTGGAGAACTAGCAATGGGATCTTTAAGCCTTTTTCAGATTCGCTAGTTTGGGATAGTATTCGTCCTAGGGGTACTATGGTTCATTTGTTCTATTTGGTTTAGTTCTCGCACCGGATTCCTAGACATGCTTTCCACTTGTGGTTAGTCATTAAGAGGCGGTTAAGGACTCAAGATATGCTTCACCGGAGTGATGATGTTAATGGAGCTCCATTGTTATCTCCCCTTTTTTGAGGGACAACCGGATTCGCATGATCATCTTTTCTTTTCCTGTTTGTTTTCTGCGCAGGTTGGGATTCCTTAAAGGTGTTTGATGGGTTTAGCTCTCTTCCGTCCGTGATTGATGATATTATTCAGTTTATTTCTTAGTTGGCGCGGTCTCGTTCAGTTAGAAATGTTATTTCTAAGCTCTTATTTGTTGCTGCTTCTTACTTCATTTGGCAAGAGAGGAACAATCAGAATTTTAAGCAAGTGAAAAGATCTGAAGATCAGGTGGTGGAAGTTATCAAGGCTACAGTTCGTCTCAAGCTTCCCACGTGAAATTTAAAAAAGAAGGCGAATGTGAAAGACTTGCTGAAAGATTGGCAGTTTCCTCTATCCTTGATGCATGATTGATGGATAGTGGAGGGTGGAGGTTGCTCGTTTTCTAGCTTTTTTTGTGGAGGGGTTTTTTCGTGGGAGATTCAGGTAAGAGTTGTACTCTTTTTCCCAACTCCAAGGTTTTCCCACTAGGTTTTTACTGGGAAATGGTTTTTAAGGAGGCAGTCTTGTTTGGTTCATCAATCTCCCATGAGGCGGTTGGCGGATTGCATTGGTGGTTCTAGTATTTCTAGGTGGTTCTTTCGTATTGGTGTTATTGTCATTGTATGTTATCTATCATAGTAACGCTTAGTGGCCTGTCAAAAGTGATGTGGTTGGAAGTTCAAGCGACGCTTGAGGTAAATGTGGTATTCAGCCACATTCCATTATACTGAATTGGTTTTTATTATTAATATATTTTACCAGGGTGAAGCCCCTTACCTAAAAAAAATAACAAATACCACGTAGTAACAAGGGGTCTCCAACTACAACAAATCAGACTATGGGATAACCCGAGACCCCAGGTACCCAAGATATCATAATGAAGACAATGGAAAGTCATCTTCAACAAAATCTGCTCAAGCAGAACTTCGACCATTACTAGCAAATAGTGATCATAGAAGACAAATATACGCATATCTGTAACACCCCAACCCGGCAAGGGTAGAAGTGTCACATTCTGGTGTCATATCAGAACATACAAATAAAATTTTACAAGCGGAAGCATTATAAAATAAATTACCAAGCCATATAACGGATGACTTACAAAGAAAATACAAAATCCAATATGTCCAAAACGAAATAAAATATAAAAACAACAACTCTTCAAATTAAATTCAAAATGATAAGGTAGCTAAGGTCGGTCTAATCAAATAATCCAACTCTCAGCCCAACAAGCCCATCTTCAAACCTAAAAACCTGCCGCAGGAAAAGAAATGCGGCTGAGCTTAAAAAGCCCAATGAACATATTTAACAAAATGAAAGCTAAACGAAATCAGAGATACAAATGAAATAAGGAGACTGATAACAAGGTCGCAACGAAAAGAGAACAATGAGTCAATGAGGATCCTGCAGAAACACAATTACACAGATATCCAAAAGGAACAGATAACAGAGGAGGACAAAGCACATAACACATATGACATATACGCAAGCACATGTAAATAACCATGCATACAATAAAGCAGGAACTCATAGTACATATAAGCCAAACGAAAGTCCAAATGCTAGCGGAAGTAATTAACGAGAAAGTGAGCATGGCAATCACACAAGTCAAATAATTTACAGTTAATAACTTAACCAGTATCATAACAGCTGAAGTACTAACAGTAGTCGAAATACAGTAGCCACATGTACCAAGTAGGAATACAGAACGAACATTATAACTGAATGAATTATCTAAACAAGGTCCTAGTACAACAACTAAACAAGTCAACAAGCCAAACCACATACGATGAACCATTTACCAAATCAAACAAAAGTATAAGCAGAAATGTAACATAGCGGGTCAACAATCAGCAGACAAGAATACTAACGGATAATCATAGCCCATGAACATAACTGAGCGAAGACAGACATGATAAACAGATAACCTAACTGCTTTCACACGAGCATGATCACCAGACCAATCAAAGAGTCACATAACAGTATGATAAGCGGTTGGTCAGTTATTAGCATGACAATAGGTAAATCAAACAATCACATATTAATCATATAGTAGCAGGGCAAACGATAGTCACGTAAAACATTTAAAAGCATAATCAAATTCAATAATCATATAATAACCCGGTACGTGAATGGATCGATAGTCTGAAGCAACGGAAAAAGAGTATGACAGATCAATGCAATGGAATATATATCTCAGTAGTAGAGTGAGTTACATAAGGCTACTGGGTAAAAGATAATCAATACATAATATGATGCGTTAGGGAAATACATAAGGTACAATATGGGTATATCAATAGTGTAAGGTTTGTCAAAAATCCATCCAGAGCCAACAATACAATACAATACAATCAATAGTGGCATTAGCAGCCCAATATCCAATAGTAGCCATTGTAGTCGGAGGGGTGACCTCGGAATACCAAACCAATAGGTGGGGAGACCTCAGTAACCAATGGAGTAGCTAGCTCCCAGACTGTGAGGGGGTATATTGCACACACGCACCACATCAACAATAGAAAATACAAATCTAGGATGCATCCATATGCCCCCTGCAATACAATGATGGCCAATACAATATATCTGAAGCGCGCAATAATAAATACAATAATGGGGACGGTGTGGAGCATCACTCAACCACACTAGAGTCATGCCATTGGTGCATCAATGACACGGCCATGTTACCTTCATGGCTAGGATAACAATATTTAGCTCGGGTATCAATCTGAAGGGTCAGACAAAAGTTCAAAGTGTAGCAATATATAAGTGTTCATAAGAAAAGGTGCAATATCAATAGTTCACAATTCAGAGGTCCATAGCAATAGTTCAATATCAAGGTCCAATATCAATGTTTCAATATCAAAGGTTCAATAGCACAGATTCAATAGCACAGGTCAATAGCAAAAGTTCAGTACCAAGGGTTCAATAACGGAAGGGTCAATAGCAAAGGTTCAATATCAAAGGGGTCAGGAGTAAGCAAAGGTTCAATAGCAATGAATCGTAGAAATGAAATATCATAAGCGGAACAAAGTCGAAGAATCAGAAAATCATGAGAAACCCCTACTGAAAAGGGATAGAATATCTGTACCTCAATCGAAGCAAGGACAATATGAAAGTAAGATCACACGATGAATCAATCCCGCTGTCCAGAACCTATGAATTAGATAATGCTTAATAAGATCGGATTACTCATTTTAGACGGCTTTCTACTTTTAGGCAGGTTTCTATAATTAGTAGGTTTAGCCATTTATGATGCATTTGAAGACATATTAGATAAAGTGAGTTCTTTATAGACTTTTAGCAGGTTTCTATTTTTAGTAACTTTCCATTTTAGATTACTTTCTATTTTTGGCAGGTTTCTATTTTAGGCAGGTTTTTATAATTAGTAGGTTTAGCCATTTATGATGCATTTGAAGACATATTAGATAAAGTGAGTGCTTTATAGACTTTAAGGATCAATTATGCCAATTTACACAAGTTTAGGGTCTAAAGTATAATTATAACAAAGTGTAGGGTCTTAAGTGTAAATATGCCATTTTTACCCATTTTACCAATTTAACCCTTTTGGTCATTATATTTACAAATCAACCCTTAAATTTCAATAATTATGCATATGACATTAATTCTACGTAATTCGTACATGTACACGTATAACAAGTATAAGCTTTCGTTTTAACTCGACTGGTACAAGATTATATGACTTAATGTGGTTATATATTTTAGGTCGAGACAACCAAAACAAACATGCAATAATGAGTCCATTAATCAACGAAACCCTAGATCCATTTTACGAATACCATACAAGTTATTTACCCTTTAATTTGATTAATACGATTTGTACTTAAATCCTTTGTGTGAACCTTGATGTTAACGTGACATAACCCTTTGTCCAAAACAGATTGTATTCGCCCTTTAACCCTCCAAAACAGCCCCTAGATCATGCTTCAATTCACGTTAATATTACTATATGTAAAGCCATATTCAAGTCCCCATTTTATGCATGATATCGACCAAAAGAAAACATGTCGAGGGGTTTACAAAAGGTATCCATAAGACAAGATTTATATACCTATATTAACACATATAAAAGGTTCTAATTCATGTCTTTTAGGTGGTTCATATTAGGTTATTAATAGCTTGGTTAACATTCATTGATTGTAGCATGTTTTAGAGCTCAAAGTGAGCATATGGGAGTCATATACCCACGACCAGAAAACCAAACCCACAACCAGATTATGTAATGAATATAAGACAACATGTATAAGGTTTTTCCATGGTTTTATGTAGTACTTATATTAGGTTTTTCCATGGCTTAGGTTTATTACTTAGCATGACATGTTTTATGCTTTAACCATATGCATGGAAGGAGTAAGGAAAACGACCAGATTCACGCAAAACAAAAGGAGACGAAGGCCAAAGAGATTACCTATGAAATGTGCACAGAAAGGGAAGAAACAAGGACAACCAAAGCAAACCGAAACACCTTCTTGTGAGCCCTAGACCCCACGACCAGACCCTCAACACCACAACCATCAGCCTTTGAACGCAAGACCCACGTCCATAGCAGCATCATTTACTACGTACTAATTCCTTTGGAGCTTCTTGATGTCGACACAAAAATGGAGGAAGGAGGCTGCCGTTTTTTTTTCTTCTAGTTTAAGGTTTCTAGGAGTCTATTTTTGAGAGAGATATGGGAGTTATAATCTGATGATATGATTGAGAATTAGTGGGGTATTAGGCGTTTTGTATGGAGAAAAAATAGGCGGGGGGGGGGGGGGCATTTACATTGAAGGACAAGGAAAATCAATTTGTTTAGTTAACCATATTTAGTCCAATTTAAGTGTTTCAAATTAATAATTAATATGAACTAGTCCAACGAACTTTATATCGTGTGATATTCATGTAACTTGTAGATGTACGTGTGATTTATTCACCACGGTCTTGCGTAAATTATTCACGAGGTACACGTTAAACGTATTTAACTAGGTTGACGTGTGATACGAATTTCACCATTATTACTTGAGGGGTAATTCAGCCATTTAACACGTTTTCGATTTTTAGGGTTTTACAATAACGGTAGCACCATGACCACGCCTAGTAACTTCCCATCATAGCCAAACATGCAAGGAAAACATCTGCCCCTGTTTAGAAGTAAGCCGAGCTGCACCAAAAGGCTAAATTCAAGCCACCACACCCACCATCATGCACGATCAAGAATGACCATAAATGTTAACCTAACAAAGCATGAAGAAAAATGCATGACCATCACGTCTCCAAAGTCGACTTGTATCTCCCCCAAACCCACGAACCATAACTCCAATAAACTAACAAACACGACACCATGTCGACTAGCAAGAAATCCTAAACGGGAGGGTAACACCATAACAAACCCTAAAAAAATTAGGGTTTCGTTGTAATGCCGCCCACCAGAGAATCGACCAGAAAAAATCCATACATACATGTGAATTCTCATCAATCATCCAAGATCATAACCCATCTTAACAGATCCATAAGATCTATAATTCATAACCGTACGACCAGATGCAAAGAACCGACCACAACAAACCCTAGAAACAGTAGATCGAATAACCATAGAGGGTTTGTGAAAGAATGATCGGAATACCAAACAAAAGATCTATAAAACCCTAAAGATAATAAACCGACTAAAAGAAGATCGTTAGATCAAATCGGTTAGGGTTATACATAGGGATCGGTTAGGGTTTATAGAGGATATATGAGATCTCCTTAAAACAATGAAAAACATAAAGGTAGTGCACACCCTCGACCCAAATAATAACAACAATCCACCCCGATTGCATATCATTCAAGATAAATGACAGAGAGGCAGTTAGGAGGTCGTTTTTTTATCCGAAATTGGGGGAGGAGGGTGGCCGGAAATTTCCCCAAGGGGGGAAAGTTTAGGGTTTTTTAAATAAAAACCATAAGATGATGATGTGGAGGAGGTTGTTTGGTCTAGTAGTGTTACGGATGGAATGAGCATGTCTACTGATTTTCCCTCTCTTGCGAGGCTACTGGTCATGCTACAAATGTTACTTGTACGAGAAAAACTACTTTTGGTGAAGATAATATGCCGGATGGTGATGGTATTCATGTTGCACCTAATGCGGGCAGAATTACTACTAACTGTATACAGGAAGAATGACTACTAATTACTACTAATTGTATACATGCTACTACTCAATCCGCATCATCTAATGGTATGAAACAGCCTAATACAAATGTTTCTAATGTGTTGCCGGTTTCTTATGTGGGTGCTACGTCTAATGACCCTAAGAAACAAAACTCTAATTTTTGTAGGCTGGAGTGTAGCAAGAAATTAAATGAAGTTGATCTTTATCTTCCTATGAAAGTGGTAGAAGAGGTAAATTCCAGATTTGAGTTTACTCTATATGGTTATTTTCTTGGTAAACGTATTGCTTTTTCGGTTGTTGATTATTATATACGTAATACGTGGGCCAAGTGTGGTATTCAAAAGGTTATGATGAATGCAAAGGTTTTCTTTAAGTTTTCTACTCGTAAAGGTGTTGAGGATATTCTTGAGAATGGACCGTGGATGATTAGGACTGTGCCAACTATTCTTAAAACATGGACTTTGAATACTAATCTACTTAAAGAGGATTTGACTAACATTCCGATGTGGGTTAAATTCCATGATGTTCCTCTTGCTATGTTTTCTAATGATGGTCTTAGTCTCCTAGCCACATTGATTGGTACGCCGAAAATGCTAGATTCTTAGACTAGTCAAATGTGAATGGAATCATGGGGCCGAAGAAGTTTTGTTAGGTGCTTGATTGAAGTAAAGGCATATGTGGCATTAAGGAGAGCCTCACTATTGAGATACACTTGATGGGTCGGGCTCTAATATTGAAGATGTTCGGGTTAAATATGAGTGGAAACTGCCTAGATGTGACACTTGTATGCTTTTTGGTCATACTCTAGACAACTTCCCTAAATTGGTCTCCACTCTAATCCTGCCCACAAATAAGGTTAGTGATGGTTTCTAACAAGTTAATAATAAATAAAAGGGTAAAAGTGGAAGCTAAAAGGCACCAGGTAAAGGAGGATTCATTAAACCAAAGCTCCTTTATCAACCTAAAGCGCCTCCTCCTTAGCCCAAGAAGGTGGATGTTACAACGAGTAAGGCCATTGAAGTGGCTAATATGATTGGAACGAAGATTGCTACATTGAATCCCTTTGATGCCGTTAATATGATTGATACTGATAACAATGGCATTCAATCTAATGTAGTGGCTAAGGATGGGGCTGAATTGGATTCTGGTATTTCAATGAAAGATAAGGAGGTTGGGTCTCAAAAGACTGGTAATGTATTACAAGAATCGCTTGTGAGTGTTGTGAAAGAGAAGGTGGAGGACGTGGCTGGTAGCCTAGTTCTTCTGTTTCGCCATCTACTTCTTCTTCTAAAAGGATTAACCTATTTTATAAGATAGGAGAGATTGTTGATTTTCACAGTGATGAAGAGGAGGTGGTTAACACTTTTGATGAATCTGTGAACTTATTTGGTGGTGGGTACGAGCATGAGGATGACTATGATGACTATGCGAATCAAATTGACGATCTTCTAGGAAGTTTGGATGCTTTTTATGACATGTATGATATCAAGCTCCAAGAACTTGATAGGAAGTAATCTTGTTTTCATAGGTGTCTAATGTTATCTTGTGTGTAGTGGTTTATTTTCTTGTTATGTAAGATTTTTCGCCTATGTTACCGGCTGAGATATGGGATTCACTCATATCCTTTGAACTTAAACGTTTTTTGGCGTAATATATTTACCGGGTCGTTTGAGCTTTTACCCAAAAAAAGAAACCTTTGCCCCTGTTGCAAGGATGGAAGAAATCAGGATCTTCTTGTCCTATGCAATATACATGAACTTCAAATTCTACCAAATGGATGTTAAAAGTGCATTACTAAATGGAAAAATCACGAAAGAAGTTTATGTTCAACAACCCCCTAGATTTGAAAGCAATAAGTTCCCTGACTATGTTTTTAAGTTGATAAGGCCCTTTATGGACTGAAACAAGCCCAAGGGCATGGTATGAAACACTCTCAACCTTTCTTATCCAAAACAAGTTAGTTAGAGGAAAGATTGATAACACTCTATTTGTCTATAGGACAAAAAAAGATGTGATACTTGTTCAAGTGTATGTTGATGACATCATATTTGGCTCAACAAATTACAAACTTTGCAAACAGTTTGAGAAACTGATGACAAAAAAAATTGAAATGAGCATGATGGGTGAACTCACCACTTCCTTCGATTACAAATTAGGCAGACTGATAAAGGAATCTCAATCAGTCAAGAGAAATACATAAGAAGTCTCTTGAAGAAGTATGAACTTTTTGATTGCTCATCAGTGAAAACACCAAACAACCTTGTTCCTACCTCATTGGAAAACCAGTGAATCAAAAATAATTCTGAGGAGTTGTAGGGTCACTGATTTATCTCACTACCTCAAGGCCTGATATTCAATTCCTTGGAGGAAAATTAGTGTGTCGTAGTACTAAGAAACAACAGTCAGTAGCTATGTAATCAGTTGAAGCTGAATATGTAGATGCCGCAGTCTGTTATGCAAATGTACTATGGATGAAAAGTCAACTCAGTGACTATGATATCCCTTATAAGATGGTACCCATATTTTCTCATAACACAAGTGCAATTGCCATCTCCAACAACCCTGTTCTCCATCAACGAACCAAACACATTAACATTAGGTATCATTTTATCAGGGACTATATCATGAAATATGATTTTGAGCTACACTTCATCCCTATTAAATATCAGCTAGCGAATATCTTCACTAAACCCCTGGATGAACCGATTTTCACAAGACTGAAAGCAGAACTTGGGATGTTGAACTCTGACTATCAATCCTCGGATTGATCATGTTCCACATAGTGTACATATTCACTGAATAATGGTCCCTGAACAAAACAAACACCTACATCAATCTCATTGAATGAGTAAAACTCATTCAGGGTTCATGACATTGGATATAGAACACATTAAATGAGTAACTAAATGCTCTAAGTATCTAGTTACTTAATATCCTAGGTTGGTGAACAAGCTAATTAAATATAGGAATATATGTTTATTGACCCAACTGTCATCCATATCATGGGCCCGCACATCCTCTAACAATATCCCACTTGACCTTAATTGCCAATACACCCAAAAAATATCCTTAGGATATTTTATTGGTGACATCACCACTACAAAAGCACTGTTACAGTGATGTGCAACTGTTTTGCCTTAAAAATCGTATAATGTGACGGGTAATGGAGTGGTGACATTAAATGTGAGAAATCAAACGTTTTTCAAAAACAGTTTTCCAAAATTCCATATGTGCAAAAACAACCCATTTTACCACTCTATAAATACCCCATTCTAAAACCTAAAAACATATAGAAACCAAACTTACAATCAAAATATGGTAGATTCTCTCCTCAAGAACATATTATTGTGTATCTATTTTGATACGCTTACACAGCGCGTTCGGGGTCAAAGGAACTTCCTTTTCATCGAGCAAGTTTTTCAACACCCTAGGCAGTGAACCTAATCGTTGTAGTGTAGTATTAGGGTAAGCCACGGGAATTGATATCGTTCTCTAGGGGAATAGAAATGCTAGTGAGAAGTTACTACGCTAAGGTTGGGGTTGAGAAAGATTATTTTTTATCTTTTTTATGTTTTTTTAGGAAATTGAAAGGTACGAATCTAGGGGTTTGGATTTGGGAGTTGGTATTTTTACCGATTACTTCTACTTATCTAATTATCTAAACTAAGGTGAGGGTAGTCTATGTCTATTGTTGTGTGCTCGTGTGATAGTTAAAAATGTATTTGCTTAGGCTTTATTACTCCCTAGTTATCTCCTATTGGTGGTTGAATTGTCACGTCCTTATTCTTAATTGCGTTGTGTTTCTAAGGTCGTAGGGTATGCATTTATCCCTAACCCTTTGAAGCTACCAAAGGTTAATGACTACAAAATCTCTAGGATTTATAAACTTTAACTCTAAGGTATTCTTTGGATGTATAGCCTACAATTACTCTAGGTGATTATAAACTAAGGTTCAACAAAGATTAATCAAGCATTATTATCACAACGAATGACCTATCGCAATACTAGGTCAATCACAATTAAGATAAGAGACAACCAATCAATATTCAATAACTAAGTTTCATATTACCTAAGCAAACACACAAGTCAATTAGCCGGACATGGGGAACATGTTAGCATACACATAATCAAAGGAAGACATAATTAAATTAATGAAGTAAAACACTTATCTTGATGTAAGATAGGTTATGGAACCCTAAAATACTGTACAAGACAGCCTTGGTTCGGTTTAGATTTTTCCTCCAAAAGACTACACACTGAAAACTGAAAAATTCGGATTCTATATATAAGATTACACATGCGACGGCGTCACCCTTTAATTTGTGACGCCGTCGGGTCGCCGTTATTAGGGTTTCGTCTTGGCCACGTTAGTCTTGCGACGGCGTCACCTTATGCTTGTGATGCCGTCCCCTTAAGTCTCTGACGTCGTCTGGATCAAATCTAGGCCGTCTGAGCTGCGACGCCCTACTCTTTTAAAACCTGAAGCCGTCACTTGTAAATGAGCAATTTGGCTACTGAGTCGTCACAAAACTTGTCCGACGGCGTCTCTAGTAGAACCTGACGCCATCACTTGTAAATCCTGACGCCGTCTCCTTTAGTTCCAGCAGCCTGAGTGTCTCGATTCTTGACTTTGGCCATTTTCTTTGTATATTCATGCCTTTTCGTCCGAATGAGTGTCATTCCAGCAAATTGCCTTCAAGATACCTAAAAAGTGAAAAGGATCGATATTAAGTAATAACGGATACAAAAGTGATCAAATAAGGGCTTAAACGACCCCTCAAAAAGGTACATTTTAAAACCTTATCAAATATCCCTACACTTGGTATTTGCTTCTCCTCAAGTAAATGTGCTTTTCGCCAATTGATTTATAAGCCAGGGATCATGAAGCATTAGTTTTGAACGATTCACAACACATATAAGCCTCACAAAAGTCATATAAAGCACAGAAATTACATACTAGCACCTCACATGGGGTGTTTGGATACTCACATTTCTCGGGTGTATATGAAATATAACAAGTTGGAAATGGAAGATAAACACTCATTAACCGGTCCTAGTATATAGATTACCATAGGCTTGAGACTATATCAAACCTCCATCCCTTTGGCGTAAGCACCTAGGAAAGACTATCCAAGAGGTCTTTTAAAGGGTTGTAATGATAAGCTTACGGTAGGGAAACAAAGGGTTTGGTGGGATAGGCGATTTAGTGGTGGCAAGTCAAAAATCTTCATGTTACAAGCATGCGAAGAATGGCGTTGCTAAGCCAAGACTCGAAACTCTAAACTCTAGATTACTGAAACAAACAAACATAAATTTGAAAGATAGATGTAGGATGGTAGCCCGTATGTTTTTTTTTTTTTCAAATTTTTTTTTTATCAACACTCTATTTTTTTTCTTTTTCTCTTTTTCTATTTTTTTTTCGATTTTTTTTTCATACACTTTTACTTTACTATCCTCTACGATAACATCAAAATGATAGGATTTATAGGCACATCCCTACACTTGAGTTTTTATTATTCTAACACTAATTTGACCCGAATTGAAAATATCAAAACACTTGGAGTACATTATTATGCAAATAAAGGGAATTTGAATTTAACGTTCCCTTCCGGTCATCTCATAAAATTTAACTTTTCCCATGAGTCCCAATCGTCCCAAAACTGTGTACAAAGGATATGACTCGACTTAGCAACTTATGCAAGCAACAAGATAATTGAACTAAGGGTTAAGTGTGATAACAATAATGCACTAAAAGTGAGTGCATACAAGGTAGGCCAAGGCGATTTAGGTGTACATTTGGGGGTGGATTGTAAAAAATGCTCTTCATTGATATTCCGGAAAACCGAAACATCACGAGAACCGCGAAAAGGATAGGCTATGAGGGGTTAACTAGGGGTATCGTGTACTAAAGATGAGTATAACGCAAAGGTGTGGGGGAATTACTCAACCGATGTGGAAGAAGTAATTATATTACGGGTATCAAACAAGGGTTATCCTAATGCCTCTTATCATTTAGTTATTCCTAACTACACAAGTGTAGTCTTACTACCGATCTCGGGATGCATCACAAAACAAGTTCTAGAATCTATTATACTACCGGTTCACACTCTAAGCATTAAAGATGAATGCTTTAATTCCTACAAATCTAAGGGCAATCCTCAAATTTTGGGTGGAATTTAAGTGGTAAAGGGTTTTTGTGCTAGTCATATAACTTCCTATCCATGAGACGCTTTATTAAGACTAATGGCCCGCTCCTATATGTCATAAAAAATTTAAATTTGGTGCCAAAATTACCCTAACCGATATTTCTCATGGTTTATTACACAAATGCAATTGGACAAGGCAAATAGTCAAGGATAAGCATAGTTTCAAAGTTCCCGTTTTATTTTCCCTCCCTACACTTAAACTGAACATTGTCCCCAATGTTCCCCGAAAGTATCAAAGTTATGATAATGGAAGGTAATTAGAAACGAAAGAAACTAGTACTTCCCTGATTAGCTCGGTAGGATCCATGTAAAGTGGTGGTTACATCTTTCTTCAAGAAGAATGTTTGCGTGAAAAGCTCCTTCTCATCTTATGTATCTTCTTCTTGGTAAATTAAACATGCACACTTGAAGAAAACAAATGAAACCTTCGCGTAAAATCGGCGGTAACAATATATATAGGACTCTACTAAACTAGGATATAATACTTGTGGAATGGATGTTTACAGATTTTCTGGAAAATTAAGACCTGGAAAATTCCAAAAATTTATAAGCAGCTCAGAAAACGAGAAAAACTAATCAGTTGTTTCTGCTCCTTCCTGATGCCGTCAGGTTATCCTGACAGAAACTGGTCAGCGATTTTTTGGAAAAAATTCTGGAAAATTTTTATCTTTAGAATCTGGAAAAATTTCCTGCAAAACATCCATTATGACTCGATACAAGCATTTGACTCGAACAAACACACATGTATATGTTTTAATTAATTGAAATTCTCATGTTTACGTTTCTTTTGAAAACGTGTGTAATCCTCCCTACACTTATCCCTTATGTAAAATACCTTTACATGTAATTAAGACGAGGTTAAAGACAAAACAAAGCATTTTTACAAATTTAAACATGAGAATAAACAATCAATAAAAGATACACGACACAAACAAGCAAACATATAAGCATGGGTTGCCTCCCACGAAGCGCTCTTCTTTATTTATGAGTCTTGTAGCTTGACTCGAAGTCGTACCCCTACGTGATTTCATTACCGTCACCTTCTTCCAAAACAATATCCTCTTCGTTGACCATATTATTGTCCAACTGATAATGTTTCACACGTTGTCCATTTACGGTAAATTCTCTTCCGTCATGGTCTAGTAGTACCACAGCCCCATTGTTCATTTTCCTCTTTACTGAAAAAGGTCCATACCATCTCGATTTGAGCTTTCCCAGAAATAATCCCAATCTTGAATAATACAAGAGCACCTTATCTCCTTCTAAAAACTCGTTAGGATTCTTTATTCATTGATCATGCCATTTTTTCGCCCTTTTTTTGTATGTGATCGATGATTCATAAGCCTCAAGCCTTAGCTCATCCAGTTCCTGAAGCTGTAGGAACATTCTGACCCTACCTCAGAGTAGTCCATATTACAAGCCTTAAGTGCCCAGTACGTCTTTGGCTCAAGTTCAATAGGGAGGTGACACGCCTTCCCGTATACCAGGCGAAAAGGGGTTGTTCCAATAGGTGTTTTATAAGCAGTTCTGAATGCCCAAAGTGCCTCATCCAGTTTGAATGCCCAATCTTTCCTATTCTGGTGGACCGTTTTTTCAAGTATCCGCTTTAATGCTCTATTTTTGTTTTCTACTTGCCCATTCGTCTGGGATGATATGCTGTAGAAAATCTATGCGGAACACCATATTTCTTCATCACCTTCTCCATTTGAGCATTGCAAAAGTGGGTTCCTCTATCACTGATCAATGCCTTGGGAATTCTGAATCGTGCAAAGAGCTTTTTAAGAAAATGAATGACTACTCTTGCATCGTTAGTCCTAAGGGCTTGGTCCTCCACCCATTTGGATACATAGTCGATAGCAACTAGAATGTATTCATTTCCTCCAGATGACGGAAAAGGTCTCATGAAATCTATACCCCAAACATCGAATATTTCACAGACTTGGATATAATTCTGAGGTGATTCATCCCTTCGCGAGATGTTTCCCGATCGTTTGCATGCATCACACGTTTGAACTAATCTTTTAACGTCTCGGAAAATAGTAGGCCAGTAGAATCCAGCATCGAAAACTTTTCGTGCCGTGACATTTACACCGTGATGTCCCCCAGATGGTCCCGCATGGCATTCCTTTTGAACTCGATCAATCTCTCTTCCGGCCACGCAACGTCGAATGATTTGATCAGGGCATACGCGGAATACGAAGGGTTCGTCCTAGAAGTAATGTTTTAGTGTGGTGAAGAATTTTCTCTTATCTTGCTTGGTCATGTAATTTGGAAAAACTCTACTGGACAGATAGTTAGTGTAATCTGCATACCATGGCTCAATTCCTTAATGGCCATTAGCCGTTCCTCGGGAAAAGAGTCGCGAATCTCGGTATGGTCTAACTTCTCAAGATCAGGGTTTTCCAAGCGTGACAGATGATCAGCAGCAAGATTTTTAGCCCCCTTTTTATCTCTAATTTCAATGTCGAATTCTTGAAGCAATAGAATCCACCTAATGAGTCAGGGTTTTTCATCTTGCATGGAAAACAAGTAGCGTAAGGCGGAGTGATCAGTGAAGAAGACAGTCTTGGAAAGGACGAGATATTGCCTGAACTTGTCGAAGGCAAAAACCACACCTAAAAGCTCTTTCTCAGTGGTTGTGTAATTTTCTTGCGCTACATTCATGGATTTGCTAGCATAGTAAATTGGTTGAAAATGCTTCTGCTTTCTTTGGCCGAGCACGGCGCCTACAACATAATCACTAGCATCGCACATGATTTTGAACGGTTGAGACCAATCAGGGGTGACCATTATCGGAGCCTGAGTGAGATCTTTCTTTAGTCGATTAAATGCTTCCTTGCATTCTTCAGAAAAATCAAAAGGGGCGTCCTTGACAAGAAGCTGTGTCATTGGCCGGGCAATTTTCGAGAAATCCTTAATAAACCTTCTATAAAAGCCTGCGTGACCTAGAAAGCTTCGAATGGCTTTAACGGTAGTAGGATAGGGTAGTTTGGATATCGCTTCGCTATCGACCTCGATTCCATTTCCAGAGACTTTGTGCCCTAAAACGATCCCTTCTTTTACCATGAAATGGCATTTTTCCCAATTCAGGACTAAGTTCGTTTCTTCACACCATTTCAATATCTTTCTAAGGTTTGATAGACAAAGGTCGAAGGAATTTCCAAATACCGAGAAATCATCCATGAAGACTTCCATGTTGTCCTCCATTAATTCATGAAATATAGCCATCATACATCGTTGAAAGGTGGCGGGAGCGTTGCATAACCCGAAGGGAATTCGCTTATAAGCAAAAGTCCCGTATGGGCATGTAAATGTAGTCTTTTCTTGATCTTCAGGAGCAATGGGGATTTGGAAGTATCCTAAAAAACCATCAAGAAAACAGTAGTACTCATGCCCGGCCAACCTTTCAACCATTTGGTCGATGAATGGCAAAGGAAAATGATCCTTTCGGGTGGCATCATTTAACTTCCTGTAGTCGATACAAACACGCCAACCAGTAACCGTTCTCTGCGGTACTAAATCTCCCTTTTCATTCTTCACAACCGTCATTCCTCCATTTTTTGGAACCACTTGGACTGGGCTAACCCAAGGGCTATCCAAAATAGGGTAGATAAGGACGGCATCGAGGAGCTTGACGACCTCCTTTTTTACTACCTCCTTGATATTAGGGTTAACTCTCCTCTGCAGTTGAACGGTTGGTTTGTAATCATCTTCCATAAGAATTTTATGAGTACAAAAAGTAGAATCAATACCCTTAATGTCAGCAACACTCCACGCGATCACTCCTTTGTATTCTCTTAAAACTTCTAAGAGCTTCTCTTTCTATTCAGTGGTCAGCGAAGAGCTTATGATGACAGGGAGTTGGTTCTCTTTTTGAAGGAAGGCGTATTCTAAATGGCTCAGGAGATCCTTCAGTTCTAAGGTAGGAGGTTCCTTGATTGATGGTTTTAGCTTGTTTTCCGGCTTTTGAAGCTCAAGAGGTTCGATCACTTCCTTACGCGGGTAAAAGGAAATGGCTCCAACCATTTCAATATCTTCATCATTGTATATCATGACGTTATCATCATTCATGAATTCGTTTAATAGATACTCATCAACACAACTATCTATGTCATCAACAAATTCATCAACTTCTTCGACAAAATAAATAGGGTGATCGTTGGGGGAGGAATGACTCATAGAATCCTTGATGTTGAAGGTTAAGCTCTCGGACCCCACTCGTAAGTGAGTTTACCACCATGAACATCGATGATGGCATGAGCTGTAGCTAAGAAAGGTCTTCCAAGGATTATTGGGACTGAGTTATCTTCCTCCATTTCTAAAATAATGAAATCAACCAGAAATTTGAATTCTCCTACCATTACAAGAACATTTTCACAAACTCCAATGGGATATTTGATTGATCGATCAGCTAACTGAATACTCATTCTAGTTGGTTTCAGTTCTGAATATCCGAGTTTGAGGAACAAGGAATGGGGCATCAAGTTAATGCTTGCCCCAAGATCCGCCAAGGCATTTTTCATAGAAAGTGCCCCTATAGAGCAAGGAAAGGTGAAGCTGCCTGGATCTTCTTTCTTCTTGGGCAGTCCTTTCTGGATGATAGCCGAGCACTCTTCTCCTAATGATATCAACCCTTCAAGTTTCTTCCGATTCGATATTAACCTTTTGAAGTATTTGCTATGTTTAGGGATATGATAAAATAAATCGAGAAGTGGTATGTTGATGGAAGTCCGTTTTAAGTAAGACAATATTATTTCATTGTCTTTTTTAACCTTTTGATTCTTAAGACGTGAGGGATAAGGAATCCGTGCGAAAGTCGGTCGCTGGGCAGCTGCTGATGTTTGTGGAGGGGGGTCGTGGGGAGTTGAAGGAGGTTCAAGAATTGCTCCATTTCCTAAATCAGGCTCCCTGGTGGTGGGATTCTGGTCTGGGTGTGGGGGATCCTTGGTAGTCATTCCTGATCGAGTAGTAATGGCACAAGTTGGATCATGATGTGTTGAACCAGGTTCACTTACTCTTTTGTGGAGTTCGGCGAACTGACTCTCTAATTTAGCTTGTTGCTCTTGAATGAATCCTTCAAGACCCTCTAAAAGCATTGCCCCTTCCATGTTAAACTGCCCGAGCTCATTTTCAAAGGCATCACGGATGGTGTATTCAGAACCCTCCTTTCCCTCAGTCTTCCATTTTAGATTACCCCAAGGAACGCATTCATCGTTTTGATAGAATATGAGAAGGGAAGGGTCATCATAAATGTCATGACTAGAAAGGAAGAAGCGCTCTTGGCGTGTGTTATCATCACATTCATCGTTCTCGTGTGGCCCTCCACAAATGTCGCATATAAGGTTTGGGTTAAACAACCTTTAGGTTCTGGCGATTTCGTGAGGTATGCAAGCTTCTCTTGGGCCTTCTTTACCAGATCATCGAGAGATGATAGGTTTTTATTCGAGGCAGCAGAGACACTCATCACAGTTACTGGCTCGTTCCAAGGGTTGTCTTGGTACTGGACATATTCCTCAATGCGGTCCCATCCTTCTTCCGCAGTGAGATTGGAAATTCATTTGCCATTTGAGAGGTCAATCCCTTTTTGATCATCTCGGGAGACGTTGTCGTAAAAGATTTGAACAAGCAACCAAAGGTTGATACCATGGTGTGGGGCTTGTTGGATGAGATCTTTGTAACGAGTCTAGGAGTTAACGATAGATTCTCCATCTGTTTGATGGAAGTGAAGAATTTTGCTCCTGATATATGCAGTTCTCCCAGGGGGAAAGAACTTCTTGGTGAATTTGGTTGTGAGTTGTTCCCAAGTGTAGATGGACCTTGGAGGAAGCTTATCGAGCCATTCCTTGGCCTGTCCTTGAAGAGAAAATGGGAAAAACCAGAGTCTAGATGCCTCCTTGGATGCTTCGTCAGCATAGATAGTGTCCACAATTTATAAAAATTGTTTGATGTGATGAATAGGATTTTCGATGGGGGATCCATGGAATTGACATGCATTCTGGATAAGCCAAATTTCGGTAGCATGTAACACCTCATTGACCTGCTCAGAAGGGTAGACAATGGCGCTGGTAAACCCAGATGCAGAGGGGGAAGAGTATTCCCCGAGGGATTTTGCTTCTGGTTTATTGATGGGTCCATTGAGCGGAGTAGCGGGAATTTCCTCGCTATGTTGGCTTAGATCATCAGTGTTGATGGCTTCAGAGGACTTAGGGGAATGAGTGGACTCTTCGTCAGTTGCGGCTTCATCAAAGTTGATGGTGGTGCCTTGAGGTTCCGACTCATGGAGAGCTCTTCTTCACCTATTTAGCTCTCTTTCGGATTCAGCAAAAGGTTCAAGAAGGGTTCTGGTGGAACTGTGGGTTCTAAGTTGTCTAAAGGGATTGGTGGGGGGGGGGGAAATGGCAGGTTTGGTGGTTGGTTATCATCTTCCAAGATGAGAAGTGATAGGATTACTAACAAAGGTCACGAAGAAGGGGGATAGACTACGAGGAAGCTAAAAAGGAGAAAAAGCTTACTTGATAGGAATCAAGCAATGAAACCTAAACGAGGTAGACTCCTAACTAGCTATTCTATTCCCCGGCAGCAGCGCCAAAAACTTTATACGCTTACACAGCGCGTTCGGGGTCAAAGGAACTTCCTTTTCGTCGAGCAAATTTTTCAACACCCTAGGCAGTGAACCTAATCATTGTAGGGTAGTATTAGGGTAAGCCACGAGAATTGATATCATTCTCTAGGGGAATAGGAATGCTAGTGAGAAGTTACTACGCTAAGGTTGGGGTTGAGGAAGATTATTTTTTATCTTTTTTATGTTTTTTTAGGAAATTGAAAGGTACGAATCTCGGGATTTGGATTTGGGGGTTGGTATTTCTACCGATTACTTCTACTTATCTAATTATCTAAAATAAGGTGAGGATAGTCTATGTCTATTGTTGTGTGCTCGTATGATAGTTAAAAATGTATTTGCTTAGGCTTTATTACTCCCTAGTTATCTCCTATTGGTGGTTGAATTGTCACGACCTTATTCTTAATTGTGTTGTGTTTCTAAGGTCGTAGGGTATGCGTTTATCCCTAACCCTTTGAAGCTACCAAAGGTTAATGACTACAAAATCTCTAGGATTTATAAACTTTAACTCTAAGGTATTCTTTGGATGTATAGCCTACAATTACTCTAGGTGATTATAAACTAAGGTTCAACAAAGATTAATCAAGCATTATTAGCACAATGAATGACCTATCGCAATATTAGGTCAATCACAATTAAGATAAGAGACGACCAATCAATATTCAATAACTAAGTTTCATATTACCTAAGCAAACACACAAGTCAATTAGCCGGACATGGGGAACATGCAAGCATACGCACAATCAAAGGAAGACATAATTAAATTAATGAAGTAAAACACTTATCTTGATGTAAGAAAGGGTATGGAACCCTAAAATACTGTACAAGACAGCCTTGGTTCGGTTTAGGTTTTTACTCCAAAAGACTACACACTGAAAACTAAAAAATTCGGATTCTATATATAAGATTACACATGCGACGGCGTCACCCTTTAATTTGTGACGCCGTCGGGTCGCCGTTATTAGGGTTTCGTCTTGGCCATGTTAGTCTTGCGACGGTGTCACCTTATGCTTGTGACGCCGTCCCCTTCAGTCTCTGACGTCGTCTAGATCAAATCTAGGCCGTCTGAGCTGCGACGCCCTACTCTTTTAAAACCTGAAGCCGTCACTTGTAAATGAGCAATTTGGCTACTGAGTCGTCACAAAACTTGTCCGACGGCGTCTCTAGTAGAACCTGACGCCGTCTCCTTAGTTCCAGTAGCTTGAGTGTCTCTATTCTTGACTTTGGCCATTTTCTTCGTATATTCATGCCTTTTCGTCCGAATAAGTGTCATTCCAGCAATTTGCCTTCAAGATACCTAAAAATTGAAAAGGAACGATATTAAGTAATAACGGATACAAAAGTGATCAAATAAGGGCTTAAACGATCCCTCAAAAAGGTACATTTTAAAACCTTATCATATTTTACTCTTCATCTGGTATAAACTGCTTCTTTTTTACATTATCTTGTGCAAAAACATTTTTCAAAACACTTTTCTTCATCAAACCGTAAGTGTTACTAAGATATCCATCTAAGTACAAACAGTTTGATAATATACTTTGTTCTTCATGGAAACGATCATAGTGAAATCACTTTGTGACCATCTGGTTGAAAATATAGTGCCATTTAAACTTTTCTTCTTTTAAAACACATCAAAAATGACCAATGACCATGGAATCGTGTTTGCACCTCAATGGGCAGGCTTGACTCTTGAAAATGTCACTTTCAAAACAACGAATGTTGTAGGCAATTTTAATTACCCTAAATAAGTCCATGCCTACAAAAACGTAATGAAATTTTCGTAAAACTGCCCCTTGAAAGAAGATTTTACCAAAATACCCTATATGTTGTACCAAAACTACCTTAGGGAGTTTTGGGCAACTACTGTGGCCTTTGACCTGGCACTCTCCGTTGATAAGGACATGACAAGACCCCTCAGGGAGTTCCTCATCTACTTCTTAGTCTTAAATGGGAAAAGAAAATTTACCCTTGATTTTCAAACTTTTTGCTCTTCAACAGGGCTTGATTACAACAACAGGGTATATGTCGAACACCCTGGCCTAGCTGTTGTTAAAGCTGGGTTAGCTAAAATTGCTTTAAATCCAAGTTACTTGGAAAAGACCCCTGTCACCAAGAACTCCTTTCCTGTGGCTTGGAACATCTTATTCACTTTTATGATTCAGGTCCTCGGGGGGAATCACTCATCCACTGAGAAGATTAACTCTATCCAGTTGATGATTGCACACTACTTGATGACATGGACCATTGTCGACATAGGAGAGATCATTTACAGTGATCTCGTAACCAAGCTACAACATAAATCTGGACAGAACTATGTCTCATATCCTAGATTTATTTCGTATGCTTTACAAGATTTACTGGGATGCAACTATACTCAGACTTTAATTTTGGCGCTTTACCTGCCGTCTGGAGTGCTTCAATCTTTGCAAATCTCCTATACTTAGTCCTTCCCATCTAATTGACGACCCATATGGTTGTTGTAAACAACCATAGGGACTCAGTGTCTCCAAACCCTTCTACTGAAAAGAAAAAGGGAAAGACTGAGACTGTGGCTAAAACCAATCCCAAGCCACAGGGCCCTGAGGCTTCTGGTGTAAAACCCTAAATTTTGACTTCACATTTTCCATCTAATTTGATTTTTAAACCCAAGTTATTTAATAATTAATAAAATCCTAAATCTATATGCTATGTCATATTATTACATTATAAATTTTAACCTAAGTTAATTTACATAATAATAAAGTTTGTTACAAATTAAATCCTCTCCTAATCCTATCAAACAACCAAAACCAGGTCCCCATAATTATAACAGTATCAATCACACTTATTTGTTTCCTATTTGAAACACATGCTCCCTTTTCCTTTTATATAATATTCGGCCTCATCTCCTCCTTTCTTTTCATACGACATAAACAAATAACACATAAAGGTTCTTGTTCACTCAAGATCTAATAGAAGTTTCTATGTTGTTGCTCGTGAGTAATATGGTTCCAGGTTGGGTATGGAATTCTTAGTGTAGTGCTCGTGTTCTTCTGTCCCTTGTCTCGTTAATCAGTCCAAGGTATCACCGTTCCCTTTTGTTTCCCCTTCCATACGACACATACATAGATCTGAATATAACAAACACTAGAACCTAATCAGTTAACATGCCAATCTATTCATATGATTTGTTTAGATGTTTCCTTCATTAATCTATTATCACCCATGTTTCTGTCCTGTTTCGAACCATCTTTATTCAACCCTAATCTGATCTGTTCAACCTTAATATGATCATTATTACATACTACTAAATCTGGAATAAACCCTAGAATATTTAATACTGGGGCATACATAATTAATGAGATGGATTAGGGCTTTGTTTGCGTTATTTCATGTGGACTGTTTGTGTCGTTGTGTTATTTGTGAGTATGTATGATTTGTGTGTCGACATATAGGGCTGTAAACGTGTGTAATCTTGGCTAATAATCCTATGAAACATGTGTTACAATCAGATCAAAAAGTGAAATAGACATAGGGCATGGTTTGGTTTCGTTAAACATATAGTTGCATGTTGTCCGGATTTGAGTCAAATTGATGAGGGTCTAAATTAATGATACCAACATGTTTTTGCCTAATTTTTGAGTTTAAAGCTGAGTCCATGAAGTATACTTTCTTTATATCAAGTTTCGTTGTCATTAGAGGTCGAGAAAATAGTCTTTTAATTTTGGAAGATTAAGTGTCAAATCTGAGAAACCGGGTCTGAACATTAGTTGATATTTATGATTTTTAGTTTTCAAACCATAGGGTTTTAAGAGCTCTAATTTGACAGGAATGATCCTTAAGATATTTACGAGTTACTGGAAATTTTATGGATTTTTCTGAAGGTTCTTGATATGGTTAATAAATACAAACTTTTGGGGTAATATCTGCAGTACACTTTCGGGATAGGGTTGGGAAAATAATTTTTGAAATGGTACTTGCTCTAGGAATTAGAATCTGCAAAAATTTGAGGAGGTGCTCAACTCATGTTGGAATCATAGATCATGTTGGAATCATAGATAATAATTGGAGAAGCGCGTGACCTTATATGATATGGTTGCTTAATTAGGCTTTTATGTTAGTAATCATGGCTAGGATCATGTAGAAAGCCCATGAGCCTATGCAAAAGCCCAATAAGGAAAGGAAGGGACTAGATGTGTTGCCCTAGCTCCCTACCCCTATAAATTCATTGTATCCTATCAGTTGAGAGGTTGGTTGTTCACTCATAATACATGTCCTACGCATAACTTTTCCATATATCATACGTGTGTGTGTTTGTGTGTTCATCCGATCACCTTCATCAATATTTCTTACATATTGATCCTTGTGTTAACTTATGGTGACCTAACAGCGGTATCAATCGCCATCTAGTTAGGTGAAACATCTTTTGTTTTTTTTGAAGTTTTACTCGTACGTGGAAGGTTCTCGGGCTACACTTTTCATACGCATAAAGCTTTGAATTTTACACTTGTAAACTAAAGATTCTTATGGGTTAAGGTTTATTTAGTGTTAAAGTTTATGTTTTTTGCATAAAGTTACAAACTTTACGTGTTTAGAGTTGTTTTTTAGCTTGTTTTTTATTCGTATCATCTGTTTACGTGTAAGGTTGCAAATAACTTTGGATCATCAAGTTTCAAACTTTAGTCTTCTTTTGGTGATTTTGAAACTGTTTCATCATTAAAATCAGGTTTACAAAACGTTTTAGTGCATAAAAATCAAGCTTGGTAAAAACTGTCCTTTTTACGCCTAGCAAAACCCTAGTTTTACGCCTAAGCTCTACGCATAAGTCATTGTTACGCCTAACAGTTTCTTACGCGCAATTAATTTTTTCATTGATCTTCGAAGCTGTTGGTTTACTCAGTGTTTTCTTGCTTGGATAAGCCTGAAAACACTTCGACTTGTGGATATCTTTTACACTTGGATAAGTGTAAAGGATTTTTGGGTAAAACCCTAAGTTTACGCCTAAGCTAAAAAGCTTACGAGTAAACATATTACACCTAAGGCTCTTACTTCTAAGCATTTTGTTTACGCCTAAGCTTACGTTAAACCTAAAGCTTACATGTAAGAAGTATTTACGCCTAAGGTATTGTTTACGCGTAAGAAGGAAGTTACGCGTAAGACTATCTGTTTACGCCTAAGCTATGTTTTACGCCTAAGTTTACTTCATCAACAAACATCAAGTTTCATTCGACTACAAAGATCCATCTTCAACACAAGTTTCAAAGAGGTCTCAACCACCATACTCTAACTACTTTCCTCATGAGTATCCTCAACAACAAGAACAACAACAACTACAACAATATCCTCCACAACAATTTCAACAACCATCACAAGTGTACTTTCCTCAAGGAGCACAACCTCTTCCACCACAAATCCCTCAACCAAACCCTCGTCAACAATATCAACATTGTAACTACTTCCAATATCAGTTTCTAGCTAAGTATGCTATGAATGTCACAACACAGAAGGAACCTTCTTGGTTTGCAAAGATGTTTGAAGTTTTGAGCAGCTAACAATCCATTCATGGAGCTGGATCCCTTGATAGACCTCCAATACTCACTCTCAGAAACTATGATCAATGGGTGATAAGGTTTTTTAGGTTTTGTGATCTCAAGAAACCACATGGTAAGTTTTTGAAGAAGGTCATCCTTGAAGGTCCTTTTCAGATGCCTACTAACACTATACTCGGAGATCCAAATGCTACTCCACCAAGAGATAATGTTACCAACATTCTCAGAGTAGATCAACTCACTACTGAACAACTTCTTCACTTAGAAGCTGATGAAAATGCAATGCAATATATCCTTTTAGGATTACCCAATCCGATACTTCGTAGTGTTGATGCTCAAAAGACTGCCAAAGCTACGTGGGAACACATTCATCTTCTAATGGAAGGCACTGAACTCAATCAAGAAGACATGGAATCAAAAATCTACTTGTCATATGAGAATTTCATGATTGAACCAGGGGAATCAATTAGAGTCATACTATCATCTGTAACACCCCAACCTGGCAAGGGTAGAAGTGTCACATTCTAGTGTCATATCAGAACATACAATATTTATTTTGCAAACAGAAGCCTTATAAAATAAAATACCAAGCCACATGAACGAATGACTTACACTGAAAATTTCAAAATCCAATATATCAAAATGAAAATGAAAATCAAAACAATTGCTCTTCAAAATAAGTCCAAAGTAATAAGGTAACTAGGGTCGGTCCACTCAAATAATCCAACTCTCAGCCCGTCAAAGCCCATCTTCCAAACTAAAACCTGTCGCAGGAAAATAAATGGGGCTGAGCTTAAAAAGCCCAGTGAACGGATATAACAAAATGAAAGCTAAACAAAATCAGAAATACAAAATGAAACAAGGAAGCTGATAACAAGGATGCAACGAAATGGAAACAATGAGTCAAAGAGGAACCTGCAGAACACAAAAGTAACAGATATCCAGAAGGAACAGATAACAAGGAGAACAAAGCAAGTAATGCATCGATGACATATACATATGCACATCTAAATAACCAGGCATACAATTAATCAGGAAATCAGAATACATATTAACCAAATGGAAATCTAAAAGCTAGCGGAAGCAACTAATTAGAAAGTGAGCATAGAAGTCACACAAGTCAGGTAACCCACAGTTAATAATATAACAAGTACCATAATCAGCGGAAGTACTAACAGCAGTCAAAACATGGTAGCCACATGTATCAGGTAGGAATACAGAACCACATCATAACTAAAAGAATTATTTAAACAAGGTCCTAGCATGGCAACTAAACAAGTTAACAAACCAGACAACATAAGTTGAACCATTTACCTAATCAAACCGTAGCATAAACAGAAATGTAAACATGGCAGGTCAACAATTAGCAGATAAGGATACTAACGGATAATCATAGTCCACGAGA
This sequence comes from Chrysanthemum seticuspe, assembly GCA_019973895.1. Classification (NCBI taxonomy): domain Eukaryota; kingdom Viridiplantae; phylum Streptophyta; class Magnoliopsida; order Asterales; family Asteraceae; genus Chrysanthemum; species Chrysanthemum seticuspe. The sequence continues at coordinate 226,852,855 of BPTQ01000008.1, read as the reverse complement.
TTAACTGAACGAAAGTATACATGATAAACAGATAAAACAATCGATTACACACTAGCATGGTCACCAGACAAATCAAAGGGTCACATAACAATAAGATAACATATATTCAGATGACAACAGGTGAATCATATAATCGCATATTAATCATATCGTAGCAGGGTAAACAGTAGTCACACAAGACATGTAATAGCATAATCAAATTCAATAATCATATAATAACCCGGTACGTTTCGGAATGATAGTCTGAAGTAACGGAATAAGAGTATGATAGATCAATGCAATGGAATATAGCATGGTAGTAGAGTGAGTTACATAAGGGTACTGAGTAATGGACAATTTATACAGAATATGGTGCGTTGGAGAATACAGAAGGTACAATATAGGTATATCAAAAGTGTAAGGTTGTCAAAAATCTACCACGAGCCAACAATATAATACAATAATATCAATAGTGGTAATAGCAGCCAAGTAACCAATAGTAACCATTGTACTCGGAGGGGTGACCTTGGAATACCAAACCAATAGGAGAGGAGACCTCAAGTAACCAATGGAGTAGCTAGCTCCCAGAATGTGAGGAGGTGTATTGCACACATGCACCACATCACCAGAACAATATATATATATCAATAAAAGTACAATACAAATCTAGGATTCATCCATACGTCCCCTGCAAAATAATAGTGGCCATACAATATATCTGAAGAGCGCATAATCAATACAATATGGGGATGGTGTGGAACATCACTCATCCACATTGTAGTCATGCCATTGGTGCATCAATGACACAAACATGGAACCCCTATGCCTAGTTAATGGCTCGGGTATCAAACTGATAGGTCAAAACAAAAGGTCCAGAGTGTAGCAATATATAAGTCTTCATAATCAAAGGTTCAATGTCAATAGCTCCCAATTCAGAGGCTCATAGCAATAGTTCAATATCAAGGTCCAATATCAAAGGTTCCATATCAAAAGTTCAATAGCAAAGGTTCAATAGCACAGATTCAATAGCAAATGGTCAATTGCAAAGGTTCAATAGCAAGGTTCAATAGCAAAGGGTCAATAGCAAAAGGTTAATATCAAAGGATGTATAGAGATCATGAGAAACCTTATGAGAAAGGTCAGAATATCTGTACCTCATTCGATGCAAGCAAAATAGGAAAGTAAGGTCACACGATGAATCAATCCCGCCGTCCGGAACCTATGAATTAGATAACGCTTATTAAGATCAAATTACTTATTTTAGACGGCTTTACATTTTTAGCAGGTTTCCACTTTTAGCAGGTTTCTATATTTAGTAAATTTCTATTTTAGGGAACTTTCTATATTTAATAACTTTCCATAAATAGCAGGTTTCTATAATTAGCCGGTTCAGTCATTCATGAAGTATTTAATATTAGGTTAAATGATGGAAATGAGTGTTATTATAGTTAAAGTATCATTTACGACAAGTTACACACGTTTAGGGTCTAGAGTGTAAATATTTGTTAGGATTTAGAAAATCCAGTCGTGAAAAGGCTTGCAATGTATAGGACATTTTCAACGTGTTCATATGCATCTTCGTCCCTGATTCCTGAAAAAGGGTTAGCGCGAAGCTCCCTCATAAATTGGTCTTTGATTTCGAAACGGATGTCCGCTCCAATTGCCGGTCTTACAAGACTCGGCCCTTGTTCCGCTCTTGTCAATGCCAAGTATTCCTCAAGTGTGTGGTCATCGATGTTAACAACTTCCATGGTACCTGAAAACTTGAAATATGATCGTGAGAAAAGTTTTAAAACGAAATGAAAGACTTAATATCAATCCTAATATAACTCCCCGGCAGCGGCGCCAAAAACATGATGCAGGTTTGACTGACCAGGTCTTAATATTTATAGTGTCTCGCAATACCTATGGTCTACCCTAGTGCACTAACGGGTAGTGTACCCGGTCGTGTGTAGTGTAGTAATCGGTAAAGCCGAGGTCGTCCCAAGAGCTATGTGTGTTGGATTATTACTAAGTCTAGTGTCACAGAATAATAATGGTTTTGATAGGTATTTAATTAATTAAACTACTAATGCAGAATAAAGTAAATAAAAGCAGATAAATGGTAAAGGGAAATCACCAGAGGAGAGTGGTGCCAACCTAGTTAATCCTCCTAGCTAGTTATGTCTAAATCTACCTACTTCCAATTACTTCAGGTGGGGTCAAATTCGAGAGGACAACATTTGGTCAATTCGCCCCAACCTATCAGCAAAGATGCCACCATAGGAGAAATCAGGCGCACCGTCATAAGTCATATTGTTCCTGGTCCCCTAAGCCAAGTCATTAAGTACTGCTACATGCTAGATTCATAAAAGTAAGTTCCCGGCCATTAGGAACTTAGACACTACACCCCCCAATTCTTAAGTTCATCCAAATGATAGGTGATCAGTTGGTCAAATCGCACAAGTAGAAAGGGTCGTTAGTTGGTCATATCTTACCCTTCCCGTCTCAGTCCGCTCACCTAGGGTCATTTGATCATATCTCCTAGGCAATTGGCCTCTACCGCCATTCAAAACTACCGAACCAAGGGTGGCTACCAATAAACTTTGCATGCACACACTTAGAAATAATTGTACGGAAGTAATGGTAAACGCAAACAAAACAATTAAGGAATCATAACTAGGCTAGCACCAAGAGCTGCTTAGCCGCTCATATTAATCATGAAAATCAATTCAATATTTAAAGGTACGAAATACATGAATTGAAAGTAAAAGATATATAAAACGCTAATGCTTATCGTAATGGAGTGAATTCTCCCTTGCAAACAGCTCTGTATGCTCCTCTAGACCTGCCTTGAGCTTTTTCCCACGTTCTCAGAGTGTTGTGTGTGGAATGGGATGATTAGAAATGCTGAAATTCGTGGGGTATATATAGGCCAGATATGGGTTATGGTGTAACCAATATAGGAGTTACGCCGTAATCTTCTATTCCTTCGTAAAATGCACTAGATCTGCTGGTTACGGCGTAACCTTATTAGTGGTTACGCCGTAGTCGTCAATAAACTCGGTTACGTCGTAAGTAATGCAGTAGTTATGGTGTAAGTATCAGCAGCGTGGAACCTCATTTGACCTAATGTGGTTACGTCGTAACCTTTGGGAATAGTTACGCCGTAACCTTCTGATAAGTTGGCATAATGAGTCACGTAATAGTTACGGCGTAATGTGAGAGACGAGTTACGCCGTAACTTCTTGAAAATAGCATACTGTGATAAATCTTTAGATATATTTCCAGTTCCGCGTCTCTTTAGCTCCAATGCTCATAATTTACCTTAAATTGGAAAACAATGGAAAAGAAGCGTAAATCCATATAAATGATATAAATAACGAGCATTATCGGGGGAAATTGACACTTACTATTCAGGACTATTTGATGTTATCAATCAAGTATAACATAACACCTAAACCCCATGATTACACTAAGGAAAATTAGATTGCCTTAAATAAGTTTAGACCTCAAACACTGTTAACAGCAGAACAAGTTTTTTGGAAGAAAGACATGGATAAGCAAAAAGCTGAAGAACTTATTGAAAAGATCCATCCTCTTAGGAAAGTACCCCCTGCTACTGTGTATCCTCCAAATACACCAATGCATCTAGTGCCTAGAACTCTCCCCACTAAAAGTAAGACCTTAATTAGCCTATATGTTGTATACCAACTATTTGTTGATTTCGAGAAAACATGTAAGAAGAGAATCACACCTACAGGGATCACTGAAGGGGAAAGGGGTTTTGAGCAAACTAAAGAATGCTATTTAACTGAGGTCATACCTTTCTTTAAACAATTAAAAGGTCAATTTGAGAGTCTTCAAAAAGGGATAGACTCAGATATTAAAGAAATGGAAAAGGAATTTGATGCAATGATAGTTGAGGTCAATGATTATGAACGGGAACTTAAATATAATAAAATTGAAAGGAAGAATCTGCATATCTTAAATGAGAACTTAGTATTGAGTTGTGTGGCTCAAGATGTGTTTTATACTGTTACTAAACATTCTATTACTTCTTCTCAATTTCATGAAATATATGTTGCTTTGAAAGTTTCCCATGATCGTGTCATTGAGCTTGAAAACAAAAACTCAAAACTAAATCAGAAAATTGACCAGGATGATCACGATAATTTGGTAAAACATTTTTCTAAGCTAGAAGTTGAACATTTTGATTTGCAACTAAAATATCAACATCTCAAAGAAAATGTCAAAACCTCAAACATCAAGACATCCTCAAATGTTCCAGAGTTTGATGCAGTTTTTGAAATAAACAAACATGACGAACAGATTCAAGCTCACTGTAACATGATCAGAAAGTTTAAAGCCTAAATTTCACAATTAAAGGGTGAAAAGAACAATGTGACTGGCTCCCAAATGCCTCCTCCTTTAGATTCTCAATTTTCTCAAAACTTTCATCTTCAAAACATCATTAACGTATTACAACAAGAAAATGAGAGTTTTCTAGAAGAAAATGAAAAGGTCAAACGACACTTCAAAGAGTTATACGATTCAATTAAAGTCACTCGTGACAAAAACTATGAAAAAATAACTTCGTTACAAAAAGAAATTGAGAATCTGAAGAGTCAGGTAAAAGGGAAAATGCCACTTGTCTTTAATGAGAATGTTGCATCAAAGTCATCTGCAGATTCTAAATATATTGTGACTGTTAAATACATTCCTCCTCATCTTAGAAATAATGAACTTGTGTTTCATAACTATTTCTTTCACCTTAAGGATAGTCTAGAATGTCTTCGTGAGATTGCAGAAGAGGATCACATAAATAAGCCACTTGATAGTGAAATTAGGTTTGCTTGCATACAGGAAAAACGATCTCAAGAGCAGTTAGAATGTTTAAGAGCAACATGTCCTAAATCCTTATGTGAGAAAGATAAAGTTGTGATGCCTTGCTCTATGCCCAGTGTTAAGAAAGTGAACTTTAATGTGCCTTCAAGTAGTTCAGATCCCAGCACTTCTAAACCTGAAATGCAAAAAGTAGCAAAACCAACTAATGTTCCCATTCCCTCTACTGGAGTAAAAAGTGACACCAAAGCGAGCAGGTCAAAGCCTCAAGGCAACACAAAGAATGATAGGACCTTGCAACCTAGGAATGTTCAGTGGAAGAGAGTAGAAGATCACCTTAGGAAGAATGAAACTTTGTTGAATAAAACGAATCGTGTTGATTCTAGTGTTAGCTCTAAGCATGCTGTAATTAATGCGAATTCTGCTACTTTTGGCAAAACATGTAATGATGATTGCTTGGTTTCCGTTTCTAATCATGTATGTGGTGTGAATGATTTGATTAATGCTGTTAAATACCCAGTTAAAATTGTTAATGCCAAAAATCAATCTAAGAAGGCTAGAAAGCAAAGGCGGAAGAAGGTTAGAAAACATTGTGTTGCATATTGGATTTCACAAACACACTAAACCAATAATCAAAGAGGTGTATACAAGAGGTTTTAGAGAGAGAAAGAGTTAGAGGTTTGGGAACTTAGTGAGAGAGAATGAAAGTATTATTATGAGCTCCAACTCTCTACCTTGGGAGGTAGAGAGTATTTATAGTCTTTACATAAATCGCCACCTACGGGCTGTAAAACCCTAAAATCTCAATCGCGTGAAATGACAATTTTGCCCTCAAACTTAAAATTTTACAAACTCGGGAAATACTTCAACATCGTTAAACAAATTTTCTCATTAATAATATATGCACATTATGAAGAAATAAACTTATGATATACATTACAAGAACTTATATAATTAAAGTCTAAGTAACATTTAACCCTTACAACTTGTACACTACGAATCTAGACTTGGAATAAGACTATGTACATGGAGGAAATAATAACAAGGAAAGTTATGAAATGGTCTTGTGATATCCCATATTGGCCGGCCATCAAGGCCTAAAATCACTCCCCATATCACTTCAAATCAATCACATTTATCTCATTCCATTTTTCTTTTCAAAACACAAAGAAAACCCTAAGTCCATTTTCTCTCTACACAAGTGGCGGCCACCCTTTTTGTTTCATCATTCAATCCAAAATTCCATCAAACAAAGGTGTTTCTAGGAGGCTCTTGATCGTGGGTAATCGTTTGGTAGACGTAGTGTTTGTGTTTGGATCGAATTGGAAGCTTGTACGTGGGTGTTATATGGTGTACGTGGGTTTGGGACAACCAAGAGGAGGCTTGGTTTGATTTTGTGGTTTGATTCTTGTTCTTGTCTCGTACACGCTACAGGGGTAACTTATCGTCATCTCAAATCTCTTCTTTTGTTTCTTAATCCAATTCGTGGCTAGTGATGATCTAGGGCTTGTAATATGTTAAAGGATCACATAAGTCATATAAATGTTATCACATGAAATAATGAACCATGAATACATAAAAGCCTTAAATCTAATTGAATATTATTCGAATGATATAGATGATATAATATGAACATGAAAACTGATTTTGAACCTTTTCTTATGTCGATTCATATATGTAATATTTAAGGGTTTAATGAGTTTTCGAATATATGATTATACGTACATGATAATTGAAATTGTTAACGAATGATTACGAGGGTGTTTTGATATAATAAAGGGGCGTATAAAAATTGATTTGGGAAGGGTGGTTCGAATTGAATATGGTATTAACATAGGTGTCTTGTAATCTTGTATTAATCGAGTTAATATGGTTTAAAACGGATTCGTTAATATTAACCTAAACTAGGGTTTATAATGCTTATGTTGATTTATAAAATAAAGGGGTTGTTTTGTAAATGTTAAAACTTGATGGGTTAACATGTTAATATTCTAACTAAATGGATTAAATGAGTAAAATGAGTAAACTTACTATATTTACACTTTTAACCCTATACTTTGCAATATTGACATTTTAAACCTTAAACTTTTATAACTTGTCATAAATGATCCTTAAAGCATTATAATACTTACTTTCATTATTAACTTTAGATTAGTAACTAAACTTACTAAATATGGAAACCTGCTATTTATGGAAAGTTGCTAATTATGGAAAGTTACTAAAAATAGAAACCTGCCTAAAATAGAAAGTTTCCTAAAAGTTTCCTAAAATAGAAAGATTACTAAAAGTGGAAACCTGCTAAAAATGGAAAGCCGTCTTAAACGAATGATCTGATTCTTATAGAACGTTATTTAATTCATATAGGTTCCGGGCGACGCGATTGATCTCATTTCTTGACTTTCATTTCTTTGTTGATCACTTCGAATAAGGTACAGATATTCTATCCCTTTTCAGTAGGGATGTCTCCTGACTTTTCAATCCTTGATCTTGTTTCATCTATGATATTCCTTTGCTATGATTTCCCTATGCTATGATCCTTTTGATATGATTCCGACATAATACTTTGATATGATTCTGTTCGCTATGATATTCGTTTGTTATGATTCTGAATTGCTGATTATGAACCTTATGATTATGAACCATCTGATATGAACTCTGATATGAATTTTGATATGAACCCTTATGATATGATATGAATATATTTTGACCCTTCAGTTTGATACCCGAGCCAAAATTTGTTTCCTAGTCAGGAAGGTAACCTGACCGTGTCATTGATGCACCAATGGCATGACTTTAGTGTGGTTGAGTGATGTTCCACACCGTCCCCATTTTGATATGATTATGAGCTCACTATATGTATATGATTTGGCCATTATATGTTTTGGGGGGCGTATGGATGCATCCTAGATTTGATTTGTTTCGAGGGATTTGATCTGATTGGAGCTTTGTCTGGTGAATGATGTCGGGTGCAATCCGCGTCTTCACAATTCTGGGAGTTAGCTACTCCATTTGTTACTGAGGTCTCCCCTCCTATTATGTATGGTATTCCGAGGTCACCCCTCCGAATACAATGGCTACTTATGATATGATATGATATGTTTCCGGGCTCGGGTAGATTGCTGATAACCCTTACACTTTTGATATACCTATGTTGTACCTGCTACACTCTACTACCAAGATATATATATTCAATTGCTTTGATCTGTCACACTCTCATTCCGTTAATTCCGATTATCGTTCCATTCACGTACCGGGTTATTATATGTTTATTAGATTTGATTATGCTATTCATGTCTTATGTGAGTATTGATTTCCCTACTACGATATGACTAATATGCGGTTATCTGATTTGCCTGTTTTCATCTGATGATATGTGATCTCGCTGTTATGTGACCTCTGAATTGTTTGTTGACCATGCTAGTGTGTAATTGATAGTTTTTGTCTATTTATCATGTATACTTCGTTCAGTTAATTTTGTGGACTATGACTATCCGTTGTATCCTTATTTGCGTGTTGTTGACCTGCCATGGTTGTATTTCGGCTTATACTAGGGTTTGATTGGGTAAATGGTTCAGCTTGTGATGTCTGGCTTGTTAATTTGTTTAGTTGCCCTGCTATGTCTTTAATTCATTTAATTATATCTTTATACTGTATTCCTACTTGTTACGTGTGACTGCTATGTATTGACTGCTGTTAGTACTTCCGTTGTTATGATACTGGTTATGTTTTCAGCTAAGGGTTTTGACCTGTGTGAATTGCCATGCTCACTTATTAATTAATTGCTTTCGCTTTCCTATAGATATCTGTTTGGCTTGTATTGTCTTTTGATTTTCCGGAATTGATTGTATGCGGTATATGTTATGTGGATTTGACGTCTGCTATGTTGGCTTATGTTTCAGTCTTTGTATGACTGGTTTGTATGTGCTTGTTTATATGTCATCGATGCTTTGCTTCGCTTCGCTCTCCTGGTTATCTGTTCGTTGTGGATATCTGTATAATTGTGTTCTGCAGGATCCTCTTTGACTCATTACTCTCATTTCGCTACGACTTTGTTATCCGTCCCTTTGTTTCATTTTGCATTTCAGATTTTGTTTAGCTTTCGCTTTGTTATATCTGTTCACTGGGCTTTTTAAGCTCAGCCGCATTTCTTTTCCTGCGGCAGGTTTTAGGTTTGAAGATAGGCTTTGATTGGGCTGAGAGGTGGATTATCTGAGTGGACTAACCCTAGTTACCTTTTTATTGGACTTGCTTTGGCGGGCTTTTGTTTTGAGATTTCATTTTATTCTAACATTTGGATTTTGTAATTTTCCCTTGTAAATCTTTGGTTATTATGACTTGGTACATTATTATTTAAAGACCTCCGCTTTAAGATTTTACTTGTATGTTCTGATATGACACCAGACTGTGACACTTCTACCCTTGTCGGGTTGGGGTGTTACAATTATGGTATCAGAGCCCAGGTTTCATCTTGTTGACCTTAGGATTGACCTGTGAGGATTGGGTAGACATTAGGCTTCCGTCTGTTCCGATATAGTCCGATTCCTTTTGATTGTCGTTCAGTTTTGACTTCGAAAATCTTTTGTCTTCACTGTTTTGCTCTTCTTCTCTTCGCATTTGATTTTATTATTTTGTCTTCGCACATCCGTTTGCCGATCGTTAGATGGAGACTAACCGTGGAGCCGAAGACGATGGTGCCGAACCTGCGCTGCTGCAACAGTCTCTGAGCTGGAGAGGTTCGTGAAGCAGAAGTCGTACCCTACTGCCATGCTGCTGGAGACATTAGGATGCTGCTGGAAGGAGCTGGACGGATCAACCAAAGACGCAAGAGACGGAGACAAGATTCAACCGGTGGCTGGGAAGGTTCATCTACTTCATATGATTTGGGCGCGACTTGTGTTACTCCGATTTGTTGTCATGCGTTTGTGGCGGTTTGATATTTTGTTATGTGATTTTGATCGGCATTGCTCTTCCTTGAATTGTTCGGAACTCGGTTTGAATCGTGAAGCGTCATCTTTTGGCATTTTGGTAATATCTCAGTTTTCCTTTGAATCTTCAGTAATGAGTCATGAGGAACCGTTTTACGCAAGTTGGTGGCTTTCTCTTCTTTGTGGTATGGTAAGTTGTTTTGATGTGTTACGTGATGTATGTATGTGGACCTGGTCTGCTTTGGTTGATTCTTACTATCTGTATCTGTTTTGTTATGATATTGGTTATGTGATTTGTCATGACCCGGGACAGAATATGATGACAATAAGGACTTGTGATGTGATGCAAGTATTATGACGCCTGATCAACGTGATAATACCGAGATCATATCATTTGAACTTATTGAAATCATACGACGTGTTGGGAAATGCCTGGGGTTGGTACGTGAATGGAATAAGGCTTATATCCGTTATTTGGCACTCTTCATGATCGTTTTGAATTCCGTACTGCTTTGAGAGAATTCGCATCGACATCTGTTATGTATAAGTTTGGTACGTTTTGGAAATCGAAATCGGTATGATCTATATGGGACTATGAATTGCTACGTCTGCCTTAAGCCGGTACGTCTCTGTGTGCCTCTGCGACTTCAATTTTCGAGGACGAAAATTTTCTTTTTAGAGGGGAAGAGTTGTAAAACCCTAAAATCTCAATCGCGTGAAATCCTTATCTGAGAAAGATAAAGTTGTGATGCCTTGCTCTATGCCCAGTGTTAAGAAAGTGAACTTTAATGTGCCTTCAAGTAGTTCAGATCCCAGCACTTCTAAACCTGAAATGCAAAAAGTAGCAAAACCAACTAATGTTCCCATTCCCTCTACTGGAGTAAAAAGTGACACCAAAGCGAGCAGGTCAAAGCCTCAAGGCAACACAAAGAATGATAGGACCTTGCAACCTAGGAATGTTCAGTGGAAGAGAGTAGAAGATCACCTTAGGAAGAATGAAACTTGGTTGAATAAAACGAATCGTGTTGATTCTAGTGTTAGCTCTAAGAATGCTGTAATTAATGCGAATTCTGCTACTTTTGGCAAAACATGTAATGATGATTGCTTGGTTTCCGTTTCTAATCATGTATGTGGTGTGAATGATTTGATTAATGCTGTTAAATACCCAGTTAAAATTGTTAATGCCAAAAATCAATCTAAGAAGGCTAGAAAGCAAAGGCGGAAGAAGGTTAGAAAACATTGTGTTGCATATTGGATTTCACAAACACACTAAACCAATAATCAAAGAGGTATATACAAGAGGTTTTAGAGAGAGAAAGAGTTAGAGGTTTGGGAACTTAGTGAGAGAAAATGAAAGTATTATTATGAGCTCCAACTCTCTACCTTGGGAGGTAGAGAGTATTTATAGTCTTTACATAAATCGCCACCTACGGGCTGTGGATCAGGCATACATTGGGTAAAGACCCATCCGTCCTCCACGGTGTTACTTAACTAATTACTACTAAACATTAACTAATCTACGAGTACGAGCTTTCTAACGATTACATATACATGAGGTGACCGACTCTTTAATAACTGGATTTACTAAATCCTAACAATCTCCCCCTAAGGGAGGTCACCTCAAAAATACTTAGAATACAAACTGATGTAACAATTAGATTGTTCTTGGTTTCTTGTTAATGTTCTTAGCTCTGAAGCTTGTAGTCATTGATTCTTCATTATTGCATGTTTGGATAATCAATGTGGAGGTCTTTAACTGATCCACCTGATAATAAGTTTTGAGCCAGCATTGAGATCATCAGCAAACATAAATATCTGACTCTTCCATTGTGGTGTTGATATTATGTGATGTTGTCACATTTGGACCGACATGCTCACATTCTGGATCATGATATATTCTCATCAGAGTAGAGAAAGCTTTTGTTGATTCAAGATATTTGCAGCAGCGTAGCAGAAGCATGGAGTGAAAATATCAGAGTCGTTGATGCACTTATCATGATTTATTTAGAGATGAATGTGTAGTGTGACCATGCGTCTATGGATTGACCGCTTCATTCTGATCAGCTGCAAACGTCGGGCGTACCTGCATACAACAGTTAGCAATAAAGTGCACGAAAGTGTCTTTAATCACTTTCGTTGAATTGAGGTACACGACCCACGGTTCCCCGTTGATCAGTACAAGTATTGCCTGTGATCAGGTATAATTCCGAAGAATTTCCTTGACAGGGTTTCGCAGCTGGTCTATCTGTTCTCAAACCAGAATGTCTCAAAGAAGACAACACGGAGTGAGTGAACTAGCGAATTGAGATTCACTGATTGATGAAAAGAGATTTGATAAACAATCTTGTACCGCTCAGAAGAAATGTTTTTGCAATACAACGAAGGTTTTAAAGAAAATCAATTATCAATCATAAACACCTTTTATTTTGAAATATTAGTACACAGTCGATGTGCTAAGGAAAAGGATTTTAAAGCACAACGACCGATTTTTCAAAGGTATCCGTCAATCCATAACCTGAACCAGGATTGATTCAAAAGATTGAATCGCCCCATTGTTTCTGTTTAGTTGTCACATGGTTGATCTATTGGATAGATCTCACATGCCACCCACCAGGAGCTTGTTTGATGTTGGCTCCGGAAGGCTTTCCATCTTCATTGTGAATATGTTTGCATATCACTCAGATGTTCTGGCAATACCACAAGGATAATGCGTAGGACTCATAAGATATAATATCTTTTTCCATATTGTGTGAAACAGAGAGTCATCATTGACAGTGTCCTAAAGAGATTTATTTGATGATCTCGTGGCTCTAGGCTCAATTGTGCATATTTGGTTCCTATGCCGGAGACTAGGGAGAGGGTCTCCTTCTTCAATATCAATAAACTCTAAGAGAAAGTCGATAGATAATGTAGGTTCCCCGTGAGAATGAAACAAGCCCTTTTAAGAGGAACTTGAGTAGCTTGGGAAGATGTAGTGCAGTGCGTCACTGGGTCCATGATGTCTTGTCTTTAATACCGATGTTACCTTGGTAACCACCAGTAGCATATGAATTGAACCCGGTTTCTGCCCTAAGGTTGAATAAATTGAGGGCTATTTCTTTTCACCCTTTTTCACATTCAATTCTTTTTCATTCTTTAACCCCTTCAGTGCTTACCACTACTACAAAAAATCTCACAGAAACCGGTCAAAATTGCCCATGAAGAGTGGTTTTGAGACCACTCTCTGAAGGGGGGTATCTCCATGATCAAAACATATAGAAACCGGTTTGGCAACCTGTCTCTATTAGAAGCATCGACACTGGTTTTCTCTTTAAAACCGGTCTCCATTATAGAGTAAACAAACATACTTTTATTGAACATTGACACCGGCTCTCCCACAACCTGTCTTAATAGAAGCATCCAATCTATCTTTATATAGAGTAAAAAAATATGTTTTTATCTCAAAACCTGTCTTTTTGGTAAATCTATTTTATTAAAAAAAATCAATTCTAAAATTTTATATTTTTTAAAAAATTGAAAAGCTTTAGAAATGATTTTTTTAAATAAAGAAATATATATAAATGCAGCACATAATATAAAGTGATTAAAATACACCACAAATGTCGAAATCAACAAAGTAAATTAAGATAATACTTCAATTCAACTAAACATAAATCCTAGACAAAATCCAAATTAAAACACTAGAATTCAACAAATTATAAAGAAAAACACTAGAATTCGACATAATTCAACATAATTATCTAGGATTACTCGCGCCACAATGCAAACCATGCACCAATGATGGCGTTCAAGTCTTTGTTCTCTAATAGACGCTCGTCACTCAATGGTACCTACACGTAAATTAATGAAATAAATGGTTATACAACAACTAGCACATGTATAGGTCCGCCTCTATATGCATATGCGCTATAAATATTGAATAGTTTGAGTAAATAAGCATCAGCCAGTCACACTACCTTGATGGAGGCGCCTTGTGCGTTTATTCTTTTGAACCGAGAAAAGAGTAGACGTGCCGATTGTTTCAACTGCAATACGGGGAAAATGTTCTGCGTATATTGCTTATATGCAAACGATAAGAGCTAAAAACATTAAACGTTGCACTCAAAATTTTACCACGTGATTTCTGATGGCTGTCGGATTAGGTTACTGCAGCAGAATGTTCATGTGTCCAAAATAAATCCATTCCAGGGTAGAAGACGCAGGCTTCACGAACACTACCCGCCGTAAAATCAAGCACCACTGCACCCGAAACAGCGTCTGAATAGATCATCACCATAGTGTCATTATAAACTGAGAATAAAACCTTACCAACTATTTTTTTCTTGGTTTGCAGACATGTTTTGTAATGGCATAAATGCATACACAAAGGTCATACCAGGCTGCGGGCAAAAAGCCTAAGGGTCACAGGCAACGCCCGTAGTAAAAGCAAGAAACTTCGGTCCATGATCTCCGCCTCCTGAATCTATTATGTATGTACTCAGAATACGTTTTTGGTTTCACGTTGCAGAGTGAGTACTTGAAGAGAAGTGGAAACCTGCAGCCAACAACCAAAAAGAAATTCAATAATATGATATATATTTAGTTACCATACAGTATATATAAATCCTAAAGAGAGTGTCAGAAAACAATTATGAAATATTGGCTACTTACAAGATGTATTCCATACATACGATAAGGTTGTACAACAGGAATACCAAGTGGAGTAGTCCACCTCACAAGCTGATTTTTTGAGGCAATTATATGTCCACCATTTGCAGCTGATAAGCACAAATGGACATACAATTAGCAACATTGCATATGGTATGAAGGTTGTACTAAAGTAATGTTTCGTTTTTTCGGAACAATTCTAGAAATTAATGAAAAGTATGAAAGTTAAAATGCTATCTCAAGGGTATATATCTTTAAACAGTAATCAGCACTAGCCACATGAAGGGGTGTTTGGATGTGCTGCAAATCTCATTATTACTTGTCATGGCAACAAAAGTTATTTTAGTGATTAATAAAGGCTTCTCTTCTTCTACATCTAAATTTACTAAAATATACATTTGAGTTAAAATGAAACAAACATGTCGATGTTACAAACCTTTGCACAGTCTCCAAGCCAGTTCATGATATTACGCGCACCCTCAAACATTTACCCCTAAAGCAAACGTGGATAGTGATGAGCTGCGGAATGTAATCAGACCACCATTATACTGGTCAGAATAAAGATCTGACCAGAACACAAGGTACAAAGACATTGCTGTAATGAAAATCGCATGAACTGATGACATACCCCTGAACAATAATAGATAGACCAAAACAAGACAAACGTCAATATAATGACAACAAAAGGAGAAAAAAAGAGTTATTATAAGCAAATGTAAAAACAAAAGAAATGAAAACAAAGGACAATAAAACATACAAGAGTAGCAACCCAATTCAATTCCTTTTACCTGTTGTTCCACTCAATCCGCTGAATTTTTGTAAGGCCAGCATAAGTTCTGAAGTAAAAAGTGCTTATCAACTGTGTAAGATCATAAACTTGTGGAAAATCTTCTGAAGTATTAGACAATAACCCAAGAATTGATAAAATTTAAAAATATATTTGTCTGCCGTTTTCTAACTTTCTGATGCATAACAAAACATATAAGGAGGCGTTTGGATAAACGTTTTGAAAGTTATTGTGTTTGGATGCGCATCTGCTGTCTTCATGAAGATCAGAGAGGGCCAAATACAACTTCCCAGGTAAAGTTTGCCAGCCACGCATTACTGTTATGGGTCCATTTTCTCGATGGTGAAATTTAGTCACAATATTTTCTAAAATAGATGTCCACATTTACATATCAAGTTTATAGTTTTAAATTGTAGGATTATTAGGACATTAAACTACAACAAAGTACAATAACTTCGCATTTGAGATGTATAATA
>BPTQ01000008.1:226807800-226836531 GCA_019973895.1 Chrysanthemum seticuspe | reverse complement strand
GACTTTACGTACTCTCTTTTTGCCCAGTTGATACTTTTATCAACCACTCATTTGTGCAAATCGTTTTTATTCTTTTGAGCATTCTTTCTCAGTTTCCAACGCCAGTAGTTTTTATCAGGTGTTTCGTTTCCGTAACATATAGGTGAGTCAAGGTTCAAGGCGGGTATGTTTTGAACGTTGGACACACATGTGTTGGGTAACGTGCTTTTATATAGCGCAGTTCACCAGTTCATATTCGCCAGTATTATCAAGTGTTATATCATGGTGCTTATATTATTATTAAATCCATACGATTGCTACTTCGGTTTAATTCAACCCACGGTGAAGAGTTTCAATACAACCCACGGAGAAGGGTTTCTATATGACCCATGGAGAAGGGTTTCTATATGACCCATGGAGAAGGGTTTCTATATGACGCTTGTTTCCACAGATATATCACTACGAGGCTTGTACCCTCTGAAATATCACTACGAGGCTTGTAACCTCCAACATAACTTTGAGAAGTGGCACCCAACTTAATTTGGCTTCATCGTTAGCATACCTAAATTATTATTATATTCGTGGTACTATATTGTGAACTATTATGACCGCTTATACTTGACCACTTGACGCGATATATTTTCGTGCAATGGGTTGTGTACACACAGGTTGCAAGTTTTGTATGGGCGGAACTTGGAACTGAGTGGATATACAATGCCTTTGCTTTGTGGACTATTTTTGATGACCGCAACCTTTGACTCTTTCTTACGAGTTTTCTTATTTTTGCTAAACGTGTTTACTCACCAACTATTTTCATAGTTGACCCGTTTTTCTCTCATGCATTTCAGGTGATCGTTAGTAAGCTTTTCTATCAAGCCTTACATAAAGAAGTTTTCACTGGTCGCTACAAGTCGTATGTAATAAAACTCAATATTTTGGAATCTAAACTTTGTAATATATTTGCCGATGATGGCTAAACTAGTATTGTAATGGAGTATTATTTCTTTTTAAATCTTAATGTTGGTATGTTCTATTTTCTTGTGCTTATGTTCCCTTCCGTTACACCTCGTGTTTCCGCCTCCGGCGAGGGTGTGACAGATTGGTACCAGAGCCAAAGGTTATAGAGAATGCCGATTTTTCAAAAATAAAAATCACAGCTATAACCGGAATAAAATTTTTTTTTGTATATTATTTTATTAAACATTGAACACCATTCGAGTCAACTAGTCCTATCGTTGCATCGTTACTCATAAATTATACATAGCCTGATCAACTATGTCTAATTTATGAAGAACCATGCAATGATAAGAGTGGTAATTTTAAATCATGTTTAGTCGAGTCTTTAGAGTCTGGTCACCTGAAGTTGCATTGGTCGGGTGGGTATGCATGGCATGTTTTTACGTTCACGTCTACATTACCGTACCTTGTTCATATCTTCTCTTTTCCATCTTTCGACTTGTTAGTCATAGCATGTCTCTGTTCCTGTCATGTTTCGATCACTATAACACATTACCACCGTTCTGCACCTCATCTGACTTCGTTCGAATGTCGTTTACTCAACCCGATGTTTTGGTCCTCTGTAGGATCATGGCTGCAAGAAACACACGCTCAGGAGGTAACAACAACGACAACCCAAACAACAATGACGATCTAGACAACAACGCTGCTGGAATAGCGAATCTACTCACCCAAATTATAATACATCTCGATGCTAGACGAACCAACAACGGAGAAGGTACTTCAAACAATGGACGAAAGCGACAGGAGGATCACCAGGGAAGCCGAGACCAGAATCAGCAAAACAAGAGGCAGCGAATAAATCAGAACTATGGGGCGACCACCCAGGAGCGCAAAGGATATGCAGGTCCACATCCTTTGTGTACTCGATGCAATTATCATCACTCAGGAGACTGCCCAAGGTGCAACAAATGTGGACAGACGGGCCACTTCGCTCGAAATTGCTCAAACAGAACTGGGAATCAAGGACAGAGAAAAGCATGTTACGAGTGTGGAAGCCTAGATCACCTTCGCAATACCTGTCCAAAGTTGAAAAGAACTCCCAATCAAGGAGGTAATCGTCCAAACCTGGCGTTGGCAATAGAAGGCCCACAAGATCAGAACATTGAAATTCCTCCCGCACGTGGTCGAGCATTCTATCTGGGTACCGAGGAAACCCGCAACGCTTAACGGGTACATTCTTTCGAACAACTACCTTATTTCTGTACGACATGATTTTGAGTGCATAACTTCCTTCCAATCTTTACACATTCACGACCTTGATTAATTTGAGACCTATTGATATCGACCTTAGTTGTTATATATTTTGTTGATTTGATTTGATTGTGTAAGCAAATCCAATATCGAGCGAATCTTTCAAAAGACTTCATTCAAGGATGTTGATTCCTATCTTTCTAACAACTTGTTTCCTAGCTTGATCTAGTGACAGTTCTTGTTTGATGAGTTGCAAAAATCAAGCTAAGAGACAAGTTTACTCAAGTCGGTTTAGTTTAATCTCATGACAGTTCTTGTTTGATGAGTTGTGGGATTAAATTAGAATCGATTACCTAAAGGTCTTTTGAGAGCTACGTTCGATATTGGGCAAGTTTACCCTATCCAATCTAATCACGGGCACGTACTTAGTTGAATGGGGAACCTGTACGCATGGGCATTGATATGATCATTTAGACTGTTCGTACGAGCATGAACTTTTAGAACTCTTGTCGAGGTTCGGACCATAGTATCGTTAATCGAATCACGGGGACGTGATTCCGCTGACATGGGAAGAATGTCACAATTCTCAAATTCCGGTCATTTCTTAAATTATAAATGCATCGTATTAATTCATTCACGACATTTTATTTCACATTCAACGCGTAATTTTTATATTTAATAATCGTTATCGCGTGAGTTATTATTTTAAACATTTAACCCGTTACTTTCAAAAATGATCCCGATGTATTTTTAAACTTACATCTAGTTCATAAAAACTATATTTTTAGTTTTCCTAGTGTTTCAAATTTATTTGGTATATTAATCGTTAAAGTTAAATTATTACGTCGTTTTTCTTAAAAATTATACGATAATCATTTTATCACCCAAATTTCACAAGGAATGTATTTTTACAATTTTTATTATATCATTACAATCTATTTTGATCTATTAAAAATTTACTTGTACCAAAAAGTTACCATTTATCTTTACTTATACATTTTCTTACACTTTTTCTTACAAATTATTACAAGTATCTATACAATATTTAAAAAAAAAAAAAAAAAATATATATTATTTGGGAACCAAATCCCTTAGAACCGGCCACTAGGGGATTTTATGGAGGGTTTGGTGATTTTTTCTCTTTTGATTGCCTAAATATACACTCCAACTTTATTACTTCAATTTCATTCATTTCATTCTAGTACTTTTAATAATTCACATAGTAGCAAAGATTATTTTTTCTCTCCTTTGTTTCTTCATCAAACCGACCACCTTCAAGAGGTCTTCAAGGGATCAAAAACTTTTCAAGTTCAAGTTATATACAATCTAGTTTATACTCTTTTTATGGTTTTGAAATAAAAACCAAGAGTGTTTAGGCTAATCCTTGTTACTTTCACCTCATCATAATCACTAGTAAGCATTGTTTTTATCATTTTTATGTTTCCTCTTCATTTTCATATGTTTCTTTTCATTTTTGGAGCTTATATGCATGTTATGTGATTTATACCATTTATTTCATGATTTATTGAGTTATATAAATATATTGGTCATCCTATAAATATTCCCATGGTATTCTTTGGTCTTGATGGTGATTAGGAACCCATGACACCCTAAGAAGGTGTATGGTAGGATTAGATTAGCTTTGGAGTTGATTTGAAGGGATTAGAATAGGTTTTGTCCGAGAAAAACTATTTTCGATAACTATATTTTGGTGTTCTGTCCTTAATTCGGATTTCTGGAAAAACCTACTGATGGTACAACATTTTGGCCTTGATATTTAGAAAATACACTTTAAAACGAATCCGTGGCCTTTTGAACGGATAAAAACGGAGTTATAACGAAGCCGTGGTGAATTTTTAAAGTTTGACGACGAAACGTAACTTTTTCAGAAAATTCAGCATGCAGTTTTTACATTGTTCGGGTCAAAAACGAGCCTTAAGCTTCACAAATTATTTCGACTTATCAAAAATATATTAGTTTACTTCGATACGAAGCTAAGGACATATTATACGTAGAAAACGGATTTGAAACGACAAATATATGCACGTTTTTATAAAGTTGCCGTAAATATTATTTTCTGAAAAACTATATTATTTTTACGATTCAAGTATCCCATTAGCTGTAACGTTCATGTTTGCGGCTGTTTTTAACAAGGTTGTGAAACTTTTTGGAACAAAATGTCTTCTAGTAAAATCAAGTTCACCGGCTATATTTTTCAAAACAAAAAGCCGTTTGTCAAGCGGAGTTATGGTAAATTAATTACGGATGTTCAAACATTGGCCGAAACTTATTTTCTGCATACAATTAGCAAAAATCACCAACTTTAACCTTTAATATCTTCATGATCGAGACCTTTTGGACGAAAACTCCTGAATTAAAACTTCTAGATATCGATACAAACTTTCCAAAAACCGTCGAGTTCGTTCTCTAACGATCGACGTACACCGTTTTACGACTACTTTTCCGGAGCCATTTTGTTACTTTTATAAAAATTCCGACGACATTGTTTTGCGACGAAAAGTGGTAATTTCACCAAAAATCATTATAAAACCATTGTAGGATGACATTTTGACGTAAAAACTGGTAAAGTCATTTTTGAAGGGTCTAGACGTCAAAAGAGTATTTTTCGACGATTAGTAATATTTTCAAAACTCGCTAATGGTATAAATAACATACGAAGTGCATGCATAACATTACATTGCAACTCATTGCATATCATATCATTCGTGATAGGTCCCGGTTAACACATCACATTATACCTCGGTGTACTCACTTTTGTCATCGCCTCAGTTTACCAAGTGAGTAATCACATCCCCTTTTTACCGTTTTACTATATTTTGGGGCTGAATGCATGAACCATACTTGAATTAAATTGATCCTTACAATTGTGAACTCTTTTGACTTGAATATTTGAACTTATTGAACCGTACGTGTTATGACCTTGTTCTAAAGTCTCCAATGTTCGGAGCATCACTATAAAGTCTCCCATGTTCGGAGCATCACTATATAGACACCTTTGTTCGCAGTATATCTTTGGGAAGAGGTACCCAGTATATCTTTGGGAAGAGGTACCCAGTATATCTTTGGGAAGAGGCACCCAACATAACTTTGAGAAGTGGCACCCAACTTAATTTGGCTTCATCGTTAGCATACCTAAATTATTATTATATTCGTGGTACTATATTGTGAACTATTATGACCGCTTATACTTGACCACTTGACGCGATATATTTTCGTGCAATGGGTTGTGTACACACAGGTTGCAAGTTTTGTATGGGCGGAACTTGGAACTGAGTGGATACACAATGCCTTTGCTTTGTGGACTATTTTTGATGACCGCAACCTTTGACTCTTTCTTACGAGTTTTCTTATTTTTGCTAAACGTGTTTACTCACCAACTATTTTCATAGTTGACCCGTTTTTCTCTCATGCATTTCAGGTGATCGTTAGTAAGCTTTTCTATCAAGCCTTACATAAAGAAGTTTTCACTGGTCGCTACAAGTCGTATGTAATAAAACTCAATATTTTGGAATCTAAACTTTGTAATATATTTGCCGATGACGGCTAAACTAGTATTGTAATGGAGTATTATTTCTTTTTAAATCTTAATGTTGGTATGTTCTATTTTCTTGTGCTTATGTTCCCTTCCGTTACACCTCGTGTTTCCGCCTCCGGCGAGGGTGTGACAAAAAGTTTGTGAAAGGTAATGAAAACTTGGGAGGGAAATAAAGCGCCCAAAAGGAATTAAAAGATTTTTGTTTTCCGCTTAAGTTTTTGTGCTGAAAACCAACACACCACCATTATCTTGGAGTGTGTAAAAAGACTGGTTTTTACCCGCAAAACTAGTTTTTATGCGTTTTGTATTATGAAAACAGTTTTTTTCAAGAAAACCAATCTCAGTTTCTTCCATTCTCACTAGTTTTTTATCATAAGAATAGGGTTTTATATAACCGGTCTCTATTTGGGGGTGTTTATAGCCTTTTGTGTAGTAGTGTACCTAGACTTCATAACTAGAACCTTGTTGGGTTTATTCCAGTACTAGCTCAGTCTCAGTCCGCACTCTTCCCATGTCTCACTTTTCTCCTTTTTTCATCATACCTAAGGACTTCTACACTATCTAGTGGATTGTCCCTGGGTAGATCCCTCCGGTTCTGGTGGATCATGGGAACAAAAACCTAACCTTATCATCCTTATAACACCGTACATAAAGTAAACTTGGTCGGTCTATTTGGTATTGTTCATCTGCTATTGGAACCAATCGAAAAACCATTTGAAAACCAATCCAGATACTTGTGATATATTATCAAAGCATTTTGTACCTGAATTGTTTTTGATATTTTCTAAAAGATATCAACATCACTTCCCTGATCAAATCAAGTAGATAAGGCATATTGAGGAAGGATGAGGTTTTCATAAGTTTGCTCCCCCTTAATATGTGCCTCGAGGTTTCAAAGAGTTTTGCACATATTAGAAGGAACCTGCACTTAGAGACAAATCAATCACGTTTCAATTCTTTGTGGTTTTAAAAGGGTGCTCCCCCTCCACATGTGCATGGAAAATTTGAAATCGTTTGGCACAGGTGGGGAGGAAATCTTGCAAAACACTTGTGAAACCATTTATCGAATCATCAATTTAAATCCAATTTAAATCACAAATTCTCCCCCGATCACAATTTTCTAATCATTTGAGATTTGTGATCTCTGTAGATTTAAATTGATTTTGAAATCTTTTGAGGAGAATTGTGACTTGATTATGAAAACATTGTAACTGATAAGGATCGGATTATGAGAATTTAAACTCCATTGATTAAACATGCATGATTATCTTTTTGAAAACAATTGTATGATGAATAACCTTTTGATTTAATTGAAATCATTCTCCCCCTCAATCAATGACATAAGTTGTTGATTGAGAGATAGGTATTTTTGACAAACATTAAGTCCAGATGATTTTCAAAAATAGAGTCCGAGTTATTTTTCAAAGCAATTAGTTTTTAGTAGATAGTAGGTGATTGTTTATAGAATTAGAGCATGAGTTTTGAAAAACAAGATAAAGCATGGCTCTGTTCTTTCTTTGAAAAACGGGTTACTGCCTGAAATGACAATAAACCATTGTTTCACTTTCTCCCAAAAATATTTTTTTATTTTTTGAATTTATTTATTTATTATTTTTTTTTAGTATTCGAACAACATCTAAAGTCCCGTGTCATTCTTTGAATGATAGCACAAAGATCGTAGATATTTATCGAATCGAGAAAATCATGACAAAACGAATATATATATATATATATATATATATATATATATATATATATATATATATATATATATATATATATATATATATATACATATATATATATATATATATATTTTGGAATTTTTCAAGATTTTTCAAATTTTTATGGATTTTTGAAAGTTTTATATTTTTCTATTTGCTTTTTGAAGGTTTTGTAATTTTGTATTTTGCTTTTCAAAAAGATATTTACAAGAGATGGATGTAGAAAGACCTTTACTCCTCGTCTTCCTCTTGAAGACGTTTGAGTATTTCCGGTTGAAGACTCTTTAGACCAAGTCGTGGGAGGATAAAGATGTCTGCTAACTGGTATTCAGTTCTCACAAAATAAAGTTCCACCACACCGTTTTCTACTTGCTCCCTGATGAAATGATGTCGAATGTCGATGTGCTTTGCTCTTGAGTGTTGTACGTTGTTGTATGAGATAGCAATAACACTTTTATTATCACAGTACAGAGGGATTTTGTTGAATTCAAAACCATAGTCAGATAATTGAGATCTCGTCTATAGGATTTGACCACAGCAAGATGACATGGCTATTTATTCAGCCTTTGTAGAGGAAATAGAAGTACTCATTTGCTTCTTTGAAGACCAGCTCACAAGCTTATCACCCAAAAACTGAGCACCTCCAGACGTACTTCTACGTGTATCTTGACATCCTGCATGATCAGCATCTGCATAGGCTGTTAGTGACATACCGGTGTCTTTCGGGTACCAAAGTCCCATATTGATGGTTCCTTGGAGATACCGAAAGACCCGTTTAACCGCTTCAAGGTGCTTTTTGGTAGGCTTAGCCTGATATCTAGCACACATGCAAACAGCGAACAAAATGTCTGGTCTACTGGCTGTGAGGTACATCAGGGATCCAATCATACTACGATATTTTGTTTGGTCGACCATGATCCCTGAGTGGTCCTCATCCAGTTTAGTACGCTCTATCATGGGAGTGTCAACAGGGTCACTAGAATCAAATCCAAATTTCTTTACAATATCATTTGCATATTTAGATTGATTTATAAAAATGCCTCCCGAACTTTGTGAAATTTGTAATCCTAAGAAAATGAAATTTGTCCCATCATTGACATTTGAAATTTAGAACCCATTTCACTTGAAAAATGATCACATTCATTGGGGTCAGTCGAGGCAAAAATAATATCATCAACATATATTTGAACGTGAATTAAATGTTTGCCTGACTTTCTGGTGAACAATGTCGGATCAACTGCTCCTTTGCTGAATCCAGTAGATAGAAGAAACTTTGATAGCGTATCATACCATGCCCTTGGAGCTTGCTTCAAACCGTAAAGAGCCTTCTTCAAACGATAGACGTGAGTAGGATGCTCTGGGTTCACAAAGCCTTCAAGCTGGCTGACGTAAATGACTTCTTTAAGATCTCCGTTAAGAAACGCCGTCTTTACATCCATCTGATAGACTACCATGTTCTTACTAGCAGCATTAGCTAAGAAGATTCTGATTGCCTCGATTCAAGCAACAGGAGCAAACGATTCTTCAAAGTCAATACCCTCCTCTTGACGGTATCCTTTTGCAACCAATCGAGCCTTGTTCTTCAACACATCACCATGCTCATCAAGTTTTACTTTGAAGATCCACTTTAGAGCAATGATCATTGCACAATCTGGAGCAGGTACTAATTCCCATACATCTAGTCGATCAAACTCATGAATTTCTTCTTGCATGGCATTGAACCAGCTGTCTTCATTCATGGCAGTTTTCACGTCTTTTGGTTCGATTTTAGAGAGTACGGAGTTGAAGAAGCACCATAAGGCATCGGTTGCAAGTTGTTTCCGTGTGGATACTGGACGGGAAAGGTTTCCAATGATGTTGTCCAATAGATGATCATGTGTCCATTTTCTGAGGTGTTCATGTGGTTGTTGTTGAGGAACTGAAGTAGCAGAGTTGATATCTCCAGAAGAAGATGGTTCTGATGATGACTCAGGAGCAAATATGTTTTCAAAGGGTTCATCTTCTGGAGGAGCAAAAGGGTTTTCATCATCTGTAACAGCAACAACATTTCCATTGTGTACACTCGATGATTGATGATTTGTTGATGAGACAGAGTGATCAGCAGAAGGTGCTTCTTGACTTAATGACATTGAAACTGAAGAGTTAACTTCATTGACAGGGATAGAGGCAGCCTCTGTTGATGGAACTGACATATCATTAGCACTTGGATCATAGTGTTCATCAAACATTGGATCAAATAATTTCTTCAAATCATCTTCAGAAGAAGGTGCATAAGGAGTTGCTAGTGAGGGATAGAAACAAGAGTTGAACGGATAGGACTACTGGATAAAGGTTGAAATGCGGGTCCAGAACTGGACTGTCCTGGAGCCATTTGCCCGGACAGCTCATAGAACGTGACGTGAATAGTTTCCATGATATCTCGAGTTCTTTTGTTATAGATTTGGTAACCCTTCTTGTTTGATGCATAACCAACAAAAACTCCAATGTCCGCTTTAGCTCTTAATTTACCTAAATCTTGACTGTCATTTGTTGGATAGCTTAAAGCACCAAACAGACGAAGGTAGGATAGATCAGGCTTTCGTTTATGGACAAGTTCATATGGAGTTTTTCCATGAGAGGTGTGTATAAGGGAACGATTTTGGGTGTAGCAAGCAGTGGCAATGGCTTCAGACCATAGAAACATTGGAACCTTTGAATAAATTAGCATTGTTCTTGCGGCTTCCACAAGAGTTCGATTTTGTCTTTCAACTACACCGTTCTGTTGAGGAGTTCGTGGAACACTTCTTTGATGACTGATTCCAATACTTTCATAAAACTTAATTAAGTCTTTGTTAACAAATTCTATGCGATTGTTTGTTCGAGCAATTCTAACAGTTTTGTTGAGTCGAACCTGAAGCTGTTTGATAAGTTTGATGATGACATATGGAGTTTCAACCTTTGTCCTCAAAAACTTTACCCAAGTAAATCGAGAGTAGTCATCAACAATGACTAGAATGTATTTCTTCCCATTTATCGTTTGCACTCCCATTGGTCCGCACAAATCCATATGAAGGGTATGAAGAACTTCCATTACTGAGTTTGTGGGTTTTGGTTTGTAGGCATATTTCGTGCTTTTTCCCAATTGGCAAGCTGAACAAAGATGATCTTTTTCATATTTTAATCTGGGTAAGCCTTTGACAAGATCTTTTCTGGAAAGGTTATTAATGGTGCCAAAGTTCAAGTGATTGAGACGACGATGCCATAACCATGACTTTGTTTTAGAAGCCTTTGACAGCAAGCAGATTGGAGAAGACTTCATCATGTCTTCGAGAGAGTTGGTGTATAGGTTAGAACCACGAGCACCTCTTAATAATTCCACACCATCAAGTTCTCTAATGAAACAAGTATGTTTTCTAAATGCCACTTCTAGATCGGAATCACATAATTGACCAACAGAGAACAAGTTATGACCAAGACCTTCCATATAGTATACCCTGGAAATTACACTTTTACCAACCACATAGTCTCCATAACCCATAATTGCTCCAAAATGGTTGTTCCCAAATCTAACAGTCCCGATGAATTTACTCACGAAGTTCATGAGTCGCGAGCGATCTCCAGTCATATGTTTGGAATATCCTGAGTCCAGGTACCACAGAACGATTTGAACGATCTGTAGTTGAACACAGACAAGAATGGATAACTGGATAATTGGGATCCCCATGCAAGAATGGGTTCCATTTGGTTAGTAACAGTGATTGGAACACCCACATCAGAAGTAGAAGCAATGGAATCATCAGAGATAAATGCAGTGCTAGTGTCCGTATTTGACCTATTCAAAGTGTGTTTACTTCTTAAGGGAATAGTTCTACCAGTAGGCATCCATTTTCTAGTGGGCATTGACTTAGCAAATTTAGGGCATAGCACATTAATCTTATGGCCAGTAGGTATCCATTGATAACCTATATTAATAAATTTCCTTCCTGTGGGTTTCCACTGTTTTCTAACTTTCTTTCGCCTTTACCTTTTTGCCTTTTTAGCTTGAATTTTAACATTAACAATTTTAGCTGGGCATTTAACAACATTAGACAAATCATTCACACCACATTCAAGATTAGTAACAGAAACCACGCAATCATCATTACATGTTTTGCCAAAAGTAGTAGAATTCGCATTAATTACAGTACGCTTAGAGCTAACACTAGAATCAACACGATTCGTCTTATTCAAATTCTCCATAAGGTGATCTTCTACTCTCTTCCACTGAACATTCCTAGCATGCAAGGTCCTATCATTCTTTGTGTTTCCTTGAGGCTTTGACCCGCTTGCTTTGGTGTCACTTCTTACTCCTATAGAGGGAATTGGAACATTAGTTGGTTTTGCTACTTTTTGCATTCCTGAACTAGAAGTTCAGGGATCTGAACTACTTGAAGGCACATTAGTGTTCACTTTCTTAAAACTGGGCATAGAATGGTTTGTATGCTTGGCACTAGGCATAGAACAAGGCATCACAGCTTTTCCTTTTGCACCTAAGGATTTAGGACATGTTGCTATTAAACATTCTAGCAGTTCTTGAGATCATTTGGCTTGAATGCACGCAAACCTAATTTCACTATCAAGAGGCTTATTTATAAAATCCTCTTCCACAATCTAACGAAGACATTCTAGACTATCCTTAAGGTGAGCACAATAGTTGTGAAACACAGGTTCATTATTCCTAAGATGAGGAGGAATGTATTTAACAGTCACAGTATATTTGCAGTCTGAGGATGACTTTGATGCAACATTCTCATTAAAAACAAGTGGCCGTTTCTCTTTTTCCTGACACCACAGATTCTCAATTTCTTTTTGTAAAGAAGTTATTTTTTCGTTGTTTTTGTCACGAGTGACTTTCATTGAATCATAATTCTTTAAAGTGTCGTTTAACTTTTTCATTTTCTTCTAGAAAACTCTCGTTTTCTTTTTGTAAAGCATTAACTAAGTTTTGAAGATGAAAAGTTTGAGAATACTGAGAATCTAGAGGAAGAGGCATTTGGGAGCCAGTCACATTGTTCTTTTCACCCTTTAATTGAGAGATTTGGGCTTTCAACTTTCTGATCGTGTTACAATGAGCTTGAATCTGTTCGTCAAATTTATTTATCTGAAAAACTGCATCAAACTCCGAAACATCTGAGGATGTCTTGATATTTGAGGTTTTGACATTTTCTTTAAGATGTTGATATTTTAGTTGTAAATCAAAATGTTCAACTTCTAGTTTAGAAAGATGTTTTACCAAATTATCGTGATCATCCTGATCAATTTTCTCACTTAGTTATGAGTTTTTGTTTTCAAGCTCAATGACACGATCATGGGAAACTTTCAATGCAATAGATAATTCATGAAATCGTGAAGCAGTAATAGAGTGCTTAGTAACAGTATAAAACACATCTTGAGCAACACAACTTGAGATCAAATTCTCATTTAAGATGTGCAAGTTCTTCCTTTCAACTTCATTATATTTGAGTTCCTGTTCATAATCATTAACTTCAACTATCATTGCATCAAATTCCTTTTCCATTTCTTTAATATCTGAATTTATCCTTTTTTGAAGACTCTCAAATTGACCTTTTAATTGTTTGAAGAGAGGCAAGACCTCAATTAAATAACATTCTTTAGTTTGCTCAAAACCCCTTTCCCCCTCAGTTATCCCTGTAGGTGTGATTCTCTTCTTACATGTTTTCTCAAAATCAACAAACAGCTGATAAACAACATACAGGCTGATTAAGGTCTTGCTATTAGTCGCAATAGATCTAGGAACTAGATGCATTGGTGTATTTGGAGGATACACAGTAGCTGCAGGCATTTACCTAAGGGGAGTGTTTGTTTCAACAAGTACATTAACTTTTAGCTTATCCATATCTTTCTTCCAAAAGATCTGTTCTGAGGTTAATTGAATTTGAGACTTAAACATGTTCAAGGATATCCAATTTTCCTTAGTGTAATCATGGGGTTTGATCGTTATGTTATTCTCTTTACACGCAGGATCGTTAAGCTTCTTATTCATTTTCTCCCTAGATGCATCATCTAGTTTTCTATCTTCCTCAGTGCACTCAATGCAACTAGGTTTCTGTCTAGGTTTAATAATCTCATTGCCATCATAGATTACATTTTGAGTAGCTTTTGCTATCTTACCATACTCAGGGTTGGATTCCTTTATAATGGGGGTACTATGCTTATCACTGAGAATTCTATGCTTAGTGATCATGTGAGCAGTCTGAATGGTATTCCCTTGTACGTACAACTTATTTTCAAGCCTGTTTTTCAAGGTTTTTAGATTAGAAAAATCATTCAAAAGTTTTGATTCCTTAGCACTAAATTCTTGCTTCAGCATTTTAACATTTTCTTGAAGTTCTTGTTTTTGCTTAGCAGTTTTAGAAAGATTTTCATGTAAGGAGTTTAACTCTTGTTTTAATACTTCTTCTCTAAAATTACTTTTTCTAATAAGTGTACGCATTTGGTCATCCATTTCCTGCTCACGGGTGGTTAACTCAAACTTAGCACGCTGTTCATAAATAGCAACTTGTTCTTTATAGGCATTGAGTTCAGAAATAACAGAATCCTCAGGGGCACATGTAGTGTATTCATCAAAAATATAGTCATCATTTACTGCAGAAGATGCATCACTTGGTACAGTCTCGCTTTCACTTTGTTTCATATATTGATCATATGGGACAACATGTATATTACCCATATTTTCAATATCTGACTCAAAAGTTTCAGTTGATTGTACTTTGTCATGTATCTTTTGCTCATCAACATCATCGTATAGTTTTAATACCTCTGAGATGATTGATTCTTTGGATGGGTCATCTTGTTGTGGTGAGGGGACTTTTGGAGAGACCATTGGAGAAATGCTAGCCATGAAAATAGTCTGTGCAGTAGGTTCATCATCAACGTTAGAGTCGTATGCATCACAGTCGGCGATTTGAAAGGCATTCTGATGATTATGACCTATCTCCTGAATTGGTTGCTCATCCACATCTGCATCATATGTCTTTGCATTGCCCTCAGCAAGAAATAACAACTCCTCTTCATCTAACACAACTCCATTTTCCTGAGCTTGCACTAGTAACATCTTGTCTTTGAAGTACTCTGCATTTTGAGGGCGTTTTGGAGAAGTGCAGTTCCATGCTATGTGTCCATCACCACCACAGTTGTAGCACTTAATTGGCTTAGCTCGACCCTGATTAGGATTCCTTCCACGATTATGATTTGCCACATATCCTCTACCAACTCCACCTCTTCCTTGTTCATACTGCCTTTCTTGAACTGGTTGCACCATGACCTTCCCATCTTTGACAGTAGCTTGATTTTGTGGGTTGGATGCTGTTCTGAGGTTATTGTTGGTGTGTGGGAGAGAGTTCATGTTTTGACTAACCATGAGAGACAGTTGATTGATGAGGTTTTCGATGAATGTGTTTGGGTCAGGAGGCTTATATGCTAGATCAGGGATGAGCTTGTAATTACCATTACCCATGGGTATGACTTGAGAAGCTTTGGTGGTAATTCCAACATTAGTGTAAAAAGCTGTTGAATCATTTGATGAGCTTGTTTCTCCCTGGTTGATTTTGAACTGATCAAGAATCCTTTTTTCAAACATGGCATGTCTCTCATTCTGAAGAAGGAAGGCATACAGCTGCTCATAGTTTGTATTCTTCAATCCTTTGGTTAGCTTCACAGAGGTGACAAACTTGTGCCATTCGGGTTTCATGTTGTTCACAAACTTTGAGTTCAGCTGAACGTTTGGCATGGTCATTTTGATGTTCCTCATGTCATTCACAAGCTTATGGAATCTCACGTAGTATTCATAGACACTCTCATCTTGTTTCATTTTGAAGTGCTCAAACTTATCATACAGTTGTGATTCTCTGTCTTCCTTGATTAATTCAGAACCTAAGAGAAGCATCTTGACATTATCCCATACTGCCTTGGCTTCAGTGTTGTGATTGATAAGCTTGTAGATATCTTTTGGAAGACCCTGAAGTATAATGTTAGAAGCCCTGATATTAGCATCGAATCTCTTTTTCTCCTTATCATTGAGCTCATCATACGTCTTTGGTCTGTCTATTCCATAGATCATTGTTCCATCTGCAGCTGTATCAATTAAGTCTCTTGTCAATGGATTTGAGAATGTTGACCCCATTTTCCTTTCCAAGACAGTACAATCTGATTCGTTGAGCCCAAGAGTTGTAGTCAATTCTGTCAAGCATAGGTGGACGAGTATCTGAACCAGCTGCTTGAACATCCTCAGCAACAGTGGAGATGATTGTAGGTACGTTGGTAGACATGTTAACAGATTACACGGGATTTTATAACTCTATGATTAAACCGGGAAATAGATTCTTTCACGGGATTTTACTAAATCAAGAGAAAACCATATTACAAACTCAACCAAGTCGCTACGAATTCTTGAACCAAGTCGCTAAGTACCAAGTCGCTGGACTCAAGTCGCTAATGCACCAAGTCGCTACACAGTCAAGTCGCTAAAGAGCAACTTGCTAAGGTCCAAGTCGCTAAGAACCAAGTCGCTAGACACAGTTGAGTTGCTAAAGAACAACTCGCTAAGATCCAAGTCGCTAGTATCAAGTCAGTAACAGGTTACACTACAACTCGCTAACAATTTTTGAAGCAAGTTGCTAACCTCACCAAGTCGCTAGCCGTAGTGGAGAATCCACTAACTTGTACTATTTTTTGGCTTGTCTCAATAGACAAGTCGCTAGGCTCAAGTCACTAACAACTAACACTGTAACTCGCTAATTTTTACTGAAGCAAGTCGCTATGATGAAAAATACTACGAGAACCAAGTCGCTAGCAAGAAAAACTTCAAAAACACACTTTTCAATCCAAAACAAGCTCAACCACAGTGATTCAAGCTTACCAAATCAAATCACAAGCACTTACAATGATTCTTAACACAAAAGTACACCCAAAATTCAAACTTTAACACTAGAAATGATCCAAATGATGCAAAAACCACAAAACTTTTTCAAACTCAAAAACCATCCAAAACCACTAGAAATCCAAGGATATGTAAAAGAGATGATCAAACCATGGCTCTTGATACCAATTGTTGCATATTGGATTTCACAAACACACTAAACCAATAATCAAAGAGGCGTATACAAGAGGTTTTAGAGAGAGAAAGAATTAGAGGTTTGGGAACTTAGTGAGAGAAAATGAAAGTATTATTATGAGCTCCAACTCTTTACCTTGGGAGGTAGAGAGTATTCATAGTCTTTACATAAATCGCCACCTACGGGCTGTGGATCAGGCATACATTGGGTAAAGACCCGTCCGTCCTCTACGGTGTTACTTAACTAATTACTACTAAACATTAACTAATCTATGACTACGAGCTTTCTAACGATTACATATACTTGAGGTGACTGAATCTTTAATAATTGGATTTACTAAATCCCAACACATTGGAAACCCACAGGAAGAAAATTTAGTAATATAGGTTATCAGTGGATACCTACTGGCCGCAAATTTAATCTTAATGAGATGTGCCCTAAATTATCTAAGTCAATGCCCAATAGGAAATGGATGCCCACTGGTAGAACTATGCCTTTAAGAAGTGAACATACTTTGAATAGATCTACTGTTTCTACTAGCCCGACATCTACCACTAATGATTGTATTGACTCTGCTTCTGATGTGGATGTTCCAATCTTTGTCTAACCAAGTGGAACCCATTATTGCATGAGGATCTCAATTATCCAGTTATCCATTCTTGTCTGTGTTCAACTGCAGGTCGTTCAAATCGTTCTGTGGTACCTGGACTCAGGCTGTTCCAAGCATATGACTGGAGATCGCTCGCGGCTCATGAACTTCGTGAGTAAATTCATCGGGATTGTTAGATTCGGGAACGACCATTTTGGTGCAATTATGGGTTATGGAGATTATGTTGTTGGTGACAGTGTAATCTCCAGGGTATATTATGTTGAAGGTCTTGGTCATAACCTGTTCTTTGTTGGTCAATT
Source organism: Chrysanthemum seticuspe (assembly GCA_019973895.1). Lineage (NCBI taxonomy): Eukaryota > Viridiplantae > Streptophyta > Magnoliopsida > Asterales > Asteraceae > Chrysanthemum > Chrysanthemum seticuspe. The sequence continues at coordinate 226,819,060 of BPTQ01000008.1, read as the reverse complement.
TTGTGATTCCTATCTAGAGGTGGCTTTTAGAAAGGATGAAACTCCAGATGTCATCATGAAACTCTAGATCGGAACATGAGAGTGCAAATGATAAATGGTCAATTTTGTTGGTCAATTCATCGGTATTTTACTTGGGTTAAGTTTTTGAAGACAAAGGATGAAACTCCAGATGTCATCATCAAACTTATCAAACAGTTGCAGGTTCGACTTAACAAGACTGTACGAATTATTCGAACAGACAATGGCACTGAGTTTGTTAACAAAAACCTATGTCAATTTTATGAAAGCATTGGAATCAGTCATCAAAGAAGTGTTCCGCGCACGCCTCAACAGAACGGTGTAGTTGAAAGACGAAATCGGACCCTTGTTGAACCTGCAAGAACTATGCTAATTTACTCAAAGGTTCTAATGTTTCTTTGGGCTGAAACCATTGCCACTGCTTGCTACACCCACAATCGTTCTCTCATACACACCACTCATGGAAAAACTCCATACGAACTTGTCCATAAACGAAAACCTAATCTCTCATACCTTCGTGTATTTGGTGCTTTATGCTATCCAATGAATGACGGTCAAGATTTAGGTAAATTAAGAGCAAAGGCGGACATTGGAGTTTTTGTGGGTTATGCACCAAATAAGAAGGGTTACCGAATCTACAACAAAAGAACTCAAGATATTATGGAAACTATTCACATCACGTTCGATGAGCTGTCCGGGCAAATGGCTCCAGGACAATCAAGTTCTGGACCTGCATCACATCCGTCATTAAGTAGTCCCATTAGCTCGTCTCTGGTACTAAATACCTCACCAGCAATTCCATATGTACCTCCTTCGGAAGATGATTTGAAGAAATTATTTGATCCAATGTTTGATGAACACTATGAGCCTACTACTAATGATTAGTCAAATCCATCAACAGAGGTTGTCCCTAACCCAATTAATGTAGATAACCCATCAGTTTCTATGTCATTAAGTCAAGAAGCGCCTACTGCATATCACTCGTCCTCATCATCAGATCCTCAATCATCTAGTGTACATCATGCAAATGTTTCTGGAACCTATGATGGAGATAACCCCTTTGCTACTCTCGAAGATGCTTCATTTGAGAACATACTTGCTCTTGAAGCAACTTCAGAACCATCTTCATCAGGAGATCCAAACTCTGCTACTTCAGTTCCTCAACAACAACCACACGAACACCTTAGAAAATGGACACATGACCATCCATTGGACAACATCATTGGAAACCCTTATCATCCTGTATCCACTCGTAAACAACTTGCAACTGATGCCTTATGGTACTTCTTCAACTCCGTACTATCCAAGGTCGAACCAAAAGACGTTAAAACTGCAATGAATGAAGACAGCTGGTTCAATGCCATGCAAGAAGAAATTCATGAGTTCGATCGACTAGATGTATGGGAATTAATACCTGCTCCTGACTGTGCTATGTTCATTGCTCTAAAGTGGATCTTCAAAGTCAAACTTGATGAGCATGGTGATGTGTTAAAGAACAAGGCTCGATTGGTTGCAAAAGGATACCGTCAAGAGGAGGGTATTGAATTTGAAGAATCATTTGCTCCAGTTGCACGTATCGAGGCAATCAAAATCTTCCTGGCTAACGCTGCAAGTAAGAACATGGTAGTCTATCAGATGGATGTAAAGACGGCTTTTCTTAACGGAGATCTTAAAGAAGTCGTATACGTCAGCCAACCTGAAGGTTTTGTGAATCCAGAGCATCCTACTCATGTCTATCGCTTGAAGAAGGCCCTATACGGTTTGAAGCAAGCTCCAAGGGCATGGTACGATACGCTATCAAGGTTTCTTCTATATAATGGATTCAACAAAGGAGCAGTTGATCCGACATTGTTCACCAGAAAGTCAGGCAAACACTTAATTCACGTTCAAATCTATGTTGATGATATTATTTTTGCCTCGACTGACCCCAATGAATGTGACCGTTTTTCTGAGGAGATGGGCTCCAAATTTCAATTGTCAGTGATGGGACAAATGTCATTTTTCTTGGGATTAAAATTTTCACAAAGTCCCGGAGGCATTTTTATCAATCAATCTAAATATGCTAATGAGATCTTAAAGAAATTTGGATTTGATTCTTGTGACCCTGTTGACACTCCCATGGTGGAGCGTACTAAACTGGATGAGGACCTCTCAGGGATCATGGTTGACCAAACTAAATATCGTAGTATGATTCGGTCCCTGATGTACCTTACTGCCAGTAGACCAGACATTCTGTTCGCTGTATGCAAGTGTGCTAGATACCAGGCTAAGCCTACCAAAAAGCACCTTGAATCGGTTAAACGGGTCTTTCAGTATCTCCAAGGAATCATCAACATGGGACTTTGGTACCCGAAGGACACCGGTATGTCACTAACAGCCTATGCAGATGTTGACCATGCAGGGTGTCATGATACATGTCGAAGCACGTCAGGAGGTGCTCAGTTTTTTGGTGATAAACTTGTGAGCTGGTCTTCAAAGAAACAAATGAGTACTTCTATATCCTCTACAGAGGCAGAATACATAGCCATGTCATATTGTTGTGCTCAAATCCTATGGATGAGATCCCAATTATCTGACTATGGCTTTGAATTCAACAAAATCCCTCTGTATTGTGATAACAAGAGTGCCATTTCTCTTTCATGCAACAATGTTCAACATTCAAGAGCAAAGCATATCGACATTCGACATCATTTCATCAGGGAGCAAGTGGAGAACGGTGTGGTGGAACTTTATTTTGTGCGGACTGAATACCAGTTAGCAGACATCTTCACCAAAGCTCTTCCTAGAGAACGTTTTGAGTTTATCCTTCCACGACTTGGTCTAAAGAGTCTACAACCGGAAACACTCAAACGTCTTCAAGAGGAAGACGAGGAGTAAAAGCTATTCTTCATCCATCTCTGGTATATATTTATTCAAAAAGCAAAATACAAAATTATAAAACCCACAAAAAGAAAATAGAAAATTATAAAATTTCAAAAAAAAAAATTCATAAAATCTTTGAAAAAGCTAAAAATATTTTTTCCTTTCTTTCCATCTTTTCTTTTATTCGATTTCATCTACGGTCCTTGTGTTGTCATTCAAAGAGTGACACGGGTCATTAGATGAAGTTCGAATGTACATTTAAAAAAAAAATTGAGAGAAAGAACAAAATGTTTATAGTCATTTCAGACTATACCCCGTTTTAAAAGAAAGAACAGAGACATGCTTTATCTTATTTTTCAAATCTCATGCTTTGATTCTAAATACAAATGTTTGTCACCAAAAAGACAAATGTTTTCTTCACAAATATTTTTCCTTCTATAAATTCTTCTGAAAATTATTTGTTATCTAATGAAAACTAATAGCTTTGAAAAATAACTCGGACTCAATTTTTGAAAATCATCTGGACTTGACATTTGTCAAAATCTCTATCTCTCAATCAACAACTTATGTCATTGATTGAGGGGGAGAATGATCTCAATTAAATCATAAGGTTATTTGTCATACAATTGGTTCAGACTAAGGCTTATGTCATGTTTTCAAAAGATACTCAAGCATGTTTAATATTTGGAGTTTAAAGTCTCAGATTTGATCCTTATCGGTTAAATGTTTTCATAATCAAGTCACAATTCTCCTCAAAAGATTTCAAAAACAATTTAAATCTATAGAGATCACAAACCTCAAATGATTTGAAAATTGTGATCGGGGGAGAATTTGTGATTTAAATTGGTTTTAAACTGATAATTCGACAAATGGTTTGTAAGTGATTAGCAAGCTCTCCTCCCTACATGTGCCAAACGATTTCAAATTTTCCATGCACATGTTACGGGGGAGCATCTATATCAAACGAAAAAGGATTGAAACGTGATTGTTTTGTCTCTAAGTACAGGTTTTCTCTAATATGTGCAAAACACTGTCGAATCTCGATGCACATATTGAGGGGGAGCAAATTTTTGAAAACCACATCCTTTCCCAAAAATATCTTTAACTGTATTTGAAACACTAATTTTGATCGGGAAGGTGATGTCGATATTTTTAGAAAATATTGATCAAAGAAGTGAATTCTTCATCTTGCCTCCATGTGCCAAAATGATTTCAAACATACGATGCACATGTTGATGGGGAGCCTTTTTCTAAAATATCAAAAACAATTCAGGTACAAAATGCTTCGATAATATATCACAAGTACCTGGATTGATTTTCAAATGGTTTTCAATTGGTTCCAATGGCAGATGAACAATACCAAAAAGACCGACCAAATTTACTTTATGTATGGTGATATAAGGATGGTTAGGTTAGGTATTCTTTCCCACGATCCCGCCAGAGCCGGAGGGATCTACCCAGGGACAATCCACTAGATAGTGTAGGGTCCTTAGGTACGATGAAAAAAGGAGAAAAGTGAGAAATGGGAAGAGTGCGGACTGAGATAGAGCTAGAACTGGAATAAACCCAACAAGGTTCTAGTAATGAAGTCTCGGCAAGCACTGAAGGGGTTGAAGAATGAAAAAGAAATGAATGAGAAAAGGGTGAAAACAAATAGCCCTCCAATAATTCAACCTTAGGGCAGAAACCGGGTTCAATACATATGCTACTGGTGTTTTCCAATGTAACACTGGTATTGAAGACAAGACGTCATGGACCCGGTGACGCACTGCACTACATCTTCCCAAGCTACTCAAGTTCCTCTTAAAAAAGGACTTGTTTCATTCTCACGGGGAACCCACATTATCTATCGACTTTCTCTTAGAGATGGTTGATATTGAAGAAGGAGACCCTCTCCCTAGTCTCCGGCATAGGAATCAAATGTGCACAATTGAGTCTAGAGCCACAAGATCATCAACAAATCTCATTAGGACATGCTATTCTTGAAGACTCATTGTTTCACACAATGTGGAAAGTGAGAATATATCTTATGAGTCCTACGCATTATCCTTGTGGTATTGCCAGAACATCTGAGTGATATGTAAACATATTCACAATGTCGATGGAAAGCCTTCTAGAGCCAACATCAAACAAGCTCTTGGTAGGTGGCATGTGAGATCTATTCAATAGATCAATCATGTGACAACTGAACAGAAACAATGGAGCTATTCAAAATTATAAATCAATCCTGGTTCAGGTTATGAATTGACGGATACCTTTAAAAAACCGGTCGTTGTGCTTTAAATCCTTTTCTCTAGCACATCGACTGTGTATAAATATTTCAAAATAAAAGGTGTTTATGATTGATAATTGATTTTCCTTAAAACCTTCGTTGTATTGCAAAAACACTTTATATTGAGCAGTACACGATTGTTTTTCAAATCTCTTTTCATCAATCAGTGAATCCAAATTCGCTGGTTCACTCACTCCGTGTTGTCTTCTTTGAGACGTTCCGGTTTGGGAATGGCTAGAACAGCTGTGAAACCCTGTCAAGGAGATTCTTCGGAATTATACCTGATCACAGGCAGTACTTGTACTGATCAATGGGGAACCGTGGGCCGCGTACCTCAATTCAATGAAAGTGATCAAAGACACTTTCGTGCACTTTAATGCTAACTGTTGTATGCAGGTACACCCAACGTTTGCAGCTGATCAGAATGGAGAGGTCTATCCATAGCCGCATGCTCACACAACACATTCATTTCTAAAGAAATCACGATAAGTTCATTAACGACTCTGATATTATCACTCCATGCTTATGTTATGCTGCTGCAAATATCATGAATCAACTAAAGCTTCTGCTACTCTAATAACAAGACATCATGATCCAGAATGTGAGCATGTCGGTCCAATGTCACAACTTCACATAATGTCAACACTACAAAGGAAGAGTCAGAGATTTATGGTAGCTGATGATCTCAAAGCTGGCTCAAAACTCATTATCACGTGGATCAGTTAAAGACCTCCACTTGAATTAACCAAACATGCAAAACATGAAGAATCAAAGACTACGGGCTACAGAGCAATGAACTTAAACAAGAATCCAAGAACAATCTTAATGTAATATCCGTTTGTATTCTATGTAATTTGAGGTGACCTCCCTTAGGGGGAGATTGTTAGGATTTAGAAAATCCAGTCGTTAAAGTGTCGGTCACCTCAAGTATATGTAATCATTAGAAAGCTCGTAGTCGTAGTTATTTAATGTTAATTAGTAGTTAGTTAAGTTACACCGTGGAGGACGGACGGGTCTTTACCTACTGTATGCCTGATCCATAGCCCGTAGGTGGCGTTTTATGTAAGGTACTATAAATACCCTCTACCTCCCAAGGTAGAGGGTTGGAGCTCATTATAAGATATTTCTTTCTCTCTCTAAGTTCCCAAAGCCTCTTAACTTTCTCTCTCTAAAACCTTAAACCATACGCCCCTATGTATGTGTTATGATATGTTAGTGAAATCCAATATGTTACAATATTATAAAGTCTATGGTCTTAAGTGTAATTATATAATATTTACTCATGTTACTCATTTAGCCCCTTTAGTTATCTCATTAACAAATCAAACCTTCAAGTTTCAATAATTACAAATCACCCCTTTAACTTATATAATTCGTATACTCACACAAATGAGCCCTAGCTTTAGATCATGTTTTCCCTTTTTGTTTAGGCCATTATAATTCGATTAGTACAAGTTTAGACGACCCCATGTGGTTACCCATTTGTTGTCGAGACATACACATCCCAACAAATACTATACGACCAATAAATAAACCAACGAAACCCTAGTTTGTTATTATGATTTCCATTCACGTCGTTAATCATTTAGACACGGTTAATACAAGTTTATATAACTCTTGTGTGATTTCCCCATCATGTCGAGACACTCCCTTCCCAACTCAGATTTTGTACGCCCTATTTACTTAACAAAACAAAACCCTAGACTTGTACCATTCGACCCAAACATACTAACCATATACACATGCTTTAATTTCATTTAATCTTGACAATAACAAAAGAATGCATGCATATCGAGATGTTTACAAATCAGATTCAAAGATCAACTTTATGCACTTTTACATTCGACATACATGGGGTTTTATTTCATGAGTTCATGTAACCATTTCATTATTTCATGTTCTTAGTATACATGTTATCGTGTGATGTTTAAATCATGCGCAAGGAAGGAGATGACCAACAACCAGATTCATAAAAAAAAGAGACGAGACGGAGTTCTTACGATTACCTTTGAAGCGTGAGACACAGAAGAAGAAAACGAGATCAAAACCAACCAAACCAACCACCCCTTTGTACTCTAGAACCCACGACCAGCAGTAGATCCAAACCAACGACACCACCAAGGAAACCTTTGAACCAAGCACGCGATTTCAGCCCTTACACGAAGCGTTCGAACCTTTCTTTGGACCTCTCTTTGTCGACAGAAAAATAATGGATGAGGGAAAAGCCTTTTGCCGTCACTTATTTTAGGGTTTTTAGAGTGTTAGGTTTTAAATGAGTCTAAGGAGATATAAAATAGATAGGAATGAGGCACTTTAGGAAAATATTATGGGTGTTGGGCGTTGAAATTGGCCGAGAATGGGGGGGGGGGATAGGTGACCAAATCTCCACTTTATTTACTTACCAAATTAACTTTGTAACATTTATTTATTTTGTCTAGTAGATAGTACATGTAACTTTTAAATGTGTTATATACATTTTGTATTATAAATGTAAGTTTTATTTTTCAATGTTCCATGTAAATCAATTATCATTAAGTACTTGGCGTATTTACCGAGCTTGCTTTAGGTTATGGATTTTTAATGGACGGGTATTATGGTCTTTTAACGTGTTCATGATTTTTAGGGTTTTACATCATCGGTTCTCAGGCATCATCAATGACTTGGACAAACACAACATCATTATGCCAAGGATTGCAATCAATACAAAGTTCCTCAGCTTTCTCCATCCTGATTGGGAGAAGTATGTTACATTCATCCGTGAAGCTAAGAATCTTCATCAAGCAACGTACGGATTGTTGTATGACTATTTGAAGAATCATCAAAAGGAAGTAGAAAAAGACAGAATCATCTGTGGAGTCCCTGCTGCTCTGACTCTCCCGGATAATCAAACTCTTGCTTTGTATACTCAAGCATGCTATCCTCAATTTCCGAACTTGCCAACTGTCTTCAAAAATCCACCACAAAAAACTGCTCAGATTACACCATATGATCCATCATAGCAAGTACAAGAATCTCGGCTAGTTCCTTACAAAAACAACAATACTGATTCAGCACTCTACAGTGAAACTCCAGATGAGAATGCTGAGGCATTCGATGAATTGAATCAAGGATTTGTAATGATTGCTTGAGCCTTCGGGAGATTTGATAACAAATCCAACAATCGTATTCGTACCTCATCAAACACAAGAAATCAAGTTGTTGTTAAAAATGGAAGAGTTGAGGTTCAGAACCATGGAAATGGTCGTCAGATAGGTAGTGGTCAAGGGTTTCATGATAATGGAAGGAATAACATGGGTGCTCCACAACAACATGTTAAAATGGTTGATCAGGGAAATGTTTAGACTGGGGTTAGTGGTCTTCGATGCTTCAACTGCAACGAGAAGGGTCATCTGGCTAATGCTTGCCCAAAGCCGAGAACAAGAGGTAGCGCTTATCACAAGGAGGCTTTACTCTTGACTCTCAAGGATGAAGCTGGTGGAACACTTACCAACAAGGAACAGAGCTTCATGGCTAATGCAGAATCTGATGATGACATGGAGGACTTGAAAGCTAACGCAGCTGTGATGTTAATGGCAAACATGCAAGAGCTCCACATGAGTGACACAGGCCTATTGTATGACACTGATGGCTTGTCTCAGGTACCAGATCCTAACATATGTCTTATACATGATCTGATATCTCCGCCTGCATCTGTATCCGACAAGGCACAGAGTGTTCAACATGAGCCTTCTACATCTCATCACGAAGAAAATCAAATGGATCTCGTAGTTACATTTGACGGTCAAGATGACCTCATGGTTAATATTGATAATCAAGTTGACTTCGTGCTTCTATTTGAGGATCTAAGTGATGATTATGTTGAGACTCAAGATGAACAAAATGAGACTTTGTCTTATCCAGATCCTGGGCTCATGACCTTTTTTAAGACCACCAAAGCTCACTTAGAGAAGTGCAATGAGATTAATAAGAATCTTAATGCTAAGATTGCACTGTTAACTAAGGATAATGAATGCTATAAATTACAACTCAGCAATTTTGAAACAAAAGAGAAACATGAATATAGTTTTGAAGTCGCTTTTGCAAAATCATACCAAAATGAAAAATCTTTGGAAATACAGATACGTGATCTAGTCGAATCCAATAATGTATTGATTTCTCAAATAGAACAACAAAAACTTGATCATCAACAACAAATTAACACTCTTACTTCGGAAACTCAAAAAACTTGATCATCAACTTAAACACTCACCCCCTAATTCTTAAGTTCATCCAAACGGTAGGTGATCAGTTGGTCAAATCGCACAAGTAGAAAGGGTCGTCAGTTGGTCATATCTTACCCTTCCCTTCTCAGTCCGCTCACCTAGGGCCAGTTGGTCATATCTCCTAGGCAATTGGCCTCTACCGCCATTCAAAACTACCTAAACAAGGGTACATACCAATAAACTATGCATGCATACACTTAGAAATAATTATACAGAAGTAATGTAAACGCAAACAAAACAATTAAGGAATCATAACTAGGCCAGCACCAAGAGGTACTTAGCCGCTCATATTAACCATACAAATCAATTCAATATTCAAAGTTACGAAATACATGAATCGAAAGTAAAGAAAATATAAAATGCTAATGCTATCGTAGGGGAGTGCTATCTCCCTTGGAGACAGCTCCGTATGCTCCTCTAGACCTGCCTTTGGCTTCTTCCCACGTTCTTTGGTTGTCATGTGTGGAATGGGATGCTTTAAAATGCTGGAAATCGTGGGGTATTTATAGGCCAGATCTGGGTTACGGCGTAACTAGAATAAGAGTTACGCCGTAATCTTCAATTCCTTCGTTATTTGCACTAGATCTGCTGGTTACGACGTAACCTTATGAGTGGTTACGCCGTATTCTTCAATATTACTTGGTTACGCCATAGTTGGTGGAATAGTTACGGCGCAGTTATCAGCGGCGTGGAACCTCATTTGACCTAATAGAGTTACGTCGTAGTCCTTGGGGAGAGTTACACCGTAACCTTTTGATGAGTTGGTTTTCTGAGTCACGCTTTAGTTACGGCATAATGTGAGAGATGAGTTACGCCGTAACTTCTTCAAAGTCAGCATACTATGATAAATCTTTGATATTTCTCCAATTCCGCGCCTCTTTAGCTCCAATGCTCGTAATTTACCTGAAAGTGGAAAACAATGGAAAACAAGCGTAAATCCATATAAGTGATATAAATTACAAGCATTATCGGGGGAAATTGACACTTAATATTCAGGACTATTTGATGTTATCAAATATCCCCCCACTTGAACTCTACTTGCCCTCAAGTAGACCTTATTAGAAATATTCCTAAAAATATATCTCCCAAAACCTGGAAAATATAAATTTACAAATCCCTTATGCTAGAATAAAACAAAGCCGAACACCACACGAAAAGGGAACGAAACAATCAAATCTCTCAACTAATCTAAGTGTCAATTTCGGGGTGATCACTCAATCGCACAATCATAGCATGTATTCTATCATAAGCTTGGCGGTTACACAAATCTCCACCACTAGAGTTAAGGGCTAAACAATTCTCGAAGGCAATATGGGTAGACACGACAAAGGTTAAGGGGTGACTCGTCATTACTAACATGTCACGGCGAAGTGGAAAAAATCAATGATACATGGCCAAATCCATGGCCAAGACACCAAAGATTGCTCGCTGCATCACCTAGACACGCTTCATGACTAAAGGGTAGGATAAGACATGAGATATATAAATGGTGTAAAATAAAAGACAAGCAGGTGGTCTAAATCTATAACCAAGTCATCACCACTTACCGTCTGCCCAAAGTTCAAGATTTGAAGTCAAGAAACCGGATCATGAAATACTAGGTAGATGTGTCATTAGAGGACGTCGTGATGAGCACACTACCTTTTCTCTAACTGTTGGCATAATTACCAACTCCAATCTTCGAATGTGACCGAGGTGGCCTCCTCGATACTAAATCTATAAAGCTCATAACATAGCGCTTATAACATTACACTTTACAATAACATAACAACTATATATATATATATATATATATATATATATATATATATATATATATATATATATATATATATATATATATATA
>BPTQ01000008.1:226754814-226806861 GCA_019973895.1 Chrysanthemum seticuspe | reverse complement strand
TTTTTTTTTTTCACATATATATATATATATATATATATATATATATATATATATATATATATATATATATTCGAATCACTTTTTTTTTTTCTTTCAACATAACAATAATAACTAAACATAATATCCCCCCACTTGAGATGAACAATGGGAATTTAGGGGGTCTTCAATGATCTTCACGAATATGTCGTCGATGAAAGCGTGATTTCCAAACCCTTCCACTTGAACCTTGAAATTAGGCAAATGATGACTTCCCAATCACAAATAAAGACTACAGGGTAGGCTAAGGTGTATAGGTGTATCGAAACAATATATTGGGTTAACAAAATGAAAGGAATGGCTCAGATGGGTGTATCTAGGGGTATCTTGCACTAAAGGTGAGTCCAGCAAAAGGGTTTCACATGGGGGTCGAGAAGTCGAGGTGACTAATCGAAAGACACACAATGGTAGGCTATTTGGGTGATAATCCTATAATATTGCCTTCTAAAACTGAAAATTCCAAATACATCGAGCTAACTCAACATACCTCGTTTATTGTCTCGAAATGATGCAAAGGCCAAGTTCTAAAGTTTACAAGCTACCGGCACACTCATAATTTGGTGGATTTGGGGTAAAATATTGGAAACGGATAAGGCTAATCTCACCATATAATATCAAGGGTTGTATGTGCTCGGCTAAGGTATAATCTAGTTAGGTTAAGAAAAACATATCAAAATTTTAAAAATGGCATAATTTTTTCAAAATAAACAAGAAAAACGAGGGTAAAATAATGTTGAAGAGATAATTCTACTCCCGTCCCCCCACTTGAATTGCACAAAGTCCCTTTTGTACTAAGCATTAAATAAAGGTGAAGAGAAAAGTAGAATTAGAGCGAGAACTTCCCGGAAATTTGCTCCACAAAGAAAGAAGGCCCACGAAAAAGAGACATGCCTTCGTATAAGCATCATGAACAAACTTCAATCCCTAAAATCACACTACCGACAAGCATAATTCTAAAAAGAAAAAATGAAAAATGAAAAACAAACCTAACTCACTTTCGTAGGAATCACGGTTGCATTTAGCATATGCAACAAGCCTTTTAAACCATTTGGTGTCCCAAGTGGACGAGTGAAGTCTTGTGAGGGTTTACAGGGAACACACCCACAAAGTTCATTTAAAATACTAATACAAGGTTATTGTGTTTTAAAATGAAAGAAGAAAAGCTGAGGAAGGTTACGTCATAACTCTTTGAGGGAGTTACGCCGTAACTGGCAAAACCTGACATAAGTTGCAAAGCGAGTGGTTACGGCATAACCACATAGATGGTATTACGCCGTAATTAGTAATGCGTCTATAATTCTGCTGCAAAAGGTTGGTTACGGCATAATCACATAGATGAGCTACGCCGTAACTATTGTCAGATCAGCAAACTGCAGCAGCAATTACTTCCTCGTTTCCTACAAAAAATGGTTAAAAACACGAAACCCTACAGAAATGGAATCAAAATAAAAGAAAGGGATAATTCGGTTTGTCTCCCGAAAGAGCACTTTTCTTTATTTACGAGTATTTAATTTAGACTAAGAGCCACGGGGTTCTATGGGGGCCTTTGGACCTGGCCAACTTCCACTACTCGTTGGCACTCATTCATCCATTTGTTAAATCCCTTTTTTCTTGTGGTATTATTGATGCCACCTGTTCCAAATTTTTGTGAAAGCCATTCATCACATGATTTTCCACGGTCATGATCCTCAGCAATGAGACTTCTTTGTTATACTTATGCTTGATCTTTCACCGTTAGTTATTGTGTAAGTAAGATGATTTTACTTGTATTGCTTAACCAATCCCTTCTTGATTTTTGAGTTCCCAAATCTTATTTTGTACCAATCTTCAAATGCTAGTTCAATATCATGTCTTTCACCCTTGTGAGGGTATATCCATTCATTCGCCTTTCTTTTACATGATTGAAAAGGACTGTACGAGGGCCATGTTGTCACCGATTTGCTATCCTTGGTTAATATTGGGTTGCGGAAATGTTTGTTTGAAATGGGAGCTTCCTCAATGCCCCGGAAAATCTTTTCCTGTTTCCGCTTGCAATTATCAACATTCTCTCCACTATTATTAGTACTAGGATCAAAGTGTAGAGGGGGATCTAGTGATTGAACATTAACAACATCAACATTATTTGAAATTTTAATTTTTGGTTTTAAATGCTCTTTCATACTAAAAGTTATTCGTTCATTTTTAGTCCCCAAAGAAATTTGTTTTTCAAAAACCTTAATTTGAGCCCTACAAGTGGCCAAAATAGGTCTTCCAAAAATTAAGTTGTAAGCCTCCCGCTTCCCCATGTCAATTACCACAAAATCAGTCGGGAAAAAGAATTTCCAATTTTTAAAAGCACATTATTCACAATTCCCCTTGGTACAGCTTTAGAGGAATCAGCCATTTCTATCATCATTGTTGTTTCTTTTAAATTGGTAAGTTTTATTTTATCAAATAAAGTGGTAGAGATAAGGTTTACCCCGGCCCCCAAATCAGCTAATGCAGGAATCTTAATATTACCAATAGTGCATGGAAGAAGAAAACTTTCCTGGTATTGCTGCTTCTCGGGAAGTTGGCTTGGCAGGACCTCTTCGTCTTCCGAGTTATCATCTTCTTTCAGGTAGTTAATCCCAGTCAGATCGTTGGTGATAGAGGATGTGCATTGATCTTTCTTTGCCCTATCTTGCGCAAATATGGCTTTGCAGGCAATAGTTTTAGCATTACTTGTCTCAAGGTTTTTAGCCAATTGCCCAATTTGTGTTTCGGGGTTTTTAATTGCAGCATCTTGGTTCCACAGGTTCATGTTGGTGTCTTCTTTTACCTTGACCATCCATTCCTTGAGTTTATCTCCCTTTTTTTTAGATTCTTCGATGTGCCTATGCATTATTTCTTCAAGGCTTGGTTTAGGAGGATTGTTGTTGATTCTTGTGTAGAATCCTGGGGATTTTTCTCGATATCGGAGCCCGTTGTAATTGTTGAAAGGGTTCTCACTTCCATATTTAACTTCTTTGATCCTTTTAACTTCCTCGTTGGAGGAACATTCTTTAGTAGGTGGAGTTCCATTTCGCTCTACTTGAATGGAATGCACATTTTCCTTGAGCTTCTTCATGTCTCTTCCTAGACTTTCTAATTTGTTTTTTATTGCTGCAAGACCTTCCATATCTCCATTCCTACTTTGGTTGCTCCCTCCATTGTGCCATTTGTGAGAGTGGTCTGCCATCTTTTGAATAGTTTCTAAAGCCAAAGTGGGTGTCATACCAAGAATCTGTCCGTGAGAATAGACCATTTGTCTTGAGGAGATGTTTAGACCTTTGTAGAAGACGTTCACCTTTTGTTGGCTGTTGAGGTCATGAGTAGGGCATTTGTATAATAATTCGTTACACCTTTCCCAAGATTTGTATAACGTTTCATCACCCTTTTGCTTGAAGTTATGGATTTCTTCTAATTGCTTAGCCGTCTTTGATGGAGGACAGTATCTCTGAATGAAACACTTTTTTAGGATTGGCTAGGTGTTGACAGTTCCCGCAAGTAATCGATCAACCCATCTTTTAGCAGCTCCCGTAAGAGAAATAGGGAATACTCGTAACATGATAGCATCGTGTGAGACTCTAGGAATTTTGAATAGGCTGACAATGTATTCGACGTTATCTATATGCTCATGAACATCATTTGTTAGGATTTAGTAAATCCAGTTATTAAATTGTCGGTCACCTCAAGTATATGTAATTGTTAGAATGCTCGTAGTCGTAGTTATTTAATGTTAATTAGTATTTAGTTATGTAACACCGTGGAGGACGGACGGGTCTTTACCCACTGTATGCCTGATCCACAGCCCGTAGGTGGCGATTTGTGTATGACTATAAATACCCTTTACCTTGGGAGGTAGAGGGTTGGAGCTCATAATAATACTTTCATTTTCTCTCACTAAGTTCCCAAACCTCTAACTATTTCTCTCTCTAAAACCTTCAAGTGTACGCCTCTTATTGATCATGGTATGATGTGTTTATGAAATCCAATATGTTACAAATGGTATCAAGAACCATGGTTTGATCATCTCTCTTACATATTCTTGGATTTCTAGTGGTTTTTATTGGTTTTTGGGTTTGAAAAAGTTGGGTGGTTTTTGCATCATTTGGACAATTTCTTGTGTTAAAGTTTGGATTTTGATAGTACTTTTGTGTTTAGGATCATCATAAGTGTTTAGGTTATGATTTGGAAGGCTTGAATCACTGTGGTTGGATTGTTTTTGGATTAAAAAGTGGCGTTTTGTTTATGTTCATTGAACCGATTTGTCTCTCGGTAAAGTGTTTCAAGTGAGCGATTTGTCCCTGTTTTGGAATCGATTTGTGTCAGTTTTAAATCACTTGTTTAAGCGATTTGTCTGGATAGTGGGTTTACTTATGCGAATTAGTCGGAGTAGCGACTTGTCACTTTTCAACGACTTGCTTATATAAGCGAGTTGTGTATCTTCTGTGACTTGTGCTATTTAAGCGATTTTTCATTTTAGGCGACTTGCTTATTGAAGCAAGTTGTAAGCTTAAGCGATTTGTATTGGTTAAGCAATTTGTCTTGATCAAGAGACTTGTTGTGATTTAAGCGATTTGGTAGTAGATGCGACTTGTCACTTTTGAGCGACTTGTTGACTGTGCGATTTGTCTTGTTGAGTGATTTGTCTCTTGTGACTTAGTGTTTTTCTTCTTGATTACATCCTACGGTTTTCTCTTGATTCAGTAAATCCCGTGAAAGAATCTATTTCCCGGTTTAATCATTGAGTTTTAAAATCCCGTGAAATCTGTAACCATGTCTGCCAACATACCTACAATCATCTCTTCTGTTGCTGAGGACGTTCAAGCAGCTGGATCAGATACTCGTCCACCTATGCTTGACAGAACTGACTATGACTCATGGGCTCAACGAATTAGGTTGTACTGTCTGGGAAAATAAAATGGAGTCAACATTCTCAAGTCAATAGATGAAGGACCGTATCAAGTTGAGACAACCAGAGACATACTCGATACTGCTGCTGATGGGACAATGATCTTAGGACTTGACAGACCTAAAATGTATGATGAACTGACTGATAAGGAGAAGAAGAGATACGATGCAGACATCAGAGCTTCTAACATCATACTTCAGGGTTTACCTAAGGACATTTACAAGCTGATCAATCACAACACTGAAGCTAAGGCAGTTTAGGACAATGTCAAGATGCTTCTCTCAGGGTCTGAACTAACCAAGGAAGACAGAGAATCACAACTGTATGATGAATTTGAGCATTTTAAGATGAAACCAGAAGAAAGTGTTTATGAATACTATGTGAGATTCCACAAGCTTGTAAATGACATGAGAAACATCAAAATGACCATGCCAAATATTCAGCTGAATTCCAAGTTTGTGAACAACATGAATCCTGAATGGCACAAATTTTTCACCTTCGTGGAGCTAACCAAAGGATTGAAGAACACCAACTATGAGCAACTATATGCCTTCCTGCTTCAGAATGAGAGACATGCCATGTTTGAAAAAATGATTCTTAATCAGTTCAAATCTAAACAGGGAGAAACAAGTTCATCAAATGATTCAACAGCCTTTTACACCAATGTTGGAATTACCACCAAAGCTTCTCAAGTCATACCCACGGGTAATGGTAATTACAAGCTCATTCCCGATCCAGCATATAAGCCTCCAGACTCAAACACACTCATGGAAAACTTCATCAATCAACTGTCTCTAATGGTTAGCCAAAATATGAATTCCACTCCACAGACCAACAATAACCTCAGAACAGCATCCAATCCACACAATCAGGCTACTGTCAGAGATGGTAAGGTAGTGGTGTAGAATGTGCAAGGAAGAAGGTATGAACAAGGGATGGTTGGAGCAGGTTATGGTAATACTGGAGTAGGTGGAGCTTTTGTGGCTAATCAGAATCGTAGAAGAAATGCCAATCAAGGGCAAGCAAAGCCAATCAAATGCTACAACTGTGTTGGTGAGGGACATATTGCTAGGAACTGCACATCTCCAAAACGTCTACAGAATGTAGAATACTTCAGAGATAAGATGTTGCTTGTTCAAGCTCAGGATAATGGAGCAGCCTTGGATGAAGAGGAGTTGTTGTTTCTTGCTGAAAGGAATGCTAAGACATATGATGCTGATGTGGATGAGCAGCCAATTCAGGAAATGGGTCACAATCATCAAAATGCCTTTCAAGTTGCCGACTGTGATGCATTTGACTCTGATGTCGATGATGAACCTACTGCCCAGACAATCTTCATGGCTGTAAGATATAGGATTTCACAAACACACTAAACCATAATCCAAGTTGGCATATAAATGTGTTAGAGAGAGAAAGTTATAGAGAGAGAAATGGAAGAGAGTTGGGAACTATGTGAAACAAAGAAAAATAGTATTGAAGCTCCAACCCTCTACCTTGGGAGGTAGAGGGTATTTATAGTGTCTTACAAATAAACGCCACCTACGGGCTGTGGATCAGGCATACAATGGGTAAAGACCCGTCCGTCCTCCATGGTGTTACTTAACAAACTATTAACTAACATATCAGAATCTACGACTACGAGCTTTCTATTGAATGCTTATACTTGAGGTGACCGACTCTTTAACGACTGAATTTTCTAATTCCTAACAATCTCCCCCTAGGGGAGGTCACCTCAATTTACAATGAATACAAACAGATATTACATTAAATTGTTCTAGGATTCTTGATTAAGTCCTTTGCTCAGTAGCTCGTAGTCTTTGAATCTTCATTATTGCATGTTTGGGAATTCCAAGTGGAGGTCTTTAACTGATCCACGTGAGAATGATTGTTGAGCCTGATTTGAGATCATCAGTCATATTAAATCTCAGACTCTTCCTTTGTGATGTTGGTATTATGTGATGTTGTGACTTTTGGACCGACATGCTCACATTTGGATCATGATTTCTTCTTATCAGAGTAGCGGAAGCTTTCGTTGATTCATGATATTGGCAGCGGCGTAGCAGAAGTATGGAGTGAAAATATCAGAGTCATTGATGCACTAATCATGATTTCTTTGGAAATGAATGTGTTGTGTGAGCATGCGGCTATGGATTGACCGCTTCATTCTGAACAGCTGCAAACGTCGGGATGTACCTGCAAAAAACAGTTAGCAATAAAGCGCACGAAAGTGTCTTTGATCACTTTCGATGAATTGAGGTACACGGCCCACGGTTCCCCGTTGATCAGTACATGT
Organism: Chrysanthemum seticuspe; assembly: GCA_019973895.1. Taxonomy (NCBI): domain Eukaryota; kingdom Viridiplantae; phylum Streptophyta; class Magnoliopsida; order Asterales; family Asteraceae; genus Chrysanthemum; species Chrysanthemum seticuspe. The sequence continues at coordinate 226,799,617 of BPTQ01000008.1, read as the reverse complement.
ACTGCCTGTGATCAGGTATAATTCCGAAGAATTTCCTTGACAGGGTTTCGCAGCTGCTCTAGCTGTTCTCAAACTGGAACATCTCAAAGAAGACAACACGGAGTGAGTGAACCAGCGAAACGAGATTCACTGATTGATGAAAAAGAGATTTGAAAAACAATCATGTATTGCTCAATAGAAAATTCTTTTGCAATACAACGAAGGTTTTAATGAAAATCAATTATCAATCATAAAACACCTTTTGATTTGAAATATTCGTACACGGTCGATGTGCTAAAGAAAAGAGTTTTTGAGCATAATGACCGGTTTTCAAAGGTATCCGTCAATCCATAACCTGAACCAGGATTGATTCAAAAGATTGAATCGCCCCATTGTTTCTGTTCAGTTGTCACATGATTGATCTATTTGAATAGATCTCACATGCCACCTACCAGGAGCTTGTTAGATGTTGGCTCCAGAAGGCTTTCCATCTTCATTATGAATATTTTTGCATATCACTCGGATGTTCTGGCAATACCACAAGGATAATGCGTAGGACTCAAGATATAATCTCTCTTTCCACATTGTGTGAAACAGAGAGTCTTCATTGAAAGTGTCCTAATGAGATTTATTGATGATCTCGAGGCTCTAGACTCAATTTGTGCATATTTGGTTCCTGTGCCGGAGACTAGGGAGAGGGTCTCCTTCTTCAATATCAACAATCTTTAAGAGAAAGTCGATAGATTATGTCGGTTCCCCGTGAGAATGAAACAAACCCTTTTAAGAGGAACTTGAGTAGTTTGGGAAGTTTTAGTGCAGTGCGTCACTGGGTCCATGACGTCTTGTCTTCAATACCAATGTTACCATCAGTAGCATATGAATTGAACCCGGTTTCTGCCCTAAGGTTGAATTGTTGGAGGGCTATTTATTTTCACCCTTTTCTCATTCAATTCTTTTTCATTCTTCAACCCCTTCAGTGCTTACCAAAACTTCATAACTAGAACCTTGTTGGGTTTATTCCAGTACTAGCTCAGTCTCAGTCCGCACTCTTCCCATATCTCATATTTCTCCTTTTATCATCATACCTAAGGACTTCTACACTAACTAGTGGATTGTCCCTGGGTAGATCCCTCCGGTTCTGGCGGATCATGGGACCTCAACCTAACCTTGTCATCCTTATATCACCATACATAAAGTAAAGTTGGTCGGTCTTTTTGGTATCGTTCATCTGCCATTGGAACCAATTGAAAACCATTTGAAAAATCAATCAAGATACTTGTGATATAGAATCAAAGTATTTCGTATCTTAATTGTTTTGATATTTTAAAAATGCTCTCCCTCAACATATGCATTAAAAATTTAAAATTTGTTTAGCACATGGAGGCAAGAGATCTTTGAAATCGTTAGATTAAGAATGAAAGGTCCAATCTTTTGATTAACATTTTCTAAAATGATCATCATCACTTCCTAACCAATTTGAGTAGATAAAACATTTTAAGGAAGGATGAGGTTTTCACAAGTTTGCTCCCCCTTAATATGTGCCTCGTAACATGAAAGAGTTTGCACACATTAGAGGGAACCTGCAGTTAGAGACAATTCAGTCACGTTTCAATAATTTGAGGTTTAAAATAGATGTTCCCCCTCAACATGTGCATGGAAAATTTGAAATCGTTTGTCACATGTGGGGAGGAGAGCTTGTACACCCTTATAAAACCATTTATCGAATTATCAGTTTAAATCTAATTTAAATCACAAATTCTCCCCCGATCACAATTTTCAAATCATTTGAGATTTGTGATCTCTTGTGGATTAAAATTGATTTTGAAAGATTTTAAGGAGAATTGTGACTTGATTATGAAGGCGTTTTAACTGATAAGGATCAAATTTTGAGACTTTAGACTCCAAAGATTAAACATGCTTGAATATCTTTTGAAAACTTAATAATAACCACGGTCTGGTACCATTGTTTGAAAAATACACTTTTTAATTTAATTAAAAAATCATTCTCCCCCTCAGTCAATGACATAAGTTGTTGATTGAGAGATAGATATTTATGACAACAGTTAAGTTCAGATGATTTTCAAAAATAGAGTCCGAGTAATTTTTCAAAGCAATTAGTTTTCATTAGATAGTAAGAAATTGTATTTATAGAATCAGAGCATGAGATTTGAAAAACCAGATATAGCATGGCTCTGTTCTTTCTTTGAAAACGGGTTACTGCCTGAAATAAAAATAAACCACTATTTTTCTCCGCTTCATTTTTTTTTAACAAAAATCTATGTACATTCGAAGAACATCTAAAAACCCGTGACATTCTTTGAATGTCAACACAAAGTCCGTAGATGATATCGAATAAGGAAAAACATGACAAAATAACAATATTTTTGAGAATTTTTCAAGATTTTTCAAATTTTTAGGGATTTTTGAAAGTTTTATATTTTTCTATTTGCTTTTTGGAGGTTTTGTAATTTTGTATATATATATATATATATATATATATATATATATATATATATATATATATATATATATATATATATATTTTAAATAAATATATACAAGAGATAGATGAATAAAGACCTTTACTCCTCGTCTTCCTCCTGAAGACGTTTGAGTGTTTCTGGTTGAAGGCTTTTCAAGCCAAGTCGTGGAAGAATGAACTCAAAACGTTCTCTTGGAAGAGCTTTGGTGAAGATGTCTGCTAGCTGGTATTCAGTCCTCACAAAATAGAGTTCCACCACACCTTTTTCCACTTGTTCCCTGATGAAATGATATCGAATGTCGATATGCTTTTCTCTTGAGTGTTGAACGTTGTTGCATGAGAGAGCAATAACACTTTTATTGTCACAGTACAGAGGAATTTTGTTGAATTCAAAGCCATAGTCAGATAATTGGGATCTCATCCATAAGATTTGAGCACAACAAGATGACATGGCTATGTATTCAGCCTCTGTAGAGGAAATAGAAGTACTCATTTGCTTCTTTGAAGACCAGCTCACAAGCTTATCACCCAAAAACTGAGCACCTCCAGACGTACTTCGACGTGTATCTTGACAACCTGCATGATTAGCATCTGCATAGGCCGTTAGTGACATACCGGTGTCCTTCGGGTACCATAGTCCCATATTGATGGTTCTTTGGAGATACCGAAAGACCTGTTTAACCGCTTCAAGGTGCTTTTTAGTAGGCTTAGACTGATATCTAGCACACATGCACACAGCGAACAAGATGTCTGGTCTACTAGCTGTGAGGTACATTAGGGATCCAATCATACTACGATATTTCGTTTGATCTACCATGATCCCTGAGTGGTCCTCATCCAGCTTGGTTCGTTCAATCATGGGAGTGTCAATAGGGTCACTAGAATCAAATCCAAATTTCTTTAAAATCTCATTTGCATATTTAGATTGATTTATAAAAATGCCTCCGGGACTTTGTGAAATTTGTAATCCCAAGAAAAATGACATTTGTCCCATCATTGACATTTGAAAATTTGAACCCATTTCATTAGAAAAACGATCACACTCATTGGGGTCAGTCGAGGCAAAGATGATATCATCAACATAAATTTGAACGTGAATTGAATGTTTGCCTGACTTTCTGGTGAGCAAAGTAGGATCAACTGCTCCTTTGCTGAATCCAGTAGATAGAAGAAACTTTGACAGCGTATCATACCATGCTCTAGGAGCTTGCTTCAAACCATATAGGGCCTTTTTCAAGCGATAAACATGAGTAGGATGCTCTAGATTGACAAAACCCTCTGGCTGGCTGACGTAAACCACTTCTTTCAGATCTCCATTAAGAAATGCGGTTTCCACGTCCATCTGATAAACAACCATGTTCTTGCTAGCAGTATTAGCCAAGAAGATTCTGATCGCCTCGATACGAGCAACTGGAGCAAAAGATTCCTCAAAGTCTATACCTTCTTCTTGACGATAACCTTTAGCCACTAACCTAGCCTTATTTTTCAAAACATCACCATGCTCATCAAGCTTCACTTTAAAGATCCACTTAAGAGCAATGATCATAGCACAATCTGGAGCTGGTACTAATTCCCATACATCTAATCGATCAAACTCATGAATTTCATCTTGCATGGCATTGAACCAGCTATCTTCATTCATAGCAGTTTTAACATCTTTAGGTTCGATCTTTGATAGTACTGAGTTAAAGAAGCACCATAAGGCATCAGTAGCAAGCTGTTTACGAGTGGATAACGGACGAGAAGGGTTTTCAATGTTGTTATCCAATGGGTGATCATGTGTCCATTTTCTAAGATGTTCATGTGGTTGTGGTTGTGGAACCGAAGTAGCAGAGTCGATGTCTCCAGATGAAGATGGTTCAGATGATGACTCAGGAGCAAATATATTTTCAAATGGAGCATCTTCAGGAGTAGCAAAGGGATTAACTTCATCCTTTGAATCAGAAGCATTTCCATGATGTACATTTGATGATTGAAGATTTGTTGATGAAACAGATTGATCAGCAGCAGGCGCTTCTTGGCTTAATGACATCGACGTCAAAGGGTTAATTTCATTGACAGGGATAGAAGCAGCCTCTATTGATGGGATTGACATATCGTTTTCACTTGGCTCAAATTGTTCATCAAACATTGGATTAAATAGTTTCTTTAAATCATCTTCTGATGGAGGTACATATGGAGTTGCTGGTGATGAATTTGGAGCAAGCGATGAACCAATGGGACTGTTTTGAAGTGCGGGTCCAAAACTGGATTGTCTAGGAGCCATTTGACCGGTCAGCTCATCAAACGTAACGTGAATCGTTTCCATGATATTTTGGGTTCTCTTGTTATAGATTCGGTATCCTTTTCTGTTTGGTGCATATCCTACAAAAACTCCAATGTCTGCCTTAGCTCTTAGTTTACCTAAATCTTGACCATCATTCGTAGGATAGCACAAAGCACCAAATACACGATGGAATGAGAGATTAGGTTTTCTGTTGTGAACAAGTTCATATGGAGTTTTTCCATGAACAGTGTGAATCAGGGATCGATTTTGTGTGTAGCATGCAGTGGCAATGGCTTCACCCCAAAGAAACATTGGAACCTTTGAGTAAATCAGCATCATTCTTGCGGCTTCCACAAGAGTTCGATTTCGTCTTTCAACTACACCGTTCTGTTGAGGAGTTCGTGGAACACTTCTTTGATGACTGATTCCCATACTTTCATAAAATTCACTAAGTTGTTTGTTAACAAACTCAGTTCCATTATCTGTTCGGATGATTCTGACAGTTTTGTTAAGACGAACCTGCAGCTGTTTGATGAGTTTGATGATGATATATGGAGTTTCATCCTTTGTCCTTAAGAACTTGACCCAGGTGAATCTAGAGTAATCATCAACCACAACTAACACATATTTCTTCCCAAAGATATTCTGTACTCTCATGGGTCCACATAAATCCATGTGAATTGTATGAAGGACTTCTGTAATTGAGTTTGTAGGTTTGGGTTTATGGGCATACTTCATGCTTTTTCCCAATTGGCATGCTAAACAAAGATGATCCTTTTCATACTTAAGTCTAGGTAAACCTACAACTAAGTCCTTTCTAGAGAGATCATTGATCGTGCCGAAGTTCAAGTGATTGAGACGATGATGCCATAACCATGACTTTGTTTTCGAAGCGTTTGACAACAAGCAAATTGGAGAAGACTTCATCATATCTTCGATAGAGATGGTGTATAGATTTGAACCACGTGTTCCTCTTAAAAGTTCCTTACCATCAAGTTCTCTAACGAAACAGGTATGTTTTCTGGAGGCTACTTCTAAACCAGAATCGCAGAATTGACCAACAGAGAACAGGTTATGACCAAGACCTTCCACATAATACACTCTGGAGATAACACTTTCACCAACAACATAATCTCCATAGCCCATAATTGCACCGAAATGATCGTTTCTGAATCTAACAGTCTCGATGAATTTGCTCACGAAGTTCATGAGCCGCGTCCGGTTTCCAGTCATATGCTTGGAACAGCCTGAGTCCAGGTACCATAGAACGATTTGAACGATCTGTAGTTGAACACAGACAAGAATGGATAACTAGATAATTAGGATCCCAATGCAAGAATGGGTTCCATTTGGTTAGTAACAGTGATTGGAACACCCACATCAGAGATAGAAACATTCATATCAGAAATTGAAGCAATGGAATCATTATGAATAGATGCAGTACTAGTGTCCGTATTTGCCCTATTCAAAGTATGTTCACTTCTTAAGGTAATAATTATACCAGTAGGCATCCATTTTCTAGTGGGCATTGTCTGATTAGCCTTATGGCCGATAGGTTTCCATTGATAGCCTATCTTACTAAATGTTCTTCCTGTGGGTTTCCACTGTTTTCTAACTATCTTTCTCTTTTGCCTTTTAGCCTTCTTAGCTCGATTTTTAGCATTAACAATTTTAACTGGGCAATCGACAGCATTAGACAAGACATTCGTACCACATTCATGATTAGTAACAGAAACCACACAATCATCATTACAAGTTTTTTCAAAAGTAGCAGCAGAATTCGAATTAATTACAGTACGCTTATAGCAAATACTAGAATCAACACGATTCGTTTTATTTAACTCAAACTTAGTGTTCCTAGGGTGATCTTCTACTTTCTTCCAATGCACATTCTTAGCTTGCGAGGTCCTATCATTCCTTGTATTGTCTTGAGACTTTGACCTGCTCGCTTTAATGTCACTGTTTCTCCTGTAGAGGGAATGGGAACATTAGTTGGTTTTGCTAATTTATGCATTTCCTGTTTAGATGTGATGGGATCTGAACTATTTGAAGGCACATTAAAGTTCACTCTCTTAACGGTAGAAGTGCTGGGATTTGAACTCCTAGAGGGCGCACTCGAGTTCACATTCTTAGCACTAACAGATTTGGGATCTGAACTATCTGAAGGCACATTAAAGTTCACTCTCTTAACATTAGAAGTGCTGGGATTTGAACTCCTAGAGGGCACACTCGAGTTCACATTCTTAGCACTAACAGATTTGGGATCTAAACTATTTGAAGGCACATTAAAGTTCACATTCATAATATTTGGCATTGAATGACTTGCATGCTTGGCACTAGGCATTGAACAAGGTATCAAGGAATTGACTTGCTTACCTAAGGTTTTAGGGCATATTGTAATTAAGCATTCTAGAAGTTCTTGAGATCGTTTGGCATATAAGCATGCATGACCGATTGCATTATCAAATGGTTTCTCTAACTTATCCACTTCTACAATCTCACGGAGACATTCTAGTCTGTCCTTAAGATATGAGAAATATGTTTGAATTGCAGGTTTGTTATTCCTAAGATGAGGAGGAACATATTTCACAGACAAAGCATATTTATTACAGACATGCCCCTTTGAAGCACCATTCTCCCCATTGATCATTGGTATTTTCCCTTTTACCTGACTCTTAAGATTCTCAATTTCCTTTCGCAATGAGGTTATTTTTTCGTTATTTTTGTTACGAGTGACTTTAATTGAATCAAATAACTCATTGAAATGACGTTTAACCTTTTCATTTTCTTCTAGAAAACTTTCATTTTCCTTTTGTAGGGCATTAACCAAGTTTTGAAGATGAAAATTTTGAGAATTCCGAGAATCTAAAGGAGGAGGCATTTGGGAGCCAGTCATATTGTTCTTTTCACCCTTTCATTGAGAGATTTGGGCTTTCAACTTTCTGATCGTGTTACAGTGAGCTTGAATCTGTGCGTCACGTTTGTTTAGTTCAAAAACTGCATCAAACTCTGGAACATCCGAGGATATCTTGATGTTTGAGGTTTTAACATTTTCTTTAAGATGTTGATATTTTAGTTGCAAGTCAAAATGTTCAACTTCTGGCTTAGAAAAATGTTTTACCAAATTATCGTGATCATCCTGTTCAATTTTATCACTTAGTTTAGAGTTTTTGATTTCAAGTTCAATGACACGATCATGGGAGACTTTCAACGCAATAGATAACTCATGAAATTGAGAAGCAGTAATAGAGCAATTAGTAGCAGTAGAAAACACATCTTGAGAGATACATTCAGAAATCAGATTCTCATTTAAGGTATGCAAGTTCTTCCTCTCAATTTCATTATATTTTAATGCCCGCTCATAGTCACTAACTTCAATTATCATTGCATCAAATTCTTTTTCCATCCCTTTAATATCTGTATCCATCCCCTTTTTAAGACTCTCAAAGTGATCTTTTAATTGTTTAAAGAAAGGCATGACTTCAGTTAAATAACATTCTTTTGTTTGTTCAAAACCCCTTTCCCCTTCAGTTATCCCAGTGGGTGTGATTCTTTTCTTACAAGTTTTCTCAAAATCAACAAATAATTGAAAGATCACATATTGACTGATTAAGGTCTTGCTCTTAGTGGCAATAGTTCTAGGAACTAAATGCATTGGTGTATTGGGAGGATACACAGTCGCTGCAGGCATTCTCCTAAGGGGAGGGTTTGTTTCAGCAATATTTTCAGCTTTTTGCTTATCTAAGTCCTTTTTCCAAAACACTTGTTCAGGTGTTAACAACGTTTGAGGCTTAAACTTGTTTAAGGAAATCCAATTTTCCTTTTTGTAATCATGGGGTTTGATCATTATGTTATTCGTTTTACATTCAGGATCATCTAGCTTCTTATTCATTTTCTCCCTAGATGCATCATCTAGTTTTCTATCTTCCTCAGTGCACTCAACGCAACTAAGTTTCTGTCTAGGCTTAAGGATTTCATTACCATCATAGATTACCTTATGAGCAATTTTAGCCTTTTTAATGACCTCTGGATTTGGTTCCTCAACAAGGGGAGTACTATGCTTACCACTTAAAACTCTGTGCATAGTGATTAAGTGAGCAGTTTGAATGGTATTTCCTTGTACGTACAACTTATTTTCAAGCTTGTTTTTCAAGGTTTTTAGATTAGAAAAATCATTCAAAAGTTTTGATTCCTTAGCACAGAATTCTTGCTTAAGCATTTTAACATTTTCTTGAAGTTCTTGTTTTTGCTTAGCAGTTTTAGAAAGCTTTTCTTGTAAGGAGTTTCACTCTTGTTTTAATACTTCTTCTCTAAACTTACTTTGTCTAATAGTTGTACGCATTTGGTCATCCATCTCCTGCTCACGAGTGGTTAACTCAAACTTAGCTCGTTGTTCATAAATAGCAACACGTTCTTTATAAGCATTAAGTTCAGAGATAACAGAATCATCAGGGGCACATGCAGTGTATTCATCAAAAACATAGTCATTGTTGACTGCAGAAGATGCATCACTTGGTACAACTTCACTTTCACTTTGTTTCACATATTGATCATATGGGACAACATTGATATTACCCATATTTTCAATATTTGATTCAATAGTTTCAGTTGATTGTACTTTGTCAAGCATCTTTTGCACATCAGCATCATCGTATAGTTTTAATACCTCGGAGATAAGTTTGTCTTTGGATGGGCCAGCTTGTGGTGAAGATGAGACCTTAGGAGAAACCATTGGAGAAATGCTAGCCATAAAAATTGTGTGTGCAGTAGGTCCATCATCCACATCAGAGTCGTATGCATCACAATCAGTGACTTGAAAGGCATTCTGATGATTGTGACCTATCTCCTATATTGGCTGCTCATCCACATCTGCATCATAGGTCTTGGCATTGCCCTCAGTAAGAAACAACAACTCCTCTTCATCCAAAGCAGCACCATTATCCTGAGCTTATACAAGCAGCATCTTATCTCTGAAGTATTCTGCATTCTGTGGACGTTTTGGAGATGTGCAGTTCCTAGCAATGTGTCCTTCACCACCACAGTTGTACCATTTGATTGGTTTAGCTTGTCCTTGATTTCCATTCCTTCCCCGATTCTGATTTGCTACATATCCTCTACCAGCTCCACCTCTTCCTTGTTCGTACTGCCTTTCTTGAACTGGCTGCACCATAACCTTCCTATCTCTAACAGTGGCTTGATTGTGTGGATTGGATGCAGTTCTGAGATTGTTGTTGGTGTGTGGAAGAGAGTTCATGTTTTGACTAATCAGGAGAGCCAATTGATTAATGAAGTTTCCCACGTGTGCATCAGCATCAGCTTGTTTGAACATAGGATCAGGAATGAGTTTGTGATTACCATTACCCATAGGTATGACTTGAGATGCCTTGGTGGTAATACCAATATTGGTGTAGAAAGCTGTAGAATCATTAGGTGAACTTGATTCTCCCTGATTGGTTTTGAACTGCTCCAGAATCCTTTTCTCAAACATAGCATGCCTCTCATTCTGAAGAAGGAAAGCATAGAGTTGCTCATAGTTGGTATTCTTCAATCCTTTGGTTAGCTTCACAGAGGTGACAAACTTGTGCCATTCGAGATTCATGTTGTTCACAAACTTTGAGTTCAGCTGAATGTTTGGCATGGTCATTTTGATGTTCCTTATATCGTTCACAAGCTTATGGAATCTCACATAGTACTCATAGACACTCTCATCTGGTCTCATCTTTAAGTGCTCAAAGTCATCATATAGTTTTGATTCTCTGTCTTCAACAGTTAATTCAGAACCTGAGAGAAGCATCTTGACATTATCCCACACTACCTTGGCTTCGGTGTTGTGATTGATCAGCTTGTAGATATCCTTTGGAAGACCTTGAAGTATGATGTTAGAAGCCCTGATATCAGCATCGAATCTCTTTTTCTCCTTATCATCGAGCTCATCATATGTCTTTGGTCTGTCTATTCATTATATCATTGTTCCATCTGCAGCTGTATCAATTAAGTCTCTAGTAGTCACAACCCGATAAGGTCCTTCATCGATTGACTTGAGAATGTTGACCCCATTTTCCTTTCCAAGACAGTACAGTCTGATTCTTTGAGCCCATGAATCATAATCAGTTCTGTCAAGCATAGGTGGACGAGTATCTGACCCGGCTGCTTGAACGTCCTCAGCAACGGAAGAGACAATAGTAGGAACGATGTTTGCCATGATTACAAGTTCTGCGGGATTTTACAATTCTTTGATTAAACCGGGAAATTGATTCTTTCACGGGATTTTACTAAACCAAAAGAACAACCGTAAGAATGTATCACGAAGAAGTGACAAGTAGCAAAACAAACAACTCGCTTAATTAACAACTCGCTTAACACACAACTCGCTCAACGAAACAAATCGCTTAAGGAATCAACTCGCTAAATAGCCAAGTCGCATTAGCATCAACTCGCAACACAATCAACTCGCTTAATGAATCAAGTCGCTATATAGCCAACCCGCTTTAGTATCAACTCGCAGCACAATCAACTCGCTTAATGAAACAAGTAGCTTTAGGTATCAACTCGCTTAATAGCTAAGTCGCTTTAGGTATCAACTCGCTTAATAGCTAAGTCGCTTTAGAACTCAAGTCGCTTAAAATCTCAACTCGCTAAATAGCGAAGTCGCATACACTAACTCGCATCCAGCAACAAAGCAACTCGCTTTGAGGAAACACAAGTCCGAGACTCAACTCGCTTCGTCCTTTATTCAAAAGTAACCACTTTATCAATCAAAAACAACCAAACCACAATGATTTAAGCCTTCCAATTCAAAACATAAACACATATGATGATCCTAAACACAAAAGTACAATCAAAATTCAAACTTTAACACAAGAATTTGTCCAAATGAATCAAACTCTTCTAAACACTTAATACCCCAAAAACCTTATGAAATCCACCAAAACAAAGAGCATGAAAGATGAGTGATCAAACCTTGGCTCTTGATACCAATTGTAAGATATAGGATTTCACAAACACACTAAACTATAATCCAAGTTGGCGTATAAAAGTGTTAGAGAGAGAAAGTTCTAGAGAGAGAAATGGAAGAGAGTTGGGAACTATGTGAAACAAAGAAAAATAGTATTGAAGCTCCAACCCTCTACCTTGGGAGGTAGAGGGTATTTATAGTGTCTTACAAATAAACGCCACCTACGGGCTGTGGATCAGGCATACAGTGGGTAAAGACCCGTCCGTCCTCCACGGTATTACTTAACAAACTACTAACTAACATATCAGAATCTACGACTACGAGCTTTCTATTGAATGCTTATACTTGAAGTGACCGACTCTTTAATGACTGAATTTTCTAATTCCTAACAATGGCTAGCATCTCACCTATGGTCTCTCCAAAGGTCTCTTCATCACAACAGGCTCGTCCATCCATAGAATCAATCATCTCAGAGGTATTAAAACTATACGATGATGTTGATGAGCTAAAGATACATGAAAAAGTACAATCAACTAAAACTATTGAGTCAGATATTGAAAATATGGGTAATATCAATGTTGTCCCATATGATCAATATGTGAAACAAAGTGAAAGTGAGATTGTACCAAGTGATGCATCTTCTGCAGTCAATGATGACTATATTTTTGATGAATACACTGCATGTGCCCCTGATGATTCAGTTATTTCTGAGCTAAATGCCTATAAAGAACAAGTTGCCATTTATGAACAACGTGCTAAGTTTGAGTTAACTACTCGTGAGCAGGAGTTGGATAACCAAATGCGTACAATTATCAGAAAAAGTAATTTTAGAGAAGAAGTGTTAAAACAAGAGTTAAACTCCTTACAAGAAAAGCTTTCTAAAGCTATTAAGCAAAAGCAAGAGCTTTAAGATAATTTTAAAGTGCTTAAACAAGAATTTAATGATAAGGAATCAAAACTTTTGAATGACTTTTCCAATTTAAAAACTTTGAAAAAAAAGCTTGAAAATAAGTTGTACATACAAGGGAACACCATTCAGATTGCTTACATGATCACTAAGCATTGAGTTTTAAGTGATAAGCATAGTATCCCCATTATAAAGGAATCCAACCATGAGTATGGTAAGAAAGCAAAAGCTGCTCAAAATGTAATCTATGATGGCAATGAGATTCTTAAACCTAGACAGAAACCTAGTTGCATTGAGTTAACTGAGGAAGAGATTCAACTAGAAGATGCCTCTAGGAAGAAAATGGATGAGAAGTTAAATGATCCTGAGTGTAAAAAGCAGAACTTAATAGTCAAACCTCTTGATTACAAAAAGGAAAATTGGATTTCCTTGAACAAGTTTAAGCCTCAAACTTTGTTAACACCCGAACAAGTGTTTTGGAAGAAAGACATGGATAAGCTAAAAGTAGAAGCACTTGCTGAAACACACCCTCCCCTTAGGAAAATGCCTGCAGCAACTGTGTATCCTCCGAATACACCAATGCATTTAGTTCCTAGAACCATTGCCACTAATAGCAAGACCTTAATCAGCCTTTATGTAGTTTACCAACTATTTGTTGATTTTGAGAAAACGTGTAAAAAGAGAATCACACCTACTGGGATAACTGAAGGGGAAAGGGGTTTTGAGCAAACTAAGGAATGCTATTTAACTGAGATCATGCCTTTCTTTAAACAATTAAAAGGTCAACTTAAGAGTCTTCAAAAGGGGATAAACCTAGAGATTAAAGAAATGGAAAAGGAATTTGATGAAATGATAATTGAGGTCAGTAATTATGAACGGCAACTCAAATATAATGAAATTAAAAGGAAGAATCTGCATATCTTAAATGAGAACATGATCTCTCAATGTGTTGCTCAAGATGTGTTCTACACTGCTACTAGTTACTCCATTACTGCTTCTCAATTTCATGAATTATCTGTTGCTTTTTTGAAAGTCTCCCATGATCGTGTCATTGACCTTGAAATAAAAAACTCGAAACTAAATGAGAAATTTGAACAGGATGATCACGATAATTTGGTAAAACACTTTTCTAAGTTGGAAGTTGAACATTTTGATTTACAACTAAAAAATCAACATCTCAAAGAAAATGTTAAAACCTCAAACATCAAGATATCCTCGGATGTTCCAGAGTTTGATGCAGTTTTTGAAATTAGCAAACGTGATGACCAGATTCGAGCTCAATGTAACACGATCAAAAAATTGAGAACCCAAATTTCTCAATTAAAGGGTGAAAAAAACAATGTGACTGGTTCCCAAATGCCGCCTCCTTTGGATTCTCAAAACTCTTAAAATTTTCATCTTCAAAACTTGGTTAATGCTTTACATAAGGAAAATGAGAGTTTTCTAGAAGAAAATGAAAAAGTTAAACAACATTTCAATGAGTTATTTGAATCAATAAAGGTTACTCGCAACAAAAAAAAATAGCTTCATTGCAAAAGGAAATTGAGAATCTGAAGAGTCAGGTAAAAGGGAAATTGCCAATGACCAATGGGGAGAATGATATATCAAAGGTGCATGCTTCTAATAAATATGCTTTGTCTGTGAAATATGTTCCTCCTCATTTTAGGAATAACAAACTTGCAATTCAAACATATTTTTTATACCTTAAGGATAGTCTAGAATGTCTCCGTGAGATTGTAGAAGAGGATAAGTTAGAGAAACCACTTGATAATGCAATTGGGCATGCATGCTTATATGCCAAACGATCTCAAAAACTTCTAGAATGCTTAATCACAATATGCCCTAAATCCTTAGGGGAGAAAGTTAATGCTTTGATTCCTTGTTCTATGCCTAGTGCCAAGTATGCAATCCATTCGATGCCCAATGTTATGAATGTGAACTTTAGTGTGCCTTCAAATAGTTCAGATCCCAACACTTTTAGTGTTAAGAAAGTGAACTTTAGTGTGACTTCAAATAGTTCAGATCTCAGCACTTCTAACCTTGAAATGCAAAAAGTAGCAAAACCAACTAATGTTCCAATTCCCTCTACAGGAGTAAAAATTGACACCAAAGCGAGCAGGTCAAAGCCTCAAGGCAACACAAAGAATGATAGGACCTTGCAAGCTAGGAATGCTCAGTGGAAGAAAGTGGAAGATCACCTTAGGGATAATTTGAATAAAACGAATCGTGTTGATTCTAGTGTTAGCTCTAAGCGTACTGTAATTAATGCGAATTCTGCTACTTTTGGCAAAACATGTAATGATGATTGCGTGATTTCTGTTACTAATCTTGAATGTGTTGTGAATGATTTGAGCAATGTTGTTAAATGCCCTGTTAAGATAGTTAATGCAAAAAATCAAGCTAAGAAGGCTAGAAAGCAATGGCGAAAGAAGGTTAGAAAACATTGGAAACCCACAGGAAGAAAATTTAGTAACATAGGTTATCAGTGGATACCTACTGGCCACAAGTTCAATCTTAATAAGATGTCCCCTAAATCAGCTAAGTCAATGGCCATTAGGAAATGGATGCCAACAGGTAGAACTATTCTGTTAAGAAGTGAACATACTTTGAATAGGTCTAATTTGCACACTAGTACTGCATCTATCCCTAATGATTCCATTGATTCTGCTTCTGATGTGGGTGTTCCAATCCCTGCACTAACCAAATGGAACCCATTCTTGCATGGGGATCCCAATTATCCAGTTATCCATTCTTGTCTGTGTTCAACTGCAGATCGTTCAAATCATTCTGTGGTACCTGGACTCAGGCTGTTCCAAGCATATGACTGGAGATCGCTCGCGGCTCATGAACTTCGTGAGTAAATTCATCGGGACTGTTAGATTCAGGAACGACCATTTTGGTGCAATTATGGGTTATGGAGACTATGTTGTAGGTAAAAGTGTAATCTCTAGGGTATATTATGTAGAAGGTCTTGGTCATGATCTGTTCTCTGTTGGTCAATTATGTGATTCCGATCTAAAAGTGGCTTTTAGAAAACATACCTGCTTCGTTAGAGAACTTGATGGTGTAGAACTGTTAAGAGGTGCACGTGGTTCAAACCTATAGACCATCTCTATTGAAGATATGATGAAGGCTTCTCCAATTTGCTTGCTAACAAAGGCCTCTAAAACAAATTCATGGTTATGGCATCGTCATCTCAATCACTTGAACTTCGGCACCATTAATAATCTGTCTAGAAAGGACCTAGTAAGAGGCTTACCCAGATTGAAATATGAGAAAGATCATCTTTGTTTAGCATGCCAATTGGGTAAAAGCACGAAATATGCCCACAAACCCAAACCCACTAACTCAGTAATGGAAGTTCTTCATACCCTTCACATGGATTTGTGCGGACCAATGAGAGTGCAAACGATAAATGGGAAGAAATATATTCTAGTCGTTGTTGATGACTACTCTCGATTTACTTGGGTAAAGTTTTTGAGGACAAAGGATTTACTCAGATGTCATCATCAAACTTATCAAGCAGCTTCAAGTTCGACTTAACAATACTGTTAGAATTGTTCGAACAGACAATGGCACAGAGTTCGTTAACAAAGACTTGAGTCAATTTTATGAAAGTGTTGGAATCAGTCATCAAAGAAGTATTCCACGAACTCCTCAACAGAACGGTGTACTTGAAAGACGAAATCGAACTCTTGTGGAAGCCGCAAGAACAATGCTGATTTACTCAAAGGTTCTAATGTTTCTCTGGGCTGAAGCCATTGCCACTGCTTGCTACACCCAGAATCGTTCCCTTATACACACCTCTCATGAAAAACTCCATACGAACTTGTCCATAAACAAAAACCTGATCTCTCCTACCTTCGTGTATTTGGTGCTTTGTGCTATCCTACGAATGACGGTCAAGATCTAGGTAAATTAAGAGCTAAGGCGGACATTGGATTTTTTGTAGGTTATGCATCAAACAAGAAGGGTTACCAAATCTACAACAAAAGAACTCGAGATATCATGGAAACTATTCACGTCATGTTCGATGAGCTGACCAGGCAAATGGCTCCAGGACAATCCAGTTCTGGACCCGCATTTCAACCTTCATCAAGTAGTCCTATCAGTTCTACCCTTGTTTCAAATCCCTCACCAGCAACTCCTTATGTACCTCCTTCAAAAGATGATTTGAAGAAACTATTTGATCCAATGTTTGATGAACACTATGAGCCAAGTGCTAATGATATGTCAATTCCATCAATAGAGGCTGCTTCTATCCCTGTCAATGAAGTTAACCCTTCAGTTTCAATGTCATTAAGTCAAGAAGCGCCTGCTGCTGATCACTCTGTCTCATCAACAAATCATCAATCATCAAGTGTACATCATGGAATTGTTTCTGGCATCAATGATGGAGATAATCCCTTTGCTACTCCTAAAGATGCCCCCTTTGAAAACATATTTGCTCCTGAATCATCATCAGAACCATCTTCATCAGGAGATATCGACTATGCTACTTAAGTTCCTCAACAACAACCACATGAACACCTTAGAAAATGGACACATGATCATCCATTGGAAAACATCATTGGAAACCCTTCTCGTCCAGTATCCACACGGAAAAAACTTGCAACCGATGCCTTATGGTGCTTCTTCAACTCCGTACTCTCTAAGGTCGAACCAAAAGATGTTAAAACCGCCATGAATGAAGACAGCTAGTTCAATGCCATGCAAGAAGAAATTCATGAGTTTGATCGACTAGATGTATGGGAATTGGTACCTGCTCCTGACTGTGCTATGATCATTGCTCTAAAGTGGATCTTCAAAGTAAAACTCTATGAGCATGGTGATGTTTTAAAGAACAAGGCTCGATTGGTTGCAAAAGGATACCGTCAAAAGGAGGGTATTGACTTTGAAGAATCATTTGCTCTTGTTGCTCGTATCGAGGCAATCAGAATCTTCTTGGCTAATGCTGCAAGTAAGAACATGGTAGTCTATCAGATGGATGTAAAGACGGCTTTTCTTAACGGATATCTTAAAGAAGTCGTATACGTCAGCCAACCTGAAGGCTTTGTGAATCCAGAGCATCCTACTCACGTCTATCGTTTGAAGAAGGCTCTTTACGGTTTGAAGCAAGCTCCAAAGGCATGGTATGATACGCTATCAAAGTTTCTTCTATCCACTGGATTCACCAAAGGAGCAGTTGATCCGACATTGTTCACCAGAAAGTCAGGAAAACATTTAATTCACGTTCAAATCTATGTTGATGATATTATTTTTGCCTCGAATGACCCCAATGAATGTGACCGTTTTTCAAATGAAATGGCTTCCAAATTTCAAATGTCAATGATGGGACAAATGTCATTTTTCATGGGATTACAAATTTCACAAAGTCCCGGAGGCATTTTTATAAATCAATCTAAATATGCAAATGAGATTTTAAAGAAATTTGGATTTGATTCTTGTGACTCTGTTGACACTCCCATGATAGAGCGTACTAAACTGGATGAGGACCACTCAGGGATCATGATAGACCAAACGAAATATCATAATCTGATTGGATCCCTGATGTACCTCACAGCTAGTAGACCAGACATTCTGTTCGCTGTTTGCATGTGTGCTAGATATCAGGCTAAGCCTACCAAAAAGCACCTTGAAGCTGTTAAACGGGTCTTTCGTTATCTCCAAGGAACCATCAATATGGGACTTTGGTACCCGAAGGACACCGGTATGTCACTAACAGCCTATGCAGATGCTGATCATGCAAGATGTCAAGATACACGTCGAAGTACGTCTGGAGGTGCTCAGTTTTTGGGCGATAAGCTTGTGAGCTGGTCTTCTAAGAAACAAATGAGTACATCGATATCCTCTACAGAGGCTGAATACATAGCCATTTCATCTTGTTGTGCTCAAATCCTATGGATGAGATCCCAATTATCTGACTATGGCTTTGAATTCAACAAAATCCCTCTGTACTGTGATAATAAAAGTGCTATTGCTCTGTCATGCAACAACGTTCAACACTCAAGAGCAAAGCACATCGACATTCGACATCATTTCATCAGGGAGCAAGTAGAAAACGTTGTGGTGGAACTTTATTTTGTGAGAACTGAATACTAGTTAGCAGACATCTTCACCAAAGCTCTTCCTAGAGAACGTTTTGAGTTTATCCTCCCATGACTTGGTCTAAAGAGTCTTCAACCTGAAACACTCAAACGTCTTCAAGAGGAAGAAGAGGATTAAAAGGTTCTTTCTTCATCCATCTCTTGTAAATATTTATTCGAAAAACAAAATACAAAATTTCAAAATCTACAAAAAGCAAATAGAAAAATATAAAACTTTCATGTTGGAATCGCTCCTAACTCGTAAATGGAACAACATTGACGGGATTACTATTTCTATCTTTGTTACCTTAAACACATGGGTTTGTTATGTCAATTACCCATAGTTGTATGTGTTTGGGTATATAAACCCCTCCATACTTCCATGGAGGGGTGAGATCTCTTTGTGTAATTCACCTTTCCTTTCATCAATAAACACATAGTATTTCCCTTCTCTATCTACTTTCTCTCTCTAACATGAAGATGATGTTCTTTCATCTTTCCCGACCTCCCGATTCACCAAATCTTCCATAGAAACGATCCTAACATTGGTATCAAGAGCCAGGTCGGTTTTAGTTATGGTTGATTTTGTGATGTATTTTCTTGTCAAAAATCTTGTGTTAAGAATCTGTTTTTCTCACAAAGTTTTAATCTTTCATCATTTTTTTTGGGTTATAACAGATTTGTTTTACAAGTTTTTTAAAAAAGGTATCTATTTTGGTCAAAGAAATATCATGTCTCATCTTTTAATGCTAACTGCTAAAAGTTGTGTCACGTTTTTTTTCTTTTGTCCATCTCGTGAATATTTTTGGTGGTCTTCATCTAGTCATTTTGAGTGGTCAAATGGGCATATATTGACGCATCTTATGCAGTATTCTTCTGGGTATTAAACTGGTCTGAATCTGGTCGGAAAAGTACGCCGGAAAAATGGTCAAAGGGTCAAAACCCTATTTTTACGCATAAGGAGCCATCTTCAGAAATACTTACGCATAACTGTGAAGTTATGCGTAAGGACTGTTACGCGTAAGGTTTTTACGCATAAGCCTTGCTTAGGCGTAGCCGGGTTTACGCATAACATCTTGGTTACGCCTAAGAAACCTACGCATAAGACCCTACGCGTAAGAAATATCTTACGCATAAGGTTGTTTACGCGTAAGCATCCTTTACGCATAAAAGTCCGGACATAAATGAAGAAGTAGAAAGTATGACCAAACGACCAAACCAAAATACCAAACTACTCATTCGTTAGACCTCAGTTTCAACATCAGTCTATGAAGCAAATGTCAAATCCGAAACTCAAAACCAACCTACATCAAATCCACTCTATCCTAAACCCTTGTCAAACAATAACAATTACACTACATATCTCAGAAAACTATTTTCGTTTTCAAATCGTTCATAGACCTTCAAAGGTCATTCAAACAAATGAAAATATCTCATCATCGATCACTATTGAAGACATGCTTCATTATTAAATATTCGAAACAAAAAAGGAAGAGACAATTACATCCGTTATCATCTCTTCCAATTATTCGTTCATAGACACATGACTGAAACAAATTGATACTATTCGAAACTGAATAAGATAAAGCTATAACAAAATTGTTATATCTTTTCTTTGTTCGACTTGTTTAAACACAAGCACATTATCATTTTGAAACCTACCCGAGACCCATTGGATCTTGAAGCCTTTCAATGGATTTCTTGATTCGATACGAGCTGAAAATTAAATTAACTTAGGTTTGATTGATATTGGTTCATGGTATTCGTTTGTAATGATTGATGAGATTGGGATTTGTTGTGTAAGATTGTCTGCCTTTGAGGAGAGAAAACAAAAAAAAAAGGTGTGATGGGGGCGGATTGATAAAGATGTGTGTTTTAGGGATAGGTTTTAGATACTAATGCACTTTGATAAATTTTACCGGTTATATCAAAGAATGATTGGACCGGGTACTAGCTTCTTTGGGCTCAAGATTTATGTGGGCCGAGTTTTGTTTTTTACGGTTCCATGGGCTGATCAACAAAAATACTCGAACTGTTAAAATGATTTTAACGTCTTGATATTTTTTTTTTGGACTTGACATGTTTCATACAAGAATGACATAGATTGAGCTTAAAAACTCTCTAATATTATACTTTATGGGCATTTTTTGGTATAACATTTGGCGAAAAAGGGTGGTATTTTGGTACTATAATTTTCACGATGATACAATTTTTGACAAGATCGGGAACCATAATCAAGTTCATCTTAACCGTTAATGAAGTCTAATTTTGAGCTTTAACCGCAAGATGTGATTACGGCGAGAATTCATTATTATTTATTTGAGGTTGAAGTGGGATATCATGGGTGCGTGTACTTAGTATCTGAAGATATCGGGGTTGGTTGGATGAATGATTCTTCGAGATCCTTGTTCGAGCTTTAGCCGTTTCGAATGACAAAGACTTGAGTTATCTAGTTGAACCTGATGTAAGGAGTTACGTTGTTGTGCTCACAGCTTATAACTATCACTTTTAAGGAGTTACGTTGTTGTGCTCAAGTGTCACACTAAGGTGTGGATAATTTGAGAAACTTTAAGTTTACCTTTTTTCGATAGAGTTAAGAAAAAGGGTTCTTCGTCTGACAATAGTGCAAGTTTAAGTCACAAGTTCGGGTTATACTACTTCAGTCTCAAGTTCGTCATATTGGGTTTTCTCCATCAGTAGTCACTACAAAAAGCCGTCAGAATGATAATGGGGTCGGTAAAGAGTTAGCTGAGAAGAGTATACACGAGTAGAGAAGTTTTATCAGCAGCTGATTCTCACAAGATATTTATGGTACTTCACACTTGTTCGATTAATTGAACATACATGGTTTCGATGTCTCCAATTTCATCATCAACATACGTGGTGTATGATTCTGATTCGTTGAAAACATCGGGGGGAAGACAATATAGGTGTTCCCTGCTTCTTTGATGTTTTTGGATTTTTTTTCGAAAACCCGTTTCCTTTCATGAATTTCTTCAATCAGGGGGAAGAAATGAGACGATTTGTGGTTCAAACGTCTCACTTTCACAGAGTTATCGTGCGTGAAGTTACCTAAATATGATGTTGTGATGCCTCACACACGGTCATTTTATCGAGTAATTGCAGATTCACTGATAACTATTATTCCGATAAGACCGCAACATTCGGGGGGAAGTCGTTTCATTTCGTCTTTCGTGGTTTGTTTGGTGTGAAGCATCTATATATGTGAGAAGATCTTGTTGATTTCTTGCATGTTACCCCTGAACGGATTTTCCGCAACAAGTCAGATTTACCTTGTGTGGTTTACTGCTGATCTACAAATTCCGCTGCGTACTGAAAACGTCAAAAGTTAGAGGAAATGTTCACTACATCAAAGTTTTGAATCTGCTGAAGACGGTTGTCAGTTTGGGGGGAAGTTGATTCAGAAACTTCGCCAAAAAGGAGTGTACGGAGAAGCTGCTAAAGACATGCGGCATGAATTGGGGGGAAGTTAATCCAATTTATGCATATTACATCATTTGGCTACAAGTGAAGAAAACGGTTCTCAAGTCAAGGTACCAGAAGAAGACAAAGAGCGTAACATTTCATCATCCTCAGCACTTGAAGAGCTTATGAAGACCTTTCTTTATTTGTTTTCTATATTTGTAGTAAATGTTGTAAGTAATCCCTTATGTCGTCCCATTGGGGGAAGATTGTTGGAATCGCTCTTAACTCGTAAATGGAACGACATTGACGGGATTACTATTTCTATCTTTGTTACCTTAAACACATGGGTTTGTTATGTCAATTACCCATAGTTGTATGTGTTTGGGTATATAAACCCCTCCATACTTCCATGGAGGGGTGAGATCTCTTTGTGTTTTCACCTTTCCTTTCATCAATAAACACATAGTATTTCCCTTCTCTCTCTATTTTCTCTCTCTAACATGAAGATGATGTTCTTTCATCTTCCCCGACCTCCCGATTCACCAAATCTTCCATAGAAACGATCCTAACATTTCAAAAATCCATAAAAATTAGAAAATTTTGAAAAACCCCAAAAATATTGTTAGTTGGTCATGTTTTTTTTTTCTTTTTTCCTTGTTCGATATCATCTACGGATTTTGTGTTGTCATTCAAAGAATGACACGGGTCTTTAGATGTTGTTCGAATGGTTTAACAAAAAAAAAAAAAAAAAAAAAAAGAGAAGATAGTGAAACTATGGTTTATTGTCATTTCAGGCAGTAACCCGTTTTTCATAGAAAGAACAGAGCCATGCTTTATCTTGTTTTTCAA
This sequence comes from Chrysanthemum seticuspe, assembly GCA_019973895.1. Classification (NCBI taxonomy): domain Eukaryota; kingdom Viridiplantae; phylum Streptophyta; class Magnoliopsida; order Asterales; family Asteraceae; genus Chrysanthemum; species Chrysanthemum seticuspe. The sequence goes on along the minus strand of BPTQ01000008.1, from coordinate 226,776,667 downwards.
ATTTCATGCTCTGATTCTATAAACAATTACTTACTATCTAATGAAAACTAATTGCTTTGAAAAATAACTCGGACTCAATTTTTTGAAAATCATCTAGACTTAACGTTTGTCAAAATTGCTATCTCTCAATCAACAACGTATGTCATTGATTGAGGGGGAGAATGATTTCAATTCATCAAAAGGTTATTTGTCATACAACTGTTTTCAAAAGATACTAATGCATGTTTAATCTTTGGAGTGTAAAGTCTCAGATTTGATCCTTATCAGTTAAATGTTTTCATAAGCAAGTCACTTCTCCCCTTAAAAGCTTTCAAAATAAATTTAAATCTACAGAGATCACAAATCTCAAATGATTTGAAAATTGTGATCGGGGGAGAATTTGTGATTTAAATTTGATTTAAACTGATAATTCGAAAAATGGTTTCATAAGTGTTTAGCAAGCTTTCCTCCCCACATGTGCCAAACGATTTCAAATTTTCCATGCACATGTTGAGGGGGAGCATCTTTTTAAACCAAAAATGATTGAAACGTGATTGATTTGTATCAAATGTGCAGGTTCCTTCTAATATGTACAAAACTCTTTCAAACCTCGAGGCACATATTGAGGGGGAGCAAACTTTTGAAAACCTCATCCATCCTCAAAATGCTTTATCCATAGTATTTTTAATACTAAAATTGATCAGGAAGTGATGATGATCATTTTAGAAAAGGTAACTCAAAGATTGGATACTTTATCTCCAATCTAAGATTTCAAAAGTCCTCCTGCCTCCATGTGCTAAACTATTTCTAATACTGGAAGCACATGTTGAGGGAGAGCATTTCTAAAATATCAAAAACAATTAAGATACAAAATGCTTTGATTATATATCACAAGTATCTTGATTGATTTTTCAATTGGTTTTCAATTTGTTTCAAGGCGGAAGAACAATACCAAAAGACCGACCAATTTTACTTTATGCATGGTGGTATAAGGATGATAAGGTTAGGTATTTGTTCCCATGATCCGCCAGAACCGGAGGGATCTACCCAGGGACAATCCACTAGATAGTGTAAAAGTCCTTAGGTATGATGAAAAAAGGAGAAAAATGAGAAATGGGAAGAGTGCGGACTGAGACAGAGCTAGTACTGGAATAAACCCAACAAGGTTCTAGTTATGAAGTCTCAGTAAGCACTGAAGGGATTGAAGAATGAAAAGAATTAGAATGTGAAAAGGGTGAAAAGTTATAGCCCTCCAATAATTCAACCTTAGGGCAGAAACCGGGTTCAATACATATGCTACTGGTGGTTACCAAGGTAACACTGGTATTGAAGACAAGACGTCATGGACCCAGTGACGCACTGCACTAACTTCCCAAGCTACTCAAGTTCCTCTTAAAAGGGCTTGTTTCATTCTCACTGGGAACCTACATAATCTATCGACTTTCTCTTAGAGATTGTTGATATTGAAGAAGGAGACCCTCTCCCTAGTCTCCAACATAGGAAATAAAATGTGCACAATTGAGTCTAGAGCCACGAGATCATCAATAAATCTCATTAGGACACTTAATTCTTGAAGACTCACAATTTCACACAATGTGGAATGTGAGAATATATTTTGAGAAGTCCTACGCATTATCCTTATGGTATTGCCAAGACTTGTTGTGTCATCTGGACTTCATCAATGGAGCGTTTCATTATTGAATCGTTCCTTGTTCAGGAAAATGGATTGACGGATATCTTTGAAAAACCGGTCGGTGTGCTCAAAATTCTTTTCTTCAGTACGTCGACTGTATATTATGTTTTCAAAAGAAAAAAGGATATTTATGATTGATAATTGATTTTCCATAAAACCTTCGTTGTATTGCAAAACCTTTATATTAAATACACGATTGTTTTCAAATCACTTTCATCAATCAGTGAATCTCAATTCGCTAGTTCACTCACTCCGTGTTGTATTCTTTGAGACGTTCCGGTTTGAGAACTGCTAGAGCAGCTGCGAAACCCTGTCAAGGAAATTCTTCGGAATTATACCTGATCACAGGCAGTACTTGTACTGATCAACGGGGAACCGTGGGCCGTGTACCTCAATTCAACAAAAGTGATCAAAGACACTTCTGTGCACCTTATTGCTAACTGTTTTATGCAGGGACACCTGACATTTGCAGCTGATCAGAATGGAGAGGTTAATCCATAGCCGCATGCTCACACAACACATTCAATTCCTAAAGACATCATGATAAGTGCATCAACGACTCTGATATTATCACTCCATACTTCTGCTACGCGGCTGCCAATATCATGAATCAACTAAAGCTTCCGCTACTCTGATGAAAAGAAATCATGATCCAGAATGTGAGCATGTCGGTCCGAAAATCACAACAACTCATAATGGCGATACAACAATAAAGGACGAGTCAGAGATTAAATGCGGCTGATGATCTCAAAGCTGACTCAAAACTCATTATCACGTGGATCAGTTAAAGACCTCCACTTGGATTATCCAAACATGCAAAAATGAAGAATCAAAGACTACGAGCTTCAAAGCAATGAACTTTAACAAGAATCCAAGAACAATCTTAATGTAATATCTGTTTGTATTCAATGTAATTTGAGGTGACCTCCCTTAGGGGGAGATTGTTAGGATTTAGTAAATCCAGTTATTAAAGTGTCGGTCACCTCAAGTATATGTAATCGTTAGAATGCTCGTAGTCGTAGTTATTTAATGTTAAGTAGAATTTAGTTATGTAACACCGTGGAGGACGGACGGGTCTTTACCCACTGTATGCCTGATCCACAGCCCGTAGGTGGCGATTTGTGTATGACTATAAATACCCTCTACCTTGGGAGGTAGAGGGTTGGAGCTCATAATAATACTTTCATTTTCTCTCACTAAGTTCCCAAACCTCTAACTATTTTTCTCTCTAAAACCTTCAAGTGTACGCCTCTTATTGATCATGGTTTGATGTGTTTTATGAAATCCAATATGTTACATCATTGGTGATGCTCCCAGAGAAGAGATTCGTACGTAATTCCCTCATGAATTGAGGTTTGATTTCGAATTGAGCATCTTCAGCGATAGCCGGCCTAACAATTCCCGGCCCTTGTTCTTCCCTTGTTAATGCTAAATATTCCTCAAGAGTGAGGTCGTCAATGTTAACAACTTCCATGGTACCTAAAAACTCGAATAATGATCGTGAGAATTATAGAAAAGTTTAAAACAAAACGAAAACGAAAGACTTAATAGCAATCCTAATATAACTCCCCGGCAGCGGCGCCAAAAACTTGATGCAGGTTTTACTGACCAGGTTTTAATATTTATAAAGTCTCATTATACCTATGGTCTACCCTAATGCACTAACGGGCAGTGTACCCGGTCGTGTGTAGTGTAGTATTCGGTAAAACCGAGGTCGTCCCAAGAGCTATGTGTGTTGGATTATTACTAAGTCTAAGTGTCACAGTATTTAATAATAATTTTGATAAGGAATAAATTAATTAACTACTAAAGCAAATAAAAGGCAAAGGTTTGATCAATAGAAGAGAGTGGTGCTAACCTAGTTATTCCTCCTACCAAGTAATGTCTACGTCTACTTACTTCCGATTACTTCAGGTGGGGTCAAAGTCGAGAGGACAACATTTGGTCAATTCGCCCTAACCTATCAGCAAAAATGCCACCACAGGAGAAGTCAGGTGTCCCCTCATAAGTCATGTTGTTCCTGGTCCCCTAAGCCAAGTCATTAATTACCGCTACATGCTAGATTTATAATAGTGAGTGCCCGGGCGTTAGCAACTTGTTGGAATCACTCCTAAACTAGAATTCAAGTGTTAGTAATTAATATGTAATAGTTAGCTTAATTAGGCCTTTATGTTTGTTATTAAGCTAAGGCTTATGTAGAAGGCCCATAAGCCTTGGCCCAAGTCCAATAAGGAAAGGAAGGGACTAGGAGTGTTGCCCTAGCTCCCTCTCCTATAAATACCTTTGTAATACCCTCACTTGAGGGTTGGTTGTTAATAAAATTTTATTCGCTCCAAACGGTCTATCTTTTATTAGTCAACCACTTGTGAATGGTCAACCATAAAAGTCAAACAGCTCAGAACAGAATGCAATAAAGTCCAGGAGAGTTTAGTGTATCCCCGGGTCGTTAAGTCCCAACGAGGTGTAAACACTGTAATAGAACGAATCTGTGATCGGGTGAATATTGAGCAGGAAAAGGGGTTTTTGAATGACTTATTCTAAGGAATAAAATAAAATAGCTTAAACAAGCTATAAGAACAAGTACGTGAAAGCAAAATACTTAAAAACGTTTAAAACCTAAAAACGCGTATGTTTACTGAATTTTACGTAAACGTACAAAATAAAACGTAAATTTAAAAGAATAAAACATCTACGGATATGAAAATGATATTTTTACAATCCTAATAATAAAAGAAAATTATTGGAAAAAGGAAATTATTTTTATGACTATTTATTTAATTATTATTAATTAAAAACTATTTTTAACTATTTAATAATATCCTAAAATATAAGAATATAGGAAATAAAGCTAGAAAAGTGAAATTATGGCTTAGAAAAATCTAAAATATTACAAAACTTATTTTTAAACTGAAAATATATTTATTACACTTTTTATCTATTTATTATTAATTTAAAACTATTTAAACTTAATTAAATTCTAGAAAATAGAAGATGAACAGTAAAAATTATGAAAAATTTCCTAAAATTATTTTATATTATATAAAAGCTAGGAAAAATATAAAAACATGGTTTTACTTAATAAAAATTAATTTTACTATTTAATACTTTAATATTAATTAATTATTAAAACTATTATTAATTATTAAAAATACTAGATGAAAAAGGAAAAATCTGAGAAAATTCCTAAACTTACTTTAAGATGATAGAAACTTAAGAAAAATATAAAAACAGATAAGTGCTTAATAATAAGATGAAAAGAAAATTTAAAAAGCTAAATTATATTAAATAAACGCTATCACTATTTTTAAAATGATGATTTTTCTGGATTTTTCTTTTACAAAACTATTTAACTACTGAAAATAACAAACTTTTGTGAAATCACTTTAAGTGGGGCTCAGTGAATAAGCACTTCAAGTGCTTATTGCTTAGACAGTTGACTTTGGTCAAACTGTCAAGCTATAAGCTTCAAATAAGCTAGCTATGTCCCCACAGTGGTAAATTCTAGTGAGAACAAGTTAAGTGACTAGAATTAAGCTAACACAAACCAAAGAGAACCCCTGAATAAGCAAATTAAGCCAAAAAATAAGCAAAGCTAAACCATTTTCAACTTAGAAATGGGACAATATTACTGCTGATCTAGGAGTGGGGTCCACAGAGCTTAAGGCTCAAACAATGGCTGAAATAGAAAGCTAGTAAGGTGGTGAATACTATGGAACCAAGAACCACCACTGGGGCCCACTGATGTGGCATGTGGGACCCACCAAAGTGGTGGTGATGGTGACTGTGGTGGTGGTGCAACAGCTGCACAGGGGAGAAACTTCCCCTGCAGCTCACTTTGAGGCCATGTGGGGCCCACACAAAAATTCACAAAAATAATACAAAAATACTAGAGAGAGCACAAGCTGGGTCTAAATGATTTTCCAAAAGCTCATAAGCTACAACACAGTAATAAGCTCATTAAAAATCCCACAAGTTTGGGCAAAACTGGTTTATGCAATTTTGACATTTATAAGTAAAACTGAAATGTTGACTAAAGTGAGATTTGAATCAAGTTTACTGATTGATTATGATGAACTAAGATGAAATAAACCTATAATGAGCTACTACTCTAACATCTACACCTAAATCAAGCTTTTGATTTTCAAAATTCCAACTGATTTGAAAACAAGAACCGTTTTAAAAATGATTTTGACTTTTGCAGGTCTAGGATGCAAATGTATGATCTAGATGACTCTAATATACCTAAGTTGGACTCAAGAAACTAGTCTTAACCTCTGAACAAGTAACACAGATAAAAGCTTCTAACCAAACACCACTTTTATAGGGCTGTTGTGGTATTTGAACTAGCACAGGCCTATATAAGCTAGGTTTCTTGGTTTTTACTGATTAACTAACTTATATTTATGCTAAATAAACAAATTACAATACTAATTAAGCACAAAACAATCTAACCTAACTTTAAGCTATTTTTGGCTTTTTATAAAATTTTTAAGGAAAATAAAGAAACTATTATGAAATAATAATAAGATTTGAAGAAATACTATTATAAACTACTAATGAGCAGGAAATAACTAAAATAAGCTAAAAATAAGCTATTCTACAGTAAACATAGAAAATTACATAAAACTTGAAATAAGCTTACAATTGAATTTGAACTGTGAATCAAAGAACAAGGACCAGAAACCACTCCTAGCTTGTTGCCAACAAGCTAGAAACCATAAAAACCATCCAGCTTAGCTTCTTCTCCCAGAACTGCTTATTTTGAGCTTTTGTTGACTTTCTTTGACTTTTTTAGAAAATTGCAATTAAGACCAGGCAAACCTTCCAATTCACTTTAATTACATTGAGATAACTTAACTAAACTAATTTGATTAATCAAAACAGATTAAAACTTAAATTGTGACAAGAACTCGTTTTGGCGGGCAAGCTAAAATGGACAGAACAATGAAATTAACTGATGAACTATGTGAGTTTAAGACAAATTTAACTTAAACAATACATTAAAATTGAAACCCAGAAAGTTTGGAACATTAAAAGTTTAACATGATTACAACAAATATTAAAAACGGTCTAAAAACAAGTGACAAAGTATTCTACTGCTTCTTCTTTCTTCTTTATAGATCTTTTGAACCCTGTCGACATCTCTGAATGTTTCTGCACCCTTGGATTGCTTCAAATCAATCTCAGCTGTTCAAAAGGATTTTGGCGCCAAAACGTCTTGAGCAGGATTGAGCAGGTTTGGAGCTTTTAATGCACTTTGGTGTTTTTGGAGGTGGAAAGTAGTGGGTAGACAGCTGGAGACAGGTGGTGGACAGGTGGTGAGAGCAGGTAAGGGAAACCATGGTAGTTTCTGGTTTTGGCGGGGTTGTGAGGGAAGATGAACAGTGAGTGGGATTTGACTTTGGTTTTTACCGGTATTAATAAGCTGGGGGTTCATTTGGGGTATTGGCAGGGGTCAAAAGGGATTTGGACTTAGCTCAAGGGTCAAGTATTTTGGGCTTGGGCTTGTTAATAATACAAGGGCCATTTATGCAATTCGGCCAAACTTAAGGGTTTAAACCTGCCAATATTTCAAAATTAACACAAGGACCAAACCTGCCATTTATGAATAGTACAAGGACCAATTTTGATTATTTTCCATTTTTAAATATCCAAGGACTATTTTTGACAATTTTCAAAGTTTAGGGACTAAAGTTGTAATTTTGCAATTTTAAATTTCAAGGACCAATTTTGACAACTCATGAATCCCTAGGGACTTTAAATAACATTTCTCTTTATTTTGATTTACCAGGGACTATTTTTGACAACTTTTGAAACTTGGGGGACTAAAACTGCCAATTATGCAAACTTGATACGTTTTTCACCTGATTTTGGAATTTTTGCATTTGAAACACATAAAACACTTATTTGTGATATTTTTATCATTTTGATGCATTTCTGAGTGTTTTCAGATGTTTTTGCAGCTTAAACGGTACAAAAATGATGAGTATTTAGACACTCATCAATCCCCCACACTAAGATATTGCTAGTCCCTAGCAATGTTTTGAGAAAAATTAATGGATTTCATCTCTTTACCAAAAGCCATTACTTCTGGAGTAGCCAATTGTTTAAGTTCAAGTAAGAACCTTGGTACAATGATAACCAAATGATTTTGAGCAAATCACCAGCTTTCAACGGTTTTGATTTGTCTTTACCAGAAGCCGTTTGCTTCTGGACTAGCCAACTCTTAGATAAATTATCAATATTATCTTTGGTGAGTCGATTACCAATTATGGTTTTCCAACTGCCTTTACCACAAGCCATAAACTTGCGAGCTAGCCAACTTTTCACTAATTAAAGATATGGCGAGCTGAACACCATACAATTTTGGGCAAATTGAAAGCCATTAACGGATTTGAGATATCTTTACCAAGAGCCGTTTGCTCCTGGATTAGCCAATCCTTATGTGTGTTAGACATGGTGGACTGATTACCATTTGCTGAGTAAGTGTAAAACACTTACTCCAAAAAAAAATTTGGCCAAAAATGGGGGAATTGGGTGGTATAATTACATGATAAAATTCGTGAGAATTCCCCCCCACACTAGAAATGAATATTGCCCTCAATATTCAAAGTACCGGCTGTTATGCCGAAACATAGAACCTAAAAGGGAAATACTACGGCCATTATTTTATTTTTGATATATACACATTTTTTTATTTATTTATTTATTTATTTTTTTTTTTTTTTTTAGAGATGAAAACTTATATATAACAGCGGGGGGCAACTCCTCCACACTAGGGTGGTACAAACGGGTGAAAACCCATGTTTAACTACTGTTTTTGATTACCGAGTCGCTAGCTTGACTCGACCCCGAATTAATTTGTTCATGGGGAAGTAAGTGGAAGAGACAATCTCCATCGGACTTTCATTCAAGATGTTTGTATAAACATTGAAGTACGTGAAAGTTCCACACCGATGAGATATACATAGAACCGGCTCAAAAATGATAAATGAAAATGCCGGTATCAAAAATAGTGTCCTCATTCCCGAAGGAGAAAAGGGAACGAGAAACCACACCATCTGTGAAAAATGGAATAAAGATGTGCATCACAATGCAATCCCATTCTTCATTAGTGAGGAGCAAATCACCATTTTTGACATTTTTAAGCTTAAATTTGAAGCTTGTATGGTGATTGTCAAAGGAATTTCCGGTAGGGAGGGTTGGAAACGGTTCTTCAATCAACAGATTTTCCAGAAAAAGGATGTCCCCCTCCGAATCAAAATAAGTATTGTCAATCCCTATTGGAATTGACTCATCACTAAGAAAAGCATCGACTTCCTTCCAAAAGTTATCATCTTCCTCATCCGGAGTGATAGAAGGAATGGAAGAGTCGGAAATGGACAAGAAATGAGTGGATGATCATTATATAGGAGATTTTCAGTTTCTCCAAGATCGGCTTCGAAATCAAAGAGATCATCGTCACTTTCTGATGAAAGTGGACTGATGTGAGTGAGTTCATCGGTGAACTCCTCAAGAAGAGGATCAGACTGTGGGAGTGATGCCTCAACATACTCGATGTCTCCATAAGATTTACAATCATCGCTAAAATCGGAGAAAGTCTCAAAATGATCTTTTGAACACTCAAGAGGGAAAGGAGAATCACACATATGCTTAGAAGTTCCCTGTGACTCTCTCGGGATTGGGACAAGGTTCTCAACACTAGACTTTATGAATACGTCCGATTCCTTTTCAGGAACAGTGTCAAGATGCTCATCCCCCATATTTAGAGAGTGAGTGGGAATATCGGGTGTGATAACAACAGACTGAGGGAGTTGAGAAGGACTAGCATACATATGTTTTATACTTTCCATTTGTTCTTCTGCTAGTAATTCCATCATAGTCTTTTCTCCCTGATTTTTCATGGAAGGAATTTCAACTGATGAACTTGATGAAGCTGTACAAAATTGACGAATATCAAGGGTAACTTCATCATCATCGTCATCAGGAATGAAACGGAATCGAGAGCTAGATTTGGCTGCTTTTTCTTTTGCAATTGATTCCCTAATAGATTTTTCAAAGGCAATTTGGGAATTTAATTTAGCAGCCCGCTCTTCGGCTAACAATTCTTCCATGGATTTCTCATTTGGATTATCTTGGGAATGTTTACATTCCTTCAAATCTTTCACTAAATCCAAAAGATCAAGGAGAAGATTTTGAGGAAGTTGCTCAGGCTGAGGTGGTGCCTGATTCACTTGGTACTGTAGAGGTTGGTCATGATACGAAGAGTCGTAATTGTTACAAGGAAATGGATTCCTTGTTTGACAATCAGAGCTAAAGTGAGGACCTCCACAATACTCACAACAGTAAAACTGATGTGGCTGTGAGTCATATGTGTTGTAGTCATAATTGTTATCAAGAACCTGCTCATAGACAAGCGTGTTTCCCGATTGACAATCAGAACTGGAGTGTGAACCACCACAGTACTCACAACAGTAAAACTACTGAGTCTCACAGTGTGGTAGCTGATGGAATAAATCAGTTGTGTTATGGTAGGAATAGGGATCCTGGTTATAGACAGACCCGTTTCCTGATTCCACCATGCTACAACTGGGGCAATTGCCACCATTATAAGGACCACCACACCATTGACAATCAAGAGGGTGATGATAAGACATAGAAATAATCAAAGGTTTACAGAGGGGTTGGGATGAAGAATCAAAGATGTGAGAGGGTAAAGATGGATATTTTTGGTTTTTTGTATAAATATAAGAAAGAAAATCTTTTTGGGTTTTTGTGTTCGTTGAAAACTTGAAAAAAAAAATGTTTTTGGAAATCGATCTGTCAAACAAATTAACTTCACGATAATTTTGGTTTTATATGAAAACAAGGAAATGTGGACAAAGATGGTAAATATACAATGGTTGTATATTCAACAATCACTGATTCTTCAAATTCGTAGAACGCAGCACACCTCCCCGGCAGCGGCGCCAAAATTTGATTCGCTCCAAACGGTCTATCTTTTATTAGTCAACCACTTGTGAATGGTCAACCATAAAAGTCAAACAGCTCAAAACAGAATGCAATAAAGTCCAGGAGAGTTTAGTGTATCCCCGGGTCGTTAAGTCCCAACGAGGTGTGAACACTGTAATAGAACGAATCTGTGATCGGGTGAATATTGAACAGGAAAAGGGGTTTTTGAATGATTTATTCTAAGGAATAAAAGAAAATAGCTTAAACAAGCTATAAGAACAAGTACGTGAAAGCAAAATACTTAAAAACGTTTAAAACCTAAAAACGCGTATGTTTACTGAATTTTACGTAAACGTACAAAATAAAACGTAAATTTAAAAGAATAAAACATCTACGGATATGAAAATGATATTTTTACAATCCTAATAATAAAAGAAAATTATTGGAAAAAGAAAATTATTTTTATGACTATTTATTTAATTATTATTAATTAAAAACTATTTTTAACTATTTAATAATATCCTAAAATATAAGAAAATAGGAAATAAAGCTAGAAAAGTGAAATTATGACTTAAAAAAATCTAAAATATTACAAAACTTATTTTAAAACTGAAAATATATTTATTACACTTTTTATCTATTTATTATTAATTTAAAAGTATTTAAACTTAATTAAATTATAGAAAATAGAAGATGAACAGTAAAAATTATGAAAAATTTCCTAAAGTTATTTTATATTATATAAAAGCTAGGAAAAATATAAAAACATGGTTTTACTTAATAAAAATTAATTTTACTATTTAATACTTTAATATTAATTAATTATTAAAACTATTATTAATTATTAAAAATACTAGATGAAAAAGGAAAAATCTGAAAAAATTCCTAAAATTACTTTAAGATGATAGAAACTTAAGAAAAATATAAAAAAAGATAAGTGCTTAATAATAAGCTGAAAAGAAAATTTAAAAAGCTAAATTATATTAAATAAACGCTATCACTATTTTTAAAATGATGATTTTTCTGGATTTTTCTTTTACAAAACTATTTAACTACTGAAAATAACAAACTTTTGTGAAATCACTTTAAGTGGGGCTCAGTGAATAAGCACTTCAAGTGCTTATTGCTTAGACAGTTGACTTTGGTCAAACTGTCAAGCTATAAGCTTCAAATAAGCTAGCTATGTCCCTACAGTGGTAAATTCTAGTGAGAACAAGTTAAGTGACTAGAATTAAGCTAACACAAACCAAAGAGAACCCCTGAATAAGCAAATTAAGCCAAAAAATAAGCAAAGCTAAACCATTTTCAACTCAGAAATGGGAGAATATTACTGCTGATCTAGGAGTGGGGTCCACAAAGCTTAAGGCTCAAACAATGGCTGAAATAGAAAGCTAGCAAGGTGGTGAATACTATGGAACCAAGAACCACCACTGGGGCCCACTGATGTGGCCTGTGGGACCCACCAAAGTGGTGGTGATGGTGACTGTGGTGGTGGTGCAACAGCTGCACAGGGGAGAAACTTCCCCTGCAGCTCACTTTGAGGCCATGTGGGGCCCACACAAAATTCACAAAAATAATACAAAAATACTAGAGAGAGCACAAGCTGGGTCTAAATGATTTCCCAAAAGCTCATAAGCTACAACACAGTAATAAGCTCATTAAAAATCCCACAAGTTTGGGCAAAACTGGTTTATGCAATTTTGACTTTTATAAGTAAAACTGAAATGTTGACTAAAGTGAGATTTGAATCAAGTTTACTGATTGATTATGATGAACTAAGATGAAATAAACCTATAATGAGCTACTACTCTAACATCTACACCTAAATCAAGCTTTTGATTTTCAAAATTCCAACTGATTTGAAAACAAGAACCGTTTTAAAATGATTTTGACTTTTGCAGTTCTAGGATGCAAATGTATGATCTAGATGACTCTAATATACCTAAGTTGGACTCAAGAAACTAGTCTTAACCTCTGAACAAAATTTTAACACAGATAAAAGCTTCTAACCAAACACCACTTTTATAGGGCTGTTGTGGTATTTGAACTAGCACATGCCTATATAAGCTAGGTTTCTTGGTTTTTACTTATTAACTAACTTATATTTATGCTAAATAAACAGATTACAATACTAATTAAGCACAAAACAATCTAACCTAACTTTAAGCTATTTTTGGCTTTTTATAAAATTTTTAAGGAAAATAAAGAAACTATTATGAAATAATAATAAGATTTGAAGAAATACTATTATAAACTACTAATGAGCAGGAAATAACTAAAATAAGCTATTCTACAGTAAACATAGAAAATTACATAAAACTTGAAATAAGCTTACAATTGAATTTGAACTGTGAATCAAAGAACAAGGACCAGAAACCACTCCTAGCTTGTTGTCAACAAGCTAGAAACCATAAAAACCATCCAGCTTAGCTTCTTCTCCCAGAACTGCTTATTTTGAGCTTTTGTTGACTTTCTTTGACTTTTTTAGAAAATTGCAATTAAGACCAGGCAAACCTTCCAATTCACTTTAATAACATTGAGATAACTTAACTAAACTAATTTGATAAATCAAAACAGATTAAAACTTAAATTGTGACAAGAACTAGTTTTGGCGGGAAAGCTAAAATGGACAGAACAATGAAATTAACTGATGAACTATGTGAGTTTAAGACAAATTTAACTTAAACAATACATTAAAATTGAAACCCAGAAAGTTTGGAACATTAAAAGTTTAACATGATTACAACAAATATTAAAAACGGTCTAAAAACAAGTGACAAAGTATTCTACTGCTTCTTCTTTCTTCTTTATAGATCTTTTGAACTCTGTCGACATCTCTGAATGTTTCTGCACCCTTGGATTGCTTCAAATCAATCTCAGCTGTTCAAAAGGATTTTGGCGCCAAAAAGTCTTGAGCAGGATTGAGCAGGTTTGGAGCTTTTAATGCACTTTGGTGTTTGTGGAGGTGGAAAGTAGTGGGTAGACAGCTGGAGATAGGTGGTGGACACGTGGTGAGAGCAGGTAAGGGAAACCATGGTAGTTTCTGGTTTTGGCGGGGATGTGAGGGAAGATGAACAGTGAGTGGGATTTGACTTTGGTTTTGACCGGTATTAATAAGCTGGGGGTTCATTTGGGGTATTGGCAGGGGTAAAAAGGGATTTGGACTTAGCTCAAGGGTCAAGGGTCAAGTATTTTGGGCTTGGGCTTGTTAATAATACAAGGGCCATTTATGCAATTCGGCCAAACTTAAGGGTTTAAACCTGCCAATATTTCAAAATTAACACAAGGACCAAACCTGCCATTTATGAATAGTACAAAGACCAATTTTGATTATTTTCCATTTTTAAATATCCAAGGACTATTTTTGACAATTTTCAAAGTTTAGGGACTAAAGTTGTAATTTTGCAATTTTAAATTTCAAGGACCAATTTTGACAACTCATGAATCCCTAGGGACTTTAAATAACATTTCTCTTTATTTTGATTTACCAGGGACTATTTTTGACAACTTTTGAAACTTGGAGGACTAAAACTGCCAATTATGCAAACTTGATACGTTTTTCACCTGATTTTGGAATTTTTGCATTTGAAACACATAAAACACTTATTTGTGCTATTTTTATCATTTTGATGCATTTCTGAGTGTTTTCAGATGTTTTTGCAGCTTAAACGGTACAAAAAAGATGAGTATTTAGACACTCATCAGTTGTTCAATTTACTCTTTCACTATTACGCATAACTATTCTCCATTTCATACGCATAGTGTTTGGTAGTTGTTCATCCGATCTCTTCTTATATCTTTCTTATATTGATGCTTGTGTTACTAATATGGTGACCTAACAGTGGTATCAATCGCCAAATAGTTGGGTGAACATATTTTGTTTTTGAAGTTTTTGTGGTCTTCCGCTTCAAAACGTATTTTTTACACTTTTTAATCCAAGATTCTTGTACTTTCAACGTTTTTAGGTGTTAAAATATCTGTTTTTGGCAAAAAGTTTTAAACTTTATGCGTAGATCATTGTTTTTAAGCTTGGTTTTATACGTGGGAGTATATCTACGCATAACGTATTTATAAGCTTTGGATCATCAAGTTTCACATTTTTGTGTTATTTTGGTGATATTGAAGCTATTTCATCACAAAAATCTGGTTTGGAAACATTATTTGGCAGAAATCAGTTTTGGCAAATTTCTACGCGTAAGAAAACCCTATTCTTACGCGTAACTCATCCTTGGATCAATCTTCAGTTTTCGTGGTTTACTCAGTATTTTCTTGCTTGGATAAGCCTGAAAACACTTCAACTTTGGATATCCTTTGCACTAAGATAGTGTAAAAGATCTTTTGGGCAAAACCCTAATCTTACGCATAAGCTCAAACTTATGCGTAGAACTCTTTACGCATAAGATTCATCTTACGCCTAAGCTCTGTCTTACGCATAAGCTAATCCTACACCTAAGCTTTCTACGCTTAACTTTCCGTTTACGCCTAACTTTAGTGTTTCTCAAATCTTACGCGTAAGCTAATCCTACGCGTAACTATTTCTGTTACGCGTAAGTTTGGTGATTTTACGCCTAAGTGTTACCTTGCCTTTACGTGATTTCTAAGCCTAAGGATACTTCATCAACATCATTTCATTCGACTACAAAGATCCATTTAACAACACAAGTTTTCAACATGTCACAACCACCATACTCTAGCTATTTTCCTTACACTTATAATCAACAACAACAACAACAACAACTAAAGCCACAACATCAACAATTTAATCATCAACAACAAATTTATCAACAACAATTTAATCAACAACATACTCCACAACTTGGAGCAATTCCACCACCACAAATGGTTCAACCACCACCTAGTCTTCAAGTACAACCTTACACAAACTTCTACAATCAACATCCATCCAGGAATACTATGAAGGAACTGACATGGTTTGGCAAGATGTGTGAAGCCTTAAGTAGCCAACAATCAATTCATGAAGCTGGCTCACTTGATAGACCTCCAATGCTCACTCCCATAAATTATGATCAATGGGTGATAACGTTCTTTAGGTTTTGTGATCTAAAGAAGCCACATGGAAAGTTTTTAAAGAAGGTCATTATGGAAGGTCCATTTTAGATGCCTACTGTTATCACACCCGCAGATCCAGATGCCAATCCACCAAGAGATGCTGTCACAAACATTGCAACTATCTCAGACCTCACTGGTGATGAACTTCTACATTTTGAAGCCGATGAACTAGCAATGCAATACATCCTTTTGGGACTACCCAATCCGATCCTTCGAAGTGTTGATGCTCAAAAGCCAGCTAAAGCAATGTGGGAACATATTCATCTTCTAATTGAAGGCACAACACTCAATCAGGAAGACATGGAATCCAAAATCTACTTGGCCTATGAACACTTCATGATTGAACCAGGAGAGACATTAGAGTCATATCATCATTGCTTTTCAGACATCATTAATGATTTGGACAAACACAACATCATCATGCCTCGAATTGCTGTCAACACTAAGTTCCTAAGTAGTCTTGGTCCGGAATGGGAGAAGTATGTCATTTTTCTCCGTCAAGCTAAGAATCTTCATCATGCTACATACGGATTGTTGTACGACTATCTAAAGCCTCACCAAAAAGAAGTTGACAAAGAGAGGACTATCCGTGGACTCCCGGCTTCACAGTAACTTCCGGACAATCAACAACTTGCTTTGTGGGCTCAAACTAATCTTCCTCCTCAAACAGCTCCTCAACCCGCTCCTCAACTAACGGCAACCATCACACCATATGATCTGTCACAGCAACAACCTCAACAAAATCAATTGGTTCAATACAACAACAACAATGCTCAAGAACTTTACAGTGAAGCTGATGAGGACTCTGATGCTTTCGATGAATTGCAACAAGGATTTGTTATGATTGCTAAAGCCTTCGGCCGGTATACAAACAAATCTAACAATCGCATTCGTTCCTCATCAAACACAAAGAATCAGGCTGTTATGAACAATGGACGCGTTGAAGTTCAGAATCGTGGTTATGGTCGTCAGAAGGGAGGTGGTCAAGGGTTTAATGCTATTGGAAGGAATAACATGGGTGCTCCGCAAAAACAAAGGGGTCAAGTGGTTGAACAGGGGAATGCTCAGAATGGGGTTAATGGTTTTCGTTGTTATAACTGCAATGAGAAGGGTCACCTGGCTAATACATTTCCTAAGCCGAGAACAAGAGGCAGTGCTTATCACAAAGAGGCGTTGCTCTTGGCTCTCAAGGATGAAGCTGGTGGAAGTCTTACCAACAAGGAACAGAGCTTTATGGCAGATGCATATTCTGATGATGATATGGAGGACTTGCAGGCTAATGCAGCAGTGATGTTGATAGCACAAATGCAAGCTCTACACATGAGTGACACAGGCCCAGTGTATGACACTGATGGCTTGTCTCAGGTATCGGAAAAAAATATACTCATCCCTGATCTGATATCTCCACCAATTTCTCCATCCGACAAGGATCAGAGTGTTCAACATGAGCCATCCACATCTCATTCCGATGATTATCAAATAGATCCCGTAGTTATATTTGACGATCAAGATAACCTTTTGGTTAATATTGATAATCAAGTTGACTCCGTGGTTATATTTGAGGATCTAAATAATGATCATGATGAGACTCACGTTGAACAAGATGAGCTTCTGTCTAATAGAGAAATTGAGCTCCTGACCTTAATTAAAGACCAACACTCTCGTTTGGAAATTTGCACGAAATTAAAAGAGAAAAATGCATTGTTAATCAGGGATAATGAATGCTTAATTCGACAAATCTATTTTTTTAGAACTCAAGAAAAACGTGAAAAAGGTTTTGAAGTCGCTTTTGCTAAATCTCATCAAAACGAAAAATCATTAGAACGACAGATACGTGATCTTGCCGCTTCCAAGAATGCTTTGTTGTCTCAAATAGAACAACTGAAACATGAACATAAACAACAACTTAACACTCTTACTTTGGAAACTCAAAAAGCCAAGGCTGAGTTGTTAACTTGTCAAAAACAGTTCTCTGAGTACAAACAGCATTCCACGAAACGGATAGATAACTATCTTGAAGAAATTGTCGACTTACAACACAAAATCAAAGAGTTTCGAAATGTTGTTTATAAACATGGTGAGTCAATCACAACTATTTAAAAGTTTACTTTTAAACCAAATCCAAATGGATATGGTCCAATGCTTGCTGATTACAAACCTAGGTTTTCAAATAGAGCATTCAAACCAAATCCTGAAGTTTACAGTGCAGAACATAGAATTGATGATTCAATTATGACTGTTGTTGAATATAATCGCATGGAGGAATTAGATGCAGATGACGAGAGTCGGTCAAAAATGAAAAATGTCGTTTATAACAAACCATTTAACTATTCAAAAGCCGTAACTTTTGTCACACAACAAGATACTTATAACAAACCTTTTGTTATCACACCAGTTTCTGAAGTTAGTCCCCAACACAATGATGCACAAATTAATGGTCCGTTACCTTCACTTAGTGAAGTTAAAACAAAAGCCGAGAGTTGTCGCGTTATAAAATACTTTGACACTTTCTTATCTGACCTCAAAATTTTGGAACGTGAGATTCAATTTCATTCTGAAATAAAATTTGAACATTTTCAATCGCCAATGGCGCGAGAACAAAGAGACATTCTTCAGAAAAGACTTTTACCCCATGTCAAAAATTTGAAAACTTGTGCACTATATTGGGAAAGGGATTTTCACAAGGAACTCGGTCTCATGAAAACAGTTTTCGAGAAAACATAAACATCGATTTCAAATACTAAACGTAAAATGAAATTATTGAGAAAAGATGTTGATCGACTCTTGGAAGATGTTATTTATGCTGATATCAATAATCTTGTTTTATTACAATCTGTTGCATATGCATCTGATCATATCTCTGCTGATTCTTTTGATTCTGTTGATATTGTTGAGAATACTGATAACGTGCATCAGATCGAGTCTTTAAAAGTTGAAAATCAACGACTGTTAAACGAACTTTCAAATTCAAAACGTCGTCTTCAATGGTGTCAAAAAGATTGTCAAAATCATGAACTTGCTTTGCAAAACAAAATCCACCAGTTGCAATCGAAAACGTTTAATCCAAAAATTGAGCAACTGGATGATCAAAACGTGTCTTTGAAATGTCAAATCACAAAATATGAACAAGAACTTGCAAAAGTTAAAAAGGAATATGGTGTCATATTTGATTTACTCAAAAAAACTCGTAATGAAGCATCAAATGAACTTGATAATTATCTTGCACACACTAAAGAAGTCATGAATTTTGCTGGAAATCTTCGTTATAAAAATCAAGATTTGGTGCACACTATCATTAACTTAAGGGAGATGTTAGGAAAGTATGAACAAGTTCAGCCTAGCATCATTAAGAGAATTACACCTGTAACACTTAGCAAACGTCAACCTAGAATGCCTACTGACAAAACACAAGTTACTAATGAGTTTCCCTCTACTAAAACAGGAATAGTTGCCTCTTTTCCCAACGTCCGCACTTCCCAGCCTAGGAGCAATACAAGGAAGAATAGGAAGTTGCGACCTAAGAAAAGATCAATAAAGAATGCTGAAGTAGAAGAACACCCTAGGACTTTGAATAAGACTCAAGTTGCACCCACTTTAGATATTGCGTCTGACAAATGTAATGGAAAAAGTGTTGTAACGAATGCTAAACCTTTAAGTACTTTTGATATTCAGTCTGATGCTTCTTGTGTTATTTGTCGTAAAATTATGCTTTCTGATTGTCATGACAAATGTGTTGCTAGAACTATCTTGTCTCGTTTAAGGAATCCTAATAATCGTAATACCTCTAGGCCCACTAATACTTCTAAGTCTGTGCTTGGTAAACCGCCCTCTTTAGATACTAAGAAACGCATTGATGTCCCTGTAGCTCCAGTATCACCTCCAAGGAATGTAGTACCACCTAGTGCATTCACTAAGACTAAAGCTAAGACTACTTGGAGATGGCAGAAATGGATACATAATACACTAGGATTTAAATGGATGCCTAAAGTTATTGATGTGTGTATTTCTACTATAATTGCTTTGGAACCCTCTAACACTTCGGGTTCCACATCTACTTCTATTCCATCTGTGTCGTCTGTGTGTAATGCAGGTGATACAGATCATCCTTTGGATTGTTGATAGCGGATGTTCCCGACACATGACAGGCAATCTTAAACTGTTATCAAACTTTATTGCAAAGTTCATTGGCACTGTCAGATTCGGGAATGATCACTTCGCAGCTATCATGGGCTACGGAGATTATATCAATGGCAATATCGAAATTAGCAGTGTTTATTATGTGGAAGGCCTCGGTCACAATCTCTTTTCAGTCGGTCAATTCTGTGATGGAGATTTGGAAGTTGCTTTTAGGGAGAAAACTTGTTTCATTCGTGATCTACAAGGAAATGATCTTATGTCTGGTTCTCGCAACTCTAGTCTGTACACAATCTCAATGCAAGACATGGTTACTTCATCTCCCATCTGCCTACTTTCAAAGGCAACATCAACAAAATCCTGGCTATGGCACCGTCGTCTCTCACATTTAAACTTTCAAACCATCAACAACCTTGCTCGACACAAACTTGTTGAAGGTCTCCCGAGATTCCGGTATTCCAAAGATCACCTATGCTCAGCTTGTGAACAAGGGAAAAGCACTCGTGCTCATTTTCCTTCAAAGGTGGAACACAACTCTCAACATGTGCTTCATCTTCTTCACATGGATTTGTGTGGCCCGATGCGCGTGCAAACAATTAATGGCAAACGCTACATCTTGGTAATTGTCGATGACTACTCACGATGGACTTGGGTCTACTTTCTTCGAAGTAAAGATCAAGCTCCACAGATGATCATCACCTTTCTCACAAAAATTCAAGTTCAACTCCAGAACACCGTCAGCCAAATCAGAACAGACAAAGGAACTAAATTTGTAAACCAAACTCTTCGAGAATTTTATGAGAAAGTGGGAATTGAGCATCAGACATCTATTGCACGTACACCAGAACAAAACAGAGTTGTTGAAAGACGAAACCGTACATTATTGGAAGCTGCAATAACAATGTTAATCAATGCCAAACTTCCAGATTACTTGTGGGCAGAAGTTGTATCAACTGCATGCTATACTCAAAATCGTTCAATGATTACTAAACGCCACAACAAAACACCTTTTGAGCTTATCAACAACCATAAACCGAATCTTAAACACTTTCATGTATTTGGATCCCTTTGCTACCAAAATAATGATCGTGATGACTTTGGAAAGCTCAAAGCCAAAGCTGACATTGGAGTCTTTATAGGATATTGTGAAAATTCTAAGGGTTTCCGGATCTGGAATCGTCGTACAAAGCAGGTTATGGAAACGATTCATGCTAATTTTGATGAACTTACAGAGATGGCTTCTGAGCATAACAGCTTGGAACCCGGTCACAACCGTTTAAACTTCCCTCAAACCCCATCATCAGCTGAACTAAGCCCCCAACTGTGACAATCCGTACTTTCAGGTCATTTCTCGACACCGTTCATGTCTCATTATTGCAACATTTTAGTAAACTTGGTTTACTTGTTTCAAATTCGCGTAACCTTGGAGGTTTAGCGGCGAATTCATGATCATGACATCACGTACATTTCATATGGACTATGATTAGTCTACATTTCATTGACATCATGTGCATTTCATTAGTCGCTATTTTTAATTATTTATATTTTTAGTGCGCAACTTCCCACTTTACTTTACAGCACGTACTTGATTACTTTACGTGTACTACAGTTACTTTACATCTGATTAGTATCAGGTATACTTTACATGCACTACAGTACTAGTACTTAAGCGGCGATTTGGAGGTTCCAATGCGCTTAAACTTTGTTCATTTGGTTCAAATGATTTTACAACGTTATTACTCTGTACTTGCCACAGCTCTTTACTGGACTTTCATGCCTAACAGTGTCAACCCCCGAATCAAGTCGACTACTACCCCAAACTCCCTTCAAATTTGCCAACACTGGCCCAAGGTTCGACAATACGAGTCTTCGGTAGAGACATTCAAGTAGTTTTAATCGTACTTAGCAAAGGTATTGGACGAAACATGCTGCTAAGGTCTAGGCCTT
Organism: Chrysanthemum seticuspe; assembly: GCA_019973895.1. NCBI lineage: Eukaryota > Viridiplantae > Streptophyta > Magnoliopsida > Asterales > Asteraceae > Chrysanthemum > Chrysanthemum seticuspe. Next base: position 226,754,892 of record BPTQ01000008.1, on the reverse strand, counting down.
TGGGAATCTTAAAAGTGTTATAGGATATTTCTGAGGTTACAGTCGAAACCGAAACTCGAAAGGTTTCAGTAGTGCTAG
>BPTQ01000008.1:226702554-226746525 GCA_019973895.1 Chrysanthemum seticuspe | reverse complement strand
TAAGAGACAGCAAGTATGTTAAATTCATTACATTGCTTAAGTTACCACATATGCCAATTTGAAAGTCCCCATTACTTGAACATGAACCGTTAATCTTAGAGAGCGAGGATGAGTGGATAGATCTATCGAGGGTGACGCCTCCATCCGGGTTGGTGAATCCCAACCAAGTGAACGGATGCATTTCATTTGATTACATTACGGAGTTGTCTGGCAAACACTCTGCAGGGGCATACATTATTGAACAGTCTAGTTTCGGGGTCATGGGCTTAGAGCAATTGTAACATTATTTTTACGTGACTTGATTGTCATGCATGGTCTATACTTGTGTAGTCGTATAAAACATTTACATAAACCTATGATTTCTCACCAACATTATTGTTGACGTTTTTAGCAATGTATTTTCAGGTAACTGAGGCACGTTCTTCATGACATGGTTAGGGACCTATATTTTGAGTCGCGGCGTCGACTTACATTATGTACATTATGGTTTATTTCAAAACATCGTTGGGATTTGTAACATATTTGTATTTTGGCAAACTTGTTAAAACCTTTTGGGACCGATATTGTACTCTGATTATGTTTTATGAAATATCCAACGATGTGTTTTTAAAACGACACTTTAAGTCGTTCAATATAACTGTGATGTGGTGCTATGACAGTCGTTGCCCCCAGGAATTCCATTCCGCTGCAAAACAGGTAAATTGGGGGTGTGACACCAACTTACTCGTCAACAAATGGAAAAGCTATTTACTCCGTTGTTTAGTGATGACATTGATGAACGTGCTCCAAGTGTATCCGCTGTTTCCGCTGCTCAACCTGATCATACTCTTATACCTGATACACCTGCTACAACAACTACTGTTGAAGAAGCACCACCAGTTGACTCTACAACAACAGTTGAACAAACTGCTTCCAACGACACTGAACCAGCTGATGATGTACTTAATGAAGTACCCCTACCTGCATATTTTGATCCAAATGCGTTCTTTAACCCGTTTGCCAATGAAACTGCTGCACCTGATGTCGCGGAATCATCAACAAACCATTTGAATCCTCAAAATCTGCACAATGTATACCAACATCAACCCTCTACACATCGTTGGACAAAAGACCATCCTCTTGAGAACATTATTGGCAACCCGAATCAACCAGTCGTTACAAGACAACGTCATCACACAGATGGTGACCATTGCATTTATGCACTCACTGTCAGCCAATCTGAGCCTAAAAACATTAAAGACGCAATGACAAAAGAACATTGGATTGAATCCATGCAAGAAGAACTCAACCAATTCAAACGTCTACGTCATTGGTCTCAAATGGATTTGGAAGAACAAATTGGATGCTGAAGGGAACGTAATCAGAAATAAGTCACGTCTGGTGGCTAAGGGTTATAGACAGGAAGAGGGTATTGACTTTGAAGAATCATTCGCTCCGGTTGCTCGTCTTGAGGTTGTTCGGATCTTTCTCGCGTTCGCGGCTCATATGAATATAACGGTCTTTCAGATGGACGTCAAAACTGCTTTTCTGAATGGCCAACTGAAAGAAACAGTTTATATCAGCCAGCCAGAAGGATTCGTTGATCCCGAGTTCCCGAACCATGTCTACAAACTGAACAAAGCTCTGTATGGTCTCAAACAAGCTCCTCGGGCGTGGTACGATAAGTTATCATCCTTCCTCATTGCCAATAAATTCACCAAAGGTTCGGTCGATCCTACACTTTTCATACAATATCACGGGGCTCACATCTTAATCGTTCAAATCTATGTGGATGACATCATTTTTGGGTCAACACATCTAAAATACTCAAATGCTTTTGCAAAATTAATGACAAAACATTTTGAAATGTCAATGATGGGTGAACTCACATTATTTCTAGGAATGCAAGTTCATCAATCACCCCGTGGTATTTTCTTGAGTAGGTCCAAATATGCCCTTGAATTGTTAAACAAATTTAGAATGCAAAACTGTGACACCTATGCCACACCAATGGCTCATACCAAGAAGCTAGATGTTGATTTACATGGGAAATTGGTGGACCCTACCAAATACCGTAGTATTATTGGGTCTCTCATGTATCTAACAGCTAGCAGGCATGATATTGTGTTTGCCGTATATCTTTGCTCCCGTTATCAGTCAAGACCAACTGAAACCCACCTCTCAGAGGCTAAAAGAATCCTCCGATACATCAAAGGAACCATTAATTTGGGGATCTGGTATCTGAAGGATTTTGGTTTTGAACTAATAGCTTTTTCAGACGCTGATCACGCAAGGATGCTTAGATTTACGGAAAAGTACTTCAGGAGCACTACAATTTCTTGGTGATAAACTGGTGTCATGGCAATCGAAGAAGCAGGATTGTACATCGCTCTCCTCAACAGAAGCAGAATATGTAGCTATGTCGGCGTGTTGTGCTCAAGTCATTTGGATGAGAACACAACTCAAAGACTATGGTTACGTGTTTGACAAAATCCCGATGTACTGCGACAATCGGAGTGCTATTGCGATCTCGTGCAACTCAGTACAACATTCGAAATCAAAGCACATCGATCTTCGATATCATATCATCAAGGACCACGTGGAACAGGGTATAGTTGAATTATACTTTGTGGGTACAAAATACCAATTGGCAGATCTCCTCACCAAAGCCTTAGCTCCTGCTAGGTTTAATGAGTTGGTCCACCGGATCGGTATGCGGTGTTTGACTCAAGAGGAACTGTATGAAATCTTAAAACATTCTTAAAACCAGTCAAACACCAATACCTCTTTTGTAAATATTTTCCAAAAACAAAATATAAAATTATTAAATCAGATAAAACAACAAAAATATTCTTCTCTATATAGTTCTTTTAACATGGCAAGTACAAATTCTTCCGTCAACACTCAAATCTTTCAAAATTCATTATTTTTTTTCGATCATGTGTTGAGGGGGAGAAAGCAAATATTTTTCAGTTTCATAAAACCTTGTACTTGCATGTTACTTTATCCCGGTTGTTTCTTTAAATGGTGGTCACTTTTCTGGGTTACTGACACTCCTCGGAGTATAATTTATAAAACTTTACTATTTCTTAAGTCGAGGAGGACTGTCGTCAAAATTCTTTCCAAATATCATTCGTTTGGTAACCAAAATGGAAGTTAAAGGCATTGAATGTAAATGGCAAAGGTGGAGGGACTGAAAGTGTCAAAATGTCAAAGTGTTTTTTTAACAAAACTCTCCACCTAACTCATTTATTCACATTTATTACCCAAACCTAACTACATCCTACGCCTATCATACAATCTCCAAATCCGTTTTCTTGATCATCATTTTGTAAGTGATTTCGTAATCTAAACGTGTTTACAAACAATGGTTTTGAATTATATGCAAATCCAACGGCTAAATCTTGTGTTTGGATGATCTTCGTGTTCTACGCGTAAGCATAAGAACACAGGATCATCAGGTGTGAGCTTTTTCATGATATAATGGTGTTAAAATGTTCAAAACTATATACCAAAACCATTTTTATCAATCTAATCCACCCAGAAACACGAATTGTCCATTTTTCAAAATTAGGGTTCATAAGTCGATTTGGGGGTTTTTCATATGTGAGTATTTTTGGTTAAAAATATTGTCATAAGATGTTGTTTACAATGTTAATTGACCATAATCATGCTTGGAATCAACCCAGAAACACTAATTACTCTTTAATTGGAAATTAGGGTTTATGTTCTTAGGAATTGGGTATTTCTTGATTGGCTTAGATTTTGTGTTAAAACTTGGATAAAACGACTCAATAGGCATCTTAAACATCCCAGAACAAGTTTGGTGTTAATGCCATGGTTAAATTTCTTACTCGTAATTCTTAAGCTTTAGGGTTTAGGTTTACGCGTAACAAGTGACTACGCATAACTGTTTGATTGAGTGTTCGTGATTAAAACTGTTAGAGATTGAATGTATAAGTTAATATTGGTGCTATGATGAACTTATTTCAGGTTTATTATGCTTGAACATTCAGAATCAAGGTTATCTGCCATCTACACATAAGGATCATCTTACGCGTAGCATGTTATGCGTAAGAGAAATCTTACGCATAACTTTTACACGTAAGATTCAACATAAGGGACTACGCGTATCCTGTGAAGGATATGCGTAAACAGTGACCTCTACGCATAAGGTTGACTCTTACGAGTAAGCCTTACGCGTAAGGTTCCATATACGCTTACGCGTAAGCGTTACGCATAAGGCACTCTTTTCCTACGCGTAATATTTCTTACGCGTAAGTCAAGAACCTACGCATAAGCTTTCGTTACGCGTATAACACTCCTGTTTATGCGTAAGTTTGCCATTTCTATGCCTAAGCCTAGTTATGACTAACATAATGTCTTTCGATATGTTGGTTCTTTTGGCTAAATATCTTTCAGATCACGACATGGACGCTCAAATGCAGAATGTGGAAGCACCAAATGTTCTCACCGTTGCTGATATCTTCCCTAATGGCTATCCGATGAAGATAGGAAAGAACAACCTTCGTGTTGACTTTGATACCCTCACCTGCTCAGAGTCTTCTTGCTTAATTGCTATGGATATTCTGAAGAATCATCCTTATCAGAACATGCTCTCCAATTCTGCTACAGTGCCTGAGATCTACATTCATCAGTTCTGGAATACAATGCAAAAGATCAAAGGACAAAATGCTGTGACGGTGACGCTCAATGACAAACAAGTCACCATCACACCTGCAGACTTAAGAGCTATTCTTCTCATCCCTGTCATCGAACCACCTAAATACAATGTCGCACCAACTGAAGAGACTGTTCTACAATTCATGATCGACATTGGTTATGACGAAGCTTCAGGAGTAATCACAAAGCATTCATCCGTGGATCTTAAGAATATTCCTCAGCCATGGAGAACTCTCTACATCATCATCACCAAATCTTTTTCTGGACGTGACAGTGGCTTTGAGCATCCCAAGCTCATGGAACTGCAGATCTTTTGGGCTTTGATTAACATGAAACACATTGAAGTTGAAGCTCTAATATGGGACGACATGATGTCTTTCCTCAAAAAGCTTGGCTCCAAGATCCCATATATAAGATATACCAAATTGTTGATCCAAAGAGCACTTGGGTACAATCCTGATATCCCCAAGAGACTCAATGACCCCAACAATCACTCCATGTTGTATGAGCCTACACTCACAGTCAGATTTAAGGACTCTACAACAAAGAAACAAGGTGCAGGGCTGCCAGATCACCTTATAACTGATGATATCAAACAACTGTATTCGTACAAACGATATCTGGTAGCGGTTGAAGATGGTAAAGTAGGTTTTCTCAATGAAAAGTCCGCTGGTACACCTACCAGGAAAACCAGAAGAGGCAGTGCAGGAAGTGTTACAAGCACTGAGAGTCAAAGAAAGTTCCCTAAGAGGAAACTTGGACACAAACGGAAAGTTCCCTCTAAGGAAGCTATTCCTATTCCCAAGCCTGAACCGCAAAGAAAGCTAGTGGATGAAAGCTCTGAGGAAACCGAATTAGATGAAGAGGTCACCTACTCTGAAACTGCAACCTATGTCACTCCAACAGTAGCTAAACCTCCTAGTCCAATAGCTAACCAAGGCAAAGGGAAGACTCCAGTACTTGAGCACTCAGATGAAGAGCCTCTGGATACTGATTACAGGAAGAAGTTCAAAATCATAAGACTCCAACACGTTGCAAAAGAGTTTGAACAGGAACAAATGCGTGGCCCCGGAGGGTCAAGTGGTGGTGTCCAATCTACACCAATTCCTGATGCGGTTAATCAACCCGATAAGGGAATTGGTGCCACCACTCTTGAGCAACAACCGAAGCGCGTAGAGGATTCTATTGATTACGACTTTGAGGAACCTGAAAAGGATAAGACTGGGAAAGAAAAGACTGATGAAGAGGCTGCAGCTCAAAACAAAGCAGAGGAAGAGGCTCGAATTCAAGCTGAAGTAAAGGCTAAATCTGGAAAAGATGACGAAGTGAATTATGATGATTATCTTCTTGATAGTCCTACTCGCTCTAAGGAGAAAACTTCTGAACCTCCTAAGGACCCTGAATCACCTCACGACTCTTCATCATCAGATTCGTCTTCTCACTCTTCACCCCCACCATCCAGAAGATCAACCAGATCCACATCCAAATCTGTAAAGAAGCCAACAGACTCTTGGATATCTCGGGCAAAGACAAGGATTGTTAAAGCTGTCAAGCAAGTACAGAAGAAGGATGTAACCAACAAAAAGTTGAATCAACTCGCTGACAGAATCAACTTTCTTCAAGACGGGATAAACGAATTGTTGACAGAAAGGGAACAAATTCAGAAGTTCATCAAAGGAGATTTCCAAAAGGAATTAGAGAAGACGGCAAGAGAATATACTCACAAGTTTCTTCTCGACACTGTCCCTGGTGTGACTAGAGAAATATTCTCCAAACAACTTACTCCAAACATCGTCACATTGGTTAAACACATAATGGCCAAAGAATCTGATCTTTCTGAAACTGAGTTAATTGCTAAATTGGTGATGCAAATGTCAAAATGATCTGCAACTTTTACTTCGGATGAAGCTAAATTTTTTGAAGGTCTACTAGATTATCAACTCAGATCATCATGCAAGGAATCAACAGATCAACCTAAACGACCAAGAGATGACGATGATACGAACAAGGACTCTGCACCTAAACGTCCAAAGAAGTCTGGAGAACCCTCCTCTGTGCCACCACCACCCCTAAGGACTCCAACAACAAGACGATCTCCTCCACGCTCTTCCGCTGACAAACCTCAGGACTTTGAGTTACCACCCCAGACAGAGAAAACCGGTGATCACTTCGAGTATACTGGTGGTGACGATGAGGAAATCCCTGAGTCCCAACAACAACCCACCTCTCCCGCTTCAACAAAGAAACCATCATCGTCATCAAGGCCAAAGAAAAAGAAGAAGACACCTAAGGCTGATGTTGTCTCATGGCTAGACGAAGACGACACCGAGTATGATTGGTTCTCCACACTTGTTGATGCTACTCCCGCACTAACTGATGATCCAGACATGGTAGAAGGTCATACGTTGGAGCATGCTAAGCTACTGAAAGAAAAGTTCCGTGTGTAGAAGATGACGAAATCAGAGTTGAAACGAATCCAGAATGAAGCATTTCAACTACTCAAAGACAGCTCGGAAAGTGCTATTGAAGTTGAATATCACCTTGAAAATATAGCACGAGCCATGTCTAAGAACATTGATTGGCTCAACCCTGAAGCAAACATCGACTTCACCAGAAGAGACAAGGCTCCATACTACACCGATTGGTCTAAACCTCTACCAACGATTGGTCAACCAGATCAACCTAAGATTCAATTCCGCTACTTCTTCAACAATGACTTGGAATTCCTTCTACACGGTAGCGATGGTTCAAAGAAATACGCTACATCACTTACACTTCCATTCCCAGCAGCCATATACTCCAACTGTATAGCCATCGAGGAAAAGGCTACCCACATGTTTTCCAACAGTGTGGAACAGTATGACATTGATGCAATGTATGGGATTTACCATTGGCTGGAACGCTGAAGAATCTACTACAAAAGCTACCAGGTTTGAAAGTCTCAACATGAAGTGTACAGTGATAAAGGGATCGTTGTTGTTAAGCATGTCACTCTTTCGCCTAAATGGGATTAAACCTTCCTCAAGACTGTCGTGGTCAAAAGACAAGATGAAAGGGACTATGAATTCTGTGAAGCGGAATTTCAGAACTTGTCTCTCAATGACATTGAAGATCTGTATCTTGCCAAGGTACAGGGAAGAATGAGACAATTCTCGACTGAAATTCAACGTGAATACATCAAGTCCCTGCTCATCTTCATCAGAAGCATAGTGATCCAGGAACGTGTAGAAGATTTACAACTTGCTGTTGAATCATATCAGACCCGTGTCAACTTCACTAGACCTCAGCTAGAACTTCCTGACATCAACCATCTTCCACAATACACTCTCGTCAGCAAACCGTTTGGAGTAGTTTACCGCAGTGAACTACAACGCAATTGCTTGATGGCGTGTAGAGATCTTCATAAGTTTGGGGATCACACACTGAAGAAGGTCAGGGACGGCTTGGCTTATAGGTTGAAGGCGATACATGAAGGCATTGGGTCTCCAAAGCGATGGAATTCTCAGAAAAGACGGGATGTGAAGAGGATCATCACTCGTATCGATGAAAGGTTGTACAGAAGGGACCAGTTCAGAACTCTGGAGAGCTTTGTAGGTGATCGTCCCAGGATTACTCTCACAGGCTATCAACGCCCTGTTCGCATTCCTGGTGATATTGCTGGACTACCTGGTACCCTTTAAACTGTTTCAATTTCATACTAATTTGGATGTGTGATTATTTAATGACAATGGCTTGTGCACACATAACAGTGTACAACCCGTTCTTGTAATGAAAGGACCCTGTGGTACGCTTCAGTGCCACAATCCTTATAAAAGGAGCGAAAGCTTCTTACTTTTGAATAAAACCTATTAAACCTTTCACTTTTCAAGGTTTTGCTCAAAAGAACAAGTACTTCCCCTTACGTTTTCAAAACCTCAAAAGTTAGTATTACTTGTTGAGGGGGAGTATTTGCTAAAAACTTTGTTCACAAAATTGTTCTTCGTGATAATCTTCCCACAAAACTCGAAATGGTCATTTTTAATATCAGAACGTTATCAAAAATAACATTTATATGCCATTTTTTAGGGGGAGAAAATTATTGTGATAAGAAATATGTTGATTTGCTACTTGAATCTTCGTGTGATAAGACTTAACCCATGAATTGACGAACTCTGAACTGTCATAAATTGAAAAGATTTGTCTTCCTAGACTTATCCGAGTAGATTGTACCTATTAGAGAAGCTCTTGATAGACATGAACTTTGATGGGTTTAACAACCTTTCGAGGTTTGTTCACACCTTAAAGGTAGTTATAAGAGCTAGTTGTCACCTAAAAGCTAACAATGTAACTATTTAACTATGCAACGTAACCGTGTCTCGCGGGGGATTTTCTATCTTGAGTCGATCAATTCAAAAGTGCGCGCTCTTCTCTCACCGTGCAGATTTCTGTCTAAACACTTAAGCACGTGTGGAGGAGGAGTATTTCTGCTAAAAGATAAAACTCTCACAGTGATACAAAATGTTTTTCATTCACAACACTTTGAGATATTTTCAAGAAAATGGTTTTGTGGCAACATAGGTTAGTCATGGAGTTATAAGGTGACTAAGGTTAGGAATAACCGTCCTATGATCCGCCAGAGCCGGAGGGATCTACCCAAGGACATCACGAATAGTTAGTACTTAGAAGTCCTTAGGTATGATTATAAAAAGGAGAAAATGAGAATCGGAGAAAGAAGGAGTTGAAGAATTAAAAAGAAAAGCAAAGAAAAGGGTGAAAAGAAATAGCCCTCCAGATTATTCAACTTAGGGCAGACACCGGGTTCAATTCATATGCTACTGGTCGTCACTAGATGACACCGGTATTGAAGATAAAAGTCGTCATGGACCCAGTGACACATGCACTAAACCTTTTTAGCCACTCAAGCTTCTCTCAACAGAAGCTTGTTTCATTCTCACAGGGAACCCTACGTAAACTATTGGCTTTCTCTTAGAGATTGCTGGTATTGAAGAAGGAGACCCTCTCCCTAGTCTCCGCTCAGGAAAACCAAAACGCACTATTGAGTCTAGAGCCACGAGATTCATCAAAAGATCTCATAGGAACACTTGACATTTCATCACTTGTCGTTCAACAATAAGAACAAAAGTGGTACGTTATCGAGTCCTACACAGATCCTAGCAATCTGTCGAGAACATTTATGAGAGGTTCACAATTGTGATCCTCAGTGATTGAATGGAAACTCCTGCCAGGGTCAACATCAAACAGTCCTGGCAGCAGGTCACTTCGGTAACTCCCCGTGGATTATGCTTAGTGTGTCTTAAACGGTCTACAGTCGTGAGGTGATGCTTCGGTGTACCTCAGCGACTCATCTAAACTGTAGGTGTACTTCAGTACATCGCGTTATCTCACTTGTGTGACTCCAGTTCAGGAACGGCCTTTGTGAGAATTAGAGTTGTGTTTTCACACTATGCTGATAACACTCTCGAAGTTCAAACTTGTAAGTTCCGGAAACCGCTTATTACTAACCTTTCTTATGCTTTCTTCGTATGGAAGCTCTAGAGCGGACTGATCGTGCAGATTCTTCACATGCTCATACCAACAACATCACTAATGGAAGTTCTCTCAAAAGGCAACACAAAAGTCAGAATGATTCTTCGTCAAGTCAAAGAATCTACAAAGTTTAAAGACTAAGAGAACTTCATCAGCACTGAAATCTAACGTCAAAGAGCATGTGAGCATGATGAAGAAAGACATGGAGACACTGGAGCAGCGAGGCTGACCTGATGCAGACAACAACAACATACTATCACTACCATCACAAAGAACAAAGATCAAAGAACAAAGAAAATGATGACGTCAAAGCAGAACTTGTCAAAGGAAACAATTTCTCTACACTGGGGAGATTGTTCGAATCAAGACAATTCTTCTCACAAGAAAGAAGAATGTCAGAAGACGTCAAAGCTACTATTACATCAACACCTTCACCGTTCACATCATCAATCACTAACACTTAGGGGGAGATTGTTGGAATCACTCCTAAACTAGAATTCAAGTGTTAGTAATTAATATGTAATAGTTAGCTTAATTAGGCCTTTATGTTTGTTATTAAGCTAAGGCTTATGTAGAAGGCCCATAAGCCTTGGTCTAAGTCCAATAAGGAAAGGAAGGGACTAGGAGTGTTGCCCTAGCTCCCTCTCCTATAAATACCTTTGTAATACCCTCACTTGAGGGTTGGTTGTTCAATTTACTCTTTCACTATTACGCATAACTATTCTCCATTTCATACGCATAGTGTTTGGTAGTTGTTCATCCGATCTCTTCTTATCTCTTTCTTATATTGACGCTTATGTTACTAATATGGTGACCTAACACAACTTAAACACTCACCCCCTAATTCTTAAGTTCATCCAAACGGTAGGTGATCAGTTGGTCAAATCGCACAAGTAGAAAGGGTCGTCAGTTGGTCATATCTTACCCTTCCCATCTCAGTCCGCTCACCTAGGGTCAGTTGGTCATATCTCCTAGGCAATTGGCCTCTACCGCCATTCAAAACTACCGAAACAAGGGTAGCTACCAATAAACTATGCATGCATACACTTAGAAATAATTATACAGAAGTAATGTAAACGCAAACAAAACAATCAAGGAATCATAACTAGGCCAGCACCAAGAGGTGCTTAGCCGCTCATATTAACCATACAAATCAATTCAATATTCAAAGTTATGAAATACATGAATTGAAAGTAAAGAAAAGATAAATGGCTAATGCTTATCGTAGGGGAGTGATTTCTCCTTTGGAGACAGCTCCGTATGCTCCTCTAGACCTGCCTTTGGCTTCTTCCCATGTTCTTTGGTTGTGATGTGTGGAATGGGATGCTTTAAAATGCTGGAAATCGTGGGTTATTTATAGGCCAGATCTGGGTTACGGCGTAACTAGAATAAGAGTTAAGCCGTAATCTTCAATTCCTTCATTATTTGCACTAGATCTACTGGTTATGGCATAATCATATGAGTGGTTACACCGTATTCTTCAATTTTACTTGGTTACGCCGTAGTTGGTGGAATAGTTATGGCGTATTTATCAGTGGCGTGGAACCTCATTTGACCTAATAGAGGTACGCCATAGTCCTTGGGGAGAGTTACGCCGTAACCTTCTGATGAGTTGGTTTTTTGAGTCACGCCTTAGTTACGGCGTAATGTGAGAGATGAGTTACGCCGTAACTTCTTCAATATCAGCATACTATGATAAATCATTGATATTTCTCCAATTCCACGTCTCTTTACCTCCAATGCTTGTAATTTACCTGAAAGTGGCAAACAATGAAAAACAAGTGTAAATCCATATAAATGATATAAATTACAAGCATTATCGGGGGAAATTGACACTTAATATTCAGGACTATTTGATGTTATCAACAGTGCAAAACATAAAATTGATGATTCCATTATGAGTGTTGTTGAATATAATCCTGACGAGGAATCAGATGCTGATGCTGAGAGTCGATTAAAAATGGAAAATGTTGAATATAACAAACCATTCGAATACTCAAAAATCATACCTTTTGTTAAACAACAGGATAATACTAACACGCCTTGGGTTATCACACCAATTCCTGAGTCCTATTCTGATATTGGTCCCCTAAACAATGTTGCACAAATAAATGGTCCTTTACCTTCCCTTAGTGAAATAAAACCATTACCCGAAATATGTCAAATTCTTAAATATTTTGTTACATTCATGTCTGACATCAAACTTTTGTAACATGAAATTGAAATTAATTCTGAAATAAAAGCTGAACATTTCCAATCGCCACATGCGCATAATCAAAGAGATATTTTTCAGAAAAGGCTTTTACCCCATATCCAAAATTTACGAATGTGTGCACTATATTGGGAACGGGATCTTCAGAAGGAGATTGGACTTTTGAAAAAAGTTTTTGAGAAAACAGAAACATCGATTTCAAATACTAAACAAAAAAAGAAAATATTAAGAAATCATGTTGATCGACTCTTAGAAGATGTTATCTGTGCTAATACCATAAATGTTTTGTTGTTACATACTATTGCATATGGATTTGATTATATTGCTGTTGATTCTGTTGATAATCTTGAGAATGTCGATAATGTGCCTCAAATCGAGTCTTTGAAAGTTGAAAATGAGCGTTTGTTAAATGAGCTTTCGAATGCAAAACGTCATCTTCAATGGTGTCAACAAGATTGTAAAATCGAGAACTTGCTTTGCAAAACAAAATCAACCAGTTGCGTGCCACACCTTTTGAACCAAATCTTGAACAATTGGATGATGAAAACGTGTCTTTAAAATGTCAAATTTCAAATTATGAACAAGAAATTGCCAAAGTCAAAACTAATATGGTGTCATATGTGATTTGCTCAAAAAGACTCGTGCTAAAGCAAGATTAATGCTTGTGGAAACGTTCGTTCTGAAAATCAAGATTTGTTGCACACTATAATTGAGTTGAAAGAGAAGTTAGGGAAATATGAACAAGATAAATCTAGTAACACAAATGTCCTTGCACCTAGAATGTTTAAAATTGACACTAGGATGCCTAATGACAAACCACAAGATACTAATGTGCTTCCTTCCACTTCTACAGGAGTAGTTGCCTCTAATCCTAGCGTTAGCACTTCACAGCTTAAGAGCAAAAACATGAAGAATAGGAAGTTGCAACGTAAGAGAAGATCAGTAAAGACCTCTGAAGTAGAAGAACACGCTAGGACTTTGAATAAAACTCATGTTGCACCAACTTTAGACATTGCGTTAGACAAATATAATAGAAAAAGTGATGTAATGAATGTTGAATCTTTAAGTACTTTGAATGTTTTGTTTGAAGCATCTTGTATTGGTTGTCGTAAAAGCATGTTCTCTGGTTGTCATGATTAATGTGTTGCTCAATCTATCTTATCTCGTAAGCGGAATAATAGAAATCGGATTACCTCTAGGCCCACTAATGCTTCTAAGTCTGTGCTAGGTAAACCGTCTTCTAGTGTTTCTGCAAATATCATTGATGTACCCATAGAACCCACTTCACCTCCTAGGAAGAGAATATCACACCTAGTGCATTTACAAAGACCAAAGCACAAACTAGTTGGACTTGGCAGAGATGGTTACAAAATACACCAGGATTTAAATGGATTCCTAAAATCATTAACATGTGTGTTTCAACTGTAACTGTAATGGAACCCTCTAACTCTTCGGGTTCCACCTCTACTTCTATTCCACCTGTGTCGTTTGTGTAATGCAAGTGATACAGATCATCCTTTGGATTGTTGATAGCGGATGTTCCCGACACATGACAGTCAATCTCAAACTGTTATCAAACTTTGTCTCAAAGTTCATCGGCACTGTCAGGTTCAGGAATGATCACTTCGCAGCTATCATGAGCTACAAAGACTACATCAATAGGAACATCGAAATTAGCAGGGTTTATTATGAGGAAAGATCGTGCTGACTCTCCTCATGCTCATACCAACAACAACACAAATGAAGTTCTCTCAAAAGGCAACTCAAAGTCAAAATGATTCTTCATCAAAGCTAAAGAATTTACAAAGTTTAAAGACTAGAGAACTACATCACATCTGAAATCCAAAGTCAAAAGGCATGTGAGCATGTTGGAGAAAGACGTGGAGACACCTGAGCAACGTAGCTGACCGGAGGTAGACAATCGCATACTATCACCACATCCACAACAAAGAACAAAGAATAAAGAATACTAAGACGTCAAAGCTGAAAACTTCAAAAGAAACAAGATCCTTATTCTGGGTAGTTCGTTGGAATCAAAGAACTTCTTTTCACTTGAAAGAAGAATGCTAGAAGACGTCAAGCAACCGCTATTACATCATCACCAACAACTCAATGAAGATTTCTGGATTCATCACTAACACTTAGGGGGATTGTTGGAACCACTCCTAATTTGTATTTCAAGTGTTAGTCATTAATATGTAATAGGTTGCTTAATTAGACTTTTATGTTAGTAATTATGACTAGGCTCATGTAGAAAGCCCATGAGCCTATGCAAAAGCCCAATAAGGAAAGGAAGGGACTAGATGTGTTGCCCTAGCTCCCTTCCCCTATAAATACATTGTATCCTCTTATTTGAGAGGTTGGTTGTTCACTCATAATACATTTCCTACGCATAACTTTTCCATATATCATACGTGTTTCTGTTTGTGCGTTCATCCGATCACCTTCATCTATATTTCTTACATATTGATCCTTGTGTTAACTTATGGTGACCTAACAGTTTTGAACCTAAATTCTTTTGGAACCTTAATTATGATACTTTATGACATATATTAACCTAATTTATGTAATCGAACCCTATTACATTAATGAACCACTATAAGTATTTATGAATCAGTTATGATAATGTATGGACTTATAAAATTGACTCATAAGTATTAAATGAACCCTAATTCATGTAGATTCATTAAAGAAGGCGCGCCGTTGTTTCCTTGCATTCATTAATTCATTTGCTTTCCTTTCATTTGCGTTAAGGTATAGATATTCCACCGTTTCTTAGTTAGGGTATCTCATGACTTTATTCCCTGATATTTTCTATTCTGATTTATGATTCATTTGATATTCTTTTGGTTATTCTGTCTGATATGATTCCTTCGTTCTCTTGTGTGACTTCTGCATTTGTTTTAGAACCCTTTAACATCTTGTAATCCATTTTATATTATGACTTTGTATGAAAACCTTTAAAATATATAACTTGATAATGTTTTGAGAAAAAACTATTTTAAAAGATTCCTATTATATGATGTGATACCACTTTTATATGAATGATAAATGAATTTTATAGAAACTGCCTTTGAAAGTATACATATATGGAAATTGCTTTTAAAATAATATTTTTGTGAACACAATATTAAATTATTTTCAGAATTACTTAATCCAGTTGTACTCTAATTTATTTCTTAAAAGATGCTCATGTCATGTTCCTAAATTCGGTTATTTGATATCATTGATCCATATATGCTTTATTATTCATTTGATTATCCTTTCCATGTTATAAACATTTCATATAGCTATTATCTTAGTTGGAAAATCATTAATTGTCCCTCATGCTTATTGTATTCATCATTTGCCTATTTATGTTGCCCATATTTGTTTATTCGTTCAACTAGTGATGGGGGTTCCATGGCCGTTCCGTTGATGCACCAGTGGTATTTGTTAATACAAATAAACCGTTAAGACGTTTGTTTATATTTAACGATCTCGTTAAGTTTTGTTGATAAAAATTATAAAGTTATCATAAGTATAAATCTAAGAATACTTGTTTTGCAAAATATATACATTTGGTTATTTACATAAATGTTGTAATAACAATGTGTTGTAATAAAACATGTAATAGGTTGGGTAATATCCATGACCCATGACCCATACCCATGGAGCAAAATCCATAACCCATGACCTATTGCATGACATAATGCATGAAATCATGTTGGGTATTATTCATGACCCATGACCCAAAGTCCATGACCTATGAGCAAAGACCCATTACCCATTGACTAGGTACATTGTATCTTGTTGGGTGTCCATGATCCAAAGTCCATGACCCATGGTCCTTAACCCATAACCCATAACCGATTTGCAACCCAAAATCCAGACTAAGCTGACCCAGTAGCCGGATCCTTGAAATTGCACTGGCCGGATCACTTAGGTAAGGGATTCGCCGAAACCGTGGAACAGAAGGCACTTTTGCCTATAAATAGTGAGCCATTTCGTCATTGTTCCTCACCCTTCTTCTTACAACTCTCTCATATATTATCTCACTCTCATAACCTCTGATTACTTGATCATTCTTGTAGTTCTTCTCTCTCTTGTTGTGATTCTCATTTAGGTCCTTCACGAAGGCGAGATCACGCTACTCTATAAGTCATCCAAGCAAAGGTTCCTTGATTGATTTTTCCATCCACAAGATTTTAGTAGCATATCTTGTATTTCATATTTCACATATTTGTTGTGTAATAGTTGTGTAAAAGTTTAGTTCTACCTCGTGGAAGAACTCTGTATTTGGCTTTGTAGTGGAAAACGTTTAAGCGACGTTGTGAGGCTTCTCCGTCAATTTGAAGGAGCTTGTTGACATAGTGCTTGAACTCTCAAGTGGGGTACTCGGGGATTGGAGTAGGGCAAGGAAGGTGCCCTTGTAGCTGAACCACTATAAATCACTTGTGTCGCTACTTTATATCCTTTACTTTGCTTGCATTCTTTACTTACTTTATTTATTGTT
The DNA here is from genome assembly GCA_019973895.1 of Chrysanthemum seticuspe. NCBI lineage: Eukaryota > Viridiplantae > Streptophyta > Magnoliopsida > Asterales > Asteraceae > Chrysanthemum > Chrysanthemum seticuspe. The sequence goes on along the minus strand of BPTQ01000008.1, from coordinate 226,729,630 downwards.
TGGTACTATCTATTCATCCACAAGAATTCACATAAGATTGAATCTATACCTTTGAAACTTAAATTAAAATTGGTAAAGCTATTCAACCCCTACTTCTAGTTTTCCACAATTGACATCAAGAGCAAGGTTTTCAAAAAGTTTTAAAGTAAATTGTATTTTAAAAACTTTTCGATCAAAATGAGTTTTGAAAATTATAGAGAAGCGCAATCTATGCAACGACCTCCACTACTTGAAACTAATAATGACGTATGTCACATAGAAAACCTAAACTTTAGTATATTAAGTATAGGTCATATATGTGAAAAAAAGTGCAACGTTCTCTTTAGCAAAACCGGCAGTAAAATCTTGAAAAATGGTATTACTATAGGAAAACGTATTAGAAAACATGGCGTCTACATTATTAAAATCGAAAACGAACCAAAAGAAAAACTTTGTCTCACTTCTATGGATGATAATTTGACCTTATGGCATCGAAGATTGGGTCACGCCAATATGCGACTTCTTCAATCGCTATCATAAAGCAAGTCCATGCTAGTCATAAAGCTAAAAATATGGTTTCTACATCAAAATGTCTAGAATTACTACATATGGATTTATTTGGTCCGTCTGCTATCCAAAGTTACGGAGGTATATAGTGGACGATTACTAGGTACACATGGAATAAATTTTTAAAGAATAAAACTGAAACGTTTGATCACTTCGAAATCTTAAGTAGAAAAATCCAAAGACAACTAGGAAGTCCTATTCGATCCAAACGGTTCATGGTCGGGAATTTGATATTGAAGTGCAATTCAGAGCTTTTTGTGATGCTAATGGTATCAAAATTTCTCGGCTCCTCGCACTCCACAATCAAATGGGGTAATTGAAAGGAAAAATCGAACCCTACAACAAATGAGTCGCACCATGATTAATGATCAATCTATTCCTTGGAAATTTTGGTGCAATGCCGTCGACACATCAACCTATATTCTAAATCGAGTCTTAAATAGACCATTCTTAGTAAAAATCCATATGAGTTGTTACGAGGCAAATAGCCTTCGTTGGAACACTTTCGAGTTTTTGGTAGTAAATGTTTTATACTTAACACAAAAGACTACTTAACTAAATTCGACCCAAGATCAACTAAAGATATTTTCTTAGGATATTCTCCTAATAGTAAAGCATATACTAAATAAAGAAACCATGAAATTCAAAGAATCTTTAAATGTCAAATTTGACGAGAGTCCTCCTAAAACCTCTTTCCCTCTCTTTGACGACGAGTTAATTGAAAGTGAAGTCTTAGAAATAAAAGAAAAAGTAAACAAGGAAGATGGACTATTAAACAAAGAAATTATCAATGTTAAAGAGTCTAAAGATCATCCCATAGTTTTACCAGGGTGAAGCCCTTTTATCCAAAAAAATATCATCCCGTAGAAAAGGTCATAGGAAAATTAAATGAAAGAACTCAAAGGCCTCAAGTTCAAAACCAAGGTAGTCTCTTTTGTTTTATGTCAACTATTGAACCTAAAAACCCTCAAGAAGCTATAAAAGATGAAAGTTTGGTTATGGTTATGCAAGAGGAATTAAATCAGTTTATTTCTAATAACGTTTGGACAATTGTCCCTCCACCTAAAAACTAAACAATAATTGGAAAAAAATGGGTGTATGAAAACAAATTAGATGTAAACAGTGTCGTGTCTAGAAATAAAGCTAGACTTGTTGCTCAAGGATACAACCAACAAGAAGGCATAGACTTTTATGAGACCTATGCTCCCGTAGCTAGATTAAAGTATATAAGAATCCTTCTTGTGTATGCTTGTGCTCATGATCTTAAACTCTTTCAAATGGATATCAAAAGTGTTTTTCTAATGGCTTTATAAATGAAGAGGTTTATGTATCTGAATCTCCGGGTTTTGTAGATTTTGAAAAACCTAATCATGTTTAAAAATTAAAGAAAGCTATATGTAGGACCGTAAAAACATGTGATTTATGTGGTTTTGGGAGGTCTTGGTTGGTGGAAGAAGATGAAGATCTTCATTCTTTAAGAGAGAGAAAGTAGAGAGAGGGAGGATAAAAAAAGGATAACTTTATTAGTTAAACCAAATACTACACTAACCAAATGCTTAACCTCACCCCTCATGGAGAGTCATGAGGGGTTTTTATAGGCTCAACTAACATTTACTTTGCCACTTAAACCATACTAGTCCCTATGGGCAAAGTATACTACGCATCTAGTCGAATTCACGTAAGTGACGTTATCTTTATAAAAAAGCGAGGCTAACACTATATATGGTCTTAAACAAGCCCCAAAGCCTTGGTATGATAGACTCAAAGCATTTTTAATTAAAAAAAACTATACCATGGGGTTAGTTGACAACACACTTTTTACTAAGAAAAAGGAGTCACAAATAATTATTGTCCAAATATACATGGACGATATTATATTCGGATCAACTTGTCAAGACATGTGTGACAATTTCTCAAAAATCATGCATGATGAGTTTGAAATGAGTATGACGGGAGAATTAAGTTTCTTTCTTGGTCTACAAATCAAACAATTAAAAGATGGTATCTTCTTCAACCAATCCAAATACATTAAAGAAATATTAAAGAAATTCGGATTAGAAGAGTCAAAACCAATTAGAAAACCAATGTCCTCCGATACCAAACACACCAAAGATGAAGACGGTAAATCCGTTGACAACACCAAATACCGTGGCATGATTGGTAGTCTTCTATACCTCACTGCTAGTCGGCCGAATATCATGTTTAGCATATGTCTTTGTGCTAGGTTTCAAGAAGACCCTAGAACTTCACACCTAGAAGCCGTCAAAAGAATCTTTAGATATATTATGGGTACAACTCAATTAGGATCATGGTATCTTAAAGGGACGGGGGTAGAAACTATTGTATATGCAGATTCTGACCATGCAGGTGATTACGTTGATCGTAAAAGTACAAGTGGTGTTTTCACCTTTATGGGGTGTTGCTTAACATCTTGGTTTTCAAAGAAGCAAAAGGCATTAGCTATCTCGACAACCTAAGCTGAATATGTCTTCGCCGGCAAAGCATGCCAACAAGCACTATGGATGAAACAAGCGCTAGTTGACTACGATATCTATCTAAGTGATATTGCCATTCTCAGTGACAACAAGGGCGCTATAGATCTTAGCAAAAATCCAATGTTGCATTCTTGTACCAACAGATAGAGATTCGTCATCACTTCTTAAGAGATAATGTTCAAAAAGGGAACATTTCTATTGAGAAAGTGTCATCCTGAAGACAACATAGCCGACATCCACCAAACCATTGAAGCGCGAACTTACTGCGTCTACGCCTTGGTCTTATGGAACAATCGTATTGAAATACTTCTTTCTCTACAAGGTACGTAAACTTGTGCTTTTCTTCTTCTTCTTCTGAGTTTAGAGATTCTATTTCACACAATTCTCAAACAATATGGGGATTTATTTTTTATAATACTAAAAAGTATTTTTCTTCAAGAAAATCTTCAAAATATTTTTTTTAAAATATTTCTCCCCGTATTATTTTGTCTTAAAAAAAGAATTATCACGTCTAGGACAAACACTTTTCTTTTACTCATCGTTAATACGAAGTAAAAACGTTTTTCATTGCATCTCATATGTTTGTTGAATGCTAAAGGGAATACATAATAAATATGTATTCTCGGGTACATTCAAGCAAAGAACAATAAATTAAGGAGTCTTTGGGTTATCTCATGTATACATATACATACGTATTTTTTACTTCTATGTTTATTTTATTTTCCTTAAAGATTCAAGATAACCGAAACTCCACATGGTTTTCGTATAGGCACACACTAGGCACTATCGTTTCTAAAATGATTTTTTTCTACCTAAAACACCAGTTCCCCGGATCCCTGCATTAACGCCGGACGGATCCCTAATGGGACGGATCCGTGGGAACCGGCTAAGAGAAGCTTTTTTAATAACCTCTTTTTAATATTTTGGCTAACAGAAGCTGTTTTCAAATTTCAACATTTTATTTTATCACTACTGAGTATTTTCCTTAATACTTGTGCTCTCATGATCACTTGCTTTAAATTCATATCTAATCATTAGATTATGGTTCATTTTTGTAGTTTTAGCATTCATTAAATGCATTGCTTATCCTATAAATGAGGTTCCAAAATGCTTGCATCTCCATCACCTTCAACCTCACACAACACATCTCATCATGACTTCCAAAAGATCTCCAAACAATGATGAACTTTATAGTGAAAACAACCCTTTTCAAGAAATTCACAACTTTATCCTACCACCTTCCGTAATACCACCACCACCTAAAGCTAGGAAAACCGCTCGGATTAGTATCTGACCATGTTTCTTGGTGAAACCTTTGTCTAATAGCTCCTCACCAACTACTCTCTCACCACCAAATGACTACAATGTAGCACCTCCACCATCTCCTCAAAACTCACCACCACATTCTCCAACCGAGTCTCAAATTGACTCACAAATCACTCTAGCACAACTACTTAGTGTGGAAAATGTAGAGGGGGCGGGGTGAATATGTTTCCGTTTTAAACTTAAAAGTTTTGTATCAAATATAGTATAAACCATAGCATTTGCTAATCTCAACGTGAGGATGCATTTAACGCATTCGGCATGTAAGGCCAACCCCTTAATATCACATAAGATTCGGCAAGATTAATAGTTTTAAATCAAGTTTCACCATTATTAGCCTGGTTTATTTTTCTTGATCAAGCGTGTCATAATATGTAAAGTGTTAAATATAGTTTATGAATATATTAATACTTAAAAGACCAAATATACATCACAATAATAAACATCAACCACATAGACAATCAACAATATAAAGCAAGAATGAAAGTAAAGCGATAAGTAAAAGGATACACAAACCAAAACGGGGATTTATAGTGGTTCGGTCACGAAGCTCCTCTTCGCCCTACTCCACTCCCCGAGTACCCGAATCGAGAGTTACTTCACTAGATCAACAAACTCTATTCTCGGCGGAGAAAACCTTATACAACGTTGCTTACACTTTATTCGGTACAAAGCTAAATATTGAGTCCTTCACAGAAGGTGGAACCAAACCTTATCACTACGTCACCTACACTTTATCTGGTACAAGGCTAGATACCAGGTCCTTCATACAAGGTTGAACCAAACCTTATCATTACGTCTCCTACACTTTATCTGATACAAGGCTAGATATCGGTTTCTATTACAAAGGAGGAACCACTACCCGACCAACACGGCACATCTATGACACCCGTTCTGTTTTGTGGCCCAACATAACAAACCTTTTTTTTATAGCACAAACACATAAACCATCTAATCTAGTTATAGATACAAGAAGATGATACAAGAGAAGATCCAAGACATTGTGTCTAATGGATATGAAAACCTAAACATAACATCAAGAACATAAATCATGATGTAGTTAGTCTTCCATGAATGAAGGATGCAAGATCTCTAGGCTTGCTTTGGAGGATCACTTCGGGAGTATGCTTCCAACAAATGAAAGTTAGAAGCATTTTGATCATATGAGATGAGGGTGTTTTACATGTTTTATACTGATCTAAATATGTTATAAATGGTGGAGAGAATGTTTGTAAAAAGGTGCAAGAAACAAAGAAGAATGGGTTGCTATTTATAGACAAAACAATGTTTCTGCCCAAGGATCCCTTCTGAAAGGGATCCACCTGCCTAACCCAAAAGGATCTGGCAGAACCGGCCATCTAGGTGAAATATGGATTTTGGGTTATGGAATCCGGGTCTGGGTTAATGGGTTATGAACCATGAGTCATGGACTTTGGGTGATGGGTACCCAACAAGATACAATGTATCTAGACAATGGGTTATGGACTTTGGGTCATGGGTCATGGGTCATGGGTTATGGGTTTTACCCAACATGATTTTATGCATGATGTCATGCAATGGGTCATGGGTTATGGATCATGGGTCATGGGCATCGGTTATGGATCATGGTATTTACCTAACATGTTTAGTTTAGTTTATGTATTTTATAAAATGTAAGTAACCAAGATTACTTAAGTGTTTTATAAAAATGGTTTTAGTTTTATATAAACTATTTAACTAAACATGTTTAATGGTTTGTTAGGGGTTTGATCATAACATAACATAACAAACATGTACGAACCTGTGTTGTAGCATACAAGGACTTGAGTCGTCAAGAGGTGTTGAAAGTATGTTGAGACAAAATAATATTACGAGTAACTTATACATTTTACGTTATGTATTACAAGTTACATGTTTGTCATCAACTAAACAAATGAGACTGCATAGATTCAATATCGTAATATTTGCGCTAACAATCTCCCCCTTTTTGATGATGACAAAATATATGTAAACATAATAGATATGTGAAATGGCAAAGTTACTTGTGTCCGTACTTCCTTTACATTACCTTCTCCGTTTACACTCTTCTCCCCCTTTTGTCAAAACAAAAAGGGTGTGTCCTTGGAGTTTAAACTTCATTTCTCCCAAGAATGACGAGCTTGTATGATTGATGCAGGTTTTACTGACAAGGTTTTAATATTTATAATGTCTCGTTATACCTATGGTCTACCCTAATGCACTAACGGGCAGTGTACCCGATCGTGTGTAGTGTAGTATTCGGTAAAATCGAGGTCGTCCCAAGAGCTATGTGATTGGATTCAAATTAAGAATAGGTGTCACAGATTTCAATACGTTTTAAGGTTGAAATGATTAATTAACTACTAAAACAAGAAATGCAAGAAAGCAAATAAAGGCGAGGGTTGTGATCAATACAGGAGAAGTATGCTAACCTAGTTAGTCATCATATCATGTTTAGTTCACGTTTAATTACTTCTAGTTGCTTCAAGTGGGGGTTTAGGTTGCTAGGACAGCATTTGGTCAGTTCGTCCTAACCTATCAGCAAAGGCCTTCCACCGAAGATCAAGCTACTACCCTTGAAAGTCTAATTGTTTTTAGTCCCCTAAGCTGAGTCATTAAGTTCCGCTACATGTAAGATTCATAACAATGAGTGCCCGGGCACTATCATCTTAAACACTCATCGCTAACTTCTTAAGTTCATCCAAACGGTAGGAGATCAGTTGGTCAAATCGCACAAGCAAAGAAGGATCGTCAGTTGGTCAATTCTTACTCTTCCCACTCAGTCTACCTACTTAAGGTCAGTTGGTCATATCTCCTAAGTAACTAGCCACTACCGCCATTCAAAACTACCGAAACAAGGGTAGCTACCAACAAACTATGCATGCATACACTAGAAACAATTATACAAAAGCAATGTAAATATAAACAAAACAATCAAGGAATCATAACTAGGCTAGCACCAGAGGTGCTTAGCCGCTCATATTAACTAAAACAATCGATTCAATGTTTAACATATCGAAATACATGAATTGAAAGTAAAGAAATGATAAATTGATAATGCTTATCGTTAAGGAGTGATTTCTCCCTTGGAGATGGCTCCGTATGCTCCTCGAGATCTGCCTTCAGCCTCGTACCCACGTTCTCTGCTTTTGTGTGTGGAGTGAATGATTAGAAATGCAGAATTTTGGGCGGTAATTATAGGCCAGATCTTGTTACGGTGTAACTTAAGTTGAGAGTTACGCCGTAACATCCATTTCTTCATATTTTGCTCTGGAAAAGCTTGTTACGGCGTAACATCAGGAATGAGTTATGCTGTATCATCAATAAATCATGGTTATGCCGTATTTGTGGAATTAGTTACGGCATAGCTTGCAGCGGTGCAGAATATCATTTGACCTAATTAGTTCCGACGTAATCCAAAGATAGAGTTACGCCGTAAGCTTTAGTTGAGTTGGTTTTCTAAGTCGCACTTCAGTTACGGCGTAAAGTGAGAGAAGAGTTACGCCGTAACATCTTCGAAATAGGCATACTATCATATATCTTCAATAAACTCTCCAAATCCGCGTCTCATTAGCTCCAATGCTCGTACTTTACCTGAAAGTGAAATATAGAGGAAAACAAGTGTAAATCCATATAAATGATATAAAATACGAGCATTATCGGGGGAAATTAACACTTAATATTCAGGACTATTTGATGTTATCAAATATCCCCCACTTGAACTCTACTTTCCCTCAAGTAGACCTTATTAGATAGATTCCTAAAAAGATATCTCCCATTACCTGGAGAATATAAGTTTACAAATCCCTTATGCTAGAATAAAACAAAGCCGAACACCTCACGAAATGGGAACAAAACACTCAAATCTCTCAACTATTCTAAGTGTCAATTTCAGGGTGATCACTCAACGCACAGTCATAGCATGTATTATATCATAAGCTTGGCGGTTACACAAATCTCCACCACTAGAGTTAAGGACTAAACAATTCTCAAAGGCAATATGGGTAGACACGACAAAGGTTAAGGGTAAGTGGTCATTACTAACATGTCACAGCGAAGTGGAAAAAATCAATGATACATGACCAAATCCATGGCCAAGACACCAAAGATTGCTCGCTGCATCACCTAGACACGCTTCATGACTAAAGGGTAGGATAAGACATGGGATAAAATTGGTGTAAAATAAAATCAAGCAAATAGTCTAAATCTATAACCAAGTCGTCACCACTTACCGTTCATCCAAAGTTCAAGTTTCAAAGTCAAGAAACCGGATCATGATAATACTAGGTAGATGTGCCATTAGAGGACGTTATGATGGGAACATTACCAACTCCATTCTTCAAATGTGACCGAGATGGCCTCCTCGATACTAAATCTATAATAAGCTCATAACATAGTGCTTATAACTTCGCACTTTACAATCAAATAACTATAACTACTTTTTTTTTAATCATAACTACTAAACATAACATCCCCCCACTTGAGATGAACAATATGAGAATTTGGGGGGTCTTCAATGATCTTTAAGAATATGTCGTCGATGAAAGCGTGATTCCCAAACCTTTCCACTTAAACCTTGAACTTAGGCAAACAATGACTTCCCAATTACAAATAAAGACTACAGGGTAGGCTAAGGTGTATGGGTCTAACGAAACAATATGATGGGTGAAAAAAATGAAAGGAATGGCTCAGATGGGTGTATCTAGGGGTATCTTGCACTAAAGGTTAGTGCAACAAAGGGTTTAACATGGGGTTCGAGAAGTCAAGGAGACTAATCGATAGACACACAATGATAGGATATTTGGGTGATAATCCTATAATATTGCCTTCTTAAACTAAAAAGTCCAAACACATCGAGCTAACTCAACATACCTCGTCTATGGTTTCGAAATGATGCAAATGCCAAGTTCTAAAGTTTACAAGCTACCGGCACACTCATAATTTGGTGGATTTAGGGTAAATAATTGGAAACGGATAAGGCTAATCTTACCATATAATATCAAGGGTTATAATGCGCTCGGCTAAGGTTTAATCTAGTTAGGTTAAGAAAAACATGTCAAAATTTTAAAAATGGCATAATTTTTCAAAATAAACTAGAAAAACGAGGGCACAATAAAGTTCAAGAGATAATTCTACTCCCGTCCCCCCACTTAAAATGTACAAAGTCCCTTTTGTACTAAACGTTAAATAAAGGTGAAGAGAAAAGTAAATTTAGAGCGAGAACTTCTCTGAAATTTGCTCCAAAAAGAAAGAAGGCTCATGAAAAGAATCGTGCCTTCACATAAGCGTCCAAGAGCAAACTTCAATCCCTGAAATCACACTACCGACAAGCATAATTCTAAAAAATAAAAGAAAAATGAAAAAGAAACCTAACTCACTTTCGTAGGAATCACGGTTCCATTTAGCGTCTGCAACAAGCCTTTTAAACCACTTGGTGTCCCAAGTGGACGAGTGTAGTCTCGTGAGGGCTTACAGGGAACACACCCACAAAGTTCATTTAAAAACTAATACAAGGTTATTGTGTTTAAAAAGAAAGAGTGTTACAGAGGATAGTTATGTCGTAACTCCTATTAGGAGTTACGCCGTAATTAGTGCAAAACCTGGCAGACGCTACAGGAGTGTAGCTACGGTGTAACCATTGCATGGGATTATGCCGTAATTGGTAATGCTCTGAGAAACTACTGTAAAAAGTATGTTACGGTGTAACCATAAGAATGAGTTACGCCGTAACTGTGGACAAATCAGGTCCCCGTTCAGCATGCTGCAGCAACTTTCTCTGTTTTTTTTCAAAAATGGTTAAAAACACAAAACCCAACAGAAATGGAAATAAAACAAATGAGAGGGGTAATTCGGGTTGTCTCCCGAAAGAGCACTTTTCTTTATTTATGAGTCTTTAAGTTAGACTCAAAGCCATGGGGCTTTATGGTGGCCTTTGGACTTGGCCAACTTCTTCCATATCCTTCATCAAATTATGTCTGACCCAACCAACATTTGTAGCGGTGCGGAGATATTCCTTAGTCTCGATCTTCCAAATTTTACAAAACATTTCTATATCATCATCGTCGAACTCGGTACCTTTAAACCATTTATCATCGAGTAAATCTTCCACAAGTACCCGTTTGCATTCCTCTTTCTCATTTCTCGTCAAATCTTCGATATCTTCATCCGTTACTTCACTTATGTCGTTTGGAACTTCTTCGCTCGGGTCTTCTTTACTCATACATCCTTTCCAGATCTTCTCTTTAGTTAACGCATCTGCCTTCCCATATTTGATTTTGACCCAATTTTCGAATCCCAAATTGTCTAGCCAAGGCAACTCTGTTCTTTCCGCATCATTGGTTGAGGTCCATAAGAATTCATCCTCCCCAACTCTCTCTATACTGCTTCCCCCATTACATTTATCATCATAAGGGTTCCAAGATGCCCAAAAAACTTCGCCAGGTGTTTTTATCTTCTTACACCAATGACTTTGAGCTACCTCATCATTGGTGTCGCTTGAGGAATCGTCCATGCAGTAGATATCATCGTTTATGGACTCTTTTTGGAAACAATGCTCCTCATAATCAATCTTGAGCTTTCTTAGAAGATTTGGATTAATTATAGCATCCCCGAATTGTACTGAATACCAATCGTCAAAGGATAAATCTCTGAACTTTTCATTATGTCTTTCAAGCTCATGAGGGCATGTCCATTCATCGTCTTTTATATTACTACTCCCGTTGCAATATTCGCGGAACGGATTTCATGACGGCCATGCTCGTGTGGACTCGTCATCGGTGATAATTATCAGAGTGCAACAGTGCATAATAGGTGGTTCCTCCTCTTTTTTGAATGAGAGCTTTGCCAACCTTTCTTCATCAGTATATGCAGGCCACGTGTATTTGTTATCCTTTACCCCTTCATGATCATCTCCTGCGTCGCAAATTTCGTTACGAGGGTTGCACGAGGCCCAGATTGTACCATTCACTATTAGATATTGGTATTTTTTTACACCAGTGATACTTCCTTTTGGATGGAGATTGAGGGCATTGATTAGTATCTTTTGACCATCTGTTAATAACATGCATCCTTGATTCATCTAACTCGATAAACTTATCAGACCATGTATCCCAGTTACGCCGTAACTCTGAGGGTTGGTTATGGCGTAACTCACTTCCTTCAGACCCATCAGTATCTTTCTCATCAATTGTTCCGCGTTCACTATCTAACCCCTGATTACGCCGTAATTCATCATAAGTGTTACGACGTAACTTCACACTGTCGCTGGAACTTTTAGCAGCATCCGAATTGTTGGTGGTAGAATCAACTTGCAACTTTGCATCTTCTTCAGAAAAAATGGCCTTGCACACCACCATAGGTTTTGTCTCTTCCGGTTTAGTTTTATTTTTCTTTACGTTTTCACTAAGCTTCTCCACCATTGTTTCTAGGTTTTTTAAGGTTGTGTCGTGATTGAAGAGGCTTCTATCTGTGTTTTCCTAGAAATCTTTTAGCCATTCATCTTGTTCTTTTTGTCTTTGGGCTGAGGCTAATTTGTTAATGGTTTCTTCAATGTTGGGCTTTCTTCCTTCATAAGGCCCACGGTTGTAATTTCCAGGAGGTCCTCCACGATAGCCATTACTATTACGATTATCCCCATAAAACGGTCTATTTTCTTCATATTTAGCTTCTTCAACTGTACTATCTTTGTCAATGTGAGGATAATTTTTGGTAAGATGTCCTCCTCCATAGCTTTCGCAACCTACTTGGATGGCATGAACACATTCTCTAAGCTTGAGCATATCCCGACCAAGATTTTCAATTTTTGCTAGTGATTGCGGCAATTCCATCAAGATTTAAGTCGAGGTTTCTCTTGCTTCCTCCATTGTGCCATTTTTGGGAATGAACGGCCATTTTTTGGATGGCTTTAATGGCAAGAGTCGGGGTCATGCTCGGAATTGGTCCTTGGTAGTCCAGCATCTGCCTTGTAGTAACGTTGATACCTTTGTAAAAGATGTTGACCTTTTTGTTGGTTGTTCAGGTCATGAGTTGGACACTTGTAGAGGAGATCGTTGTATCTATCCCAGGATTGATACAACGTTTCATTGTCATCTTGCTTGAAATTATGGATCTCCATGAGCTGATTAGATATCTTTGACGGAGGACAATATCTTTGGATGAAGTGCTTTTTTAGTAGAGCCCATGTATCAACTGCCCCGGGGTCAATATTTCGATCCATCTTCTTGCTCCCCCAGTAAGAGTCATGGGGAACACTCGTAGCATAACAGCGTCATGAGACACACCAGGAATGTTGAAAAGGCTTGCAATGTACAAGACATTATCGACGTACTCATACGCATCTTCGTCCCTATTTCCTGAAAAAGGGTTAGCAAGCTCCTTCATAAACTGATCCATAATCTCGAAACGGACATTAGCTCCAATCGCCGGTCTTACGAGTCCTGGCCCTTGTTCTTCTCTTGTCAATGCCAAATATTCCTCAAGAGTGAGGTCATCAATGTTAACAACTTTCATGGTACCTGAAACTTGAAAAGAAATCGTGAGAAATAGAGAAAATTTTAAAATAAAACGAAAATGAAAGACTTAACGAAAATCCTAATATAACTCCCCGGAACCGGCGCCAAAAACTTGATGCAGGTTTTACTGACCAGGTTTTAATATTTTTAATGTCTCATTATACCTATGGTCTACCCTAATGCAATAACAGGCAGTGTACCCGATCGTGTGTAGTGTAGTATTCGATAAAACTGAGGTCGTCCCAAGAGCTATGTGAGCGGATTCTAATTAAGTCTAGGTGTCACAGATTTAATAGGTTTTAAGGTTGAAATGATTAATTAACTACTAAAACAAGAAATGCAAGAAATCAAATAAAGGCGAGGGTTGTGATCAATAGAGGAGAAGTGTGCTAACCTAGTTAGTCATCCTATCATGTTAAGTTCACGTTTAATTACTTCCAATTGCTTCAAGTGGGGGTTTAGGTCGCCAGGACAACATTTGGTCAGTTCGTCCTAACCTATCAGCAAAGGCCTTCCACCGGAGATCAAGCTACTACCCTTGAAAGTCCAGTTGTTTTTAGTCCCCTAAGCTGAGTCATTAAGTTCCGCTACATGCAAGATTCATAACAATGAGTGCCCGGGCGCTAGCATCTTAAACACTCATCCCTAACTTCTTAAGTTCATCCAAATGCTAGGTGATCAGTTGGTCAAATCGCACAAGCAAAGAAGGGTCGTCAGTTGGTCAATTCTTACCCTTCCCACTCAGTCTACCTACTTAAGGTCTCTTGGTCATATCTCCTAAGTTACTAGCCACTACCGCCATTCAAAACTACTGAAACAAGGGTAGCTACCAACAAACTATGCATGCATACACTAGAAACAATTATACGGAAGCAATGTAAACATAAATAAAATCAAGGAATCATAAGTAGGCTAGCACCAGAGGTGCTTAGCCACTCATATTAACTAAAACATTCGATTCAATGTTTAACATATCGAAATACATGAATTGAAAGTAAAAAAATGATAAATTACTAATGCTTATCGTTAGGGAGTGATTTCTCCCTTGGAGATGGCTCCGTATGCTCCTCGAGATCTGCCTTCAGCCTCCTACCCACATTATCTGCTTTTGTGTGTGGATTGAATGATTAGAATAAACAAATCATGGTTACGGCGTAACTTAAGTTAAGAGTTACGCCGTAACATCCATTTCTTCGTATTTTGCTCTAGAAAAGCTGATGACGGCGTAACATCAGGAATGAGTTACGTCGTATCATAAATAAATCATGGTTACGCCGTATTTTTGGAATTAGTTACGGCGTAGCTTGCAGCGGCACAGAACATCATTTGACCTAATTAGTTACGGCGTAATCCAAAGATAGAGATACGCCGTAAGCTTCAGTTGAGTTGGTTTTCTGAGTCGCGCTTATGTTATGGCGTATAGTGAGAGAAGAGTTACGCCGTAACATCTTCCAAATAGGCATACTATCATATATCTTCAATAAACTCTCCAAATCCGCGTCTCATTAGCTCCAATGCTCGTAATTTACCTGAAAGTGAAATATAGAGGAAAACAAGCGTAAATCCATATAAATGATATAAAATACTAGCATTATCGGGGGAAATTGACACTTAATATTCAGGACTATTTGATGTTATCAATCATCCCTAGTGAAGTGAAATGGAAAACACCTTATTGTTCCCATTGTTGTACCCAATTTGCACACCATGCCAATACCTTCAACACAAAACACTAATAGAGGAAGAGAAGAATTATCAACAAGATTTACTTCAGTGGTCTTGATGATGACAAAGCTTAGCAACTCATGACCTTGAGCTTTCACGTCTTCAAGAGGTTGTGATCTAGCCTTTAAGAGGAACCTAGAGAAACACACAAAGAAAAAAAATACATAGAAAGATCATTTGAATTATAACCATTGTTGCCAACGGATTAATGGGTCAAATTTTGAGGCTAAACCTACATCAAGGTTAGTGTTATGAAATGAAATAAAAAAATATATGATGAGAAAGAAATATCCCTTTTGTCAAAACACAAAGGAATTTTGAAGAATGAATTTGTACAAACTCCTCTTTGACGGTTGCTCCCCCTTGTTAAGGGCATCAAGTATTTTAGGAAGGCTAAGATGAAAGTATTGCAAAATTTGCAATGTATTTCCTTTGATGAAAGCTCCCCTTTATTAAGGGCGTCAAGTGCTCCTAGTGTGTTTTGAAAATATACAAAACAAAAAATTAGTGAAAAAATATATTCATCCTTGGACGAGTAAGTCATATGATGCACTTTGTAGATGCTTGACGGAAGCTCCCCCTTGCTCTAGGGCGTCAAGAAGAACCTACAAGAAAAATAGGTAAACCTTGTTCAGAGACAAGTGTACCATATACAAAACCATGTATATGAGTAAACCTACAAAGAAAAAATTAGTGTAAAATTTCGTCCATAGACGAGAATCCCATACACATCAAAGTGTATATATATGAACCTACAAAGAGAGCATTAGTGTCAAAAAGAGAATAATTGTACTACTTGCATCATCGTGGTTGGTTTAGAGGTTGTAAGGTTGTAAGGTTGTTCAAGGTAAGAAAAGCAATTTATTTGGTGATGAGACGCATTTCATTACGAAATTCACTTGGCTTTTGAAAACATAGATATTTGTGGAGGATGGTTGAGCGACCATAAATTGTAGTGGTACTGAGACACTTGTAGGATGTGGTTGACACAAGTAGGTTGTGGTTGACACAAGTAGGATGCGGTAGAACATGAAACGTACTTCATCGCGTAGTTCATGAACTAGACCTTGGACATGGTGATAATGATGGCAATTATCATCATGACTTGGAGGTATGGAAGTTGTGGTAGAGGTGATGAGAGGTCAAGTTTACTAGGTAAGAAAGTGACTCAAGCATAGCAAGGGATAGTGATGAAAGGTATCAAGGTAACTCTTTTGTTGACTCGATTGATGACTCAATAAAGGATTTTTAACTAAGATTGACCTTGTTGGTTAATCAAGTACTTGAGGTGGTAGACATGATGAATTTGTGAGTAGTGACAGAAGTGGAGGAAGATGGTGAGGATGATGCAAGATGAGGAATATGAAAAATGTGTGAATGAGCACAACTTGACTTGATAATGAAATCGACCATTTTCAACCTACATAAATCCAAATGAGTTAGTACAAAAGGAAAACAATTATAAAATTGGAGAAATTGTTTAGTTAATATCATGGAGACAAAAGAGAACACATGAATAGTCACATACATGGAACTCATTTATAAGCATAAAGTTTCTTCTTCCATAAAAATTGATAATCCTATGTGTTGAGAAAGTGTTTGAGTGAAAAAATTGAATTTGAAATTATTATCTCAAGAGATAATATAGCTACTGTTTGCTCAATTCCACCGGTTCCCTCACTAGAGGGATCCGGCTAGCAGATGAGGTGAAAAGGTGATTGGGTTCTAGCAAGGTCTAGTACCTACATATCCTAAGTTAGTCAGTCCATTAAGGTGTCTTACATGGCATGAGAAGTAAGTGGTCAAGACTAATGAGTGGGTTTGTCAATAATGACTTTTATGGGGAAAATGGAGTTTTAGAAACACAAATGAGTAATCATGGATGACACTAAGTGTTTTGAGGATGGTGAATGGTTATAGGAACCAGATGGTGGTTAAAAGAAAATTTAGAAAATTTCTTAAAAATTATAAGAAATGAAAAACAAGATTTTAGAGCATTTTAAGGTTAAAATGAGTAAAATCTATTTGTTAAAAATGAGATAAATATAAGAATGGATTGTTTAAGGTGAGATATGTAATGTGGAAATATTAGGGCGGAAAGATGGTATGTTTTGAAGTGATGAAAAATCAAAAAAACCTTAAATGTGATCCTAAGTCATCCATGAATGAATGTGGGATCTACTGAGCCTAAGGACAACTTAAGTTATCCTAATATATCATATTCAACTAGTCTAATAAGTTCTGGAAGGTGAAGGTGATGATAAGAGGCATAAAACTAGGTTTTGTCCACCCGAATCCTTCCCACAAGGGATCCGGCCAGTTATAACTGGGGACCCGGCTACTGAAACAAAAATCTTCATAGTAAGGTCATAAAACGCAACTTAGTTATCAAATTTCAAAACTAATGTTTTCTACAGCAAGCATACATGTATACAAGTTAAGCATAGCAAGAAGAGAATGTAGAAATAACATATAGGCAATCAAATAAGATCGAGCTCACAAATAACACATAGGTTTAGCAAACTTAACAAGCACTCTCAAAACAGATTTTTGGGCTAGATTAGTAAATCATTTGCACTAACAATGATGTGCAAGGTATGTGTCTCAAAAGAAAAGAGCACATGATGGTGTTCAAGACAAAAGAGTTATGAGGTGCTAGTTTAGGACAATCTAGACTACATTTAGATCCAGAAGGTGGACTTGTTGTTTGTGGAGATGAAGGAGTTATGTTTAGAATAGTAAGTGTTGGATTTAGAAAGGCTTGAATCAAGTATAGTTCTGTGAGTTGGTTTTAGCTAAGAGATGTTGACCTATGTGTTGGTATTGAAGAGTAAGAAACACATGTATATGCATCCTTAAGAAAGTGAATTATTTAGAAGGTTGTTTTGGTCAACGGAAGCAATGAACTATGTATAGTCATTACAGATGGTGATTAGCAAATAATGAACTTCATCCATGAAGTCATGTAGCTCTTCTCGATCAAAGCAAGATAATCGCTTGATGAGGCAAGTGGTTGTGATTGAATAACAAAAGAAAAATAAATTTTAACAACTTGTTTGATTAGTAATCCTAAGACAACGCAAAGTATTTCCATTGTAAACTTACTTTAGGAAAACATAGGAGTAGAGATTTCTCACGTGAGAGAATGAATATGATACTATTACTAGCGGTGCTCAATTACAGCTAAATACGACCATTTTTACGGGTTATTCCACATACCCAACTTCTCTTAAGGAAGCAATTCAACCATTAGGTCAAATTGAGTTTCTAGTACAATAAGTTCTTCAGTATTCATTCTCAAGTTAGGAAAATTTATCTACAATGGCCTATCGAAGAGTAATAATGATGATACTTTACTTCATTTTATTAATATTATTTCTGATGAAAATGCATAACAACTAAGGTGACGAAGGTGTCATTTAGCTCTTCTTAATCAAAGCAAGATAATCGCTTGATGAGGAAAGTGGTTATTGATACGCTTACGCAGCGCGTTCGGGGTCAAAGGAACTTCCTTTTCGTCGAGCAAGTTTTTCAACACCCTAGGCAGTGAACCTAATCGTTGTAGTGTAGTATTAGGGTAAGCCACGGGAATTGATATCGTTCTCTAGGGGAATAGGAATGCTAGTGAGAAGTTACTACGCTAAGGTTGGGGTTGAGGAAGATTATTTTTTATCTTTTTATGTTTTTTTTAGAAAAGGAAAAGTACGAATCTCGGGGTTTGGATTTGGGGGGTTTTGGTATTTCTACCGATTACTCTATTATTATCTAATTATCTAAACTAAGGTGGTGGTAGTCTATGTCTAATTATTGTGTGCTCGTATGATAGTTTAAAGATGTGTTTACTTAGGTTTTATTACTCCTTAATTATCTCCTATTGGTGGTTGAATTGTCACGTCCTTATTCCTAATTGCGTTGTGTGTCTAAAGTTGTAGGGTATGCGTTTCTCCCTAAGTCTTTGAAGTTACCAAAGGGTCTCGTCTACAAAACCCACTAGGGATGATAAACTCTAACTCTAAGGCCTCTTTGGATAGTTTAGCTTACAACAACTCAAAGTGCTATAACCTAAGGTTCACAAAGATTAATCAAGCATTAAGTACACAACGAATGACCTATCGCATTACTAGATCATTAATCAACTAAGATAAGAAACAACCAATCAATATTCAATAATTAAGTTTCATATTCCCTAAGCAAACACACAAGTAAATTAGCCGGACATGGAGAACATGCAAGCATACACACAAATAATTGAAGACATAATTAAATTAATGAAGTAAACAACTTATCTTGGTGTAAGATAGGGTTTAGAACCCTAAAATACGACCTTGGTTCGGTTTAGGTTTTACTCCAAAAGTTTACCCAAAAGACTACTCTCTAAAACTGAAAAATTCGGATTCTATATATAAGATTACATGTGCGACGGCGTCACCTTATGATTTGTGACGCCGTCGTGTCGCCGTCATTAGGGTTTTGTCTTGGCCAAGTTAATCTTGCGACGGCGTCACCTTATGCTTGTGACGCGGTCCTCTTTAGCTTCTGACCCCGTCTGGATTGAATCTAGGCCGTCTGAGTTGCGACGGCCTACTCTTTTAAAGCCCGATGCCGTCCTTCAAAACTAGCAATTTCTCTTCTGAGCTGTCACAAATTCCTCCGACGGCGTCGCAGATTAAGCAGTGACGCCGTCCCCTTGTAATTTAGCAGCTTGAGTGTCTCGATTCTTGACTTTGGCCATTTTCTTCATATATCCGCGCCTTTTCATCCAAATAAGTGCCATTACAACAGTTTGCCTTCAAGAGACCTTAAAAGTGAAAAGGAACGATATTAAGCAATAACGGATACAAAAGTGATCAAATAAGGGCTTAAACGACCCCTCAAAAAGGTACATTTTAAAACCTTATCAAATATCCCTACACTTGGTATTTGCTTGTCCTCAAGCAAATGTGCTTTTAGCCAATTAATTTATAAGTTAGGGGTCATGAAGCATTGGTTTAAAACAGTCCACAACACATATAAGCCCCGCAAAAGTCATAACAAGCACGAAAATTACATACTAACACCTCGCATGGGGTGCTTGGATACTCACATCTCTCTGGTGTATATGAAATATAACAAATTGGAAATGGAAGATAAACACTCATTAACCGGTCCTAGTACATAGATTACCATAGGCTTGAGAATAGATCAAACCTCCATTGCTTTGGCGTAAGCACCTAGGAAAGACTATCAAAGAGGTCTTTAAAGGGTTGTAACGTTAGGCTTACGGTAGGGAAACAAAGGGTTTGGTGGGATAGGTTTTTTAGTGGTGGCAAGTCAAAAATCTCAATGTTACATGCATACGAAGAATGGCGTTGGTAAGCCAAGACTCGATACTCTAAATCCTAGATAACTGAAATAAACAAACATAAATTTAAAGATAGATGTAGGATGGTAGCCCGTATGTTTTTATTTTATTTTTTTTTAACACTCTATTTTTTTTTCTTTTTCTATTTTTTTCGATTTTTTTTTTTTTTTTTTTTATTATTTTTTTTATACACTTTTACTCTACCATCCTCTACGATAACATCAAAATGATAGGGGTTTATAGCACATCCCTACACTTGAGTTTTTATTACTCTAACACTAATATGACCCGAATTGAAAAGATCAAAACACTTGGAGTACGTTATTACGCAAATAAGGGAATTGGCGTTCCCTTTTAGTCATTTGAAACTTTAACTTTTCCCATGAGTCCCAATCGTCCCAAAACTGTGTACAAAGGATATGACTCAACTTAGCAACTCATGCAAGCAACTAGATAATTGAACTAAGGGTTTTGGGTGATAACAATAATGCACTAAAAGTGAGTGCATACAAGGTAGGCTAAGGCGATTTGGGTGTACATTTGGGGGTGGGGTGTAAACAATGCTCTTCATTGATATTCCGTAAAAACCGAAACATCACGAGAACCGCGAAAAGGATAGGCTCTGAGGGTTTAACTAGGGGTATCGTGTACTAAAGATGAGTACAACGCAAGGGTGTGGGGGAATTACTCAACCGATGTGGAAGTAGTAATTATATTACGGGTATCAAACAAGGGTTATTGTAATGCCTCTTATCATTTAGTTATTCCTAACTACACAAGTGTAGTCTTACTAGCGATCTCGGGATGCATCACAAAACAAGTTCTAGAATCTAATATACTACCGGTTCACACTCTAAGCATTAAAGATGAATGCTTTAATTCCTACTAATCTAAGGGCGATCCTCACATTTTTGGTGGAATTTAAGTGGTAAAGGGTTTTGTGCTAGTCATATAACTTCCTATCCGTGAGACGCTTTTGTTAAGACTAATGGCCCACTCTATATATTATGAAAAATTTTAAATTTGGTGCCAAAATTACCCTAACCGACATTTTCTCATGGTTTATTACGCAAATGCAATTGGACAAAGCAAATAATCAAGGATAAGCATAGTTTCAAAGTTCCCGTTTTATTTTCCCTCCCTACACTTAAACTGAACATTGTCCCCAATGTTCCCCGAAAGTATCAAAGTTATGATAAAAGAAGGTAATCAAAAACGAAAGAAACTAATACTCCCCTGATTAGCTCGGTAGGATCCGTGTGTGAAGTAGTGGTTAAATCCTTTCCAAGAAGAATGTATGCGTGAAAAGCTCCTTCCAACTTTATGTATCTTCTTCTTGATAAACAAAACCTGCACACTTGAAGAAAACAAACGAAACCTTCGCGTAAAATCGGCGGTAAGAATATAATGCTTGTGGAATGGATGTTTACAGAATTTCTAAGAAAATTAAGACCTGGAAAATTCCAAAAATTTTAAGTAGCTCAGAAAACGAGAATAAGTAATCTGATGTTTTTACTCCTTCCTGACGCCGTCAGGTTGCAATCCTGATGCCGTCAGGTTATCCTGACAAAAACTGGTCTGCGATTTTCTGGAAAAAATTCTGGAAAAATTACATCTTTAGAATCTGGAAAAAATATTTCTGCAAAACATCCATTATGACTCGATACAAGCATTTGACTCGAACAAACATGCAAATATATCTTTTAATTAATTGTTATTCTCATGTTCACGTTTCTTATGAAAACGTGTGTAATCCTCCCTACACTTATCCTTTATGTAAAATACCTTTATATGCAATTAAGACGAGGTTAAAAACAAAAGAAAGCATTTTTACAAATTTAAACATGAGATTAAACAATCAATAAAATATATATGACACAAACAAGCAAACAATTAAACATGGGTTGCCTCCCACGAAGCGCTTTTCTTTATTTAAGAGTCTTGTAGCTAGACTCGTAGTCGTGTCCCTACGTACCGATATAAGTAAGCTTGTCCTTAACAATGTCATAAGGATCAAACTTATCATTTAGGTCCCTAGTAGTACGTTCGGTTCGATACGCCTTTTCAAACTTTTCTCCATCGGGATCATAGATTGTTATCCTAATGTGCCATTCTCCATTTCCATTACTAGGCGGTCTACTCCAATCCCACTTATGTTTAGGCTTCTCAATTTTCCACCTATTCATAACGAGGTTGACGGGCAAACTTCCTAAGAACTCGGTCATCTTCCTAAATACTAAAGCGTCTTCGAACGGGTTTACTTCCATGTCTCTAGCCATCTCTTTTTCATGGAAAGTTGCTTTGCTAGCAAAGGCATCATCTAAATAGAAAGGTCGTTGGGGGCCTATGAGGTTTTTATCAATCCAAGGTCCATATCTAGAAGGTGTTCTATCCATCCTAATCTCATGTGGAATTTCCTCCTCTTTGTAGTATGTATGCCTTTTGACATCGTAAATCGACCTAGCACTACCTTCTCCTACCACTATCTTGGACATCTTACAATCAATGATGGCACTAGCGGTAGCTAAGAATCCTCTTCCTACAAGTAATGGGCATGTCGGGTCCTTATTCATGTCAAGCACATGGAAATCGGCCAGAAGAGTTAACTCTCCTACGTGTACTACCATGTCTTTTTGTGACAACCCGTACTTTCAGGTCATTTCTTGACACGGTTCATGTCTCATTATTTCAACATTTATAGTAAACTTGGTTTACTTGGTTCAAATTCGCGTAACCTTGAAGGTTTAGCGGCAAATTCATGATCATGACATCACGTACATTTCATATGGACTAAGATTAGTCTACATTTCATCGACATCATGTGCATCTCATTAGTACATTCACGACATTTCATTTCACCTTCAACGCGTAATTTTTATTTAATAATCTTTATCGCGTGAGTTATTATTTTAATATTTAACCCGTTATTTTCAAAAATGATCCCGATGTATTTTTAAACTTACATTTAGTTTATAAAAACTATATTTTTAGTTTTCCTAGTGTTTCAAATTTATTTGGTATATAAATCGTAAAAGTTAAATTATTACGTCGTTTTCTTAAAAATTATACGATAATTATTTTATCACCCAAATCTCACAAGAAAAGTATTTTTACAATTTTTATCATCTCATTACATTATATTTTGACCTAATAAAAACTTACTTGCACCAAGTATTACCAATTACTACACAAGTTAATAATAATTATACTTTACTTACACTTTTTATCAAATTATACACAAATATATATTTATACACAATATTTTAGAAAAAAAAAATAATAAATGTCTAGTCCCTCCCCCCTTGGCCGACCAAGGGGGAGGGTTGTCAATTAATATGGCATGGTTGCCATTGATTGAATTAAATGTTACTTACATATATGTCTATCTCTATTATTACTTTCTCACATTCATCCTCAATTCTCAAAGTGTTAAACAAAAAGCTTCTCTCTTTTCTTTGGCTTCTCCAAAACCGGCCATACATCAAGGTTCAAAAGGGATCAAAATTTTTGCAAGATCAAGCCATTTACAATCTAGTTATATCCTTTATATGGTTTTGAAATAAAAACCAAGGATATTTAAGTTTAATCCTTGTTACTTTCACCTCATCATAATCACTAGTAAGCATATTTCTTCCATTTTCAAGTTTCCTTATCATTTCATATGCTTCTTTTCATTTTTGGAGATAATATGCATGATATGTGATTTATACCATTTTATTTCATGATTTTTGAGTTATATATACATATTGGTCATCCTATAATTATTCCCATGGTATTCTTTGGTCTTGATGGTGATTAGGAACCCATGACACCCTAAGAAGGTGTATGGTAGGATTAGATTAGCTTTGGAGTTGATTTGAAGGGATTAGAATAGGTTTTGTCCGAGAAAAACTATTTTCGATAACTATATAATTAGGTTCTGTCCTTAATTCGAATTTCTGGAAAAACCTACTGTTGGTACGAAACTTTGGCCTTGATATTTAGAAAATATACTTTAAAACGAATACGTGGCCTTTTGAACGGATAAAAACGGACTTATAACGAAGAAGTTATGGATTTTTAAAGTTTGACGACGAAACGTATTATTTTCAGAAAATTCAGCTTTGCTGTTTTTATTTGTTCGGGTCAAAAACGAGCCTTAAGCTTCACAAATTATTTCGACTTCTCAAAAATATATTAGTTTACTTTGATACGAAGCTAAGGACGTATTATATGTAGAAAACGGATTTAAAACGACAAAGATATGCACGTTTTCATAAAGTTGCCGTAACTATTATTTTCTGAAAAACTATATTATTCTTACGATACAAGTATTTTAGTAGCTGTAACGACCATGTTTGCGGCAGTTTTTAACCATGATGTGAAACTTTTTAGAACGAAATGTCTTCTAGTAAAATCAAGTTCATCGGCCATATTTTTCAAAACAAAAAGCCGTTTGTAAAGCGGAGTTATAATAAATTAATTACGGATGTTCAAACTTGGCCGAAACTCATTTTCTGCACACAATTAGCAAAAACCACCATCTTTAGCCCTTGATATCTTTATGATCGAGACCTTTTGAACGAAAACTCCTGAACTGAAACTTCTAGATATCGATACAAACTTTCCAAAACCGTCGAGTTCGTTCTCTAACGATCGACGTACACCGTTTTACGACTAGTTTTCCAAAGCCATTTTTGTTAATTTCATGAAAATTCCGACGACATTGTTTTGCGTCGAAAAGTGGTAATTTCACCAAAAAATCATTATAAAACCATTATAGGATGACATTTTGACGTAAAAACATGTAAAGTCATTTTTGAAGGGTCAAGACGTCAAACGAGCATTTTTCGACGAAAAGTAATATTTTCAAAACCCGCAAATGGTATAAATAACATACGAAATGCATGCATAACATTACATTGCAACACATGACATATCATATCATTCGTAATAGGTCCCGGTTGACGCATTACATTATACCTCAGTTTACTCACTCTTGTCATCTCATCAGTTTACCAAGTGAGTTTCATAGCCCCTGCTTTTACTTCTTTTCATAACTGTTTTGGGGGAGATACATGCTCATTTATTTTTCACAAGTACTTTAGATTTTTAAGACTAAATGCTACCATGACTACCATTGTTTCTAAATCAAAGGTTATACTATATCAATTGTTCTTGTTTGCGTGCAATGGTTCTACGTCGTATAACGTTCTAAATCAGTTGACTACTGATACATTGGGTCTAGTTCTATTGATTAAGTGCTATTGTTCTACGTCGAGTTTGGTACTATTGTGAATTCATTTGACATCATATGTTTGAACATAAACTCTACATATTCTGGCAGTGGGTTGTGAACACACAGGTTGCAAGTTTTGTATGGGCGGAACTTGGAACTGAGTGGATTTACAATGCCTTTGCTGCATAAACGATTTTTGGAAGGCTTTACATTTCAAAACAAACTCTATGAACTCACTCAACCTTTGTGTTGACACTTTTAGCATGTTTTTATCTCAGGTTTCTAAGGCATTCACTTCATGGTATGCATTTGGACACATCATGGAGTCGCGATGACGACGCGTCTCACTTGGGTTTTACGTACTTTAAAACATCGTTTGAATTGTATCAAACTTATTTCCGCACAAGTTGATTTTCATTTGGGACCTACTTTGTAAACTCTGATTATTTTATTAAATCAAACGATGTATTTTCCAAACGACACTTTAGGTCGTTCAATATAACTGTGATTGTGATGCTATGACAGTCAATCCCCAGGAATTCCATTCCGCTGCAAAACAGGTAAATTTGGGGGTGTGACAGATTGGCATCAGAGCTTCGGTTATAGAGAACTAGGTTGCATCATTGACCCTAGACTATAACTACATTATCATAGCATCTCATCATTTCATCATAAGTGCATGTTCACTTTACATGCGGTTTATACGTACACTTTTCGAGTTATTTACATTCATTTCATATCGATTGTCACATGGATGCCCTTAAACGCCCATTCCATTATTCTTTCTTCATACTCTAATGTGGAGAATTCCTTGTCAGTCCCTATCACAATTTCCACATCAATCGACTCATCACCGATAACGTCGAATGCCGAGATGAACCTTTAAATAGGGCGAAGTCACGTTCACTCTTTTGTTTCACCACTAACATGTCGAGTTACACTTTATTCACACATTAAGTCACTAAACCATCATACATTTGAAGCACTTACGACATCTCATAACCCATTTCTTAGGAAACCGTCGATCATTTTGAAAAATAACTTCAAACTTATCATTCTTATCACATTTCTTTAGAGCGTTTATTATTAACATCGGATTTTGCTACGTCTCACATTTCCTCTTGTTTTGAAGAAGATATGGCACCGAAGAAAGCCACAGCTGAAATGACACAAGCGGCTATTCAAAAGTTAGTAAGGGATAGTGTAGCATAGGCATTAAGGATTGAAAGGGAAACGGTGACTGCTGCTGCTGCCGAGGCCGTGGCTGCTGCTAAAGCCGCAAAACTTGCTGCTGCTGCTGCAGTAAATGCAGGAGGGTCCGGGGTTAAAAGATGTTCGTACAAAGATTTCAAAAGTGGCGAACCCACCAAGTTTAGAGGGACGGAAGGAGCTACAGCAATGGTACGATGGTTTGAAAAGTTGGAATCCGTGTTTTTGCTTTGTAACTGTCCGGATGATAGTAAGGTCAAATTTGCTAAGATTTGAACCACCCAAGCGGTGAAAACTTTAGAAACATGCTTGTAGAAAATTGGGGCCTGGGAGGACGTAAATGACGTCGTCGTCGTCGTTCAAAACGCCGAAATCGTCGTCGGTGCCGGAGCCGTCGTCGTCGTCAGTGGCAAAGGGAAAGTTAGGAATTACGGATACGATGTGATAGGGAATGATTGAAAACTTATCGGCGAACACAGTAAAGTCGACACCGAAAGAAGCCACGGTATAGAAGAAGTTTTGTTCTCCTTTACACTCTGCATCGTTTTAGGCTACAATTATTATTTGCGAGATTTCTTTACACTATTCTTACTATTCAAACTTCAATAAAAAGTTTTACTAGCTGCCAAAGGATTCTTTACCCAATACTCTACAGCATTCACGAAGTTTACATACTACCAAATCACTGAATTACACACTTATTTCACATTGA
>BPTQ01000008.1:226651995-226699935 GCA_019973895.1 Chrysanthemum seticuspe | reverse complement strand
TGAATTTTTCAAAACAAAAAGCCGTTTGTAAAGCGGAGTTATAATAAATTAATTACGGATGTTCAAACTTGGCCGAAACTCATTTTCTGCACACAATTAGCAAAAACCACCATCTTTAGCCCTTGATATCTTTATGATCGAGACCTTTTGAACGAAAACTCCTGAACTGAAACTTCTAGATATCGATACAAACTTTCCAAAACCGTCGAGTTCGTTCTCTAACGATCGACGTACACCGTTTTACGACTAGTTTTCCAAAGCCATTTTTGTTAATTTCATGAAAATTCCGACGACATTGTTTTGCGTCGAAAAGTGGTAATTTCACCAAAAATCATTATAAAACCATTATAGGATGACATTTTGACGTAAAAACATGTAAAGTCATTTTTGAAGGGTCAAGACGTCAAACGAGCATTTTTCGACGAAAAGTAATATTTTCAAAACCCGCAAATGGTATAAATAACATACGAAATGCATGCATAACATTACATTGCAACACATGACATATCATATCATTCGTAATAGGTCCCGGTTGACGCATTACATTATACCTCAGTGTACTCACTCTTGTCATCTCATCAGTTTACCAAGTGAGTTTCATAGCCCCTGCTTTTACTTGTTTTCATAACTGTTTTGGGGGAGATACATGCTCATTTATTTTTCACAAGTACTTTAGATTTTTAAGACTAAATGCTACCATGACTACCATTGTTTCTAAATCAAAGGTTATACTATATCAATTGTTCTTGTTTGCGTGCAATGGTTCTACGTCGTATAACGTTCTAAATCAGTTGACTACTGATACATTGGGTCTAGTTCTATTGATTAAGTGCTATTGTTCTACGTCGAGTTTGGTACTATTGTGAATTCATTTGACATCATATGTTTGAACATAAACTCTACATATTCTGGCAGTGGGTTGTGAACACACAGGTTGCAAGTTTTGTATGGGCGGAACTTGGAACTGAGTGGATTTACAATGCCTTTGCTGCATAAACGATTTTTGGAAGGCTTTACATTTCAAAACAAACTCTATGAACTCACTCAACCTTTGTGTTGACACTTTTAGCATGTTTTTATCTCAGGTTTCTAAGTCATTCACTTCATGGTATGCATTTGGACACATCATGGAGTCGCGATGACGACGCGTCTCACTTGGGTTTTACGTACTTTAAAACATCGTTTGAACTGTATCAAACTTATT
Source organism: Chrysanthemum seticuspe (assembly GCA_019973895.1). NCBI lineage: Eukaryota > Viridiplantae > Streptophyta > Magnoliopsida > Asterales > Asteraceae > Chrysanthemum > Chrysanthemum seticuspe. The sequence goes on along the minus strand of BPTQ01000008.1, from coordinate 226,698,731 downwards.
TCCGCACAAGTTGATTTTCATTTGGGACCTACTTTGTAAACTCTGATTATTTTATTAAATCAAACGATGTATTTTCCAAACGACACTTTAGGTCGTTCAATATAACTGTGATTGTGATGCTATGACAGTCAATCCCCAGGAATTCCATTCCGCTGCAAAACAGGTAAATTTGGGGGTGTGACACTTTTATTATCCCTACTGTATATGAAACACTACCGTCTGCTAGACCTAAAATGGTTTCCGTTGGTTCTATTTTACCTAGGTTAAGGCTTCTATGGAGGGACAACGGAACAAGATTGATGCATGATCCTAAGTCGGCTAGAGCATTGAGAGGTTTGGAAGTTCCAAGCCTACACGGAAGAGTAAATAGCCCTGGATCGTCTAACTTCTTAGGTAGATTATTTCGCACAAAGGCGGACCCATGTTTTCCATGTTTAAGTTCTAACTCATATTTTTCTTTCAAAGCATTATAATAAGGTGCATGAGCTAAGACTTCAAGAACCGGTGTTTCATGATGGAGTTCCTTGTACTCCTCCTATAGATTGGGTTTGGGTTCTTGGTTGACGGGTTTTTCAAGAGTAGGTTCTACCAATGGTGCAGGGCCTTGGTACCTAAATTTGGATTGCTTAGAACCCTTGTTGATAGCATTCACCGAGTGAACCGTTGGGTGTGAGGGACATGGATGTGTACTCTCCCAAGGTGAACAAGAACATGAAGTCGACGAAATCGAATTTACTTTTGGGTTCTTTATGGTATCACTTGGAAGTGCTCCAATTTCTCGTTCATTGAAGGCTTTTAAGAGTGCATCAAGCTTGTTTGTCATCTCGCCTTTCTTTCGCTTAAAATCGGCTTCAAGCTTAGTCAATCGAGTCTCTTGAGATGACATGAATCTAGATGCAATTGCCTCAAGATTAGTGGGGTTCCCGGTGTTTAGAGAGTTGAACCTATTAGGTGGACTAGATGAGCTTTGGGGTGTACTTGAGTTTTGATTCCACTTAAGGTTAGGGTGATTTCTCCATGAGGGGTTGTAAGAGTTTCCTAAGTTGTTTTGTTCGGGCTTGAAAGTGTACCACTTCTCTCCCGCTCCGTCGGTATGCGTGGAGGCGTAGTCCGCAAAAGCTTGTTCGAGGAGTCTTGTGCAATCACGAGTGTCATGGGGACCACTGCATAATTCACAAGGTATAGTGATTTTATTCACTTGATGTGAAGACTTAGGATTTTTGTAGGAGCTCATGAGGAATTTTACTTGATCTTTAAGTTTAAGCATCCTACGGTCGGAAGGTTGTGAGTCAATTGGAGGCAAGGAGATTGCCTTAACGGTTTTGGGCAACTCACGGGGGTCATTCCAACTTTCGTTGTCATAGAGAGCAAGGTCCTCTATTATACCCCATGATTCTTCCGCGGTGAGATCACTAAGTTTTCCACCGGCCGCTTGGTTAATGGATCACTTAGTGGGGAAGTTGACATGATCATAAAAGATTTGGACTTGGAGCCAAAGATCAATGCCGTGATGAGGGACTTTATGGAGTAAGTCCTTGAATCGAGTCCATGCTTCGTAGAGAGATTCACCTTGACGTTGTTGGAACATCAAGATGTCATTCCTAAGTTTTGTGGTTCTCCCCGGTGGGAAAAATTAAGCAAGGAAACGAGTGGTGAGATCATCCCAACTTGAGATGGAGCCGGCGGGAAGTCGCTCAAGCCAATTACTAGCTTGGTCCCATAGAGAGAATTGGAAGAGACGCAGACGCGTGGTCTCCCGAGTAGTAGCATCAAGGTCAATAGAATCGACAATTTTAAGGAAGTCCTTAAGATGTTGATTAGGATCTTCGGAACGAAGTCCATGGAATGCACATCCATTTTGCACCAACCGGATGGTGTCGGTTCGCAGGGCTGTAATTTGGGCTTGGTCGGGAAGCTCAATGGTGTTCCTATAGCCTTGGTGGCTAGGTCTCGAGTATTCACCAAGAGTATGGTCTCTTGGCGGGACAATGATTTGAGGGGGGTTTTCATCTTCCATGATGAAAAGTGATGGGGTTACGAACAAAGGTCACGAAGAAGGGGGATAGACTAAAAGAAAGCTAAAAATGAGAAAAAAAAGTTTACTTGATAGGAATCAAGCAAAGAAACCTAAACGAGGTGGACTACTAACTAGCTATTCTATTCCCCGGCAGTGGCGCCAAAAACTTGATACGCTTACGTAGCGCGTTCGGGGTCAAAGGAACTTCCTTTTCGTCGAGCAAGTTTTTCAACACCCTAGGCAGTGAACCTAATCGTTGTAGTGTAGTATTAGGGTAAGCCACGGGAATTGATATCGTTCTCTAGGGGAATAGTAATGCTAGTGAGAAGTTACTACGCTAAGGTTGGGGTTGAGGAAGATTATTTTTTATCTTTTTATGTTTTTTTTAGAAAAGGAAAAGTACGAATCTCGGGGTTTGGATTTGTGGGGTTTTGGTATTTCTACCGATTACTCTATTATTATCTAATTATCTAAACTAAGGTGGTGGTAGTCTATGTCTAATTATTGTGTTCTCGTATGATAGTTTAAAGACGTGTTTACTTAGGTTTTACTACTCCTTAATTATCTCCTATTGGTGGTTGAATTGTCACGTCCTTATTCCTAATTGCGTTGTGTGTCTAAAGTTGTAGGGTATGCGTTTCTCCCTAAGTCTTTGAAGTTACCAAAGGGTCTCGTCTACAAAACCCACTAGGGATGATAAACTCTAACTCTAAGGCCTCTTTGGATAGTTTAGCTTACAACAACTCAAAGTGCTATAACCTAAGGTTCACAAAGATTAATCAAGCATTAAGTACACAACGAATGACCTATCGCATTACTAGATCATTAATCAACTAAGATAAGAAACAACCAATCAATATTCAATAATTAAGTTTCATATTCCCTAAGCAAACACACAAGTAAATTAGCCGGACATGGAGAACATGCAAGCATACACACAAATAATTGAAGACATAATTAAATTAATGAAGTAAACAACTTATCTTGGTGTAAGATAGGGTTTAGAACCCTAAAATACGACCTTGGTTCGGTTTAGGTTTTACTGCAAAAGTTTACCCAAAAGACTACTCTCTAAAACTGAAAAATTCGGATTCTATATATAAGATTACATGTGCGACGGCGTCACCTTATGATTTGTGACGCCGTCGTGTCGTCGTCATTAGGGTTTCGTCTTGGCCAAGTTAATCTTGCGACGGCGTCACCTTATGCTTGTGACGCCGTCCTCTTTAGCTTCTGACGCCGTCTGGATTGAATCTAGGCCGTCTGAGTTGCGACGGCCTACTCTTTTAAAGCCCGACGCCGTCCTTCAAAACTAGCAATTTCTCTTCTGAGCCGTCACAAATTCCTCCGACGGCGTCGCAGATTAAGCAGTGACGCCGTCCCCTTGTAATTTAGCAGCTTGAGTGTCTCGATTCTAGACTTTGGCCATTTTCTTCATATATCCGCGCCTTTTCGTCCAAATATATAGAAAAGTGATCAAATAAGGGATACAAAAGTGATCAAATTCGGAATGATATTAAGCAATAACGGATACAAAAGTGATCAAATAAGGGCTTAAACGACCCCTCAAAAATGTACATTTTAAAACCTTATCAGTTATTATTGACTAACAAAAGAAAAATCAATTTTCAACTTGTTTGATTAGTAATCCTAAGAAAACGCAAAGTATTTTCATTGTAAACTTACTTCAGGAAAACACAGGAGTATAGATTTCTCAAGTGAGAGAATGAATATGAGACTATTACTAGCGGTGCTCAATTACGGCTAAACACGACCATTTTTACGGGTGATTCTACATACCCAAATTCTCTCAAGGAAGAAATTCAACCGTTAGGTCAAATTGATTTATATTCCTACAATGGCCTATCAAAGAGTCACAATGCCTAACAATTAAGGTGACGAAGGTGTCATGTTTAAAATTTAGAGAGGTCCATATGAAAAAAAATGATTGGATGAGCGAGTTCAACATATGTTGTTGGAAAGCTCGAGTTTGGATTTTTGGATATGACCACTTATATTTGCGTTGCAAAATAATTTACTTGAGTATCTCAGATAAAATAATCATGTTGTCAATCTTACTATAAAGCTTGGAAAGCGATCATGGAAAAGAAAAAAGGAAAGTACATCATCAACGCAAGTGTAGGTTATGATCCGATGTACTCAGAAAGCACACAAGAAAAGATGATATCAAGAAATCATATAAGCACATAATACACTTATGTTGCACACATGACAAACTCAACAAGAAGTCATTTATAATATTACATGTTTTAAACATTATTCAACTTATATGACTTATCTAAGCATTTAAAATAACTTTTTTGACACAACTAGATGTTATCCCAAACACTCCTTCGAATAGGACATTGATTAGTAAAAGATTGCTAAATTGACAAACAATAGAAAGAATAGCAAGGTGAGAAAATCACATATGTTACTCAAATAAACAAGCACAAAAACTATTTGAGATAAACAAATTATCAAGTAATGCCAGGTAAGGCAATTAATCATTTAGCATAGCATACAAAAGTTCTTTTCATTGCTTTATGTTAAATATAAACATGTATACCAAGCTGGATTAGTTTCTTTTAAATTTATGAATATGACCAAAACCATAGTTTCAAAAGAAAAGATATTGTTATTCAAAGACGGACACATCCGTCACCAATAAGACCAAAAGTTTGTGCAAAAGTTATGACCAAAAATGAATTTCTATTATAAATCAATGATTCTACAAATTTTTGTTTTGAATCACTTTATCATATCATTTTTATATTAAAGTATACTCAAATACCTTTCAAACGATAGGTGGCACGACTTCTACGGACTTAGGGTTAATTAGTTATGAATTTTTGAAATTTAACCAAAGTTGTCCTCTGCACCGATGGATCCGCCGGATCCCTTCCAAAAGGGATCCGGCCTTTGATAACAAAGGGATCCGTGGATCTGACAGAGATTTACAAAAATATATATTTTGACCCGACAAAAAGCTTTAACCTTTTTAGACTTTTTAGTGAAGTTATATTACCCATTTTAATCATTGTTCAAGCTTAAGTAACAAGACATCTAACAACAAAACTTCAAAAAAAATTCAACAAAACACTTTTCATATTATGCTTAACTTCACCAAAACTTTGATACAAGGACCTTACTCGTTTTGAAACCATTTGTTTTAAATACTAAAGCCAACCCGCTCTAATACCAATTGTGGAAAACGTAGAGGATGGATGAATACATTTATGATTCAAACTTAAAACTTTTGTATCAAATATAGTATAAACCATTGAATTTGATAATCTCGACGCGAGGATACATTTAACGCATTACGGCGTGTAAGGCCAACCCCTTAATATCACATAAGATTCCGCAATATTAATGGTTTATTATAAATCAAGTTTCACCATTATTGTTCGATTTATTTTTCTTGATCAAGCGTGTCATAATATGTAAAGTGTTAAATATAGTTTATGACTATACAAATACTTAAAAAACCAAGTATACATCACAATCATAAACATCAACCACATAGAAAATCAACAATATAAAGCAAGAATAAAAGTAAAGTGATAAGTAAAAGGATACACATGGCCAGACACTGTAGGTCCGGTCCCCTTGTTGTGGCGCAAACCGCACAAGGAGCGGACTGGAAGGCCACTGTCACCTATTTTGGATGTGGAAAGAAAAGGCATTTAGAGAATGAATGCCGAGAGCCTTGGGTCAGAGGAAAGCCCGAGAATGGAGGAGGTTTGGTAAACCGAGGTGTGGGAAGTAATGGGCATAACCCTGTGAATCGAGGGACTGAAGGGAACCAGGGAAACCAGGGTGCTGGAAATCAACAGAGAGAAATGGGAGCAGTGCGAGTGTACGTCATTGGGAAGGAAGTCAAGGAGGACCCGAACGTATTTACGGGTACGTTCCTTCTCAATAACGACTATGCTTCCATACTGTCTGATATCGGTTCCGATATGAGTTTCGTATCCACCGCCTTTATGACATTACTATGAATTGCCCGACAACTTTAGGATTAAGTTATGATGTGGAGTTAGCTAATAGGAACAGGGAAAGGACAGACACTATAGTCCGAAGTTGCACACTAAGTTTCCTAGACCACATCATTTAGCATAGACCTTTTGCCAATCACCTTAGGAAGTTTCGATGTCATCATCGAAATGGATTCGCTGTCGAGGAACGGTGCATACATCATCTACGATGAGAAGATTGTGCGTGTGCCGTATGGCAGAAAAGTCTTGAGCATACAAGGAGATCGGAACGACTGTGGTGGTCCCTACCAGTTGAGCATCATCTCTTGTATTAAGGCACAAAAGTACATCGACAGAGGAGGTTGTCTTTTCTTGGTTCAAATTTCTGAAAAGAAAAGCGAGAAGAAGAGTGACAGACACCTTAAGGATGTACCCGTCATTCTAGATTTTCTGAATGTGTTTCCCGACGATCTGCCAGGGATTCCACCTATCCGACGAGTGGAATTCTAAATCAAGTTGATACCTGGTGCTGCACCTGTAGCCCGGGCAGCCTATCGACTTGCTCCAAGAGAGTTGGAGGAACTGTCTAGGAAGCTGGCAAAGTTATTAGATAAAGGATTCATTCGACCAAGTTCGTCACCATGGGGAGCCCCTGTACTGTTCGTGAAGAAGAAGGATGGATCGTTCCGTATGTGCATTGACTATAGGGATTTGAATAAGTTGACGGTGAAGAACCAATACCCACTACCTGGATAGATGACCTATTCGACCAACTTCAAGGATCTAGTAACTTTTCTAAGATCGACTTACGATCCGGGTATCACCAGCTTAGAGTTCGAGAGGAAGATATCCCGAAGACAGCATTCAGAACTTGTTATGGGCGCTATGAATTCCATGTGATGTCGTTTGGTTTGACCAACGCGCCCGCGGTATTCATGGACCTCATGAACCAAGTATGTAAGCCTTATCTGGATAAGTTTGTGATAGTATTCATAGATGACATCTTGATATATTCCAAGAGTAAGAAGGAGAATGAAGAGCATTTGAGGCTCATCTTGGATTTGTTAAGGCAAGAACAGCTGTACGCCAAATTCTCTAAGTGTGAATTTTTTATTCCGACCGTACAATTCTTAGGCCACGTAATAGATAATCGAGGAGTTCACATTGACCCAACTAATATTGAGGCCATTAAGGATTGGGCCGCCCATAAAACCCCATCGGAAGTTCGCCAGTTTCTAGGTCTAGCAGGCTATTACAGGAAGTTCATTGAGGGATTCTCCAAAATAGCTAAGTCGCTGACCAAACTGACGTAGAAGGATGTTAAATACGAATGGGGAGAGAAGGAAGAAGAGGCATTCCAACTACTGAAGGAGAAGTTGTGTAGTGCACCCATCCTAGCCCTGCCTGAAGGAAGCGAAGATTTTGTCGTATACTGCGACGCCTCGCATAAAGGCTTAGGAGTTGTTCTGATGCAATGCGAGAAGGTGATAGCATATGCCTCCCAACAGCTTAAGAAGCATGAGAAGAACTACACCACCCTTGATTTGGAGTTAGGTGTTGTAGTGTTTACCCTTAGGATTTGGAGACATTACCTGTATGGTACTAAGTGTGTAGTGTATACCGACCATAAGAGTCTGCAACACATCTTAGACCAAAAGGAGTTGAACATGAGGCAGCACCACTAGTTGGAATTATTTAGTGATTACGATTGTGAGATTCGTTATCATCCGGGTAAGGCCAATGTCGTTGAAGATGCCCTCAGCTGAAAGGAGAACATTCCGCCGTTACTCATTCGATCCTTAGGAATGACAATTAGTTCACCTCTACCGTCTCAAATCTTAGTCGCTCAAGCCGAGGTGTTGACGAAAGAGAATCGTCCATCTGAGAACCTTCATGGAATGGTAGAAAATGAAAACGGCTTCTTGAAGCGTTCTGACGAAACCCTATGCTTTCGAGACAGAAGCTGGATACCATTTCATGGAGGAATTTGTGAATTGATTATGCACGAGTTGCATAAATCAAAATACTCTATTCATCCCAGAGCCGATAAAATGTATCATGACCTAAAGAAACTCTACTGGTGGCCGAACATGAAAGCCGACATAGCTCTGTATGTCAGTACGTTCCTGACATTTCCAAGGTAAAGGCCGAACACCAGAAACCCTCATGATTACTAGTTTAATCCGAACTCCCTGTCTGGAAATAGGAGCGAATCACCATGGACTTCATCACCAAATTACCAAGATCAGTTAGCAGTTGTGACGCTATATGTGTAATTGTGGATCACTTACCCAAATATGCTCACTCTTTGGCCATTTGCGAAGTCGATAGTATCGACAAGCTCGCTCAGTTGTATTTCAAAGAGATAGTATCTCGTCATGGCATTCCTATATCTATCATTTCTGACCGAGATAGCCGTTTCACGTCAAAATTCTGGCAATCCCTACAAACAGCTTTAGGAATGAAACTTGATATGAGCACTGGTTATCATCCTCAAACTAACGTTCAGAGTGAAAGGACCATTCAAACCTTAGAAGATATGCTTCGTGCCTGTGTCATTGATTTCGTAAAAGACTGGGAGAAATACCTACCTTTGGCCGAATTCTCCTACAACAATAGTTATCATACTAGCATTAAGGTTGCACCATTTGATCCGTTGTATGGCCGAAAATGCCGTTCTTCGATCTATTGGGCGGAAGTTGGCGACAGCCAGCTTACTTGTCCCAAACTCATTCTAGAAACCACTGAGAAAAAAAGTTCAAATCCGTAATAGTTTTCAAGCTGCACGTGATAGAGAAAAGAGCTACGTCGATAGGAGACGTAAGCCCTTAGAGTCTCAAGTGGGAGACCGAGTCATGTTGAAGGTTTCCCCTTGGAAATGGGTGATACGCTTCGGCAAATGTGGAAAACTCAACCCTCGATACATTGGTCCCTTTCCGATCCTGGAAAGAATCGGACCAGTAGCTTACAGACTTGAGCCACCTTAGGAGTTGAGCAGTGTACACGATGTCTTTCACGTCAGTAATCTTAAGAAATGCCATTTCGAGGAAAACCTATTCGTGCCTATGAGAGATATCTGAATCGATGAGCGTCTGAATTTCGTTGAGGAGCCAATTGAGATCATGGATCGTGAGGTGAAGCTGCTGAAGCATAGCTGTATCCCGATCATCAAAGTTCGTTGGAATTCCCATCATGGACCAGAGTTCACTTGGGAACGTGATGACGTGTTCTGAAAGAAGTATCCTAAACTCTTTTTGTCATCGAGCAACTAGGATTGAAACCCAGGACGGGTTTCTTCTGAGGCTGGGAGGTTGTGACAACTGGCAATTAGGGAGCCCTATTAGGTAACTGCATTACGCTAGTTAGACCGACTAGTTTGCCTTTAGGAGCTATTCCGATTAGTCATGACTTATTTTGGTATCGTTTATTGGTTTTTAAGATTTATTTTATTATCGTATGAGTTATGGTTTGTGTGACAACTCGTAAATTCCTTGATGCGTCATAATTTGAGAAATATCGATTAGAGCCATCGTTTTAACTAATTTGAGATACGAGTCGTATTATATACCATTTCTATTGCAAATAATATTCTAAGAACATTGGCGTCATTCCCGTGTCATGAATCATTCGTTTACTAGGCTAAACGAGTCTCGAACCTAATATATCAAAGGATTGAGAAAGTTACGGTTGAGTTTATAATACATGACATACAATAAAACATGTAGACATCAAGAGTACACAGCGGAAGACTTAAGATCATAACAAATAAATAATTAACTGAAAGTATGCGTAACGTACCTCTTGCGAATGTCAGATCTCTTGAACAAAACAAAGAAGTGGTTTAAAGAGTTGTCCCTTACCATTCTACAACTCAAACCAATTGGTGTAAGAATAGTGTCTTACTACCACGTTCTTGTACACACGAATTAACCAACGAAGCAAGCTATTGCTAGATCTAACACAAGTCCTTGTTTTATGAAAAAAACAAAACCAAACTCCCTAACAAGGGGGTGTTCGGCCGAGATTTGCAAGAGAGAGGAGAGGAGAGATCTAGGGTTAATTCAATGCACAAAGTTATGAAAAACCCTAGAACCTAGCCTTGTTTATATAGTGCATGGAAACCTTTGGGAACAAGTTAGGGCTTGGGTTGAAAACCCCCTCCCTTGACCGGCCATGAGACAAGCCCAAGAGAAACCCATAACTTTTCCTTTTCAAGATTTTCCATTACTAGTCCTTTCTCTTTTCATTTAACGGTCGTTAGTAATTTTCCCCTTAAATACTTAACGATCGTTAAACGGACTTAATGTGCAATAATTAATCGTAAACATTAACATTAATTATTTAATTTTAATTCTTATTCGCTAATGTGTGCAATCCCGTGGTCACGAGTTCGAATCCGGACATTCACGTGTTTGTAAATATATACATTTCCAACAGCTCCCATTTGGATATGTTTACAAAACGTGAAATGACATTGGTTAGCGTCTAGCAACACGCCAATGCCCCCGGTACAACTCGTGTATGGTTTTCTGGAGAAAAACCAAGTTTTGATGATTCATCATCATATTCATCCTTTTGTTTCTAATACCATGTTAATAAGAATATGGATCTCACTCATTTCTTAATTAACTATTCTGTTTCTCGCTTTATGTGATTGATTAAGATTACCAATTCTTCTGAACATATTCCAGAAGACCTTGGGCATGGCCATGCAAACATCTTAACAACCCTATGAGGGGCCCAACAGTATTATACTTCAAAATAAATTTGAAGGAAACAAATCCCATTTTGACTACAAGCATGATTCATAGATTTCACCACACTTCTGAAAACAACCATTATAACTACCAGTTACGTATAGCGTTAGATTGCTTCACAAAAATACACTATATCCATGACATATCTCTGGTATCTCAAGTCAGAGGATAAATATTCATGATGTACTTAATGACTAAGATCCATAAAGTACCATCATGTGGGTGGGATAAGTCCTATACTCAATCCATTGAATATCATCTGAAATTAGTCATGCTACGCATCAATATACTATCAAGTATATTCTAACTAATACTCAGATTTGTCTTAATTCAATATCATTCCCATGTTATTGATCGACAACGGACTATTTATAATAACTTAAGTTATTCAAGGATTTAAACATGCAAATACAGGACACAATATTATAAATGAAATTAAACGTATACCGTACTTTAATTCATTATAAATATTAATTGTTTAACATCCTTTATCCAAATACTAAATAGATCAATGCATGATAATACTAGTTAATGAATTTTGCCACAAGTCATGAGAATCATACTTGCTGACAAGGCATAATTTCAATTAACTTTGATCTATAGGAATTTTGAGAATACTTATTTCTTGTATGTGTTTACACATATCTTGATATTGTCATAACATAAAGTGAATCCCTAAAACCGATTTCTCCCTTGACGATTTTTTTATCCCTAAAATTCGTTTTTTAGGGTTTATAAGTATCGCTTGGTATTTACTTTTGATATCATGAGGGGTGTTGGTTAGACAATTTATTCTGGTCATCAATAATCATGCCTTAGTTCTACTAAGGTTATCGTGACTGAAGATTGACGTGGATCTTCTTGCTCTCCTGGTGTTTCGTTTTCTTAGGGTTTCGGTTTGTTTTCGTTTTTTAGGGTCGTTATACATTCTTGTTTGTTGTTATGGACAAGGTTGATGAATTAAACGATGATGTGAGTGAGCCTACTGTTAGTCTTGGTGAGTCGATTCTTCAATCGACAATGAACCCTAATAGTAGGAATGATGAGTTTACTGGTATTGCTTTTGGTTCTCGTTCTGATGGACAAGTGGAGCCGGTTTCACTTGGTTCAAGCCCTAGTCATGAGGCACCTAGTCATGACGCGCCTGAGGGGCATGATACTTTACTGAAAATTTGTGCTATTGAAAAACAAATCTTTGAGGGAAAACTTGTTCTTGTTGGTGAAGATGGGCAACCATTAAAACCAGGCGTGACAGTGGATGCTACTACTTCTATTGGGGCTAATCCAATTGAGCATCTTAAGGTGCCGCAGTCGCAGAAGGAGCTTGAGGAGAGGCTTACTGCTATTGGTTATTATTCGAAACCTCCTCAAGATACGAGTGGTCCTATGGCTTCTAATGTTAATGGCCATAATAATGCTAATGATAAGGTTGATATGAATGCGCATGGGGCTGTTGGTATTGAGAAGGTTGGTGGTTTGAAACAACCTTCTTCATCATATGCTGGTGTTACTTCTACTGAACCAAAGAAATACACGTCAAACTTTCGTAGGTTGGAGTGTAATAAGAACGCTAATGGTGTGGATCTCTATGTCCCGATAACAGTGGTTGAAGAGGTGAACAATAGGTTTGAGAATACTTTGTATGGGTATTTCCTTGGTAAACGCCTTGCTTTTCCTGTTGTTGATTACTTTGTACGCAATGCATGGGCTAAGTTTGGTATTCAAAAGGTAATGATGAATGCAAAGGGGTTCTTCTTTTTTAAGTTTAATTCAAAGAATGGTGTTGATGATGTGCTTGAAAACGGTCCTTGGTTGATTAGAAATGTTCCTATTATTCTTAAACCATGGACATTGAACACCAACTTACTTAAAGAGGATTTGACCAACATCCCGGTGTGGGTTAAATTTCATGATGTTCCTCTTGCTATGTTTTCTGATGATGGCCTTAGTCTCCTTGCCACATTGATAGGCACGCCTAAAAGGTTAGATGCTTTTACTAGCCAAATGTGCAAGGACTCGTGGGGCCATAGTAGTTTTGCGAGATGCATGATTGAAGTGAAGTCGGATGAGGTGCTTAGGGACAGCCTTACTATTGAGATACTGTTACTTGATGGGTCTGGTTCGACTATTGAGAAGATACGGGTTGAATATGAGTGGAAACCACCTCATTGTGATAAATGCAAGATTTTTGGTCATACTCTTATTGAATGTCCTAAAGTTGTTGAACCTCCTGCTCAGCCTACTAAGCATGTTAATGATGGTTTCAAGACGGTCATTAATAAGAAGAAGGGAAAGCAAGGTGGTTCTACTATTCCGGGTCAAGGAGGGTTTACTAAACCTGTTGTGGGTAAGCAGTTTCAATATCAACCCAAGAAGACTCCTCCTGAACGTAAGAAAGTCGAAGTCACTAAGAAGAATGCTTCTGCTGTGGCTAGTTCGAGTGGAACTAAGATCCCTACATCTAATCAGTTCGATGCTCTTAATATGGAATATACGGATGCTTTTGGTACTCCTTCTAATGACACCAACAAGGATGTGGATTCTGGTCGTACAATGGAAGCTAATGAAGATAAGTCTACTAAGACAGGTACTGCATCACAAGAACCCCTTGTGAGTGATTTGAGAGAGATGGAGTCGAGTGAGGATCCTAAAAATAGTGATTCTTGTATTCCGCCCGCCTCTTCTACTAAGAGAACTAACCCTTTTTCTAAAGTGGGAGATATCGTGGTGTCTGATTCTGAACATGAGGTGCTTGCTAACCCATTTGATGAGTCTGCTAATCTATTCGGTGGTGGCCAAGAGTTTGAAGATGAGTATGATGACTATGACTACGATGACTATGCGAAGCAGGTTTCTGATCTTCCGGGGAATTTGGATGCTTTTAATGCCGTGTATGGCACCAAGCTTCAAGGACCTGGGAAGTAATTTTTTTCGTTATGTCCTATGTTATCATTTGAGTAGTGGTTTTTTTTCTTGTTTAGAAAATAGGTAGTATCTTGTTAGGTAAGTTATGCCTATGTAACGGGCCGAGATATGGGATTTCATTCATATCCATTGTACTTAAACGTTTTTTTGGTTAATATATTTACCAGGGTGCAGGATTACTCCCCTTTACCCAAAAACAATATATTGTCATAACATTCCATAAGGTGCTTGATAACATGAACCACCCTTTTATGACAATCATCTTCCAAAAGTTTAAAGTTTTAAAGTATCCTTTATTCTTTAATGTATAATGCAACTATGCCCTTAGCGGAACATAATTAGTCAACACGGTCATCATCAAGGATACCATGACTAGAATTGAGTGTCATCTCAATTATACTAGCATCATTGTGTACAACAATATGCTCTTTAAACATCCGTAAACTTTGAACAGTTATAGTGTAATGTTGGTGCCTACCAAAACTCAAGTTTGTCGGCAATGACAATTATGAAACAATTGCCATATTTTCATCCATAGAATCTAGGACCATCTCCAGACTGTGGAATGTGATTCTAAATCCAAACATATTCCTTTTAAAATATTTATTACACTAACAACTTTCAATGTTGTCAAATCATCTTGTAATCAAGCATGACACAACAATCTTACAACATGATGTACGTGATGAAACTTCAAGTTAGATGTTAAGATCTCATTATATATTCATCATGTTCTATTAGACTCATTTATTTTCCGCATATGTTTATAACAATAAACATATATTCCAAGGTTGTATGTCTTATTTCCAAATCTTACAAACGAAGTTTCATTCCCAATTAAAACTTAATTTAAGTGGAATGTAGTTGCCCATACAACATATAAGATTTAAGAAAATAATACTCCCACTAGCTTTCAAGAATACTTATGAGCTATCTTATTTTAATTATTAAATCAAACATGGATTTAATATTAAAAATAAGAATCATCTCCTAGATGCATGCATATATCCATTCATGGATTCTTGCAGTTTGTACATATTCAAAGATTATTTGAATTCATAAAACTTCTTTGTATTACTTATCGTCCTCGCAAAAGTAATTCCACAACAAAGAGTTTTGATATTCATTGTCAAAATTTTATATCAATGAAACTAAGTATGACAATTATAATCTTTATACTTCTATTTAATGTGTCTAGGAAAAAATATTCAATCATAGTTAATTGCTTAATTATGATTAATCTTATTATCACTAGACATGCATTAAATATGTGTACAATATTGTCCATATGATTTCTACACAATGATTTAAACCACTAGGGTTTCCATCCTTTGAAGAAACTCATATTCATTATTAAGTTAAACCAAACATCTAAAGTTGATTACCTTTATGGACAACATCTCAACATTCATAGTATTATTGATTTACCACAATTCAACATTTGGTAAATTCATCATTGTGATTAACAGGCTTACCATGATCCTGTAACTCATATTCCTCAGCATATTAAATATCTGAGATATCCTTACGGATCTATGAATGATAATTCCATCATATTGAGGTCTATCATTTACATGTTTAGCCTCATCATGATATTTGCTATTGTATTTTAGAAGATTATGTATTTTGTAATTTAATCTTTCAAGATCTAAACAAAACTCCCACTTGCCTTTAACAATTTAAAGATTACCTTTAAATAGTTTAGCAAGTATAGCAACAATACATTATTCTCTTTTGGGATATTACAAAAAACATTGATAGTTCCTGACATTAGTTTGTTACAACTCACTCTATAAGTAGTTTAACAAATTTAGATCTTCATTTATAAGATTTAATGTGATTCATCACGTTCCATAAACAAATGGTGTCTTATCAATCTTCTAGGTTGGAGTCTTATTGAGTATATCCAATCTATACTCAATCTACTAACCTTGATAACTTTTGGAAGAAACTATAGTTATCTTGAATCAAATAATGCCAACAGATTTTGATTCTTCTAACAGAACATACCATAAAACTATGGTATTTCCTTAGAATTAATATTGTAAGAAAATATAATAATATTTTAGATAACCATCAATTCTTTGGCTTACCTATTTACCAACAAAGTAAAACTTAATGGTACAATAGAATTACCAAGTCAATTGCATGTATTATAACACAAATATTTTTGACCAAGTCAAAAGACATATTAGTTATAATCCCACTATACGTTATAAGTCATTGACCAACTCATTGACTTCATGCATATGTCTTAAAACATAGCAAGTTAACGTCTTACTTTATATTGTAAGTCTTTAAAAGACTTCATGTTTGTGACTTTACAAAATCATAAACATTTATAATTAAAGTAATTATGAACACCACCTCAGGTTTCAATTAATATTTCAAGTTAATATTTACTACATATATTTAAGTCATTCAACAAATACTTAAAATCAAAGTAGTATTAGATTACTTCATTTTATTATGTCATTCCATAAAATGTTCAAACATAAGAAACTGCAAAATCATCCATACTCGTTCTCACGACACGTGGATATTTTACCTTGGGCTACAATCTAGTTCACGTTCTCACGTAACGTAAATTGTAACTACAAGTGTTTCTTAAATATTGAATGACATAAATATTTAAAGTAGTCTTTGTTATCATCTTGACACATGTTCTTAATAGCGCAATCATACATATTTAAATGTATAATTCATATTAGAACGTAACTCTCTTACCTTGCGGTCAAGAAAATCCCTTTAAATCATATTTATATGTGTTGTACCTTGCACACAATAAAGATTTCTCCCACTTGTGCATGGAACAACATCATGTAGCAGATAAACAACACGATACACGTTCGTTTATTTGATTAATATGATTTGTGTCATAGATATAACAAGTAGATGTAGGAATATATTGTTTAGTAAGGAAACGCACATGACAATCCTTAAAAACATAAGTGCCTACAATTAGAAAGTAATTATCTACATGATATTCAAGAGATAATTTAGATTACTACACAGCAAATAAGGCTTGTAGCTCCCACTGAATTAGAAATCATTTCAACAACTTCTTATTCAGTAATGCAACACAATGCTCCCACTGAATTTGACAACATTTTAAATGTTTCATAACCAGTGAAAACAACTTGCTTGCTTTTAACTTTCCTACACCTTTAAGAACCATACGTAATCATTACTAAGGTACTAAAAGGTGTATTCTACTTTATGAATGATAGGTTATCCATCAATGTTATTAACTCGAAAAATTGGGTATGCAATTTCTTCCTTAACAGGCCTACCATGCCCATAATGGTATGTAGCACCTTTAAAGGTTAAAGCAAAACAACTAGATAAATAAAGCTAGTTTGCCTTTTACCAATTTTCGCGGTAATTAGTCTAGCTTCTAATTTAGTAACTCATATACATGTTTTCCACTTAACCAACATTCATGTTTGTTACAAAAGAATTCATTCACCAAATGAGGGTAATGAAATCTTTATGGAAAATAAGATGTGCAATTCATTGCTATGAGTTACATTAGAAATTAGACAATTCAAATGTTCCTATAATACCTTTCTCATTCATGAAAAGGAATAGGATGTGTCATTCTTCTCCCATGGAAAAGAGACTTTGTTTTGTCTTTTCGGTAAATTATTCTCGATCAAACATTTGTTTGAAAGCAGAATCGATCAATTTACTAAAAGACTAAACCACATTTACGGTTAAATGTTGCATTTATACAATCAAATGAATTACAAAATTCAATTTTAGTATTTTCGATAATTAACCTTTTCAAAAAAATTAAATACCCATGGTTCATAAACATATAACCATTTAATTTTCACTGAAAACTAGGATCCAAATTGACATATTTTCATCACATCAGTTGATCTGCTAGTAATGAAAGTATTCAAAATGGTACGAGTCGAACCTCAATTGCCAATTTTCAAATTGCAACTCCTAGATTTATGGGATTTACATTTAGCCAATTGCAATTGCCATGTAAACATGTTTTATCCCCATCTTATGCCTTGAGTTGCCAGTTCTCACTACAAAACTCAATTAAGTTGTCCCACTTAAGAAACTGCAAAATCATCCATGCCCGTTCTCACGTCACGTGGATATTTTACCCTTTAATTACGATTTAAATCACGTTCTCACGCAAATAAAAGGTAATCTCAGGTGTTTCCGTTTCGTTGGATGGCATACAACTTAAATTAAGGGTCATAATTTTGATGTCAAATCAAATATGAACAAAGATGTCACGCATTCATCTTCGTAGCATAGGTTTAATTAAAACATTTATATCCTTGTATTAATGTTTAAGCTTTTCATCATCAAACTTTAATTGAGGTATTGGATTCACCAATCAAGGAATTTAGTGTTAATTATCATCCATTATACCGTACTTTTGCATAAGTGTAAACACTTAGTGTTTCGGGTAATTACCACCGAAGTGGCGCATGGAATTAAAGCTAATTCGCCCTTAAGATGAGCTTGCACATATAATGGCTTACTAAGTAGCTCCATTCGAACTTACAAGGGGCAGAGGACCAGGTAAGCGC
This sequence comes from Chrysanthemum seticuspe, assembly GCA_019973895.1. Lineage (NCBI taxonomy): Eukaryota > Viridiplantae > Streptophyta > Magnoliopsida > Asterales > Asteraceae > Chrysanthemum > Chrysanthemum seticuspe. The sequence continues at coordinate 226,680,493 of BPTQ01000008.1, read as the reverse complement.
TAAAGCATAACCTTAGACATCCTTTCAGTGTGACTGCGCGCACTTCTTTATTAACCCCTTTATAGTTCATTCTAGTGGGTGAGCCGTTCAGACCATTTGTACCAAAGTCACCAATCAATTAAACGATTATGATTACTATGTTTAAAATTACATGTTTCACCATTGTTTAGGTCAGTTTATTTTTCTTGTAAAAATACCCTTGTTACACATAACAAACAAGCAAGTATTTAAAAAATAAACAATGAATGCATAACAAATAAGTCATGCATATCAAATAGCCACATGCAAACGTTTTTGATAAATCCTATTAATAACCAATTCTAGATCTGTCAATATGTATATATTTAATTAAGACTTTCACCCGTTTTCATCTATGTACAAGGTGAGCCACATGCATCGATTCATCGATTGCGTAAGTCAAAATTGAATACATACCACATAGCACATAATTGATTAAATTAATAATGATTGAGGTCTTCCCCAATTTTAGATCTATCAAAATTTAGTGTATATCACTTAAACAAGAAAGACATACAATAAAAGCAGATCCATGATAAAACATGCATGTAATTATCATGGACATAAATTACACTTAACAATTAATGCAATTATAACAGAGTTACGCAATACACATAAAATTGCATGCATCCTAGGGTTTCTAGTCCAATTAAAACTTAAGTTTACAAAACCCTAATTAGGGTACCAAAAAACCGCCCCCCCTAAAATTAGGGTTTCGGTTTTGCAAACCCTAGATCTACGCATACAAATAATAACACAATCATGTTTATTTTATTTATGTGTTTCAGTAATTAATTACTTGTTATACAAGGCTCGTGATGCCACTGTTTAGTTTATGATATATGAAATACAATAAAACTTATAGACACCACATAGTACATAGCGGAAGACTTAAGATCATAACAAATGAATAATTAACTGAAAGTATGCGTAACGTACCTCTTGCGAATGTCAGATCTCTTGAACAAAACAAAGAAGTGGTTTAAAGAGTTGTCCCTTACCATTCTACAACTCAAACCAATTGGTGTAAGAATAGTGTCTTACTACCACGTTCTTGTACACACGAATTAACCAACGAATCAAGCTATTGCTAGATCTAACACAAGTCCTTGTTTTATGAAAAAAACAAAACCAAACTCCCTAACAAGGGGGTGTTCGGCCGAGATTTGCAAGAGAGAGGAGAGGAGAGATCTAGGGTTAATTCAATGCAAAAAGTTATGAAAAACCCTAGAACCTAGCCTTGTTTATATAGTGCATGGAAACCTTTGGGAACAAGTTAGGGCTTGGGTTGAAAACCCCCTCCCTTGGCCGGCCATGAGACAAGCCCAAGAGAAACCCATAACTTTTCCTTTTTAAGATTTTCCATTACTAGTCCTTTCTCTTTTCATTTAACGGTCGTTAGTCATTTTTCCGTTAAATACTTAACGATCGTTAAACGGACTTAATGTGCAATAATTAATCGTAAACATTAACATTAATTATTTAACTTTAATTCTCATTCGCTAATGTGTGCAATCCCGTGGTCACGAGTTCGAATCCGGACATTTACGTGTTTGTAAATATATACATTTCCAACAGTTACATCTAGGGTCCTTTGATAGTTTTTAATTTTCGCCCTTGTGGTTTAGAGTGTACAAAACTAGTCCCTCCATGGGTATATATACCCCAACCAACACACACACTCCTCATTTACATCTTTTCTTTCTCTATCTATAAATCACACACATAAGTCTCTCTCTCTCTAGCACAATATCCGGCCACTACTCCTTGCCGTCGGCCACCACTGCCATCGCCGGAAACCGCCACCACCGCCACCGGAAAAATACAAACCTAACACCAAAAGATAGATCTCAAGCTTATGGTTCCATTTCTATGCCACACGTGCGTTCAAACCTGATAATGCGCCCTAAATCTCAAACCTTAGTTTCGTAAATTAGGGTTTTATGTTAAAAACATGTTTAATGGTTCAAGGTTAGATGGCTACGGGTTGTACCCATTGGAAACGCCATCACAACCCTCGTTTCCACCTCTTTTCTTCTCGGTAAAAACCTCCTCGTCTCATTTATGGTTTATTTTCTATGATTATCGAACGTATATATATACATATGTTATATTGTGTTGCTTTTCGTGGATAACAAAAATAAAAACAAGATCTAAAAACAGTGTTATTAAGATTTTGTGTGGTAAGAAATGATGTAAGCGAATCTAAAAAGGGACGTTTGATTTTTTGTTGTTTTGAGTCAAGTTGACTCAGCGAGTCAGGTGACTCACTGAGTCGAGACAATGGACTCGGTCACAAGTCAACTCAACCCGTACGGGTCGGGTCAGACCCGACTAGGGTTTCGGGTCAGAACGAGATTCGTTATGGTTAAATGGGTCTGCTGTTATTAATATCATGATTGGTGATACTTGTGTTGTTGTTGTTTGTCTCGGTCTTGGCTCGGTTAATAGCAACAAAGATAAAGGAATATCATATTCTGTTACTACTAGTGTTTGTGTGTGTAAGGTTAAGTATGTGTTTGTGAATTAGGTTCTCAGATTGTGCGTGGTGGTTCTCGGTTTGCAAATACATTTTGAGAGTGTGAGGTCCTAGTTGTTTACGCAATATGGTAGTAACCACTTGAGTGATGATAGTCTTGAGCATGTTTGTGTCGAGTTACATTTTGGTGAATCTGTCCTTAATGTTGTTTAGGCTGATGGGTCACAAGCCCGTTTAGGGGTGTACTAGACTTGAGAGAATGTCAAAACCTACACAAAGTAGTGTTACGTTAACTTGAAATTAATTAAGGAGGGTTTAGTTTAAAATACTAAGGGATGTTTGATTTTCTACTAAACGGGTTAATTATATATCAATATCGACCACTAGGTAAACGGTAAACTTGTAATATATAAACTTAACGACGTGAATTGTAACAATTTAACTATACAACTAATATCGTAAATTGTATATATATTATAACTTATAACGTCTAATACGGTTTATGTATTTACAGTAACAAATGACACACAAATTATGTTGGTTATAAGTCGAACTCATTAAACATTTTGAACTAACCGAGTATAATATATTAGACTCAGAAACGAGTTTATATATATTTGTTTTGCGTTATGCCTAATTATTTCCTTTTCACCTTTTAACTAATAATGAGATATCTAGTTATACATTGTCGATGAATATGACGTTATTTAATCATAAATTCTTATTGATTAAAGCTTGTAACTCATGTATTTTTAAATACAAGTTACCCTTTTTAAACTTGTCAAGGAATATTATTTTGTTAAGATGACTTATTCGAGTCGCAAGGGTTTAGGAACGTTGAATAAATAAACGCATCATTATAAAATAAACTACCTAGTATACCTTATAAGAAGTACTTTCTTATAAATTTGTATAATTATGAGTGACGACTATTAATCCTTGTTAATTAAACGATAAATTGAACATATCTATTATGATAAACACGTGCGTTTGGGAATATGGGGGAAGTAACGAAACTTATCAATTAACCTATTTATATTACATAAGTGGTTGTCGTCATTTCCTAGTCTTTGACTAGCTTGAGTATTGTTAATATTTCTTGATTTGGTCATTGTCTTTCCTTTTTGGCGTGCGTCCTAGTTAGTATGTCTCGACTGTGTCGACGTCCTCTTCTCTTCCGCGTGAGCTGTACGTGGCGTCTATGTTTCTTACCACCACACGAAACGTTAAAGCTAAACTTTTGAGATTATAATTATAAACTTTTGGGAATAAAAATAGAATTTTGAAAGTAACGACATGAATGATCCAGGAAAACAACGACACAATACTTTTGTCAACTTCTTTATCATATAAGCTGTCTTTTAAGATTATAGTATACGCATTAGGTTGCGTCACTTCTATTCTATCGTACTTGTCACATTCTTCTGGATGCCATGGAGATTAGCTTTAGATGCCAGTCATGTCAACAGTGAATAGTGAATTGTTGTGGCTAAGGTGAGTTTCATAGCCCCTCTTTTCAAAGGTTATCATAACTATTTTGGGGGAGAATACATGATGCTTTTAACTAACCGTAATTGGATATATGAACATTATGTGAGAATGATTGTTGTTTGGAATATTTGATTTGTTGAGTGAAATCTTATGTGTTTATGTGAGTGCAAACTATTTCTTGGACCGGCCACTACTCTTTTGAATTGCTAATATGTTGACTAGAAATGTTAGACATGCGACAGTTGTAGACTTAGACTAGGGTAGCATTCCTATGCTATAACGTGATGCCTAGCTAAGAATAGACATCTGTATCCGACCTAGACGAGGGTAGCATGTGTTTTAGGCCTTGCTACGACTATGCTGGCTAAAGTCGCTTGGGGCCCTGCTGAGATCTCGATTGTGTTGTTGGATTGATTGTTGATTGGTATGTTTATTATATATCTGCCTTAGTCACGCATAGCAACTAAACTCTATCAGGTCCACTATTGCTTTTGTAACTAAACTCTATGAACTCACCAGCGTAAGCTGACCCTTTTAGCATGTGTTCTTAGGTTTAAGGTGATAGCTCACTATTGGGAGACGCTTGGCAAGGGGCATTTTCATAGGCGACTCTGATGAATAAACGGGACCGCTTTAATTATCTTTTAGGCCTATTTCCGCCCAACTTTCATTAATGTAAACTTATGGTTTTCAATTATTGAATCTTATTCTAAATAAATGGGATAAAAACCATTCTTTGTACTTTATGTTCCTAAAGGTTCGTACGCTTCCGCTGGACCCAAATTTTGGGGTGTTACAGATTGGTATCAAAGCCAGGTTATAGAGAACTGGGTATTTTCAAAACCTAGACTATAACCACTTTTTCGAAAACTTAGCCCTATGACCGCCACGTGCCTCCTGCCAAGTTGAAGCCTCGCCTACGGCTAGTTTGAGAATGTAGATAGTTGAGAACACATTAGACGAACTGATTGATTTTATAATTGATGAGATGTTTATGGCTTATTTGTTGATTTGTTTGATGAGACACTTGTCGAATGTGTGCCTTGTTAGTAGACGATTTAAGTCTGCCTATCTTAGTATTTTCCCATAAGCATGTCCTTATGCTTATGCACACACTATAAGCATGCCCTCATGCTTATACACGCACAGAATGCATGTCCTTATGCTTAAGCACACCTAGTAAGTATGTCCTCATGCTTACGCACGCACTATGCCTTTCACAGAGTTACGCAATTCCTTTGCGTAATCTCATTAGCCAGCTTAGAGCTCGCACACTAGTAGTAGCCTTGCGAATGATTTGGGATGTAGAGGACATGGTGCTAGTATAACTAAGTCAGGTATATCAAAATTCATTGAACCTCGGGTGAATATAGACTGATCACTTATATTCAGCCAGGGACAGTGGGACATGGACTGATCACCTATGTCTGACTCAGAGGTGAATTTTACGATACTCGGAGTAGTTATAATAGAATTATGTCCAGGTTAGAGATTGGTTTTAAGAATGATGAGCTTTAGGTGAACACACACACACACACACACTCACCGAACATCACAAAAGCCCGCACTCACACACGACACATTGGCATCGTAACACCTCTCGAACCGTAACACTTCTGACATCGCTATACGTCTCTGCTTATTCGGAATTTCGTTTGACGCCATCATGCGTAGTGTGCCTTAAGTCGGGTTAGACCCGATTGGCACTATTTACATCCAAGTTGCTTATCGTCATAAGCCTCGTCGATCTCACTAGAGAGTTTGGAATCATTTTGGGCTATTTTTGGATTAGGTCTAGACTATTTTGGATTCGGTTTTGATTTTGGTTTTTGGGGATTGTTGGATTTTAAGATTTTAGACCTTGTTTCGAGTTAGGACTCATCATTTGATTTCGAATCATCCATCGAACTCGAATTGTCATTCGACTTCGAACCGTCATTTGATTCTTAATCGTCATTAGGCCCTGAATCGTCATTCGGCCTCGTTTCATTAGTAATCTTGTTGGAATTATCATTCCTCATCGTTTCGCTAGTAACCTCGTCGAAATTATCATTCCGCCTCCCTTCGTGTTATTGGTAATCCTGTTACCGACAACACTTCTACCTCGAGCCTCGTCTCGAATCGACTATTGGTTAGACTTCTGAAACCTTACCATTCACTCGATATTGATTCAAATGACGTCACCCAGTTGTCATTGTTCACCTCTCTAGAAAGAAATGTCTTCTCGACATTGCTTAATCAACAACTCACAGTTAAGGTTGTACCTTACGTACTGTTGGTGTTGTACCTTATCCTCTAGTTAGGTACCCCTATCGATAACGTTCTAGCAACCTGTTTTAGTGAAGTTGTTCACCGAGGTTATCTTGTAGATATTTTTCCGTCAGCGTTGCTCTAACAACGTTGAACCCTCAACTTTGTTTTATCAAGAATAGTCTGCTGACGTCATACCACCGATTGTGGCACTACCTGTGTTTTCCTATCAGTGTCGTACCTTATACGCTATCGATGCGAACCTTGAGCCATAGACGTTTACTCGTGTTAAGGAAATTGATCTGATATCGATTAGTAGTCGAACTTCTTTTGGGAATTAGGACTTTGGATCCGAATATTACACCTTTCTGCGTTAAGTATCAACTGCACTAACGAGTCAGTTGGTTGATTGACGTTAGCAATCAATACTCTCCATCAGAGTAGTACTTTCCGCCCCTAACTTAGATATCATGCTAAGTCAACCGATTGATTGCTAGTAGCAATCAAAACTTTCTAACAAAGTCATACTATGAACTTCCTAGACCTCTCGTCTAGTAGAGAATCCGTGTCTAACGGAAATCTTAAAATCCTAAGGAGTAACCTAAACCACGTTCCTTGGTACAACCACCTAACCTGTTGTTCCCTATTCACTATAGTATAAAAATAGTTTAAGTATTGTAAACAAACTAATAGTGAATCAATGACTGAAAAGATATAAGTAAAACACAAAGAGTAATTTTCAACATCATATTCTTTATTAGAAATGAATCAAAAGAATACGTTACCCTAGTACTTGCGAAACAGTACTAGGGATTGAAATGACAAAGTGTTGTAACTCCTGACTAAGCTCAGGCTAAGTCTGAGCACAACTACAAGGAACCACTGAGCTATCTCAGGGACAAAGTTGTATTTGGAGGAGTGAAAGATGGCTTGTGTGTGCAGGGGCGGAGCCAGGAATTTACATTAAGGGGGGCCGTAAGGAATTCGTATAATAACATATAATTCATAGGTTGGTTACTCTACCGGTTAAGTGGTTCATCAACAGCCTGGTTGACTTCTAACACATTTGAAATTATAAAACGGCCATCAATAGCCTCAAATCGTTAATAAAATACTAATGTATCTTCTTACTACATCAACAAATTTTACATAAGCAGTTAAACATTAAATTAACTAGATACCATGCTTTTTTTTTTTTTTTTTTTTTTTTTTTTTTTTTTTTCTTTTTTTGCATTAGGTTAAATAACAAAAATAAAACAACTAGTACAAGTAATAAAGAATGAACTACAAAACAAACAATGAAAATCAAGTTTCACTTTCCCAAACAATATGACAAAAAACTCACATTACGTGTAACCACACTACTTGTACGATTATTACACACACAATAATATTTAAAACTTTTTTTTCCAACCCCACCAGACTATCTTCTACCTCACATACTCAATTATTACGTACTTTTCCTTCAAAGTATTCTTTCTCAAACCTTCAAATCTTTTTCTCTACTGTGTTGACGATGGAACTAAGAGTTTCATAAATATTTAAAACTATTGAAATTCTTACTCGAAAAATTGCAGAAATGAAGAAAATGGGCAAACGGTGGCTTAAAACGCTGACCGGGACCAAGCTACACGCTGAGCTAGTTGGGCCGTTGGGGGTGGCCGAGCACCTGCTAGCCACCCTACTGGCTCCGCCTCTGTGTGTGTGTGTGTGTGTTTTACAATTCACAAGCTTAGACCTTTCACTCCATCTCTTATGCTATTTATACAAGTATGAGTTTTAACTCTTTCCTAAGTGACAAACTGACAATTTGCAGAAGACAAAATACTGATGTATTTTGTCTCTGTTTACAAAGACTATATTAGGTAAGGGACCAAGTCACTTTCTTCATGTCAGTACTGATTCAAATACTAACAAGGAAACTTTCAGGATAAGTACTCCATCTTACTCGTTTCCAATGTAACCATTTTATCCCGACCATTCTTCAGTCTTCATCGTCTTCAGTCTTTAGTTTCAGTTTGTCTTCAGTGTAAGTAGTTGGTGAGGAGTTTAGGGATTCAGTGAGTTATTATCATCACTCACTGAATCCACCATCTTCTCCTTGACTCAGTCTTCACCCTTTAAGTTCCGCCTTACAGAGTGGAGAGACTTATTCTTCGTCTCTTACTGAGTATCCTGAAGATGGCTCACTGAGAGACTATGCACTCAGTGACCTGTTAGTATTTAACGATATAAACACTAAGGGTATTTTCTATTCAAATCCTGATTTAAGGGGTTTGGGTATTTACTGAACCCAACAGTCTCCCCCTATTTGGATATACAAATAGCCTAAGTGTTTGATCAGTATAAGTGAGCAAATGGCTTCTTCTTACACTGAATGTACTACTGAACATAATAAGGAACACTGCGTATTTTAACAAAAGCATACATCGTTTATTGATCAATTACAAGGTTCCTATCACTAGTACAAAAGATAGATGATAATGATGTCAGTCAAGATGGATCCCCAGTGCTTCAAGCTTAGGTTTCTTTTTTAGGAGTATTTTTTTGTCAGGGTGCTCTCTTATCTTAGCATTCAGGTCATGGCAGAACCTGATGTTTGATGGGGTTTGGATCTGAGAGGCCACAGGTATGAAGCTCAGCATTGTAGCCACACCTGCCTGATCAATGTCACTCCATCTTTAGAATGTTGGGTTTCCATAGACATCAATGTGGAACAGTCCTCTTTCAGAGTTTTCTATTACAAGACAGTTGAAAATTTTCACACCTTTAGGCAGCTCCCTGTTGCATTCAAGTCAAGGCACTTTGATCTCAGGCTGGAACTCAACTCTTTTTCTCTTGCCCTGTGATGACTGAGGTTGAGATCCTTGTGGTGCAGTTAAGGCAGGCTGAATCACCAGTTGTGCTGGTGCATCTCTCAGTCTGTCATACCTTTTGTTGAGCATTTTCATCAGCTCCTTAACCACCGCATTCTTCTTCTTTTCAATTATTGGACCTAGCTCATCGAGTTCAGTGATCCCAAAGTCAGTGAATTGTAGGGGATCATGAACCTCGAAGTGTCTTTTGTCACCCCCCCCCCCCTGTAAACATTCATGGTTAGTGGTTTGGACTTGGGGATGATTCGGACATCTATGATTTTCTCAGGCAGCCTTCTATTTGTCATTAACCAGTTGTAGTGATCAATTCTTGCTTGCCTGATGGCTGCAACTTTCTTGTTCTTTTCTTCCAACTGCTTTTTCATTTCAGCCATTTTAGCAGCCTGAGCATCTTTGAACTTTTGTCCAACCTGACCCTTTTGAAGCTTCTTTGGATCAACGCCAATATTTTCAGCTTCCTCAGCAACAACTTGTACCAGTGCTTCTTTGCTTTTTCTTTCTTCTTCAGCTTGTTTCTTTCTCCTTTCTTCCTTAGCAAGATAGGCAGTAAGCTGTTGTGGTGTGAGCAGGTACTGAGTGTTGCCGATCATATAGGGAATCTTCTCAGGCTCAGGTGGTGTTTGCATTATGCCTTTTCCTTTGTCCTGTCCTAAAGAAGATGATGCTACCAGGGGTGGTGTTGTTGTAGTCACTGTCATTGTTGTTGTTGTTGAAGATGTTGGTGGTACTGATGAAATTGGTACAGCAGGGACTGGTTTAGCTGGCTCCCCCTCAGTGTAAGAGGAAGTCTCTTCAGTAGTCTTCTCCCCCTCAACTGTTGCCGGAACATGAGTGAGAGCAAGAGTTGCTTCGGACACTAGGGAGCTTCAGTGGCTTGACTTTTGAAGGCGTGATAAATTTCAGTGAGCATAGCCTTGATTTCAGTAGTATCCTGCTGAAGACTGGTGACCTGTTTTTCCAGATTAGCCTGAGATGATTCCAAAGCAGTCATCCGTGGCCCAAGATTCCAAGCCATGGAGGATGATGCCTTAGCCAGAGAGGTCACCTGAGCATCTAAGGAACCCAGTGTTGCCTGAAGAGACTGAACTGAAGATTGAAGACCCTGAAAATTGGCAGACTTGATCATGTTGATTAGTTCACCGTGGTCTGAGGAATTCTTCAAGTAAGCCTCAGTAGCCTCCAGCACTTTTGAGTTGAGTGCTGAGTCGTCTTTGACCGAGTCCCTGATTTCATCAATCTTTGTCCCACAACCCTGAAGATGTTTAAGAAACTTAGCCAGGTTATCATCCAATCTATGAAGTTGCTCGTACATGATATCTCTATGTTCATCAGTGTTAGCATTAAAAGTGAGCACATCAGACTTTAGATCAGCATAACTGGCAGCAGCTTCAGTGTGTTGATCCCACAATGTGTCAGTGACCCCAGAATATATCTTCCTTGAAGCTTTGGTGATCCACATAACTAGTTGCCTTTCAGTGATTGGAAGAATATTATCAAACTGGCTGAATTCATCAGCACTGGATGAAGAGGAGTCAGGGTCATTATCTTTAGGCTGAAATGGTGACTCATTAGGCTTTTGTGGATCAGGCTGATGTTCTTGTTCAGCTTGAACATCAGCGTCCACTTCTTCTCCTGCAAAGAGAATTTCATCTTCACTTTCGGCATGTTCTTCCTCAGAAAATAGTATCTCAGCAACATCAGCAACAGTTAACCAGGTAGGGGTGATGGGTTCCATATCAGCGGGTGGTATTAATCCCTCTGAGTCTTTGTCCCCCTTTGACCCCTCAGACACTGATGGGTTTTTCCCAGTGTCTTCTCCGGAGTCTGGATTGGTGATGGGTTCCGTATCGGCCGGTTGTTTCTTTCCCTCCGAGTCTTTGTCCCCCTGAGACCCCTGAGACACTGATGGGTTTTTCCCAGTGCCTTTGGTGGAGTCAGTGACAGTTATATCCCTATCAGCTGGTTGTTTAGCTCCCTCTGAGTCTTTAGGATCAATCAGTGTGCCCTTAGACAAAGGCTGTGATTTGCTAATGTCATCCTTGGGCGATGTGGAAGGCGCTCCCCTACCAGCGGGTTGTATGTTTCCCTCTGGATCTTGGGGAGTAGTAGTTGGGACCAAGGGCACTGATTATGATTTATCAGTGTCCTTTGTTGTCACCAGGGTGGACGTTGCTTGGTCTCCAATGGGTGGCAGATCAGTCTGGGGATTCTTTTGCCTTTTGGGCTGAGTCCCTCTGGTTGTTTACAGCAACCATATAGGCCATCAATTCAATATTGGTGACAAGGGATTGGTCCTTTTGAAAATTAGATTGACTCAGGATGCCAGGTAAAGCAAAATATTTTTGTTCCTGAGGATAATTGCAGCCCAGTAACACTTGCAAAGCACAAGAGACAAACTTAGGATACGAAACGTATTTCGTCCTAGTTTTGCTCTGTAGCTTGGTTATGAGATCACTGTAAATGATCTCCCCAATGTCGAAAGTGACCCCATTCATCAAGCAGTATGCCATCATCAACTGAATAGAGTTAACTTGTTTAGTGGATGAGTGGTTCCCGCCGAGGACCTGAATCAAAAAAGTGAATAGGATCCTCCAAGCCATGGAAAATGAACTCTTGGTGACTGGGGTCTTGTCCAAAAATTTTGGATCCAAAACAATTTTTTTAACCCATCCTTCACTGTGGAGGGTTCAGGATGGGCCACATAGACTCCATTATTGTAGTCTAACCCTGTTGAAGTGCAAAACGTTTTATAGTCCAGGGTGAATGACTGTTCCCCGTTAAAAAGACTGAACCTAATGAGATATTCCCTGAGTGGTCTAAGGTTATTCTCATCAGTGGAGGGTGTCGGGTCAAAGGCCTTAGCTGTTGCCCAAAACTCCCTGAGGAGGTTTTGGTACAGTATAGAGGGACATTGAACAAAGGCCGTTTTCAGTGGGAAGTTGAACAAAAATTTCATTATGTCCTTATAGGCTGGGACATTTTGTGGGTATTCAAAATTTCCTATGACATTATTGGTTTTAAATTCAACGTTACTGAGATCGCCTACCCACTGTGATGCAAACTGAAGAGATTGTGTTCTTGCCATTTCCATAAAAAATTTTAGGGTTTTGAAAAAAATATCTTGACAAGAACAATCAAAGGGTTTTAAATCTCTCAAGTTTGTGATGAAAAACTTTTGTAAAGATTTACAGAGAAGATTTTTCAGAAAAGGATTTGAAGAACACAAAGATTTCTGTGTTTGAAAGAGTATTTTCACAGCGTTTTGATGCAGAAATACTTTGTTTCGTTTTTAGTGATTTTGTGAGGGGTATTTATAAAGTGATGAGAGGGGTAGTTTATTCACAAATGTGTATTTGTAAAGTTAGTTTTTGAAAACGTTTCGAATTTCCACATTTAATGCCACCACTCCACTACCCGTTGTAAAATCCCGGTTTTCAAGGAACAGTTGCAGAGCACAGTAAAAGTGCATTTTGCAACAATAAATTATCCATAATATATTTCATGTGAGAGGGGGCATTTAAAGCCAAGTGGGATGAGGTAAGTATTTGAGGGACCCTTGACATGGATGGAAGTAAGACAGAGAGACATATATTCATATATTAAATTGGCATAGTTACCAACCTAGGACATTTAAGTAACTGCTACTTGGAGCATTTAGTTACTCATTCAATGCTCAATATCAACTGTCAGGGTCCCTGAGTGAGTCTTACTCATTCAGTGAGATGGTTATTTTGGGGTATTGTTCAAGGAGGATGAATTATTTTAGAGAAAACTTACTGAGATTGAGATTGGTTTTCAGGCTGCTGACTTTCAATGTCTAGCATTCCCAATTCAGCTTTCAGTCTCCTGAATGTAGGTTCATCTAAGGGTTTGGTGAAGATATCAGCAAATTGATATTCAGTAGGGATGAAATGAAGCTCTATGTCTCCCTTCATTATGTGATCCCTAATGAAATGATATCTGATATTAATGTGTTTGGTTATTTGGTGAAGGACAGGGTTGTCGGAGATTGCAATAGCATTGGTGTTATCACAGAAGATGGGTACCATTTTGTAATGGATGTCATAGTCACTGAGTTGACTTTTCATCCATAGTAAATTGGCACAGCATCCTGCAGCAGCTACATACTCAGTTTCTGCTGAAGACATAGCCATTGATTGTTGCTTTTTAGCACTCCAACACACCAGTTTTCCTACAAGAAATTGACAGGATCCTAAGGTACTTTTTCTGTCCATGTTGCAGCCAGCATAATTAGAATCAAAATACCCTTTGAGGTCAAACCCTGGGCACTTTGGATAGTAGAGTCCAAGGCTTGGATTTCCCTTTAGGTATCTGAGTATTCTTTTGGCTGCAGTGAGGTGGGATTCTTTGGGATTGGATTGATATCTAGCTATTAGACAGACTGAGAATTGTATGTCTGGTCTGGAAGCAGTTAGATACATCAGTGAGCCAACAATCCCTCTAAAATGAGTTTGGTTGACTGATTTGCTAGTGAGATCAGGTCCAAGGTTGTTAGGAGGGACCATTGGTGTCTTTACTAAGGTACAGTCAGATATCTCATATTTCTTCAAGAGATTTCTGGTGTACTTCTCTTGACTGATGGAGATTCCTTTATCAGTTTTTTTGATTTGTAGTCCAAGGAAGTATGTAAGTTCACCCATCATGCTCATTTCAAACTTCTTTGTCACCAATTTTTCAAACTGTTTGCAAAGAGTGTACTTTGTTGAGCCAAAGATGATGTCATCAACATATACTTGGACTAGTATCATAACTTGTTTTGTCTTGTAGATAAACAATGTGTTGTCTATCTATCCTCTGACAAACTTGTTTTGAATCAGGAAGGCTGAGAGAGTTTCATACCATGCCCTGGGAGCTTGTTTCAGTCCATAAAGGGCTTTATCAAGCTTGCAGACATAGTCAGGGAATTCACTACTCTCAAAGCCAGGAGGTTGCTGAACATACACATTTTCCTTGAGTTCAACATTCAGGAATGCACTTTTTACATCCATTTGGTAAACTTTGAAGTTCATGTAGGTAGCAAATGCAAGGAAGATCCTGATGGCTTCCATTCTTCCAACAGGAGCAAATGTTTCATCATAGTCAATGCCTTCTTGTTGACTGTAACCTTTGGCTACAAGTCTGGCTTTGTTTTTAATGACAGTGCCGTTTTCATCAGTTTTGTTCCTGAAAACCCACTTCATTCCTATAACTATGACATCCTGAGGACATTTGATCAAGGTCATGACCTTGTTTTTATCAAACTGTTGAAGTTCTTCTTGCATAGCCTGAACCCAGCTTTGATGTTTTAGAGCCTCAGTGACACTCTTGGGTTCTATATCTGATAGGAAATCAGCATATAGACATTCATTGGCTGAAGCTGCAGTTAAGTTAGCAGCCATGCTTCTTGTGAGCATGCCTTCAGTGGGTTCACCAATGATGTTTACAAGTTCAATATCCTGAGATTTTGTCCACTTACACTGTCGTCTAGGATCTGAGCTTGAAGAGGTCACTGGAAATTCAGTAGTGAGTTCAGGTGTAGGAGCTACAGAATCACTTAGAACATCTGTTGAGATGTCTTGTTCAGGTTGGGGTTCATGTATCACAGGTTCCTGAACATTTGGTTCAGTGTTACCTATCCCAGTAGGGACTGATTGATTATCAATGAATTCACTGATAGTTGGTTGTGGTAAGTTGTGAGGTAAGACATAATATAAGATGTCAGCGTCAGCTTGGTATAGGGAATTGATTTCAGTGTTATACTCATCAGGAGGATATCTTGATGAGTTATCAATTCCTATTTCCTCTACTAAGGTGTTAGTGAACCTGATGCTTTCTGAACTTTCATCAAAGGTGACATGAAAGGTTTCCTCAACTTGTTGTCTCCTTGTGTTAAATACCCTGAAGGCCTTGGAGATCAGTGAGTAACCTAGAAAGTATCCATCATCAACTTTAGCATCAAACTTGCCTAGATGATCCTTGTGGTTATGAATAAACACAGGACATCCAAACACATGAAAGTAGCTGATATCAGGAAGTCTACCTTTGAATATCTCATATGGGGTTTTGTTATGTCTTTTGACAATGATTGACCTATTTTGAGTGTAATAGGCTGTTTTGACTGCTTCAGTCCATAAATGTTTTGATAGAGCTGAGCCATTTAACATAGTTCTAGCAGCCTCAATAAGAGTTCTGTTTTTCCTTTCAACCACCCCATTTTGTTCAGGGGTGTAAGGAGATGAAAATTTTTAGGAGATTCCCTTTTTATCACAGAAATTCTCAAGCTCTTCATTTCTGAACTCAGTACCGTTGTCTGTTCTGATTTGTTTAACAGTAATGTCATTCTGGTTTTCAATGTTCCTGATGAATGACATTATAGTGTCAACTGCCTGACTCTTTTTGGAAAGAAAGTATACCCAAGTGTATCTTGAAAACTCATCAACAATGACAAGTGTATACTTCTAATGCTGGATTGATCTAGGACTGACAGGTCCAAAGAGATCCATATGCAGGAGGTGAAGGCAACTTTTGATTGAGAAATTTTGTTTTGTTTTGAATGATGCTCTTTGGTGTTTGCATTTTTCACAGGCTGAGCATGGTTTGTCTTTTGCAAAAACTAGTGATGGTAAACCAAGGACCTTGATTTGTTTTGCCAAGTTGTTGATATTTTTGAAGTTTAAGTGAGAGAGTCTCTTATGCCACGGCCAGTTGACAGTTTCAGTGGCTTTGGCAAAGAGACAAGTTCCATCTTTAGAGAGTGTTGACATGTCTAAGACATAAACATCATCCCTTGTAGGAGCTATCAAAACAACTTGTTTGTTGGCATTGAAAATGGTACCTTGTTTGTCATTGAATTGCACAATGTACTTTGCATCACAGAGTTGACTGACACTGATGAGATTGTATTTTAGACCATTGACATAAGCTATTCTAGAGAAAACTATTCCATTACAGTATACTAAACCATAAACTTCAGTGGGACATGATGAGTTATCACCAAATACTACCTTGGGTCCTGGTTCCTTTACATACTTGTGCAGATACTCCTTAACACCAGTCATGCTTCTTGGGCATCCACTATCTAGATGCCAAATAGGCTCCCTGGCGTGTCTCTACACAAGTAGTAAAGTGGATTAGTTTCTCTTACTAACCCACTTACTAGTGGGCTTGGGTCTAATGGTCTGCTTGAATTTAGCAATCGACTCATGGTCAGTGGTTGAGTGCATTGTGCTACCACAGGTTTTGCATTTAGAGACTAAGGATGACTCAGTGATTCTTGGTTGCTTTGAACTTCACCTTGCATTGATGACACTGTCATGCTGGGATGTCTCATGAGCTGGATTTCCGCAAATATCACAGCATGTATTCATGAGACAATCATCAGCATGATGATCATTAAAGCCACAGTGTGGGCAAGGAGAAAAGGGTTTTGCTATAAAATTTTGAGCAGATTTTTAGGTTGAAGCATATTGATGACAAACTTTGGTATAGTTTGCTTTACTGAGAGAACTTACATATTGTAAGTGATCAGAAGTTCTGTGATCCTCCTTTTTGCAGATCATAAAAAAAAGGATTCTATAACAGTTTTCAGTTATATGACTGGTATAGTGGCATAGATCACACTTCTGCTTGGGTTTGATGGTGGCTTTTGACTTTGAGTAACTAGAGGAGGCTGACTTTGTTTCCTTGATTGATTCAGGGACTTTTTTTTATGGATTCCATCTTATCAGTTAGCTTCCTCATAAATTCAGTCAGTTGCTGAATTTGGTCAGCTTCAGTGGGGACAGAGGATGTGGAAGTCTCAATGGGGGTAGATTCTTATTAAATTGGTTTTGATGGTCTTTTCAGGATGGTTCTACCAAGTCCAGACCTTTCTTTTGGTGAGTGTGGATTGAACTGTAATGGAGTAAGCTCAGAGCTAGGAGCATCACCCTGAAGAGGTTCTAGGGGTGGAAGTGGTGCTTGAGATTCTGCTTCAGACTCAGAGATGTGTTCAGTACTACTGGGCACATCAGGGAGTCCAAGCATGCTCTTTAGAGCTTGACTTTCAGGCTCTAGAATTCTTCCAGAATCAAAATTAGGAAGCTTACTATCAGGATTAACCCGTTCAATCCAATCACTGGGCTTAGGAATAGTCAACATATTAGTAATCATGCCGCCAGACACAAAAGGTTTGGGAGACTGGTCTTTGTTTTGAGAGTCAAGGAGATGATCTTTACCTATGACTCTCTTTTTGCTACTGGGAGCTCCCACAGCATCAAAGACTCTTGGATTCTTAGCAGTCCAACTAGCAATGATTTCATTTTCTTTCTTAAGTTCTTTTTGAAGAGCCTGATTTCTTTTAACTAATTCAGTGTTTTGAATTTTCAAAGTGATAGCCTCAAGCTTATTTTGTTTTAAAAGAAGCAGTTCATCCCTACACTTGTTTAGTTCAAAACTTAGCTTGTTATATTTTGAAAAAAGATTTAATCGTTGCTCTTCTACAAACTTAAGGTCAACATTGATATAGTTCATATAGGACTGCCAATCAGAGTCATCATCCATAGAAATTAAAATATTTACCTTCTTCATTGTAATGTTGACCCACTCTCCATTCCTGGCATGATTTTTTCCTACAGCCAGCTTGTCCTCTTCGGAGAAAGCCATCAATGCACTGACTTGCACCATTTCATCATCAGATGAGACAGGCTCTTCATCCCAATTGAAGACTTCAGCAACAAGACCTTTGTTTTTACCCTGCACAGATTTAACAGTGTGTGTTGTTTATGAGGGTGTGGCCTCAAGCAATGCTAGCTTAGCTTTAGCTTTCTTGTATTTAGCTTCAAACTCCACAGTTTTGTTTTGATTAGATTTGTTTTGAAAATTTTGATGAGACTGATAGATTTTTGGTTGAAATTTGCTAAAGCCTGAAGACTGATTAGACCCTGATGGTTTGTAAGAGGGTTCAGAAATTGTTTTTGAAAAACATTCTTTTGCAAAATGACCTCTTTTATGACACTTAAAGCATTCAGTATCTTCAGTTGCTTTAGCAGTTGAAAAACCTTTGTTTCTTTTTATAAACCTTTGAGAGGTAGCGAGGAGTGCCCTTTCCTGAAATTCAACGTTCAGGTCATTTAGGTACTCCTCACTTGATCTCTCATCAGGCTCATCATCTGAATTTTCTTGGAAATCTTGAACCACATTGTTAGAAAAGAAAGCAGTTGATATTGGTGATGAAATGGTGGTCAGGGTCTTCTTGACTTTCTGAGACTTCTTTAAGTCAGGGTATCGTCTGTTGATGAGGTTTTCCTCATAGACAAATTTCCCATAAATTTTAGGAAGCTCAAGATTCTGGATATGATTAGCATTCCTAAGTCCGTGAGAGAAATTCAACCACTTCTCAGGCAGACTATTGACAAAACCAACATTGATTTCATGTTTGGACAACTTAACACCATCATTTGATAGTTCATTTAAAAGAGTTTTGTACCAGGTGTAAGTTTGAGACATAGTTTCTTAGTCCTTAGCCCTGAAGGTGTTATACTCAAGTTTCAGTTCCATTATCCTGTTTTCCTTGGTATCAGATGGGCCTTCATGGCTATGAACTAGGTCATCCCAGGTTTGTTTAGCTATACTACAGCTTATAACAGACTCCATAATATTGTCAGGAAGACAAGATATTATGATACTTTTGAGTCTTTGATCCTGGTTGACCACTCTTCTTTCATCCTGAGTCCACTGAGCTTCAGGTTTAGGCAAACCTTCAGCAGTCTTTGAGATAAATGGACCTTCATTTATACACTTGATATAATAAGGTTCCATCCCAATAAAATAGCAAAGCATACGCTTTTTCCATTTGTTAAATTTACCAACTTCAAGTCTAGGGGCAACAGCTGAATAAGCTCCACCCTTTTTGTCGACTAGTTGGGGTACATCAAATTCAGCCATTTTAGGATCCTGATTTAAAAACATTTTGAGCAGCTTAAAAACAGTTTTATAATCAGCCTGGCTCTGATACCACTTGTTGTTCCCTATTCACTATAGTATAAAAATAGTTTAATTATTGTAAACAAACTAATAGTGAATCAATGACTGAAAAGATATAAGTAAAACACAAAGAGTAATTTTCAACATCATATTCTTTATTAGAAATGAATCAAAAGAATACGTTACCCTAGTACTTGCGGAACAATACTAGGGATTGAAATGACAAAGTGTTGTAACTCCTCACTAAGCTCAGGCTAAGTCTGAGCACAACTACAAGGAACCACTGAGCTATCTCAGGGACAAAGTTGTATTTGGAGGAGTGAAAGATGGCTTGTGTGTGTGTGTGTTTTACAATTCACAAGCTTAGAAATTTCACTCCATCTCTTATGTTATTTATACAAGTATGAGTTTTAACTCTTTCCTAAGTGACAAACTGACAATTTGCAGAAGACAAAATATTGATGTATTTTGTCTTTGTTTACAAAGACTATATTAGGTAAGGGACCAAGTCACTTTCTTCATGTCAGTACTGATGCAGATACCAACAGGGGAACTTTCATGATAAGTACTCCGTCTTATTCGTTTCCAATGTAACTGTTTTATCCCGCCCATTCTTCAGTCTTCATCGTCTTCAGTCTTTAGTTTCAGTTTGTATTCAGTGTAAGTAGTTGGTGAGGAGTTTAGGGATTCAGTGAGTTATTGTCATCACTCACTGAATCCACCATCTTCTCCTTGACTCAGTCTTCACCCTTTAAGTTCCGCCTTACAGAGCGGAGAGACTTATTCTTCGTCTCTTACTGAGTATCCTGAAGATGGCTCACTAAGAGACTATGCACTGAGTGACCTGTTAGTGTTTAACGATATAAACACTTAGGGTATTTTCTATTCAAATCCTGATTTAAGGGGTTTGGGTATTTACTGAACCCAACATAACCGTTCCCTCGCCCTTCGAGAAACACCTGTTATCCTTTCGGTTCTCTTAACCGATTGATAAACTACACCGTAGACGATAACTTGGAAGTAGATCTCGTGCCTTTACCGGAGTAATTGTTGGTAGACCTACCTAACCCGTTCTCTTTCCGCTACTCAGTAGGATGAAAAGTATGGACGACCCTACTCACCTCTCCTCATATAGTTATAGTATAAAATCCCTCTATCTTCTTTTAAGGAGGTGATAGAGTACTCATTTCTCTCCCTCTGGTAGAGTGGCTTTGCTCCGATGAGCTAGCCCACACTTCTGAACTCTAGCTCCTCACTTTTTGTCTCACAGTAGAACACCAATCGACAAGGGAAATATCCCCTTTGATCCGCTTTCTCTATCTGAGAATCATTCTGTTAGTACACATCTGATCCCCCTTCAACTTCTTCCGATCCTCTTTAAGGATGAAGTGCGATCAGAAGACTGGGTTAAACAAATAGATTTCTGCACACGTAAAGGAGATCGTGTGCATTAGGAAATGCTGATTTCTATCCTTTCGGATCGTGGCAATCGCCACACACCCATCACTTCCTAGAGCCGAGAGAACAGATATGGAAATGCTTACAGAGTATCATCTCCAGACTGATGGCCGAAGTGAAGAAACCATCCGAGCAATAGTAGACACGACGCGTGTTCATCAAGATTGGCAATAGTTGGGATAGACACCTCCCATTGGCCAAATTCTCTTATAAACATCTCTTGAGTCTGGAAATGGTTGGGATAGACACCTTTCATTGGCCATATTCTCCTATAACTATACCTATTACTTTAGTGCTTTGAAGGCACTATAAGAGACCCTCTGTGGTCATAAGTGTTGATCCCGATTGTTGGGTAGAAATGGAAATACCCAGCCTATCAACCTCGAACCTATTTGAGAAACTGCCGAGGAGGCCATTCTAAGTTAAGATGGATATGCAATCTACTCGCAAACCGTTAGGAGACATAAACAATGTAAACCTTTTTGACTTCCCGGAGATGACCTAGGATAAGCTTGATGATTCACCATAAGGATGTGTGAAACGTTTAGTAAATAGGAAAGCTTAGTCCTCGTTATATCGATCTTATCGAAATACTTATTGAAGTTAGACCAGTAGCTCAGAGCCTTGACCTATCGTTAAGACTCAGCAGTACTCTCGACACTCCGTGCGTAATAAGAAGAAATGACTTGCCGATGGGGCAATCATTATCCCTTCGGGAAATCCAAACCTAGAAGTGCTTAAACTTCGTTGACCTATCGAATTCATAGACCATGAAATCGAGCAACTTTTGTAAAGTTGCAACTCTATCTTCGAAGTTCATAGAAACTCACATTAAGATCCGAAATTCACGTAGGGAATGTGAAGATGAATCCTCGTGTGAACGCACTCGCCCCTTTTAAACCTCAACGAGTAACTTGAATTGAATCGCGAGGACACGATTCCTTTTAAGGAGGTGAGGCTATGACAACTCGTAAATTCCTCGATGCGTCATAATTGGAGAAATATCGATTAGAGCGATCGTTTTGACTAATTTGAGATACGAGTCGTATTATATACCGTTTTTATTGGAAATAATATTCTAAGAACATTGGCGTAATTCTTGTATCACGAATCATTCGTTTACTAGGCTAAACGAGTCCCGAACCTAATATATCAAAGGATTGAGAAAGTTACATCTAGGGTCCTTTGATAGTTTTTCATTTTCGCCCTTGTGGTTTAGAGTGTACAAAAATAGTCCCTCCATGGGTATATATACCCCAACCAACACACACACTCCTCATTTACATCTTTTCTTTCTCTCTCTACAAATCACACACACAAGTCTCTCTCTCTAGCACAATATCCGGCCACCACTCCTTGCCGCCGGCCATCACTGCCATCGCCGGAAACCGCCACCACCACCGTTGGAAAACTACAAACCTAACACCAAAAGATAGATATCAAGCTTGTGGTTCCATTTCTATGCCACACGCGCGTTCAAACTCGATAACGCGCCCTAAATCTCAAACCCTAGTTTCATAAATTAGGGTTTCATGTTAAAAACGTGTTTAATGGTTCAAGGTTAGATGGCTACGGGTTGTACCCGTTGGAGACGCCATCACGACCCTCGTTTCCACCTCTTTTCTTCTCGGTAAAAACCTCCACGTCTCATTTATGGTTTCTTTTCTATGATTATCGAATGTATATATATATATATATATATATATATATATATATATATATGTATATATATATATATATATGTATATATATATATATATGTATATATATATGTATATAGATATATATATATATACATATATATGTATATATATATATATATATATATATATATATATATATATATATATATATATATATATACATATGTTATATAGTGTTGCTTTTCGTGGATAACAAAAATAAAAACAAGATCTAAAAACAGTTTTATTAAGATTTCGTGTGGTAAGAAATGATGTAAGTGAATCTAAAAAGGGACGTCTGATTTTTTGTTGTTTTGAGTCAAGTTGACTCAGCGAGTCAGGTGACTCAGTGAGTCGAGTCAGTGGACTCGGTCACGAGTCGAGTCAACCCGTACGGGTCAGACCCGACTGGGGTTTCGGGTCAGAACGAGATTCGTTATGGTTAAATGGGTCTGTTGTTATTAATATCATGATTGGTGATACTTGTGTTGTTGTTGTTTGTCTCGGTCTTGGCTCCGTTAATAGCAACAAAGATAAAGGAATATCCAGATTCTGTTACTACTAGTGTTTGTGTGTGTAAGGTTGAGTATGTGTTTGTGAATTAGGTTCTCAGATTGTGCGTGGTGGTTCTCGGTTTGCAAATACATTTTGAGAGTGTGAGGTCCTAGTTGTTTACGCAATATGGCAGTAACCACTTGAGTGATGATAGTCTTAAGCATGTTTTTGTCGAGTTACATTTTGGTGAATCTGTCCTTAATGGTGTTTGGGCTGATGGGTCACAAGCCCGCTTAAGGGAGTACTAGACTTGAGAGAATGTCAAAACCTAAACAAAGTAGTGTTTCATTAACTTGAAATTAATTAAGGAGAGTTTAGTTTAAAAGACTAAGGGGTGTTTGATTTTCTACTAAACGGGTTAATTATATATCAATATCGACCACTAGAAAAATGGTAAACTTGTAATATATAAACTTAACGACGTGAATTGTAACAATTTAACTATACTACTAATATCGCAAATTGTATATATATTATAACTTATAATGTCTAATACGGTTTATGCATTTAGAGTAACAAATGACACACAAATTATATTTGTTATAAGTCGAACTCATTAAACATTTTGAATTAACCGAGTATAATATATTAGACTCAAAAACGAGTTTATATATATTTGTTTTGCATTATGCCTAAGTATTTCCTTTTCACCTTTTAACTAATAACGAGATATCTAGTTATACATTGTCGATGAATATGACGTTATTTAATCATAAACTCTTATTGATTAAAGCTTGTAACTCATGTATTTTTAAATACATGTTACCCTTTTTAAACTTGTCAAGGAATATTATTTTGTTAAGATGACTTATTAGAGTCGCAAGGGTTTGGGAACGTTGAGTAAATGAACGCGTCATTATAAAATACACTACCTAGTATACCTTATAAGAAGTACTTTCTTATAAACTTGTATAATTATGAGTGATGACTATAAATCCTTATTAATTAAAAGATAAATGGAACATATCTATTATGATAAACATGTGCGTTTGGGAATATGGGGGAAGTACCGAAACTTATCAATTAACCTATTTATATTACATAAGTGGTTGTCATCATTTCCTAGTCTTTGACTAGCTTGAGTATTGTCAGTATTTCTTGATTTGGTCAATGGCTTTTCCTTTTTGGCGTGCATTCTAGTTAGTATGTCTCGACTGTGTCGACGTGTTCTTCTCTTTCGCGTGAGTTGTACGCCGCGTCTATGTTTCTTACCACCACACGAAACGTTAAAGCTATACTTTTGAGATATTAATAATAAACTTTTGGGAACAAAAATGGACTTTTGAAAGTAACGACATGAATGATCCACGAAAACTACGACACAATACTTTTGTCAACTTCTTTATCATATGAGCTGTCTTTTAAGATTATCGTATACGGATTAGGTTGCGTCACTTATATTCTATCGTACTTGTCGTGCATTCTTCTGATGCCATGGAGATTAGCTTTAAATGCCAGTCGTGTCAATAGTGAATAGTGCATTGTTGTGGCTAAGGTGAGTTTCATAGCCCCTCTATTTTGGGGGAGAATACATGCTGCTTTTAACTAACCATAATTGAATATATGAACATTATGTGAGAATGATTTATGGAAAACTAGAAGGGGGGGGGTTGAATAGTTTTACCAATTAAAACTTCTTTTAAACTATTTAGATCGACTTATGTCAATCTATTTGGTTGTGTGTGTTGGATGTTGATAAACAAGCATATAAAGATATGTAATGAAAAAATAAGAGTAAGAAGCACAAAACCACAACGCGAGTATTTATAGTAGTTCGGCTACAAGGACACCTTCCTTGCCCTACTCCACTCCCCGAGTCACCTACTCGAGAGTTCGTAAACACTACACCAATCTCCTTATGGCGGAGAAGCCTTCACAACGTCGCTTAACCTCTTTCCGGTACAAAGCTAAATACCGAGTTCTTTCACACCAAGGCGAACCACACCTAACACAACGTCACCTACCCTTTATACGGTGCTAGGCTAACCACCGAGTTCTTTCACACCAAGCAGAACTAATCCTATCACAACGTCGCCTACCCTTTATTAGGTACTAGGCTAAGCACCTAGTTCCATTGCAATGGAGGAACTACTACCACACTACACCAACGACTAATCCCAAAGGAGATCTACTCCTTTACAACATCATCAAGGATATCAATATCCTTGGATCTAATACTAGTCTATCTTGTACATCGAAACACACCATATCGAATGTACATCTAAGGCACCTTTCACTAATGCCTTTGACTAGATCTACAAGAAACCTTTCACTAATGTCTTGTGTCTTCACTTCTAAGCACCTTTCACTAATGCTTCTTTGTTTTGACTTCTAAGCACCTTTCACTAATGCTTCTTTGTCTCGACTTCTAAGCACCTACCACACGTGCTTATCCTATAGACAATAGATACCCTTCACTAATATATTCGTCTTGACACTTGAGACATCTTTCACTAATGTCTTCAACACTACACTTCTTTGAAGAAAGAAAGGAATCATCAACAAGAAGACTTCAGTAGCCTTGATGATGAGGAAGCATGGCAACTCATGGACTTGAGCTTGCTCGACTTCAAATGTGGTGATCTTGCCTTTAAGAGGAACTAAAAGATCACACAAAAACAAAACTACAAACATAGATCTCTTGGATCTAAGGTTAGTGAGATTTAATCTCAGGGGAGAAAGTATGTTAGAAAGGGGTGAGAAATAATGAAGAAATGGCTCACTATTTATAGAGGAAAAATCCTACTGTTCCCCGGATCCCACGGATCCCTTCCACAAGGGATCCGTCTAGCATTAAGCTAGGGATCCGTGGAACGCTCCCTTTTACCCATGGGTATTTTGGTTATAGGTCATGGGTCATGGGTTGAACCATGGATCTTTGGCTAGATATAATGTATCTTTTAGTGCAATGCATTTGGTCACTTGGGTATGGGTTGATCCATGGGTTATGGATATTATCCATGTATGATATAAGCATGATGTCATGCAATGGGTTATGGGTCAAGATCCATGGGTTATGGGCTTTGGGTTGTACCCAACTACATTCAATGTATTTGCCCAATGGGTTGTGATACTTAAGTTTCTACCCATTTATATTACCCAATATACTACATATTAGTTATGTGTATATTATACCCAATTATGTAAACACTAGTTGTTGTACATATGTATTCCTAAATCATAAAATCACTTGTACTTGTTTTAGTGTTTTATGTGAAAGCGTAAGTGTGTTAGAAAACTATTAGTTCAAACAATTTACGTATTTTATTTGTTTCGTTAAAATGATCTTACTTTTGTTATCGACAAAACATTAGAAGAGCGTAAAATATAAATAAACGTTTTTACGGCTTATTTGTATTAACAATCTCCCCCTTTTTGTTAATGACAAAACATAAGATTATTTTAAGGAAAAGCTAAAATTCGTAAGAGTTTGAATTTGTAGTTTTTACTTTCTTCTCCCCCTTTTGGTCGAAACAAAAAGAGCTTTGAAAGAGAGCAACACTTTGTTTTTAAGAAAAATGTGTGAAAAATAGAAAAGAAATAAGAAATAAAAAAAAAGTAACGGGAAAGGATCTCGTCGTTACTCCCCCTTGACGAGTTCATCCCCAAGTAAGGGCGTCAAGAAAGTAATGCTAATCTAGTTCATTTGCAAATTTTTGCAAAAGATTACGTTTATGTGACGGGTGTGCTCCCCCTAGATGATTGCTGTAACAATTCGCATTTTCGGGTCACTATTCATTTTTACTATTCATTGTTACTATTCATTTTTACTATTCATCATATTTTGGGTCATTATTTAAACTCAAACTTTTTTTTTCGAAAATTACTATTCACAAATTACTATTCACGAGTTATTATTCACAAGTTACTATTCACCGTAATTTTTATTATTTACTAATTTCGCATCAATTAAACAAGTAAATACTTTTACATAATTTTCATGCATAAACAATGTACTCTGTACTCATAATGTATAAATATCTAGTTACTATTTATAAATATCTAGATATTTTCAAAATATCTAAACACTATTCGTCAAAATATCTAAACACTATTTATCAAAATATCTAAACACTATTTATCAAAATATCTAGATATTTTCAGATATTTTCCCTATAAATAGAAAGAAAACTAGTTCATTTTATTTCACAGAAAAACACACACATTTCCCCCTCCTCTTTGATGTCGCTACCCTCCATACACACTCTATACTTGATTTTTAGGCTCCGCGTTATACACATAAGTTGAAGGCATTAGTATTCTCTACGTAAAAATTAAGTTTATTTTGTATTTCCGCGGTTGGATTAAGAGCTACACAATGGTAGGTTGGAGCTGTGGGTCCCAAGAAATTCTCAAAACTTTTGCAAAGATAGATCGGGCAATATTAAAGATGGGTTTTTGTTTTTGAAGCTATTGGGATAGTTATGGGGTAGATATGAGGTGATTTAGAGGTTTTTATAGTTTAGGAAATGAATTTTTGAATTTAGATGCGGAAGCGCTGCTCAATTTTCTAGTATCATTCATCAGTTATTATCAGGTGAGTTCTTAGCCCCGTTTTTAATACTTGTTTTACAAACTCTTTGGGGGAGATACATGCTCAACTACTTGCTTTTACAAATACAGATACTCAAA
The DNA here is from genome assembly GCA_019973895.1 of Chrysanthemum seticuspe. Classification (NCBI taxonomy): domain Eukaryota; kingdom Viridiplantae; phylum Streptophyta; class Magnoliopsida; order Asterales; family Asteraceae; genus Chrysanthemum; species Chrysanthemum seticuspe. The sequence goes on along the minus strand of BPTQ01000008.1, from coordinate 226,653,089 downwards.
ACATTATACTTGATTGCATTATACTTGATTGCATTTTACTTGATTCGTTATACTTGATTTCGTTAGACATGCTTGGAAATACTTTACTTGCCTAAATACATGAATTGTATTTACAAACGTGCGACAATACTCTATGCTGTCGGAGAGGTATTGATAGTACTATAAGTCGGGTAGCCCTCGCCCTTGTGTACCCGATTCATGACCTTGGGATTAATATAGTACTATTTGGGATGCCCCCGCCCATGTGTACCCGATTCATGACCATGGGTGAATATAATCCGGTGTATTGTGCAAACTATATTTTGGCAGTGGGTTGTGAACACACAGGTTGCAAGTTCTTTATGGCGGAACTTGGAACTGGGCGGATTTACAATGCCTTTGCTGTGTAAACATTCTTTCAAGGCTTTTCAACTTATTCAAAACAAACTCTATGAACTCACCAACCATTGTGTTGACACTTTAGCATGTTTATCTCAGGTCAATAAGACGATAGCTGTTGCATGGAACTTAGAGTCGCACGACATGTTTTGAAGACTTTATACATTCGTATTTACCATTCGAAACATTAGATTCGTTTGTTGATTGTTCTTCGTATACGCGTGCTTCACACACATTCCGTTAATATCACCTCTCAGAATTGCATATTTCGTCAATATCAGATCCGAGAATTTACGTTGGATCAAGAGATATTGGTTAAGAGACTATGGTTAGACATTGTGGGGGTTTTATGGCGTCGCCTTCTGACACAGTGACCCCACGATGAAGTATTATGTTTCATGTTCAATATCTTTTGCTGGAGATTTACTCTGCAAAACTTTTCAATGGTAAGCTAATTACTTTAGTCTCAATGTTTGTTACTCCAGGGTTTCATATTATGTTTTTACAAATGTTTTACAAAGCTTACCATTTATGCTTACATATTTCAGAAGTTTTGTACAGCACGCTGAGATTCAAGGTACGTTGTCGATAGCAGAATAACTGGACTCTATTTGTACGATTTCACAGTTGTGTTACCAACCACTCAAGTATCTCAAACAAAACTTATTCAACTTTTCGGAACTTTCTTACAAATGTGTCGTTTCCGTAACATTTAG
>BPTQ01000008.1:226612961-226650930 GCA_019973895.1 Chrysanthemum seticuspe | reverse complement strand
CATAAACATTTTCGTTCATCAACTCGTACATAGAGGTTGGAGCTGTGGGTCCCAAGAAATTCTCAAAACTTTTGCAAAGATAGATCGGGCAATATTAAAGATGGGTTTTTGTTTTTGAAGCTATTGGGATAGTTATGGGGTAGATATGAGGTGATTTAGAGGTTTTTATAGTTTAGGAAATGAATTTTTGAATTTAGATGCGGAAGCGCTGCTCAATTTTCTAGTATCATTCATCAGTTATTATCAGGTGAGTTCTTAGCCCCGTTTTTAATACTTGTTTTACAAACTCTTTGGGGGAGATACATGCTCAACTACTTGCTTTTACAAATACAAATACTCAAAACATTATACTTGATTGCATTATACTTGATTGCATTTTACTTGATTCGTTATACTTGATTTCGTTAGACATGCTTGGAAATACTTTACTTGCCTAAATACATGAATTGTATTTACAAACGTGCGACAATACTCTATGCTGTCGGAGAGGTATTGATAGTACTATAAGTCGGGTAGCCCTCGCCCTTGTGTACCCGATTCATGACCTTGGGATTAATATAGTACTATTTGGGATGCCCCCGCCCATGTGTACCCGATTCATGACCATGGGTGAATATAATCCGGTGTATTGTGCAAACTATATTTTGGCAGTGGGTTGTGAACACACAGGTTGCAAGTTCTTTATGGCGGAACTTGGAACTGGGTGGATTTACAATGCCTTTGCTGTGTAAACATTCTTTCAAGGCTTTTCAACTTATTCAAAACAAACTCTATGAACTCACCAACCATTGTGTTGACACTTTAGCATGTTTATCTCAGGTCAATAAGACGATAGCTGTTGCATGGAACTTAGAGTCGCACGACATGTTTTGAAGACTTTATACATTCGTATTTACCATTCGAAACATTTTGTAAACATTTTTGTATTATACTTTGGGACCTCATTGTTTGTAACTCTGATTTCATTAATAGAATGGTAACTTTTCAAAACGTCTCATTTAGAGGTCGTTTTCTATAACTTGTACTTTGTATTATGAAGTAGCACCCCAGTGACACAGTCTTCCGCTGCGGTATTTTGGGGGTGTTACAGATTGGTATCAGAGAATTGGTTATAGAGAACTAGGTTGCATTTAAGAGCCTAGACTATAACTGCTTTATACGTTAAGACTCTCCACTATAATTGCCTTACACACACTTCGTACGCATATGCTTCTTGTTAGTTGTTTGCTTAGATCCACGTTGTTGGATGATATGACTTTAGTAATAATAAGGAAACCCATAATTTAATCGAGTCATTAAAAAAAAATATGGAGCTCAGTAATAACTAATTATTTAGCTTAATCTTGTGACAGTTCTTGTTTGATGAGACATGAGATTTAAGTTAAATAATATTATTACTTAGCTTTAGACATTTGATGACTTGGTTATCTTATAATCTGTCTCATAAAGCGAGTTTTGTATCGGGAAATCTTAAGTAGGATGATTTATAATCTCCTTATTTGAATGGATTGGGACGCCTCTTTATTCAAATAAAGAAATTATAAGCCACCGAACCATAAGTTTATAATCAATTACTTACATAAATTTGGACGCTTCTTTATGTAAGTAATGAATTATAAATAAGTGGGCTTATTTGCATCTGATACGATTCCCTAACCACATTATGGGTGTATTACAACGTAACCCATACACTATTCCTATTGAATAAGAGAGAACCCCATTGTTATAGAGACCACACTTTTCTTAGACACGCTATAAGTAGTTAACATCAACAGAACTTCGGGACGAAGTTCCATTAAGGGGTAGAGACTGTAACAATTCGCATTTTCGGGTCACTATTCATTTTTACTATTCATTGTTACTATTCATTTTTACTATTCATCATATTTTGGGTCATTATTTAAACTCAACTTTTTTTTTCGAAAATTACTATTCACAAATTACTATTCACGAGTTACTATTCACAAGTTACTATTCAACGTAATTTTTATTATTTACTAATTTCGCATAAATTAAACAAGTAAATACTTTTACATAATTTTCATGCATAAACAATGTACTATGTACTCATAATGTATAAATATCTAGTTACTATTTATAAATATCTAGATATTTTCAAAATATCTAAACACTATTCGTCAAAATATCTAAACACTATTTATCAAAATATCTAAACACTATTTATCAAAATATCTAGATATTTTCAGATATTTTCCCTATAAATAGAAAGAAAACTAGTTCATTTTATTTCACAGAAAAACACACACATTTCCCCCTCCTCTTTGATGTCGCTACCCTCCATACACACTCTATACTTGATTTTTAGGCTCCGCGTTATACACATAAGTTGAAGGCATTAGTATTCTCTACGTAAAAATTAAGTTTATTTTGTATTTCCGCGGTTGGATTAAGAGCTACACAATGGTGGGTTGGAGCTGTGGGTCCCAAGAAATTCTCAAAACTTTTGCAAAGATAGATCGGGCAATATTAAAGATGGGTTTTTGTTTTTGAAGCTATTGGGATAGTTATGGGGTAGATATGAGGTGATTTAAAGGTTTTTATAGTTTAGGAAATGAATTTTTGAATTTAGATGCGGAAGCGCTGCTCAATTTTCTAGTATCATTCATCAGTTATTATCAGGTGAGTTCTTAGCCCCGTTTTTAATACTTGTTTTACAAACTCTTTGGGGGAGATACATGCTCAACTACTTGCTTTTACAAATACAAATACTCAAAACATTATACTTGATTGCATTATACTTGATTGCATTTTACTTGATTCGTTATACTTGATTTCGTTAGACATGCTTGGAAATACTTTACTTGCCTAAATACATGAATTGTATTTACAAACGTGCGACAATACTCTATGCTGTCGGAGAGGTATTGATAGTACTATAAGTCGGGTAGCCCTCGCCCTTGTGTACCCGATTCATGACCTTGGGATTAATATAGTACTATTTGGGATGCCCCCGCCCATGTGTACCCGATTCATGACCATGGGTGAATATAATCCGGTGTATTGTGCAAACTATATTTTGGCAGTGGGTTGTGAACACACAGGTTGCAAGTTCTTTATGGCGGAACTTGGAACTGGGTGGATTTACAATGCCTTTGCTGCGTAAACATTCTTTCAAGGCTTTTCAACTTATTCAAAACAAACTCTATGAACTCACCAACCATTGTGTTGACACTTTAGCATGTTTATCTCAGGTCAATAAGACGATAGCTGTTGCATGGAACTTAGAGTCGCACGACATGTTTTGAAGACTTTATACATTCGTATTTACCATTCGAAACATTTTGTAAACATTTTTGTATTATACTTTGGGACCTCATTGTTTGTAACTCTGATTTCATTAATCGAATGGTAACTTTTCAAAACGTCTCATTTAGAGGTCGTTTTCTATAACTTGTACTTTGTATTATGAAGTAGCACCCCAGTGACACAGTCTTCCGCTGCGGTATTTTGGGGGTGTTACAATTGCAATTTTGCAACGGGAAGTCATGAAATATAAATCTAAGATTGCAAGTAATTTTGCAATGTATTGTTTTGACACCAAGCTCCCCTAAGCTTTAGGGTGTCAAATTCTTCATGTGTTAATTGAATAACTACAAAACAAAGGTTAGAAAACAAGTATAATTCACAATTTCTTGCAAATGTGGTCTAAGTTAGTAGGAAAATAGTTTCATGTCTCACGGATCCCATGGTTCCCTCCTAGTAGGGATCCGTCTAGGCAATTCTGAGGGATCCGTTTGGCTGATAAATAAAATCAGCAAAGGTGATAAAACAAGTAATGTTATCACATAAATGAGATATGAATACAAAGTAATCATATGCTCAACAAAATAACAAGTACCATGTAATTCCATTTAATAAAACAAGAGTTATGATATACATGACTCTAAAAATAAGTAAATAGACAGTACATGACTAGGAATTTCTAGACCAACTAACGCTTGATGCTAGGACACCACTAAAATTCTTCTAGCTCAAGTTTTGTTTAGGTTTGATCTCGTCGAAACGTTCGAGGAGATGATAGAACATGAAACGTTGGTCTTCTCGTACTTCATGTATCAAACTTTCAACATGTTGACAATGATAGCAATCTTTGTCATGGCTAGGTAATGGTGGTGGATGAAATGAAATGGCTTGATGCGAAGGATCAAGTGAAGCGGCTTGTGGAGCTTCAAATGATGAAGGGATTGGTGGAGGTGCATTTGAGAATGCCTCGACCAAGAATGATGGTGGTGGTAAAGAAGTGTCAACTTCCATATGGTCGGGTGGTTGACTTTGATGATTTCTCATAATCCAAATGGGATTAGATGATGGAAACGGCGAAAAGGAAGCCGGAGCAAGTGTTGACTCAGCACCTTGATTTTGGACCATTATTCCTCCTAATGAGGAGAATGTTGTCGGCGGAAGCGGATGAGACGGCCTAGGAGGCAAGTCCTCTAAATTGTAGAGATGTGGTGATGATAGTGGTGAAGTAAATGAAATAGCTCTAGGAACCAATGGTGAAGGTTTAGTGGAGATGATATTGTTTGGCCTAGGAGGTATGGTGGTGTTTGGAATAGGTAGTTTTGTGGGTACTATCCTTTTAGGAATTGGTTTGATTAGATGATGAAGGATTCTATCATTTTTTGGTTTGACTGGAGATGATTCGGTTGAAGAGATTTCGTGTACAACACGAGCCTTTTTCATGGGTGGTTCTTTGGTGGATAAGTTACTACTTGGGGTTTTCCTCATGATGAGATGATTTCAAGAGGTTGCAAGAGCTGAAAGTTAGGATGAGAGTGATGACTATGGAGGTCCTAACAAGGTGGTTTATAAAGCAAGAAAATTGGCAAGTGCATTCAAGCCTTAAGCCACTAGGATTCATTGGAATGTGATGATTAACATGCACAAGAGTCAACTTCAGAGTTTACACTGATCTAGGAACTCATTTAAGATGAGATGGAGTGTTTGAGTTAGGAAGATGAGTTGAAGTGATTGTTTTAGCAATATTTGACCTAAACTGTCATCCGGATCCCACGGTTCCCTCCTCAGAGGGATCCGTCTAGGCTAATCCTAGGGATCCGGCTTTCAGCAGTTATGAAAAAGTGGAAATGATGTTTCTAAGATCTAAGACCTATAACATCTTGAGTGTTTCAGTCCTCCTAAGTGTTTTAGATGAAGGAGTGCTTAAGTACTTGAGGGTAATGAATGATGTAGCTAATGATTGTCTTTTATGGAAGGATTTGGAACTTTCAAAGAGTACCAATAAATGAGTAAGGATGACACTAAAGATGAGAGTGTCAATTGAAGCTAAATGATCCTAGAGATCAGATTGTGACTTAGGATAGTGTTTTGAAAAATATCCTAGAAGCTTTGAGATGAGAAAATTAGAATTTGATCAACTTTGATCAATTTTGAGGTGAGGATGATTTATGATCAATTTTGCCATAATTGAAAGATTTCAAAGAATAAATAGAAAATGAAGTGTGAGTTTGAGAGCTGAAGAGTAATGGATTAAAGATGAAACGATAGATCTACAAACGTCTTTGAGTGTGATCTAGATGAGTTATGTGTGAGTAGGAAGGATTTACCTATCTTGATAAGGACTTAATTTGCCTTAAGACACTATGTTTAGCTTAGTGTGAGGTGTTCTAAGGATATGTATAATGCTTGCAATTGCATTTTCTGTTTACCGGATCCCACGGTTCCCTAAGTGTAGGGATCCGTCTAGCACAAACATTGGGATCCGTCCATCTGCTCAGCAGAACCTTTACTAAAGGCATGCAATGATCTTGACAATGCATTATATTCCAAGATTAATAAAAACGGGTTCTAATACTTAGATATCAAATGTAAGATGTTTTATTTCATGAAGGAAATAGGATTACATTGATAAAGCACGAGTAGAATAGAATTGATCCTATTTGAAATACTACTAAGTTCCTTGAGTGTTTTCGCTAGATGGATCATCAAATGGTTGATGAGTGTTGGCGGATTCAGGAATGAAGAACGTCTTCATGTGAGAAATGTTCAGCGGTTCCATCATCTTGTTCACAAGTACGTACAACGGACTTTGAAATTGAGGATGAAAATACATGACATTATGATAGAGGCGCGTCAAGAACATTCCATAAGGAATGAGTTTGTTCTTGGAGCCTTGAAGATTTACAATTCGCCTTACAAAGAAATAGGCGAGATTGTATGGTTGTTGTGTTAGAAACAGTACAACTTGTGAGCACAACAAGCGGGAAGGATTTCTCGATTTCCCCTAAGACTCCAAACATTTTCACGTAGGATGAGAGCAAGAGGCTTGTACTCTTCTCGGATATCCTGTTTATGGATAATGTTGGGATTGGAGTGATGAGGTTTGCATATCATCCGAATCAAGTCTTCCGGGGAAGGTATGTGAGAACAATATGGGCTATTTTCTTCACGAAAGTTGAAGAGAGAATCAAGAAACCAATCTTCGGTGAAGGCACATTGTCCATGATTTGGAATTCGGAGGATGTGAGCAAAATGCCCAAGGGTTAAAGTAAACTTTTGGTTTTTGATATAAAGCCAAAGAGATAGAGAACGATCCTCGTTACGAATGAGTTCGACTTGGCAAAAGAATTCCAATACAAACCTTGGACATATTTTCTCGTTAATTTCGAGAAGACATTCCAATCCTATGGTTCGGAAGGAGGTATTGATACCTTCTTCGAATTGTAAAGAGGTGTCTACAATACGTCCTTCATGGAAGCGACGGGTTTCGAGATTATTGAACCCACAGACATGATTGCCAGGGGTGTTGGGCTCAAGAGAGATGTTCGGAGTGTAGACGCTAGAGAATGAAAAATCAAATGTATATATATACGACATAGCGAAACCTATAGAAAAGATGAGTTAAAAGAAAGTGATGTTTGTAGTCACCCAAAGATTATCTAATGTTTTTACTATATTTTTATTAACAATGATTTTTAACACTTTAACTCACTCAAGGTTTTGACTTTCTAGTGGATTATTACTTTTAGAAAAATAGTGTTTTTTAATCTTGCATGAAAACTGTTTTCCAGTAGGACGGATCCCACGGTTCCTTTACAAAAGGGATCCGGCTAGTATATCTTCCGGGATCCATGGATCTATAGTAGCAGAAACAGATTTGATAAAAACAAAGGTTTTACAGTTTTTATACCACGGAATATGTTTTATCCTACATTTTCTTATAGCATGCATACATGACTTCTAATGTATCACGAAAGAATATAAAACATATAAATCAAAAGAAGTGACAAACACATTATGATAATAAAAACCTAGATAAACTAGATCATTAATAATATTGCATATCAATACTAAGGATGATACAAAGGATTGGGTATATAACCCCAATATAGATTAACAACACAAAGTAAATGTCTCCGTATGTGAACTTCATCATAGGGAATACAAGTGCGATAAGTGTTAGAGCGATGAGCATGAGTGCGATGTAAACCATGTTGTTGATGGAATGAGGCGGAAGATGAAGTTTTTGAATGAGAGGAATATTTTGAAATTGGAAGATTTGAAAAAATGAGGGTTTGATGAGATGGTCGGCGGTGGGAGTATTTATGGGAAAGGAGGAATATTGAGATTTGTGTTTTGTTTTATTAGAAGATATGATTTTTGGATTAAGTGAGATAAAACACAATTTATATAAACCATGATTTCTAGACGGAGGAGTGACACATATGTGAGAAAAAGCTTCATAATGAAGCTACATGTAAAACATGTGTAAATACGAAATCTACTCAAATAAATGCCTAACAAATAACACGTATTTATTAAACTAATATCATTTAGATATAAGTGGAAAGTCATACCTCGAATGCACTTAGGAATGTCTTTACAAATGACACAACAAATGTCACTTAGACGATTCCTGCTCCTGTGCGTTTAAGATACCTTCTTAAGGAAGGTATTCTTGTTACCAAGTGACTCCTAAAGCTTGGTGGGTATGATCTTTGACTAATCAACATAACAAGGAAGATTAGTACAAAAAAGAAAATAAGAAAAGTGTTGTTATCAAGTCAACATCCAAACAGATAGTTTTTTTTTAAAAACATGGTGTTTGTTTTTATGAAAAACCTTCTTTGTAGTTTTCAATTAACTATGGATCGTATCAAGTTTTTAAAGTACAATATACTTCAAGAAACTTGGTAACGAAGCTCTGATGCCAATTGTGGAAAACTAGAAGGGGGGGGGGTTGAATAGTTTTACCAATTAAAACTTCTTTTAAACTATTTAGATCGACTTATGTCAATCTATTTGGTTGTGTGTGTTGGATGTTGATAAACAAGCATATAAAGATATGTAATGAAAAGATAAGAGTAAGAAGCACAAAACCACAACACGAGTATTCATAGTGGTTCGGCTACAAGGACACCTTCCTTGCCCTACTCCACTCCCCAAGTCACCTACTCGAGAGTTCGTAAACACTACACCAATCTCCTTATGGCGGGGAAGCCTTCACAACGTCGCTTAACCTTTTTCCGGTACAAAGCTAAATACCGAGTTCTTTCACACCAAGGCGAACCACACCTAACACAACGTCGCCTACCCTTTATACGGTGCTAGGCTAACCACCGAGTTCTTTCACACCAAGGAGAACTAATCCTATCACAACGTCGCCTACCCTTTATTAGGTACTAGGCTAAGCACCTAGTTCCATTGCAATGGAGGAACTACTACCACACTACACCAACGACTAATCCCAAACGAGATCTACTCCTTTACAACATCATCAAGGATATCAATATCCTTGGATCTAATACTAGTCTATCTTGTACATCGAAACACACCATATCGAATGTACATCTAAGGCACCTTTCACTAATGCCTTTGACTAGATCTACAAGACACCTTTAACTAATGTCTTGTGTCTTCACTTCTAAGCACCTTTCACTAATGCTTCTTTGTCTTGAATTCTAAGCACCTTTCACTAATGCTTCTTTGTCTCGACTTCTAAGCACCTACCACACGTGCTTATCCAATAAACGATAGATACCCTTAACTAATATCTTCGTCTTGACACTTGAGACATCTTTCACTAATGTCTTAAACACTACACTTCTTTGAAGAAAGAAAGGAATCATCAACAAGAAGACTTCAGTAGCCTTGATGATGAGGAAGCATGGCAACTCATGGACTTGAGCTTGCTCGACTTCAAAGGTGGTGATCTTGCCTTTAAGAGGAACCTAAAAGATCATACAAAAACAAAACTACAAACATAGATCTCTTGGATCTAAGGTTAGTGAGATTTAATCTCAGGGGAGAAAGTATGTTAGAAAATGGTGAGAAATAATGAAGAAATGGCTCACTATTTATAGAGGAAAAATCCTACTGTTCCCCGGATCCCACGGATCCCTTCCACAAGGGATCCGTCTAGCGTTAAGCTAAGGATCCGTGAAACGCTCCCTTTTACCCATGGGTATTTTGGTTATGGGTCATGGGTCATGGGTTGAACCATGGATGTTTGGCTAGATACAATGTATCTTTGAGTGCAATGAATCTTATTCTAAATAAATGGGATAAAACCATTCTTTGTACTTTATGTTGTTATACCAAGATTTTAGCACCCAAAGGTTCGTACGCTTCCACTGGACCCAAATTTTGGGGTGTTACAGTTTGAGTTATAGCCCGTTATGTTAGGCACTACTTGAGTCGGCACAATAAATCCTATAACGAGAGAAAACGTAACTATTAACCCGTAACACGAAATACGACGTATTGATAATAAAAATTCGTGAAAAAACGCAAATAAAAACAATAGAGATATAAATAAAAGACACTAATAGGAAAATGTAGGAGCTCGGGAGAGGTAAAACGGGAAAGTTTATGAAATATACGGGTTTGGCACTGTAAGATATTGGATTTCACATACACATCAAACCATGACACAAAGTAGGCGTACAAGAGGTTTTAGAGAGAGAAAGTTAGAGGTTTGGGAACTTTAGTGAGAGAAAGAAAAATCTTATTATGAGCTCCAACTCTCTACCTTGGAAGGTAGAGAGTATTTATAGTCTTACAATAAAACGCCACACAACGGGCTGTGGATCAGGCATACAGTGGGTAAAGACCCGTCCGTCCTCCATGGTGTTACTTAACTAAATACTACTTAGCTTAAAATAACTACGACTACGAGCTTTCTAACGATTACATATACTTGAGGTGACCGACTCTTTAATACCTGGAATTTCTAATTCCTAACAATCTCCCCCTAAGGGAGGTCACCTCAAACATATACTAAAATTACATTGAATACAAACAAATATTACATTAACAATTGTTCTTGCATTCTTGATGTAGTACTTTGCTCCGAAGTTCGTAGTCATTGATTCCTCTCATTGCATGTTTGGTTAATCTAAGTGGAGGTCTTTTGCTGATCCACGTGATAATAATTTTGAGCCAGCTTTTGAGATCATCAACTAACAAAAATCTCTGAGACATCCATTGTGGTGTTGGTATTATGTGATGTTGTGACCTTCGGACCGACATGCTCACATTCTGGATCATGATATCTTCTCATCAGAGTAGTGGAAGCTTTCGTTAATTCATGATATTGGCAGCAGCGTAGCAGAAGCATGGGGTGAAAATATCAGAGTCATTGATGCACTTATCATGATTTCTTGAGAAATGAATGTATTGTGTGAGCATGCGGCTATGCATTGACCGCTTCATTCTGATCAGCTACAAACGTCGAGAGTACCTGCATACAACAGTTAGCAATAAAGTGCACGAAAGTGTCTTTGATCACTTTCGTTGAATTGAGGTACACGGCCCACGGTTCCCCGTTGATCAGTACAAGTACTGCCTGTGATCAGGTATAACTCCAAAGAATTTCCTTGACAGGGTTTCGCAGCTGCTCTAGCTGTTCTCAAACCGGAACGTCTCAAAGAAGACAACACGGAGTGAGTGAACCAGCGAATAGAGATTCACTGATTGATGAAAAGATATTTGAAAAACAATCGTGTATCGCACAATAGAAATTGTTTTTGCAGTACAACGAAGGTTTTAATGAAAATCAATTATCAATCGTAAACACCTTTTTGATTTGAAATATTCGTACACGGTCGATGTGCTAAAGAAAAGAGTTTTTAAGCACAATGACCGGTTTTTCAAAGGTATCCGTCAATCCATAACCTAAACTAGGATTGATTCAAAAGATTGAATCTCCCCATTGTTTTTGTTCAGTTGTCACATGGTTGATCTATTGATTAGATCTCACATGCCACCCACCAGGAGCTTGTTTGATGTTGGCTCCAGAAGGATTTCCATCTTCATTGTGAATATGTTTGCATATCACTCAGATGTTCTGGCAATACCACAAGGATAATGTGTAGGACTCAAGATATAATCTCTCTTTCCACATTGTGTGAAAAAGAGAGTCTTCATTGAAAGTGTCCTAATGAGATTTATAGATGATCTCGTGGCTCTAGACTTAATTTGTGCATATTTGGATCCTGTATCGGAGACTAGGGAGAGGGTCTCCTTCTTCAATATCAACAATCTCTAAGAGAAAGTCGATAGATAATGTAGGTTCCCTGTGAGAATGAAACAAGCCCTTTTAAGAGGAACTTGAGTGGTTTGGGAAGTTGTAGTGCAGAGCGTCACTGGGTCCATGACGTCTTGTCTTCAATACCGATGTTACCATCAGTAGCATATGAATTATACCCGGTTTCTGCCTTATGGTTGAATAAATGGAGGGCTATTTCTTTTCACCCTTTTCTCATTCAATTCTTTTTCATTCTTCAACCCCTTCAGTGCTTACTGAGACTTCATAGCTAGAACCTTGTTGGGTTTGTTCCAGTACTAGCTCTGTCTCAGTCCGTACTCTTCCCATATCTCATTTTTCTCCTTTTATCATCATACCTAAGGACTTCTACACTAACTAGTGGATTGTCCCTGGGTAGATCCCTCCGGTTCTGGCGGATCATGGGAACAAATACCTAACCTTATCATCCTTATATCACCGTACATAAAGTAAATTAGGTCGGTCTATTTGGTATTGTTCATCTGCCATTTGAACCAGTTGAAAACCATTTGAAAATCAATCCAGATACTTGTGATATATTATCAAAGCATTTTGTACCTGAATTGTTTTTGATATTTTTAGAGCAAGTGCTCCCCCTCAACATGTGCATCAAATGTTTGAAATCGTTTTGCACACGGAGGCAAGAGAAAGAATTAACTTCTTTGATTTTCTAAAAGATATCAACATCACTTCCCTGATCAAAACAAGTAGATAAAGCATGTTAGGGAAGGATGAGGTTTTCATAAGCTTGCTCCCCCTCAATATGTGCATAAATATTTGAAAATGTTTTGCACATATTAGGAAAAGACTGCACATTGAGATAAGTTGATCACGTTTTAAATATTTGTGGTTTAAGATAGATGTTCCCCCTCAACATGTGCATAGAAAATTTGAAATCGTTTGGCACATGTGGGAAGGAGAGCTTGTACATCCTTAAAAACCATTTACCGAATTATCAGGTTAAATACAATTTAAATCACAAATTCTCCCCCGATCACAATTATCAAATCCTTTGAGATTTGTGATCTCTTGTAGATTTACATTGATTTTGAAAGCTTTTAAAGAGAATTGTGACTCGATTATGAAAGTGTTTTTACTGATAAGGATCGGATTGTAAGACTTTAAACTCCATAGAATTAAACATGCATGAATATCTTTTGAAAACAATTGAATGACAAATAACCTTTTAATTTAATTGAAATCATTCTCCCCCTCAATCAATGACAAAGGTTGTTGATTGAGAGAAAGATATTTTGACAAATAAGTCCAGATGATTATCAAAAATAGAGTACTAGTTATTTATCAAAGCAGTTAGTTTTCAGCAGATAAATGTTTATAGAATCAGAGCATGGAATTTTGAAAACATGATAAAGTGTGGCTCTGTTCTTTCTTTAAAAAGCGGGTTACTGCCTGAGAAGACAATAAGCCATATTTTCTCTTTCTCTCAATTTTTTTTTTTTTTTTTTTTTTTTTTTAATTTGAACAATTTCTAAAGACGCGTATCATTCTTTGAATGACAACATCAAGACCGTAGATATAATCGAATCGAGAAAAACATGACAAAATGACAATATTTTTTGAGGGTTTTTCGAATTTTTCAAATTTTTATGGATTTTGAAAGTTTTATATTTTTCTATTTGATTTTTTGAAGGTTTTATAATTTTGTTTTTTGTTTTTCGAATAGATATTTACAAGAGATAGATGAAGGAAACCTTTTACTCCTCGTCTTCCTCCTGAAGACGTTTGAGTGTTTCTGGTTGAAGGCTTTTCAAGCCAATTCGTGGAAGAATAAACTCAAAACGTTCTCTTGGAAGAGCTTTGGTGAAGATGTCTGCTAGTTGATATTCAGTCCTTACGAAGTATAGTTCAACCACACCGTTTTCAACTTGTTCCTGATGAAATGATGTCGAATTTCGATGTGCTTTGCTCTAGAGTGTTGAACATTGTTGCAGCAGAGAGCAATGGCACTTTTGTTATCACAATACATAGGAACTTTGTTGAATACAAAGCCATAGTCAGATAATTGGGATCTCATCCATAAGATTTGAGCACAACAGGATGACAAGGCTATGTATTCAGCCTCTATAGAGGATATGGAAGTGCTCATTTGTTTCTTTGAAGACCAGCTTACAAGCTTGTCACCTAAAAATTGAGCACCACCTGACGTACTTCGACGTGTATCTTGACATCCTGCATGGTCAGCATCTGCATAGGCCGTTAGAGACATACCAGAGTCCTTCGGATACCAAAGTCCCATGTTAATGGTTCCTTGGAGATACCGAAAGACCCGTTTAACCGCTTCAAGATGCTTTTTGGTAGGCTTAGCCTGGTATCTAGCACACATGCATACAACGAACAAAATGTCTGGTCTGCTGGCTGTGAGGTACATCAGGGATCCAATCATACTACGATATTTCGTTTAATCTACTATGATCCCTGAGTGGTCCTCATCCAGTTTTGTACGCTCCACCATAGGAGTGTCAACAGGGTCACTGGAGGTAAATCCAAATTTCTTTAAGATTTCATTAGCGTATTTAGATTGATTTATAAAAATGCCTCCGGGACTTTGTGAAATTTGTAATCCCAAGAAAAATGACATTTGTCCCATCATAGACATTTGAAATTTGGAGCCCATCTCCATAGAAAAATGATCACATTCATTAGGGTTAGTCGAGGAAAAAATAATATCATCAACGTAAATTTGAACGTGAATTAAATGTTTGCCTGACTTTCTGGTGAACAATGTTGGATCAACTGCTCCTTTGCTGAATCCGGTGGATAGAAGAAACTTTGATAGCGTATCATACCATGCCCTTGGAGCTTGCTTCAGACCGTAAAGGGCCTTTTTCAAGCGATAGACATGAGTAGGATGCTCTCGATTCACAAAACCTTCTGGTTGGCTGACGTATACGACTTCTTTAAGATCTCCGTTGAGAAAAGCCGTCTTTACATCCATCTGATAGAAAATCATATTCTTACTTGCAGCATTAGCTAGGAAGATTCTGATTGCTTCGATGCATGGAACAGGAGCAAAAGATTCCTCAAAGTCGATACCTTCTTCTTGACGATAACCTTTAGCAACTAACCGTGCCTTATTTTTCAGAACATCACCGTGCTCATCAAGCTTCACTTTGAAGATCCACTTGAGAGCAATGATCATTGCACAATCTGGAACTGGTACTAATTCCCATACATCTAGACGATCGAACTCATGAATTTCTTCTTGCATTGCATTAAACTAGCTGTCCTCAGACATTGCAGTTTTAACATCTTTTGGTTCGATCTTGGAGAGTACTGAGTTGAAGAAGCACCATAAGGCATCAGTAGCTAATTGTTTTCGAGTTGATACGGAACGAGAAGGATTCCCAATGATGTTATCCAATGGATGGTCATGTGTCCATTTTCTAAGGTGTTCGTGTGGTTGTTGTTGAAGGACTAATGTAGCAGAGTTTATATCCCCTGATGAAGATGGTTCAGGTGTTGGTTCAGGGGCAAAGATGTTTTCAAATGGAGCATCTTCGGGAGTAGCAAAGGGATTAGCTTCATCATTGGTGTCAGAAACACTTCCATGATGTACATTCGATGATTGATGATTCGTTGATGAGACAGAGTGATCAGCAGCAGGCGCTTCTTGGCTCAATGACATTGATACTGAAGGGTTGTCTTCAGTGACGGGGATAGGAGCAGCCTCTGTTGTTGGAATTGATAGATCATTGGCACTTGGATCATACTGTTCATCAAACATTGGATCAAATAATTTCTTCAAATCATCTTCAGATGGAGGTACATATGGAGTTGCTGGAGAGGGAATTGGTACAAGGGATGAACCAATTGGACTATTTTGAAGTGCGGGTCAAGAACCGGATTGTCCTGGAGCCATTTGACCGGTCAGCTCATCAAACGTAACGTGAATTGTTTCCATGATATTTTGGGTTCTCTTGTTGTAGATTCTGTAACCCTTCTTGTTTGGTGCATAACCGACAAAAACTACAATATCTACCTTTGCTCTTAATTTTCCTAAGTCTTGACCGTCATTCGTTGGATAGCACAAGGCACCAAACACACGAAGGTAGGAAAGATCAGGTTTTCGTTTATGAACTAGTTCATATGGAGTTTTTCCATGAGAGGTGTGAATAAGGGAATGATTTTGGGTGTAGCAAGCAGTGGCAATGGCTTCAGCCCATAGAAACATTGGAACCTTTGAATAAATTAGCATTGTTCTTGCGGCTTCCACAAGAGATCGATTTCGTCTTTCAACAACACCATTCTGTTGAGGAGTTCGTGGAACACTTCTTTGATGACTGATTCCAATACTTTCATAAAACTGAATTAAGTCTTTGTTAACAAACTCTCGAACCTGAAGTTGTTTGATGAGTTTGTTGATGACAACTGGAGTTTCATCCTTTGTCCTCAAAAACTTAACCCAAGTAAATCGAGAGTAGTCATCAACAACTACTAGAATATATTTCTTCCCTTTTATCGTTTGCACTCTCATTGGTCCGCACAGATCCATATGAAGGGTATGAAGAACTTCTGTGACAGAGTTAGTCAGTTTGGGTTTATGGGCATACTTCTTGCTTTTTACCAATTGGCATGCTGAACAAAGATGATCCTTTTCATACTTAAGTCTAGGTAAACCTACAACTAAGTCCTTTCTATAGATATCATTGATGGTGCCGAAGTTCAAGTGATTGAGACGACGATGCCATAACCATGACTTTGTTTTTGAAGCCTTTGACAACAAGCAAATTGGAGAAGACTTCATCATATCTTCGATAGAGATGGTGTATAGATTTGAACCACGTGAACCTCTCAAAAGTTCCTTACCATCAAGTTCTCTAACGAAACAAGTATGTTTTCTGAAGGCTACTTCTAGATCAGAATCACAGAATTGACCAACAGAGAATAGGTTATGACCAAGACCTTCTACATAATATACTCTGGAGATAACACTTTTACCAACAACATAATCTCCATAACCCATAATTGCACCGAAATGATCATTCCCGAATCTAACTGTCCCGATGAATTTGCTCACGAAGTTCATGAGCCGCGACCGGTCGCCAGTCATATGCTTGGAACAGCCTGATTCCAGGTACCACAGAACGATTTGAACGATCTGCAGTTGAACACAGACAAGAATGGATAACTGGATAATTGGGATCCTCATGCAAGAATGGGTTCCATTTGGTTAGTAATAATGGTTGGAACACCCACATCAGAAATAGAAGCATTCATATTAGAAATTGAATCAATGGAGTTATTATGAATAGATGCAGTACTAGTGTCCGTATTTACCCTATTTAAAGTATGTTCACTTCTTAAGGGAATAGTTCTACCAGTAGGCATCCATTTTCTAGTGGGCATTGTCTGATTAACCTTATGGCCAACATGTATCCATTGATAACCTATCTTACTAAATGTTCTTCCTGTGGGCTTCCACTGTTTTCTAACTTTCTTTCGCCTTTGCCTTTTTGCCTTCTTAGCATGATATTTTGCATTAACAGTGTTAATTGGGGATTTGACAGCATTAGACAAGACATTCATACCACATTCATGATTAGAAACAGAATTCAAGCAGACAGCATTACAAGGTTCGCAAATAGTATCAGAATTCGAATTAATTACAGTACGCCTAAGGCTAATACTAGAATCAACATGATTTGTTTTGTTCGGCTCAAACTTAAAGTTCCTAGGTTGGTCTTCTACTCTCTTCCAATGCACATTCTTAGCTTGCGAGGTCCTGTCATTCCTTGTATTGTCTTGAGACTTTGACCTGCTCGCTTTAATGTCACTGATTACTCCTGTAGAGGGAATGGGAACATTAGTTGGTTTTGCTACTCTTTGCTTCTCCTGTTTAGATGTGCTAGGATCTGAACTACATGCAGACATACTAAGGTTCACTTTCTTAACACTAGAAGTACTGAAATTTGTACTTCTAGAAGGCACACTAGAGTTCACTTTCTTAGCATTAACAGATCTAGAATCTGAACTGCTTGAAGGCACACTAAGGTTCACATTCAAAACATCGGGTATCGAATGAATATCATACTTAGCACTAGGCATAGAGAACGGAATTAAAGGATTAACTCTCTCACCTAAGGACTTAGGGCATATTGTGATTAAGCATTCTAGAATTTCTTGAGATCGTTTGGCATATAAGCATGGATGCCCAATTGCATTGTCAAGTGGTTTCTCTAACTTATCCTCTTCAACAATCTCACGGAGACATTCTAGACAATCCTTAAGGTATGAGAAATATGTTTGAATTGCAACTTTGTTATTCCTTAGATGAGGAGGAACATATTTCACAGACAAAGCATATTTATTACAAACATTTACCTTTGATCCACCATTCTCCCCATTCGTCATTGGCATTTTCCCTTTTACATGGCTCTTCAGATTCTCAATTTCCTTTTGCAATGAATCAATTTGTTCGGTATTTTTGTTACGAGTGACCTTTATTGATTCAAATAACTGATTGAAATGACGTTTAATCTTTTCATTTTCTTCAAGAAAGTTTTTGTTTTCCTTTTTTAATGCATTTACTAAGTTTTGAAGATGAAATGTTTGAGAATTCTGAGAATCTAAAGGAGGAGGCATTTGGGAACCAGTCACATTGTTATTTTGACCCTTTAATTGAGACATTTGGGCTTTCAACTTTCTGATCGTGTTACAATGAGCTTGAATATGTTCATCCCGTTTGTTAATTTGAAAAACTGCATCAAACTCTGGAGCATCTGAGGATGTCTTGATATTTGAAGTTTTGACATTTTCTTTAAGATGTTGATATTTTAGTTGTAAATTAAAATGCTCAACCTCTAGTTTAGAAAAATGTTTAACCAAATTTTCGTGATCATCCAATTCAATTTTCTCATTGACACGATCATGGGAGACTTTCAACGCAACAGATAATTCATGAAATTGAGAAGCATTAATGGAACAATTTGTAGCAGTGAAAAACACATCTTGAGCAACACATTCAGTAATAAGAGTCTCATTCAATGTATGCAGGTTCTTCCTCTCAATCTCATTATATTTTAGTGCACGCTCATAGTCACTAACCTCAACTATCATTGCATCAAATTCCTTTTCCATTTCTTTAATGTCTAAATTCATTCCCTTTTTAAGACTTTCAAAATGAGCTTTTAGTTGTTTAAAGAAAGGCATGACTTCAGTTAAATAACATTCTTTCGTTTGCTCAAAACCCCTTTCCCCTTCAGTTATACCAGTGGGAGTGATCCTTTTCTTTCAAGTTTTCTCAAAATCAACAAATAGTTGAAAAATAACACATTGACTGATTAAGGTCTTGCTTTTAGTGGCAATAGTCCAAGGTACTAAATGCATTGGTGTATTTGGAGGATACACAGTCGCTGAAGGCATTTTCCTAAAGGGAGGGTTCGTTACAACAAGATTTTCTGCTTTTTGCTTATCTAAATCCTTTTTCCAGAACACTTGTTCGGGTGTTAACAACGTTTGAGGCTTAAACATGTTCAAAGAAATCCAATTCTCCTTCTTGTAATCATGGGGTGTGATCTTTATTTTCTTCTCTTTACATTTAGGATCATCTAATTTCTTGTTCATCTTTTCCCTAGTGACTTCATCTGATTTCTTATCTTCCTTAGTGCACTCAACGCAACTAGGTTTCTGTCTAGGTTTAAGGATTTCATTGCCATCATAAAGAACCTTATGATCATTTCTAGCCTTTTTAATTACCTCTGGATTTGGTTCCTCAACAAGGGGAATGCTATGCTTATCGCTTAAGACTCTATGCTTAGTGATTAAGTGAGCAGTCTGAATGGTATTTCCTTGTACGTACAACTTATTTTCAAGCTTGTTTTTCAAGGTTTTTAGATTAGAAAAATCATTCAAAAGTTTTGATTCCTTAGCACTGAATTCTTGCTTAAGCATTTTAACATTTTCTTGAAGTTCTTGTTTTTGCTTAGCAGTTTTAGAAAGCTTTTCTTGTAAGGAGTTTAACTCTTGTTTTAATACTTCTTCTCTAAACCTACTTTTTCTAATAGTTGTACGCATTTGGTCATCCATTTCCTGCTCACGGGTAGTCAACTCAAATTTTGCACGTTGTTCATAAATACAACACGTTCTTTATAGGCATTCAGTTCAGAGATGACAGAATCATCAGGGGAAAATGCAGTGAATTCATCAAAAACATAATCATTATTGACTGCAGAAGATGCATCACTTGGTACAATCTCACTTTCACTTTGTATCACATATTGATCATATGGGACAACATTGATATTACCCATATTTTCAATATCTGATTCAATAAACACAGTTGATTGTACTTCGTTATGTATCTTTTGCTCATCAACTTCATCGTATAATTTTAATACCTCAGAAATGATTTTGTCTTTGGATGGACCAGCTTGTAGTGATGGAGAGACTTTAGGAGAGACCATTGGAGAAATTCTAGCCATGAAGATGGTTTGTGCAGTGGGTTCTTCATCAACATCAGAGTCGTATGCATCACAATCAGCTACTTGAAAGGCAGTCTGATGATTATGGCCTATCTCCTGAATTGGTTGCTCATCCACATCTGCATCATATGTCTTAGCATTTCCCTCAGCCAAGAACAACAACTCCTCTTCATCCAAAGCTGCACCATTATCCTGAGCTTGCACAAGCAACATCTTATCCCTGAAATACTCGGCATTCTGAGGGCGTTTTGGTGATGTGCAGCTCCTTGCAATGTGTCCCTCACCTCCACAATTGTAACATTTGATTGGCTTTGCTTGACCCTGATTTCCATTCCTTCCTCTATTCTGATTTGCAGCATAACCTCTACCAGCTCCACCTCTTTCTTGTTCATACTGTTGTTCTTGAACTGGCTGCACCATAACCTTCCCATCTCTGACAGTGGCTTGATTATGTGGATTGGAAGCAGTTCTGAGATTGTTGTTGGTGTGTGGAAGAGAGTTCATGTTTTGACTAATCAGAAGAGCTAGTTGATTAATGAAGTTTCCCACGTGTGCATCAGCATCATCTTGTTTGAACATAGGATCAGGAATGAGTTTGTGATTACCATTACCCATGGGTATGACTTGTGAGGCTTTGGTTGTGATTCCGATGTTTGAGTAGAAGGCAGTTGAATCATTTGAAGAGCTTGTCTCTCCCTGGATGGTTTTGAACTGATTAAGAATCCTTTTTTCAAACATAGCATGTCTCTCATTCTGAAGGAGGAAGGCATAGAGTTGCTCATAGTTTGTATTCTTCAATCCTTTGGTTAGCTTTACAGAGGTGACAAACTTGTGCCATTCGGGATTCATGTTGTTCACAAACTTTGAGTTCAGCTGAATGTTTGGCATAGTCATTCTGATGTTCCTCATATCATTAACAAGCTTGTGGAATCTCACATAGTACTCATAAACACTCTCATCTGGTTTCATTTTGATGTGTTCAAATTCATCATAGAGTTGTGATTCTCTGTCTTCCATAGTTAATTCAGAACCTGAGAGAAGCATCTTGACATTATCCCACACTGCCTTTGCTTCGGTGTTGTGATTGATCAGCTTGTAGATATCTTTTGGAAGACCTTGAAGTACGATGTTAGAAGCCCTGATATCAGCATCGAATCCCTTTTTCTCCTTATCATCAAGCTCATCATATGTCTTTGGTCTGTCAATTCCATAGATCATTGTTCCATCTTCAGCTGTATCAATTAAGTCTCTAGTAGTCTCAACCCGATATGGTCCTTCATCAATGGATTTAGGAATGTTGACTCTATTTTCCTTTCCAAGACAGTACAATCTGATTCGTTGAGCCCAAGAGTCGTAGTCAGTTCTGTCAAGCATGGGTGGATGAGTATCTGAACCAGCTGCTTGAACATCCTCGGCAACAGTGGAGATGATTGTAGGAACGTTGGTAGTCATGATGACAAATTAAACGGGATTTTATAACTCTATGATTAAACCGGGAAATAGATTCTTTCACGGGATTTTACTAAATCAAGAGAAAACCGTATTCAAAGGATATCACCCAAGTCGCTAGGAAACCTTAAACCAAGTCGCTAAGTGCCAAGTCGCTATATAACAACTCGCTACAATCCAAGTCGCTAGCAAAATTTTGACAGCAATTCGCTAAGCACCAAGTCGCTAATTTGTCAAGTCGCTAAATAGCAACTCGCTAGGTACCAACTCGCTAACACCAAGTCGCTAACAATATAAAGTACAAGTCGCTAACTTACACCAAGTCGCTACGTGTAGTGGAGAATCCACTACGTGTACTTTTTGTCGACTTGTCTCAATAGACAAGTCGCTAGGACCAAATCGCTACCAAATACCACTCCAACTCACTAACTTTTTACGAAGCAAGTCGCTATGATGAATATCACACCGAGAGCCAAGTCGCTAACTAGAAAATCACAAAAACACCACCTTTCAATCCAAAAACAACTCAACCACGATGATGCAAGCCTTCAAAATCAAAACCTAAACACTTGTGATGATTCTAAACACAAAAGTACTATCAAAATCCAAACTTTAACACTAGAAATCACCCAAATGATGCAAAAACCACTAAACTTTTTCAAACTCAAAAACCACCTAAAAACCACTAGAAATCCAAAGATATGTGAGAGATGATCTAACCATGGCTCTTGATACCAATTGTAAGATATTGGATTTCACATACACATCAAACCATGACACAAAGTAGGCGTACAAGAGGTTTTAGAGAGAGAAAGTTAGAGGTTTGGGAACTTTAGTGAGAGAAAGAAAAATCTTATTATGAGCTCCAACTCTCTACCTTGGAAGGTAGAGAGTATTTATAGTCTTACAATAAAACGCCACACAACGGGCTGTGGATCAGGCATACAGTGGGTAAAGACCCGTCTGTCCTCCACGGTGTTACTTAACTAAATACTACTTAGCTTAAAATAACTACGACTACGAGCTTTCTAACGATTACATATACTTGAGGTGACCGACTCTTTAATACCTGGAATTTCTAATTCCTAACAGGCACCCCTCTTTCACCTTGGTCGGCCACCCCCCCCCCCCATCCTAAATAATTATTTTTTTTGATCCTTGGCTTCCAATATATATACCCCCTCCCCTACACACACACACCTTTGTTTCTCTCTCTACAAACCCCTAATACACTCTCTTTCACTACCTTTCTCTCTCTAACCCTAACCCTAGCCGCCGCCTTATCTCTGGCTATTTTCCGGCCACACACCGACGCGTACAGCTACACCACCACCACCACATTGTAGATCTTCTTCTCCTCTTTCTATTGACATAGGGCACGTGCCCCAACCCCTCTGTTTGGTCCCTCAAATCGCGTAATAATGCCACGTGTGTTCGTGTATTCGTGTTACATTTGTAGATCGGGAAAGATAAAGGTAAAAAGAACAAGTGGTGAGCTCATTTGAGCCTTTTGTGACCTCGTACGAACCACATGAGGTTCGACCCATGTGTTTCTTGGTTGGGTTTTGATGAACACGGACATAAAACAATGTTTAAAACCAATAAAACATAAAAACAAGTTTGTTGGTTTCGTGTGTTGTGTCGCGTCGTGTGTTATTGCATTTTTATCATTTTTATGAGGTTTTGATTGTAGTTAGATGATGGTTTTTGATGTTTGATGGTGTTTGGATGTTGTTTGGTCGTGTTTAGGAAAAGAATGAACCATTAGGGTTTGTTTGGTTGGAGTTGTGAGCATGGAACAAGCCACAAGGACCACTAGGGTCCATATGGGTGGTGTTGGTTTGGAGCCGAGACCCTCAAGGACACATGGGTCCGGGTCGAGTCGTTGTGGTAGCATATTGGGTGCTGATTTTGGAGTTTGGATGAGACGCGGGGAGCCAAAGAGCTTCTAGGGATCGTGGTCTTAACCGGTGTTGGAATCACTCCTAAACCATAATCAAGTGTTAGTAATTAATATGTAATAGTTAGCTTTATTATGGCCTTTATGTTTGTAATTAGCCTTACGCTTATGTAGAAGGCCCATAAGCCTAGGCCTTAGTCCATTAAGGAAAGGATGGAAACTAGGAGTGTTGCCCTAGCTTTCCTCCTATAAATACCTTATGTAAACCTTCATTTGAAGGTTGGTTGTTCAAGTTATTCACTCTCTTTCACATCTTTGCTTAACCATATTATTACGCGTATGTGTGTGTGTGTTTTACTTGTTCAATCACCTTATCTCTTTCTATATTACTTGTGTTTGTAAAACTAGTGACCTAACAGTGGTATCAATCGCCTAATAGTTGAGTGAACGTATTGTTTGAAGTGGGTTTTGGTCTCACGCTTAACTTGCGTATCCCTACTTTTGGCTTGATCAAAAACGTATTTTTTACACTTTTTAATCCAAGATTCTTGTCCTTTCAACGTTATAAGGTGTTAAACTTACTGTTTTTGGCAAAAAGTTTGGAACTTTATGTGTAGATCATTGTTTTTCATCTAGTTTTTGTACGAGGGTTTCAACCTACGCATAACTGTTTTAAGAGTTTTGGTTCATCAAGTTTCACACTTTTGTGTCTTTTGGTGTTATTGAAGCTATTTCATGACACAAAAACTGGTTTAGAAACATCTTTGGGCAAAATCAAAATTACGAGTAATCCTACGCGTATCAAAACCCTAAAACTACGCGTAAGGTAATCCTTGGTTTGATCTTCATTTTCGTGGTTTACTCCGTGTTTTCTTACTTGGATAAGTCTAAAAATACGTCGACTTTGGATATCTTTTGCACTGTGAAGTGTAAAAGATCACTTGGGATAAAACCCTAAAATTACGCATAAGCATAAGCTTACGCGTAGAAATCTTACGCCTAAGCCTAGTCTTACGCATAAGATAATCCTACGCCTAACTTTCTATGCCTAACTTTTGTCTACGCATAACTTTAGAGTCTTTTCCATACTTACGCGTAAGCTAAAACTACGCGTAACTCCTTACTGTTACGCGTAACTTTGGTGTTTTTACGCATAAGTGCTACTTGGCTATTGTGATTTCTACGCCTAAGGATACTTCTTCATCAAAGGTTCATTCGACTACAAAGATCCATTTTTACCAACACAAGTTTTCAACATGTCTCAACCACCATACTCTAACTATTTCCCTTACACTTATCCTCAATGACAACAACAACTAAGTCCAGAACATCAACAATGGAATCAACAACAAGCAATTTATCAACAACATACTCCACAACTTGGTGCAATTCCCCCACCAAAAATGGTTCAAATACCGCCAAATCTTCAAGTTCAACCCTACACAAATGACTTCAATCAACATCCATCATGGAACACTATGAAGGAACCCACTTGGTTTGCAAAGATGTGTGAAGCTTTAAGCAGCCAACAATCAATTCATGAGGCTGGATCACTTGATAGACCTCCAATGGTCACTCCAGGAAACTACGATCAATGGGTGATAAGGTTCTTTAGGTTTTGTGATTTGAAGAAGCCACATGGAAAGTTCTTAAAGAAGGTTATCTTGGAAGGTCCATTTGAGATGCCTACTGTCATTGTACCCGGAGATCCTAATGCTATTCCACCAAGAGATGAACAAACAAACATTGCTACTGTTGCAGATTTAAACCAAACAGAACTTCTACACTATGAAGCTGATGAGCTTGCAATGCAATATATCCTTTTAGGATTACCTAACCCAATTCTTCGAAGTGTTGATGCTCAAAAGACTGCAAAGGAAATGTGGGACCATATTCATCTTCTTATGGAAGGATCTGTACTCAATCAGGAGGATTTGGAATCCAAAATTTACTTGGCTTATGAACACTTCATGATTGAACCTGGAGAGACACTAGAGTCTTATCATCATCGATTTTCAGATATCATCAATGATTTGGATAAACACAACATCATCATGCCAAGAATTACAGTGAATACTAAGTTCCTGAGTAGTCTTGGTCCTGAATGGGAGAAGTATGTCATTTTTCTCCGTCAAGCGAAGAATATGCATCATTCTACATATGGATTGTTGTACGATTACTTGAAGCCTCATGAGAAGGAAGTTGATCGGGAAAGGATTCTCCGTGCTCAAATTGCTCAACCTACACATCCGGAAAATCAACAACTTGCCTTATATGCTCAACAAAGTTATCCTCCTCAACAAGCAACTCAACCAACTGCCTCAGTCACACCAAACGATCAATCACAGCAACCTCAACAAAATCAATTCGTTCCTTACAACAACAACAATGATCAAGTACTTCATAGTCAAACTAATGAGGAATCCGATCCGTTCGAAGCATTGCAACAGGGATTTGTTATGATTGCTAATGCTTTTAGCCGTTATACCAACGAATCCAACAATCGTATTCGTTCTTCATCCAATACACGAAATCAGGCTGTTGTGAACAATGGACGAGTTGAAGTTCAGAATCGTGGTTATGGTCGTCAAATGGGAGGTGGTCAAGGGTTTAATGCTATGGGTAGTAATAACAACAGAGCTCAAGTGGTGGAACAGGGAAATGCTCAGAATGGGTTGAATGGTCTTCGATGCTACAACTTCAATGAGAAGGGACACCTGGCTAATGCATGCCCAAAGCCAAGGACTAGGGGCAGTGCTTATTTCAAAGAGGCTCTTCTTTTGGCTCTTAAGGATGAAGTTGGTGGATCTCTCACAAACAAAGAACAGAGCTTTATGGCAGATGCAGACTCGGATGATGATATGGAGGACTTGCAGGCCAATGCAGCTGTTATGTTGATGGCTAATATGCATGAGTTACACATGAGTGAAACAGGCCCAGTGTATGACACTGATGGCTTGTCTCAGTTACCCGAACAAACCATCATCATATCTGAACTAATATCTCCGCCAATATCTGAATCCGGCACGGCTCAGACTCTTCAAAATGAGTCATCTACATTTCATTCTGACGATTTTCAAATTAACCCTGTAGTTACATTTGACGATCAAGATGACCTTATGGTTTCCTTTGATAATCAAATTGACTCTGTGGTTGTACTTGAGGATCTAAATAATGATCATGTTGTGAATCACGTTGAACAAGCCGAACTGTTGCCTCATCCAGATTTTGCTCGTTTAATTCAAGACCATCAAATCAAAATGGAGGAATGTTATGCATTAAATAAGGACTTAAAAAGCAAAAATGCACTGTTAACCAAGGATTTTGAATGCTTACAAATGCAACTCAACTTTTTCAAAACTCAAGAAAACCGTGAAAAAGGTTTTGAAGCCGCTTTTGCTAAATCTCATCAAAACAAAAAATATTTAGAGAGACAGATGCGTGATCTAGCCGCTTCGAAGAATGCTTTGTTGTCTGAAATTGGACAACTGAAACATGAACATAAAAAGCAAATCAACGCTCTCACCTTGGAAAATCAAAAAGCTAAGGCTGAGTTGTTAACTTGTCAAAAACAGTTCTCCGCATACAAAAAGCATTCAACGAATCGGGTAGATGACCTTCTTGAAGAAATTATCGGCTTGCAAAACAAAATCAAAGAGTTTAAAACTGTTGTTTACAGACAAGGTGAATCAGTAACAGCTATTGAAAAGTTTACGTTAAAACCCAATCCAAAAGGATATGGACCAAATCTAGCTGATTACAAACCAAAGCTTTCACTAAAAACATTCAAACCAAATCCTGAAGTTTCCAGTGCAGAATATAAAATTAATGATACGGTTATGAGTGTTGTTGAATACCATCATCAAGAGGAATTAGATGCAGAAGACGAGAGTCGATCAAAATTAAAAACTGTTGTTTACAACAAACCTTTTAATTATTCAAAACCGGTCACTTTTGTCACACCAACGGATTCTTCTAACACACCAAGGGTTATCATCAAAACACCTGAGTCTTCTAATTTTAATCCCCAACCAGATTATGCACAAATTTATGGTCCTTTACCTTCCATCAGTGAAGTAAACTCAAAACCTGAAAATCAAAAAATTCTTAGATAATTTGACATTTTCATGGCTGACCTCAAAATTTTACAATATGAGATAGAATGTCGTTCTGAAATCAAAATTGATCATTTTCAATCGCCTCTGGCGCGAGAACAAAGAGACATTTTTCAGAAAAATCTTTTACCTAACGTTAAAAATTTGAAAAGTTGTGCATTAGCTTGGGAAAAGGATTTTCATAAGGAACTTGGAGTGATGAAGGTCATTTTCGAGAAAACCGAAACATCTATTTCTAATACTAAACGTAAAAAGAAACTGTTGAGAAAAGATGTTGATCGACTCTTGGAAGATGTTATCTGTGATGATATCCATAATGTTATGTTATTCTATTCCTTGCCACATGCATCTGATTATATCTCTACTGATAATGTTGACTCTGTGGTAACTGTTGAGAATACTGATAATGTGCTTCAGATCGAGTCTTTAAAAGCTGAAAATAAACGATTACTTAACGAACTTTACAATGCAAAACGTCGTCTTCATTGGTGTGAAAAAGATATTCACAATCATCAACTTAGTTTTCAAAAGAAAATCGCTCAGTTGCAAACAAAATCTTTTGATCCTAAAATTGAGCAACTGGATGATCAAAACGTGTCTTTGAAAGGTCAAATCTCAAAATATGAACAAGAGCTTGTAAAAGTTAAACAGGAATATGGTGTCATATTTGATTTACTCAATAAGACTCGTCATGAAGCATCAAACGAACTTGATCACTATCTTGCTCACACTAGAGAAGTCATGAATTTCGCTGGTAATATTCGGTCTGAAAATCAAGATTTGATTCACACTATCTCTAAGCTAAGAGAAATGTTAGGAAAGTATGAACAACTTCCGCCAACCATCATTAAGAGATTAGCACCAGTAACACTTAGTAATCGAGAACCTAGAATCTCTACTGCCAAATCACAAGTTGCTAACGTGCTTCATTCTACTGAAACAGGAATAGTTGCGTCTTTTCCAAACATCCGCACTTCACAGCCTAGGAGCACTCAATCGAAGAATAGGAAGTTGCGACCTAAGAAAAGATCAATAAGGAATGCTAAAGTAGAAGAACACCCTAGGACTATGAATAAGACTCACGTTGCTTCCACTATAGATATTGCGTCTGGAAAATGTAATAGAAATAGTGATGTAACGAATGCTAAACCGATAAGTACTTTTGATATTCAGTCTGATGCATCTTGTGTTATTTGTCGTAAAAGTATGAATTCTGATTGTCATGAAAAATGTGTTGCTAAAGCTATAATCTCTTGTTTACGGAATCCTAAGAATTGGAATACCTCTTGGCCTACTAATCATTCTAAGTCTGTGCTTGGTAGACCGCCTTCTTTAGATTCTACGTCATGTGTGGTTGTCCCTGTAGCCCCAGTTTCACCTCCTAAGAATGTCGTACCACCTAGTGCATTCACTAAGACTAAAGCAAAGAGTAGTTATAGATGGCAGAAATGGATATATAACACACTAGGATTTAAATGGATGCCTAAAATCATTAATGTGTGCATGTCTCATATACCTGCTTCGGAACCCTCTAACATTTCGGGTTCTACATCTACTTTTATTCCATCTGTGTCGTCTGTGTGTAATGCAGGTGATACATATCATTCTCTGGATTGTTGATAGCGGATGTTCCCGACACATGACAGGCAACCTTAAACTGTTATCAAACTTTATTGCAAAGTTCATTGGCACTGTCAGGTTCGGGAATGATCACTTCGCAGCTATCATGGGCTACGGAGATTATGTCAATAGGAACATCGAAATCAGCAGGGTTTACTATGTGGAAGGCCTCGGTCATAATCTGTTTTCAGTAGGTCAGTTTTGTGATGGAGATTTGGAGGTTGCTTTCAGGGAGAAAACTTGTTTCATTCGTGATCTACAAGGAAATGACCTTATGTCTGGCTTGCGTAATTCTAGTCTCTACACTATCTCTATGCAAGACATGGTTGCTTCATCTCCCATCTGCTTACTTTCAAAGGCAACATCAACAAAATCCTGGCTATGGCACCGTCGTCTCTCACATCTAAACTTTCAAACCATCACCAACCTTGCTCGACACAAACTAGTTGAAGGTCTCCCACAATTCCGGTATTCAAAAGATCACCTTTGCTCAGCCTGTGAACAAGGGAAAAGCACTCATGCTCATTTTCCTTCAAAGGTGGAACACAGCTCTCAGCATGTGCTTCATCTTCTTCACATGGATTTGTGTGGCCCGATGCGCGTGCAAACGATCAATGGCAAACGCTACATCTTAGTAATTGTTGATGACTACTCACGATGGACTTGGGTCTACTTTCTTCGAAGCAAAGACCAAGCTCCACAAATGATCATCACCTTTCTCACGAAAATACAGGTTCAGCTCAGCAACACCGTCAGGCTAATCAGAACAGACAAAGGAACTGAATTTGTTAACCAAACCCTTCGTGAATTCTATGAGAAAGTGGGAATTCAGCATCAAACATCTATTGCACGTACACCCGAACAAAACGGAGTTGTTGAAAGACGAAACCGAACGTTAGTGGAAGCTGCAAGAACAATGTTAATCAATGCTAAACTTCCAGATTACTTATGGGCAGAAGCTGTATCTACTGCATGCTATACTCAAAACCGTTCTATGATCACAAAACGCCACAACAAAACACCTTTCGAGCTTGTCCACAACCATAAACCGAATCTCAAACACTTTCATGTATTTGGATCCCTTTGCTATCCGAATAATGATCGTGATGATTTTGGAAAGCTCAAGGCCAAAGCTGACATTAGAGTCTTTATTGGATATTGTGAGAATTCTAAAGGTTACCGGATCTGGAATCGTTGTACAAAACAGGTGATGGAAACGATTCATGCTCATTTTGATGAACTCACGGGAATGGCTTCTGAGTATAACAGCTTAGAACCCGGTCACAACCGTTTAAACTTCCCCCAACCCCCAACATCATCAGCTGAACAAAGCCCTAAGCTTACTCGTCAACAAATGGAAAGGTTATTTTCTCCGTTGTTCAGTGACGATATTGATGAACGTGCTCCAGGTGTATCCGCTGTTTCCGCTGCACAACCTGATAATATTCTTATACCTGATACACCTGCCACAACAACTACTGTTGAAGATGCACCTACACCAGTTGACTCCAACACAACAGTTGAACACACCGCTTCCAACAATGATGAACCAGCTGATGATATTCTGAATGAAGTACCCCCACCTACAGATTTTGATCCAAATGCGTTCTTTAACCCGTTTACTAATGACACTGCTGCACCTGATGTCGCAGAATCATCAACAAACCATTTGAATCCTCAGAATTTGCACAATGTATACCAACATCAACCCTCTACACATCGATGGACAAAAGACCATCCTCTGGCTAATATTATTGGCAACCCGAATCAACCAGTCGTTACGAGACAACGTCTTCACACAGATGGTGAACATTGCATTTATGCACTCACTGTCTGCCAATCTGAGCCTAAAAACATTAAAGACGCAATGACAAAAGATAACTGGATTGAATCCATGCAAGAAGAACTCAACCAATTCAAACGTCTTGAAGTATGGGAACTGGTTGAAAGACCAACAGGGGTCTACGTCATTGGTCTCAAATGGATTTGGAAAAACAAATTGGATGCTGAAGGGAACGTAATCAGAAACAAGTCACGTCTAGTTGCTAAGGGTTATCGTCACGAAGAGGGAATAGACTTTGAAGAATCTTTTGCTCCGGTTGCTCGTCTTGAGGCTGTTCGGATATTTCTCGCGTTCGCGGCTCATATGAATATGACGGTCTTTCAAATGGATGTCAAAACGGCGTTTCTCAACGGACAACTGAAAGAAACGGTTTATGTCAGCCAACCCGAAGGATTCGTTGATCCAGAGTGCCCGAACCATGTCTACAAACTGAACAAAGCTCTTTATGGTCTCAAACAAGCCCCTCGGGCATGGTACGATAAGCTATCATCTTTCCTCATTGCTAATAATTTCACCAAAGGTTCGGTTGACCCAACTCTTTTTAAACAATATCACGGGGCACATATCTTAATTGTTCAAATTTACGTGGATGACATCATTTTTGGGTCTACACATAAAAAGTTTCAATCGCTTTTGCAAAACTAATGAAGAAAATTTTTGAAATGTCCATGATGGGTGAACTTACGTTCTTTCTAGGATTACAAGTTCATCAATCACCCCGTGGTATTTTCTTGAGTCAATCCAAATATGCCCTTGAATTGTTAAACAAATTTGGAATGAAAACCTGTGATACTTATGCCACACCAATGACTCATACCAAGAAGCTAGACGCTGATTTACATGGGAAATTAGTGGACCCTACCAAATACCGAAGTATTATTGGCTCTCTCATGTATCTAACAGCTAGCAGACCTGACATTGTCTTTGCCGTTTATCTATGCTCCCGTTATCAGTCGCGACCAACTGAAACCCACCTCTCTGAGGCTAAAAGAATCCTCCGATACATCAAGGGAACCATTAACTTGGGGATCTGGTATCCGAAGGATTCTGATTTTGAACTAATCGCTTTTTCAGATGCTGACCACGCAGGATGCTTAGATTCAAGGAAAAGTACTTCAGGCGCTCTATAATTTCTTGGTGATAAACTGGTGTCTTGGCAATCAAAGAAGCAGGATTGTACATCGCTGTCATCAACCGAAGCAGAATATGTAGCCATGTCCGCGTGTTGTGCTCTAGTCATCTAGATGAGAACACAACTCAAAGACTATGGTTACGTATTTGACAGAATCCCGATGTACTGCGACAATCGGAGTGCCATTGCGATCTCGTGCAACTCAGTTCAGCACTCAAAATCAAAGCACATCGATCTTCGCTATCATTTCATCAAGGATCACGTGGAACAGGGTACAGTTGAATTATACTTCGTGGGTACAGAATACCAATTGGCATATCTTCTCACCAAAGCCTTGCCTCCCGCTAGGTTTAATGAGTTGGTCCACCGGATTGGTATGAGGTGTTTGACTCAAGAGGAATTGGATGACCTCTTAAAACAGTCTTAAAAACATGTCAAACACCAAAACATCTTTTGTAAAAAAATTTTCAAAAACAAAATACAAAAATATAAAACCTGATAAAACAACAAAAATATTCTTCTATCTATTTTTCTCTAAACATGGCAAGTACATTTCTTCCATCAACACTATAATCTTTCAAAATTCAGTATTTTTACGATCAAGTGTTGAGGGGGAGAATATTTTCACTTAACTGTTTCAAAACATCTGTGTACTTGCATGTTATCTTATCCCGGTTGTTTCTTTTATCAATGGTGGTAAAATTTCTGGTTTTATGACACTCCTCGAAATAAAATTTATAACCTTTCATTATTTACCTAAGTCGAGGGGGAGTGTCGTCAAGTTTCTTTCTTAAAATCTTTGTTTGATAACCAAAATGGAAGTTAAAAGGCTTTGTTTGAAAAAGGAAAAGGTGGAGGGACCAAAACTGTCAAAATGTTAAAGATATTTTAATAAAACACCTCTCCACCTAACATTACCCTCACATTTATTACTTCTAA
Organism: Chrysanthemum seticuspe; assembly: GCA_019973895.1. Classification (NCBI taxonomy): domain Eukaryota; kingdom Viridiplantae; phylum Streptophyta; class Magnoliopsida; order Asterales; family Asteraceae; genus Chrysanthemum; species Chrysanthemum seticuspe. Next base: position 226,617,943 of record BPTQ01000008.1, on the reverse strand, counting down.
CCTAAAAGATCCTACGCCTAATATTCATTCAAGAAATCTGTGTTTCTGATCATCAATCTGTAAGTGGTTTTGTGTTCTTAACGTAATTTTAAACAATGGTTTTGAATTTCATACGAATCCAACGGTTAAAACTTAAGATTCAATGAATTTTGTGTTTTACGCGTAAGGGTTAGAACATATAATCATTTGTTGTGTGTTTTGGTTAAAAAGATTGTGTCAAAATGCTTTAACAACATCAATGATATCTTTTCTATGCTCAAAATACACCCAGAAACACGAATTAATGGATTTTGATAATTAGGGTTTATGAGTCGATTTGGGTGTTTTCAAATGTGAAGGGTTTTGGTCAAAAAGATTGTTGTGTGATACTCATATCATGTTGAATTAAAGGTTTCCAGGCTCTATAACCACCCAGAAACTCTAAATGATTAAAAATTTGGAATTAGGGTTTAAAGTTCATAAGTTTGGGTATTTTTGATTCTCCACGATTTAGATGTTATAACTTGGTCATTACACTCTCACAACATCTTAGACTTACCAGAAATACTTTGGTGCATATCCTATGGCTAGATTTCATACGCGTAAATTCTGAAACTAGGGTTTTAGGTTACTCGTAAGGTTTTCTACGCCTAACAGTTTAAATGAGCGATTATGTTTAAATCTGTAGTTGAATGAATGTTGAGTGTCAAAATTGATGTTATGATGTTTTATTTCAGGCTTGCTACGCATAAAATTCAGAATCAAGGTTGATTGTTACTCTACGCATAAGGATTACCTTACGCGTAGGAAGTTATGCGTAAGAGAAATCCTACGCGTAACTACTACGCATAAGGTTCTACAATGGGACTACGCGTATCCTGTGAAGGATATGCGTAAACAGTGACCTCTACGCATAAGGTCTACTCTTACGAGTAAGCCTTACGCGTAAGGTTCTTATACGCCTACTGATAAGGTTTTAAAAGGTACCATTTTGAGGGGTCGTTTAAGTCCTTATTTGATCACTTTTGTATCCGTTATTGCTTAATATCGTTCCTTTTCACTTTTTAGGTCTCTTGAAGGCAAAATGCTGGAATGGCACTTATTTGGACGAAAAGGCGCGAATATATGAAGAAAATGGCCAAAGTCAAAATCGAGACACTCACAGTTGCTGAAATTAGAAGGCGACGGCGTCAGGTGCTAATGGCGACGCCGTCCCAAGATTTTTGTGACGATTCAGAACTCAAAACTCGTATTTTCAAGTGACGACGTCTAGTTGTGAAAGAGTAGGCCGTCGCTACTCAGACGGCCTAGATGCAATCCAGACGACGTCAGAAGCTGAAGAGGACGGCGTCACGGACATAAGGTGACGCCGTCACAAGGTTAACGTGGCCAAGACGAAACCCTAATGACGGCGACACGACGGTGTCACTAAACATAAGGTGACGCCGTCGCATATGTAATCTTATATATAGAATCCGAATTTTTCAGTTTTAGAGAGAGTCTTTTGGAGTGAAAACCTAAAACCGAACCTAAGGTGTCTTGTACAGTATTTTAGGGTTTTAAACCCTATCTTACATCAAGATAAGTCTTTACTTCATTAATTCAATTATGTCTTTGATTATTTGTGTGTATGCTTGCATGTTTTCCATGTCCGGCTAATTTATTTGTGTGTTTGCTTAGGAAGTATGAAACTTAATTATTGAATATTGATTGGTTGTTTCTTATCTTAGTTGACTAATGATCTAGTAATGCGATAGGTCATTTGTTGTGTACTTAATGCTTGATTCATCTTTGTGAACCTTAGAATATAATTACTTGAGTAGTTGTCGGCTAAACCATCCAAAGAGCGCCTTAGAGTAAGAGTTTATCATCCCTAGTGGGTTTGTAGACGAGACCCTTTGGTAAGTTCAAAGAGTTAAGGAGAAACGCATACCCTACAACTTTAGACACACAACGCAACTAAGAATAAGACGTGACAACTCAACCATCAATAGGAGATAATTAAGGAGTAGTACAACCTAAGTAAACACATCTTTAAACTATCATACGAGCACACATTAATTAGACATAGACTCCCACAACCTTAGTTTAGATAATTAGATAATAGTAGAGTAATCGGTAGAAATACCAACCCCCCAAATCCAATACCCGAGATTCGTACTTTTCCATTTCATAAAACATAAAAAGATAAAAAAAATAATCTTCCTCAACCTTAACCTTAGTGTAGTAACTCCTTACTAGCATTCCTATTCCCCTAGAGAATGATATCAATACCCATGGCTTACCCTAATTACTACACTACAACGATTAGGTTCACTGCCTAGGGTGTTATAAAACTTGCTCGAAGAAAAGGAAGTTTCCTTGACCCCGAACGACGCGTGTAGCGTTATCAAGTTTTTGGCGCCGCTGCCGGGGAATAGAATAGCTAGTTAGTAGTCCACATCGTTTAGGTTTCTTTGCTTGATTCCTATCAAGTAAATTTTTTCTCATTCTTTAGCTTTCTCTTAGTCTATCCCCCTTCTTCGTGACCTTTTTTTCGTAACCTCATCACTCTTCATCATGGAAGGTGATAACCCATTACCATTCATCAACCCACCGCCAAATGACCCGCCAAGAGCCCGTACTCTTGGTGAATACTCGAGACCAAGCCACCTAGGCTATAGGAACACCATTGAGCTTCCCGACCAAGCCCAAACTACGGCCCTGCGATCCGACACCATCCAGTTGGTGCAAAACGGATGTGCATTCCATGGACTTCGTTCCGAAGATCCAAATCAGCATCTGAGGGATTTCCTCAAAATCGTCGATTCCATCGACCTTGATGCTACTACTCGGGAGACCACGCGCCTGCGTCTCTTCCAATTCTCTCTACGGGACCAAGCTAGTAATTGGCTTGAGCGACTTCCCGCCGGCTCCATCTCAAGTTAGGATGATCTTACCTCTCGCTTCCTTGCTCAATTTTTCCCACCGGGGAGAACCACTAAGCTTAGGAATGACATCTTGATGTTCCAACAACATCAAGGTGAATCTCTCTACGAAGCATGGACCCGATTCAAGGACTTACTTCATAAAGTCCCTCATCACGGCATTGATCTTTGGCTCCAAGTCCAAATCTTTTATGATCATGTCAACTTCCCCACTAAGCGATCCATTGACCAAGCGGCCGGTGGAAAACTTAGTGATCTCACCGCAGAAGAGTCATGGGGTATAATAGAGGACCTCGCCCTCTATGACAACGAAAGTTGGGATGACCCCCGTGAGCTGCCCAAAACCGTTAAGGCAATCTCCTTGCCTCCTCCTGACCGTAGGATGATCGAACTTGAAGATCAAGTTAGATTCCTCATGAGCTCCTATGAAAATCCTAAATCTTCACATCATGTGAACAAGGCTTCTTCCTCGTGTGAGCCGTTTTGTGATCCTCATAACACGCGCACTAGCACTCGATCCCCTGAACATGCTTCCATTGATTACGCATCCTCACGTATTAATGGAACGGGAGATCCCTACAATACCCGGACCTAGGAATTTCAATGAAACCCGAGAGGCATGGAAAGGCAAACCCGACTTCTACTGGGGACAAACCAAAGAATTCACCTCTAATGATTTCTCATGGCCCCCACCTAACGGTCCTAACCAACAAAACATCGAAGGGATGTTGCAAAACCTAGTTGCATCCCAAGAAACCCAAATGGCTAAGCTCTCGGACCGCTTTAACCATCAACAAGCCGAGATGGATAGGAAAATAGACAACCTTTTGAAAACCATAACTAATAGTGATAAGAAGGTTAGTGCTATCTCAACTCCCGAGCCTTCAGGTATAGAGATTAAGGATCCAAGCAAGCTAACTAAGCATGTCCAATTCGTCAATACCATCGCCTTAGTTGAACCTAATGAAACAAATGACGAAGAGGACTATACACTTGCGGATGAGGAAATACCCGAGGAAGTAGATGAAGTAGACATTGACTATTTCAACAAATTTCCTACGGAAGAAGAACTATCTCGCCACCCTCACTTAGTGCGTGACTTCCGTCACATGTATGTTAGGAAAAGTCCTCGAATCAAGTTTGGGAACCCTTGGAATCTTAACATACCATGTGTCATAGGACACCTTTTTGTGGCAAAAGCCTACATTGATCGCAAATCCCCAATCAACATAATGACTAGCACCTATTACAATTGGATATTGAAGAAGCCTATTCCAACTAGGCAAGACCCCAATGATCCTAATGTTAGTTGCAATTTTCTAGGAAAAATTAAGGGATTGCCCGTTTATGTAGGTAGTTTCACGTTTCCTACGGACTTCATAATTGTGGATGATATTAGCACGGCCATAGACCCTAGCTTATCCCATGTTATTCTAAGAAAACCTTTCATAGAAAGCACCGGGATGACCTATGACCCCTCGTTAGGAGTAGTGTGATTCAAGAATGAGACCGATGACATAGCTTACCAAATGCCGTTTAAGATTGAGAAGTTTTCATCACTCTCTAATGATGAAAAGGAACTTAAACTGTCGGTCTATTATAGGAATGATGAGGATAGGGAAAAAGGTGTTGATTATGTTATGTAGATGAAGGAGCCCATAAAGGAGTAGGCGTTCACATATCAGGAGAAGCAGTAAACAAAGTAATCCAAGTTGATTCCGCTACCATAACTGCTTAACCTGTACGAATCAATCGAACGAACCTAGGAATTAGAGATATGGACTTCCGAGCCCTCAACTCTATCGTGATTGGAAGAATAGTGATAATCAATACCAAAAGTTTTCCAACAGATAAAAGGATAGGTAGAGCCGAACAACTACCAATTTCGCCAGGCTCTCGAATCGGTAAACCCAAAGAACCCTACGTTGATCCAAAACGTTGTAGGGAAGCTACAAAACAACCAATCCTGGCAATCCACCCCCGGTACTCTTTAGTAATCTCCACTTAAGAAACCAAACAGGGGTCATCTTCAGCCCAAACGGAAAGGTACGGAGAGCCCAAAGTAACTTTAAGGAT
>BPTQ01000008.1:226592523-226610577 GCA_019973895.1 Chrysanthemum seticuspe | reverse complement strand
GCTGATGAGTCCATTAATATAAGATTCCAAGTGTTTCTACTTAGTTCGTAATTCATGTGTTGCTTCGACGGCGTCACTAAACATAAGGTGACGCCGTCGCATATGTAATCTTATATATGAATCCGAATTTTTCAGTTTTAGGGAGAGTCTTTTGGAGTGAAAACCTAAAACCGAACCTAAGGTGTCTTGTACAGTATTTTAGGGTTTTAAACCCTATCTTACATCAAGATAAGTCTTTACTTCATTAATTCAATTATGTCTTTGATTATTTGTGTGTATGCTTGCATGTTTTCCATGTCCGGCTAATTTATTTGTGTGTTTGCTTAGGAAGTATGAAACTTAATTATTGAATATTGATTGGTTGTTTCTTATCTTAGTTGACTAATGATCTAGTAATGCGATAGGTCATTCGTTGTGTACTTAATGCTTGATTCATCTTTGTGAACCTTAGAATATAATTACCTGAGTAGTCGTAGGCTAAACCATCCAAAGAGCGCCTTAGAGTAAGAGTTTATCATCCCTAGTGGGTTTGTAGACGAGACCCTTTGGTAAGTTCAAAGAGTTAGGGAGAAACGCATACCCTACAACTTTAGACACACAACGCAACTAAGAATAAGACGTGACAACTCAACCATCAATAGGAGATAATTAAGGAGTAGTACAACCTAAGTAAACACATCTTTAAACTATCATACGAGCACACATTAATTAGACATAGACTCCCACAACCTTAGTTTAGATAATTAGATAATAGTAGAGTAATCGGTAGAAATACCAACCCCCCAAATCCAATACCCGAGATTCGTACTTTTCCATTTCATAAAACAAAAAAAGATAAAAAAAATAATCTTCCTCAACCTTAACCTTAGCGTAGTAACTCCTTACTAGCATTCCTATTCCCCTAGAGAACGATATCAATACCCGTGGCTTACCCTAATTACTACACTACAACGATTAGGTTCACTGCCTAGGGTGTTATAAAACTTGCTCGAAGAAAAGGAAGTTTCCTTGACCCCGAACGACGCGTGTAGCGTTATCACCTACGCGTAAGCTCTACGCATAAGGTCCCCTTTTTCCTACGCGTAACATTTCTTACGCGTAAGATTAGGATCCTACGCATAAGCTTTCAACTACGCGTATACCACTCCTGTTTACGCGTAACTTTATCATTTCTACGCCTAAGCCTGGATTGACCTTCATTATGAATTGTTACGTGTACTAACTTGTTAATAAACAAATCATATCGTCACGAATCCAATAAGGTCACTAATAAACTCAAACGTTTGATATGTTGTGAACTATAAGCGATAACATAAACTTTAAAACTTAAAGTTAACTAACTCACTAAACATTTCACGACGTCATTGGACTATTGGACAAACAAGTGACTTAGGACTCGTAACAATCATTATCACTGTACATTCAATAACTAGACAATAAGACCTTCTGTTGACTAACATTATGTCTTTCGATATGTTGGTTCTTTTGGCTAATGTTATTTCAGATCACGACATGGCTGCTCAAATGAATGTGGATGCACCTGAGGTTCTCACTATTGCTGATATCTTCCCAAATGGCTATCCGAGAAAGATTGGAAAGAATAACCTTAGGGTTGACTTTGAAACCCTTACATGCTCTGAATCTTCTTGTCTCATTGCTGTGGATATTCTAAGGAATCATCCCTACCAGAACATGCTCTCACACTCTGCTACAGTACCGGAAATCTACATTCAGCAATTCTGGAATTCTATGCAGAGGATCACTGGTCAAAGTGCATTGAATGTGACACTTAATCACAAACAAGTCACCATCACTCATGCAGAATTACGGGCTGTTCTTCTCATTCCTGAAATCGAGGCAACCGACTTCTTTGCCACACCTACTGAGGAGACAGTTCTGCAATTTCTTCTTGACATTGGCTATGATGAAGCTTCAGGGATTGTTACTAAGCATTCGCACGTGGAGCTTAAGAACATTCCTCAACCGTGGAGAACCCTCTACATCATCATTACCAAGTCTGTTTCTGGTCGTGACAGTGGTTATGAGCATCCAAAGCTCATGGAACTGCAAATCTTCTGGTGTTTGATCAATAAGAAGGACATCGAAATCGAAGCACTGATATGGGAGGACATGATGCTATTTCACAAGAAGCTTGGATAAAAGATTCCCTATGTCAGATACACAAAGCTTTTGATCCAGAGAGCACTTGGACTCAATCCTGATATTCCACAGAGGCTCAATGACCCCGACAATCACGACTTGTTGTCCGAACCTATCCTTTCTATCAGAATCAAGGAATCGACAACTAAGAAGCAGGGTGCCATGCTGCCTGATCACCTTCTATCTAAAGAACTCAAGAAGCTTGAAACGTACAAAAGGTATCTAGTAGCAGTAAAAGAAGGCAAAGTTGGTCATCTTGATGAAAAACCTTCAGGAACTCCTACTCGGAGAACCAGAAGAGGAAGTGCTGGAAGTGCAGTAAGTTCTGAAAGTTATAGGAAGCTTCCCAAAAGGAATCCTCCTCGTAAAAGGATTGTTCCCGTAAAGGAAGCTGAACCTATTCCCACACCTGAACCGCAAAGAAAGCTTGTGGACGAAAGCTCTGAAGGTACTGAATCAGAAGAAGAGATTACATACTCTGAAACTGCAAAGGATGACAATCCTTCAGTACCAAAACCTCCAAGTCCTCAAGCTGATAAAGGAAAAGGGAAGACTCCTGCACTTGTGCCCTATGATGAGAGCTCTGAAGAAGAAGAAGAGCTACTGGATCAATCCTACAAGAAGAAATTTAAATTCGTCAGACACCTTCAAAAAGCTGAAGAATTTGCAAAAGACCAAATGGGCGGCCCCGGAGGATCAAGTGGTGCTGGCCACTCGTCACCAGATCCTGATGCGGTTAATCGACCTGATAAGGGATCTGGTGCCACCACTCTTGTGCAACAACAAAAGCTTGTGGAGGATACTATCGAATATGAGTTTGAGAAACCTGAAACTGAGAAGTCTGAGAAAGATAAAGATGCTGATTATGACAAGCTGCTTTTGGAAAGTCCTACACGTTCACAGAAGGAAACTTCTGAACCGCCCAAGGATCCCGAGTCTCCTCACGTCTCATCCTCATCGGATTCTTCTTCTCATTCATCACAACCACCATCAAAGAAATCAACCAAATCAACATCCAAATCTGTGAAGAAACCACCTCGATCTTGGATTTCTGAGACACATGAAAGAATTGTGAAAGCTGTCAAACAAGTCAGAATGAAAGACATGTTATACAGGAAGCTGAACTTTCTCAATCAACAAATACAATATCTACACGACGAGAATGACAAGATGCGAGAAAAAAGGAAGTTTATCCAGGAATTCATGAGAAGTCATCGTCAAGAGGAACTGAACGAAATGATCGAAGGTTACACTAACAAGTACCTTCGGGATATCGTTCCTAAAGTCACAAAGGAGATGTTTACCAGACAACTATATCCGAGTCTTATGCAGATAGCCAAGCAAACTATAAGATCAACACCTTTAACCGTCACAATCAATCCATCTGATCCTGTAGTTTTCTCGGATAATGAATTGGTGGCCAAGCTTGTCACACAAATGTCTATACGATCTGGGACATTTACTTCTGAGGAAGGAAAGCTGTTTCAAGCACTGCTGGACTACCAACTCAAAGAAGCATGTAGATTCGAAGCAGAAAAGTCTAAACGTCCTAGAGACGATGAAGATAAGGATCAGGATAAGAATGATGAAGCTAAACGTCAGAAGAAGTCTGGTGAATCATCTTCTATGTTACCTCCTCTCCAACGGACTCCTACTCAACAAAGGTCCCCTCCTCGTTCTTCTACAGGTAAACCTCAGGACGATTCCGAGTTACCACCCCTGACTCAGAAAACTGGTGATCACTTTGAGTATACGGGTGGTGACGATAAAGAGGTCCTTGAGCCCCTACAACAACCCACCTCTCCCAAACAAGTTAAGAAACCAGAATCCTCATCTAGGCCAAAACAAAAGAAAAAGAAGGCGCCAATGACTGACGTCGTATCCTGGCTAGATGAAGATACAACACAGGAGTTTGAATGGTTTTCTACACTTGTCAATTCCACTCCCTACCCTGAAGAAGGTCAAGATCTGGTAGACGGTAATACTTTGGAGCATGCTAAGATAATGCAAGAAAAGTTCCATGTGAAGAAGATGACGAAATCCGAGTTGAGGCGAATCAAGAATGAAGCTTTTCAACTGTGGAAAGATAGCTCAAAAAGTGCCATCGAGGTCGAATATCACCTTGAAAACATTGCTCGAGCTATGTCCAACAACATGGATTGGCTCAACCCAGAAGCAAACGTCGACTTCACTAAACGGGACAACCCTCCATATTACACCGACTGGTCAAAACCACTACCAACGATCGGCCAACCAGATGAACCTAGGATTCCATTCAGATATTTCTTCAACAAAGACCTGGAATTTCTTCTACATGGTGGTGATGGTTCAAGGAAATACGCTACATCGTTGACACTTCCATTCCCAGCAGCTATATACTCAAACTGCATAGCCATCGAGGAACGTGCCAATCACTTGTGTTCCGACAAAGTGGAAGCATATGACCGCGATGCATTGTACGGGATTCATCATTGGCCGGAACGCCGAAGAATCTACTACAGAAGCTGTCAGGTTCAGAAGTCTCAACATGCGGTGTTCAGTACTAAGGATATCGTTGCCATCAAACACGTTCCTCTTTCATCTAAGTGGGACTACACTTTCCTAAAGAATATCGTGGTCAAACGACAAGATGAAAAAGATTATGCATTCTCTGAGGCTAACTTTGAGAATTTGTCTATCAACGACATTGAAGACATGTACCTTGCCAAAGTACAGGGTCGCATGAGGCAATTTTCAACCGAAGTACAATGTGAATTCATCAAGTCACTGCTCATCTTCATCAGACGCATAGTCATCAAGGAACGTGTAGAAGATATTCAGCTGGCAGTTGAATCTTATCAGACCCGTGTCAACTTCACACCACCTCAGCTAGATCTTCCCGACATCAACCAGCTCTCACAATATACACTCATCAGCAAACCTTTCGGCGTCGTTTACCGTAGTGAACTACAAAGAAATTGCTTAATGGCGTGTAGTGAACTTCACAAGTTTGGGGATCACACTTTGAAGATGGTTAGGGACGGAATGGCATATAGGTTGAAGGACATACGTCATAAGATTGGGTCTCCTAAGCGATGTAATTCTCAAGATCGAAGGGATGTGAGGAGAATCATCAGAATGATTGATGAAAGGTTGTTTCGAAGGGATCAGTTCAGAACATTGGAAAGCTTTGTTGGTGGTCGACCCAGGATCAACATCACCGGCTATCAACGCCCTGTTCGCACTCCTGGAGACATCACTGCACTTCCTGGTACCCCTTGAATTGTTTCCTTCATTATTACATTTGGATGTGTGATTATATATGTCAATGGCTTGTGCACACATAACAGTGTACAACCCGTTCTTGTCAAGAAAGGACCCTGTGGTACGCTTCAGTGCCACAATCCGTATAAAAGGAGCGAAAGCTTCTTACTTTTGAGTAAAACCTATCAAACCTTTCATTTTTCAAGGTTTTGCTCAAAAGAACAAGTACTTCCCCATATGATTTTCAAAACCTCAACCGTTTATATCACTAGTTGAGGGAGAGTATTTGAATTAAAACTTTGTTCACAAATTGTTCATAGTGGTCATCTTCCCGCAACACTCGAAATGGTCATATTTATTGTCAACTTTTCAAAAATAACATTTGATATGCCATTTTTGAGGGGGAGAAAATTATGTGATAAGAAATATGTTGTGCAAATGCAAATGAATCTTTGTGTAATAGATTTAACCAACGAATTGACAGTACTAAACTGTTAGTAACTCGAAAAGACTTGTCTTGGACGGGTAATAATTTCAAGCTAGTTCACTAGTAATGTAAACGTGTCTCGCAAAGGACTTGTCCAAGTAGAAAGTACCATTCGAGATACTCTTGGTAGACATGAACTCTGATGGGTATGACAATCTTTCGAGGATTGTCTACACCTTCAAGGTAGTTATTAGAGCTAGTTGTCACCTAAAAGCTGTCAATGTAACTCTTTAACTATGCAACGTAACCGTGTCTCGCGGGAGATTGTCTATCTTGAGTGGATCAATTAAAAAAGTGCGCGCTCTTTCCTCACTGTGCAATTAACCGTTAAAACTCTTAAGCACATGTGGAGGGGGAGTATTTATGCAAAATCTTATCTCTCACAGTGGTTCAAACATGTTTTTCATTTACAAACCCTTTGAGAGATTATTCACAACAGTGGTTTTAATGGCAACATAGGTTAGTCATGGAGATATAAGGTGACTAAGGTAAGGAATAACCGTCCTATGATCCGCCAGAGCCGGAGGGATCTACCCAAGGACATCACAAATAGTTAGTACTTAGAAGTCCTTAGGTATGATTATAAAAAAGGAGAAAATGAGAATCGGAGAAAGTAGGAGTTGAAGAATTAAAAAGAAATGCAAAGAAAAGGGTGAAAAGAAATAGCCCTCCAAATTACTCAACTTAGGGCAGACACCGGGTTCTATTCATATGCTAATGGTTGTCACTTAGTGACGCCGGTATTGAAGATTAAAAGTCGTCATGGACCCAGTGACGCATGCACTAAACCTTCTTAGCCACTCAAGTTTCTCTCAACAGAAGCTTGTTTCATTCTCACAAGGAACCCTACGTAAACTATTGGCGTTCTCTTAGAGATCACTGGTATTGAAAAAGGAGACCCTCTCCCTAGTCTCCGCTCAGGAAAACCAAAACGCACTATTGAGTCTAGAGCCACGAGATTCATCAAAAGATCTCTTAGGGACACTTGACATCTCATCACTTGCTGATCAACAAATAAGATCATCAGTGGTTCATATCGAGTCCTTCACAGATCTTAGCAATCTGTCAAGAACATTTATGAGAGGTTCACATGTAATCCTCAGTGATTGAATGGAAACTCCTGCCAGGGTCAACATCAAACAGCCATGACAGCAGGTCACTTCGGTAACTCCCCGTCAATTACGCTTAGTGTGTCTCAAACGGTCTACAGTCGTGAGGTGATGCTTCGGTGTACCTCAGCGACTCATCTGAACTGTAGATGTACTTTGGTACATCGCGTTATCTCACTTGTGGGACTCCAGTTCAGGAACGGCCTTTGTGAGAATTAGAGTTGTGTTTTCACACTATGTTGTTAACACTCTCGAAGTTCAAACTTGTAAGTGCCGGAAACCGCTTATTACTAACCGTTTGAAATGTTTTCTTCTTATGGAAGCTCCGGACCGGGATGATCGTGCTGATTCTTCTCATGCTCACGCCAACATCATCACTAATGGAAGTTCTATCCAAAAGCAACACAACAGTCAGAATGATTCTTCGTCAAATCAAAGAATCTACAAAGCTAAAGACTTAAAGAACTTCATCAGTACTGAATTCCAACGTCAAAGAGCGTGTGAGCATGTTGAAGAATGACGTGGAGACACTGTAGCGGCGAAGCAGACCTGAGGTAGAATTGATGCAGACAACAACATACTATCACTTTCACCACAAAGAACAATAATCAAAGAACAAAGTTAATGATGACGTCAAAGCATAACTGCTCAAGGAAAACTATCTCTCTACACTGGGGAGATTGTTCGAATCGAGGCAATTCTTCTCACAAGAAAGAAGAATGTCAGAAGACGTCAGAGCTACTATTACATCAACGCCTTCACCGTTCATCACCAACACTTGAGGGGGAGATTGTTGGAATCACTCCTAAACTATAATCAAGTGTTAGTAATTAATATGTAATAGTTAGCTTTATTATGGCCTTTATGTTTGTAATTAGCCTTAGGCTTATGTAGAAGGCCCATAAGCCTAGGCCTTAGTCCATTAAGGAAAGGATGGAAACTAGGAGTGTTGCCCTAGCTTTCCTCCTATAAATACCTTATGTAAACCTTCATTTGAAGGTTGGTTGTTCAAGTTATTCTCTTTCACTCACATCTACGCATAACCGTGCCTTATTATCGTGTGTGTGTGTTTGGTTCTTGTTCAATCGCCTTACCTCTTTCTATATTACTTGTGTTTGTAAAACTAGTGACCTAACAACCGGGACCGTGTCAAGACCATTAGGGTTGCGACATTGGTTACGGGTGTGTTTGGTACTTAACTTGGATGTCGGGATTGATATGAGATTGTTTGGAGGTTGATTGGAGATTGTGGAATTGTTTATTTTGGACTTAATATTATATATGTCAACTTTGTGCAACGTCGATGTTACCGTGACTTTTAGTCTCGGTTGACCCCGACAACGCCGTAACATGGACTTGTAGTATTTATTGGACAGTATGACGTGTAAAAGCCAAGAGTCATGACTCGGACTTGTGAACTCGAGACGGATAATAACTCGAAACTTATATTGAAACTTAACGTAGTATATATATATATATATATATATATATATATATATATATATATATATAAACTTGTAAATAAGACTAGAAAATATAGATAATAAAAGGTTTTTATATTAAATATTTGATAACAAGACTCGCCTTGTTATTCGATATTTAATAGGGAACTAACGTCTTAAAATGAAAATGTTTTGTATAAACGAGTTATTAAATGTTGCGAGGGCACGTTTACCGAAATGTGTCATTTATGAATATTTAGTATCCATTATGTGTTATGCATGGGTTACGGATGACTTGACATTAATAGCATTAATCCACGTGGAGAGCGGACTTATTAGGTTGACGAATCTAATAAGAGCCCGTTATGTGCGTAGGATAGCGTTATTAATGGGTGAATTATCCTTATAACTCGCTAGGATGTGACTGGTTTTTGGGATGATAAGTGACATAAGCAAATGGTTGTGTTTATCGAGTTGACGAATTCGATAAGATCTAAAGATTTATTTCGAAACTTATTAAACTATAAAGCTTATCGCTTATAAGTCTCTGTTGGAATCACTCCTAAACCATATTTCAAGTGTTTTTAATTAACATGTAATAGGTTGCTTAATTAGGCTTTTAAGTTAGTATTAATGGCAAGGCTTATGTAGAAAGCCCATAAGCCTTTGCCCAAGCCCAATAAGGAACGGAAGGGAACTTGTGTGTTGCCCTACTTCCTTCCCTATAAATAATGTTGTAAACTCCCATTTGGGAGTTGGTTATTCACTCTTAATAATATCCTACGCATAACTCTTCATATATCATACGTGTATATTGTGTTTGAGTGTTCATCCGATCACTTCTTCTCTATTTCTAACATATTGATGCTTGTGTTACAATATGGTTACCTAACAGTGGTATCATTCGCCATCTAGTTGGGTGAAACATATTTGTTTTTGAAGATTTTTCACTATACGCGCGGGTTTTTATGTTCTAAATCTTTCATACGCTTAAAGTTTCAATTTTTACACTTTAAAACTCAAGATTCTTGTACCTTAAGGTTTATTTAGTGTTAAAGTTTAAGTTTTTAGCATCAAGTTTGAAACTTTACGTGTGTAGCATTGTTTTTGAGCTTGATTTCATTCGTGTACTACTTTCTACGCTTAAGGTGAAAAAGTGTTTTGGATCATCAAGTTTCATACTTTTGAGTTATTTTGGTGATATTGAAGCTATTTCATCATAAAAATCAGGTCTCTAAACACTTTTGGGCATAAATTCAGTTTTTGGTGAAAGTTGGTATTTTCAACTCGTAAGAAAACCCTAGTTTTACTCGTAAGCTTCAAAGTCTACGCCTAAGCTTCTACGCGTAACGAATTTTCTTCAACGATCTTCAGAGCTGTTGGTTTACTCAGTGTTTTCTTGCTTAGATAAGCCTGAAAACACTTCGAATTTGGATATCTTTTACACTGGTATAAGTGTAAAGGATTTTTAGGTAAAACCCTAGTTTTACGCCTAAGCATAAAAGCTTACGAGTAAACACTTTACGCCTAAGCATTTTCTACGCATAAGCTTGTCTTACGCCTAAGGAAATCTTACGCATAAGGTTCTTACTACTAAGTCTTTAGTTTACGCCTAAGCTAAGCTTTTATCTCAAGTCTACGCGTAAGCTCTTACTACGCGTAAGCTTCTTGTCTACGCGTAAGTGGGAATTACGCGTAAGATCACAGTCTACGCATAAGCTGGTTTCTACGCCTAAGTGTTCTTCATCAACAAGTTTCATTCGACTACAAAGATCCATCATCAACACAAGTAGTATTCAAAAAAAAAATTTAGGGGAGACTAAACCTTTAATTTTTACGCGAAATTCAATCTTTGGTTTAAGAGTGAAAATTTTGGTCAAAAATTCAAATTTTTGGGCCCAAATTCAAATTTTTACGGTCAAATTTGGCGTAAAAAATTGTCCAAACTCAAATTTTTCTTTCTACCTTAGAATTGCATTTTATAGTGAATTTCAAATTTTGGGTGACAAAATTTTTCAAAATTATTTTTGGAGGGAAATTAAAATTCACTATATCGGCCTTCTGTGTGCTATATCGACTTTGCACCTTCTTTCTTTGATTCTTCTGCAGGGGAGTGAAAATGTATCAATCAAGGTCGTAGATGAATGTGATTGAGACACATTTGATAAATCGATGCATGGAACAGTTTAGATCACTTAATTAACACCTTAAGGTCCTCTCATACGAAGAATTTGCAGGAACTCGTTCCGAGTATGGATTCAAACGAGCTTTTCCATCACTCTTTGGAGAAGACTTTGACATCTTCATTGATAAAATGTCTCACAACGTGAATCAACTTGAATTCCTAATCAACAAAGAAGAAATTAACGAGAATGAATCCACGGCCGCTTTTAGAGTCCTCAAGGAACAGTTTCTGCAGTTCATCGATTCGCGATTCTATGTCAATGAAATGACAAATGAGTATTTCTTAGCATTCACTCAAATGCATACTCAAAATTTCAAAGATATATTGCTCCAACACATGGATGCTATTGAGAAAACAATCGCTGAAAGAGTACTTCACAGTAAAGTGCATCCCAAAATAGTAAATGAACAGAAGTTGCAGATTCAAGAAGAGGAAGTTAATATGGCTAAAGAATTGGATGCTAATTTGGTTGTCATGATAAGCAGTGGGACAGAATCTGAAAAGCATGATGACATCAGATCAGGGGACGATATTGATGTTAACTGTGCAGACATCATACCCACCTACGACACAGAGCCAAACTTTGACAAAGAACAAATGGTTTAGGAAGATATCGTACCCATCTATGACACTGACACAGAACAGATGGTTGAGGTACAATCTACTGTTGATCATACTCTGCCTGCAACTGCGACACAACATACTGAGCAATCTGATTTCAGACATGAAGGAGAGGTTGACCAGTGTGTTGCACAATGTCCAGACAACTGTCTTATGTCTGAGCCCTTACTTGCAAACAATTCAAATGAAACTCTTGAATCTGAAAACATTCTTCTCAAAAAGACCATTGCTCAGTTTCAAAAAGATTTTTCAAAATTTGAGGCTCATTGCATCTCTCTTGAACTTAAACTACAAAACAAATTTTTAAATTCAGAGCCAAATAGTAAATCTTTGAATGAACAAAGTAATCGTGTGGATACTTTAGTAAAAGAAAATGAGCATTTAAAGGCTCAAATTCAAGCAAAGGGGCTTGCACATGTTACTTTACAAAATAAACTGAGAAGATTAACTGGCAAGAGTTTGGATACTAAGTTTGCAAAACCAACAATCTTGGGGAAATCGTCTCTTCAACCTATCAGAAACCAAACAGTTGTTAGACAACCAACTGCATTTAAATCTGAACGTTCAAAATCTTCAAAACCACGATTTCCCTCCCAAGTTGTTGAGAATAATCATTTGACAAATCCAGTCACTCCACATTCCTGGCCTAAGAAAAATGATTCAGTTTCTGTTATACCTGTTTCTTTTCAACCTCAACAAGTAGTTGCATCTGGCCAGTCTAGGATTAGTTCGAAAACAATGTCTAAACCGAGCATCAAAATTCAAAATTCATATGATACAAAGGACTATGATCTAGAAAAGGCTATGAATAGGGCACTACTCCAAAAGGATGGAATCTAAGGTTCACGACCTAGTGTGATGCCTTCTAGTGTGTTGCATAACACTGCTTGTAGTAGCAAACCAAAACCTAAGTTTAATCAACAAACAGTTAGAAATAAACCCGTTGATCTAAACATAAAATTTCAGAAACCTAATAGGTAGATCAATATAGGATGCAGACTCTTCCCAAAATAAGTTTCAACATCCCCTAGATCTAACCTTAGATGGATTCCAACGGGTAGAATTTTCAACATTGTTGGTCTTAGGTGGATTCCTACAGGCAAGATACTAAGTAGTTGCATCAAAACAAGTGTGAAACCCACAACACCCCTAAGGTAGGAAAGGAAATCATCAAAATGGCATGTTCAGGTGTCAAGAAGATTATTTACACTACATCTTTATGCTTCTAACATCTGGAACCCAGTTACACTTGGGGATCCATGTTTCTTCTATTCTTCCCTCTCTTATTTTCTTTACAGGTACAATAGCTATGGCTCCTACTGCAAAACAGCGTAGGACCCGTTTCTCACCGTCAAAAATATCATGATCCATCAGCTACATCACAAATTGTACTTAATCGTCCAGAATTGGAAACATTGATTGCTCCTCTGGTTAAAGAGTCTTTCTAAAGTCATGCTTCATATGTATCGAATGTTTCCGCTGCACAACCTGGTCATATTCTAATTTCGGATACACTCTGAAACTACAACAACTACCGTTGTTGTAACTGCACCTCCAATCGAATCTTCGATAACAGAAGATCAAACTGTTTCCAACAACAATGACACAACTGATGATCAACATAATGAACAGAGAAGTTGTATCAGCAGTTGATTCTCTCGAGATATTTATGGTACTTCACACTTGTTCGATTGATTGGACTTACATGGTTTCGCTGTCTCCTTATACATGGTTTCGCTATCTCCAATTCATCATCAACATACGTGGTGTATGATTCTGAGTCATTGAAAACATTGAGGGGAAGATAGTGTAGGTGTTCATTGTTTCCTTGATGTCGTTTGCGAAAACCCTATCTCTTATTGGATTTCTTCAATTAGGGGGAAGAAATGAGACGATCTGTGGTTCAAACGTCTCACTTTGGTGTTATCGTCTCACTTTATCAGGGTTATCGTGTGTAAAGTTACCTAAATATGATGTTATGATGCCTTACACACGGTCATTTTATCGAGTAACTGCATATTCACAAGTGATTATTATTTCGATAGACCGCAACATTCAGGGGGAAGTCGTTTCATTTCGTCTTTCGCGGTTTGTTTGAAGTGAAGCATCTACATACGTAAGAAGATCTTGTTGATTTCTTGCATGTTACCCCCGAACTGATTTTCCGCAATAAGTCAGATTTACTTTGTGTTGTTTACTGCTCATCTACAAATTCCGCTGAGTACTGAAAACTTCAAAAGTTAGAGGAAATGTCGACTTCATCAAAGTTTCAAATCTGCTAAAGACAGTTGTCAGTTTGGGGGGAAGCTGATTAAGAAACTTCATCAATCAAGGGGAAGCAAATCAGTTTCATACTTATTACATCATTTCGCTGTTTATATTCACAATGGCTTCTGAGCAAAACAGCTTGGAACCCGGACATAACCGTCTAAACTTCCCCCAAACTCCATCATCAGCTGAGCCAAGCCTCCAGCTTACTCGTCAAAAAATGGAACAACTATTTGCTCCCCTGTTCAGTGATGATATTGATCAACGTGCTCTAGATGTATCAAATGTTTCCGCTGCACAACCTGATAATAATCCAATACCTGATACACCTGAAACAACAACAACTATTGAAGAAGCACCTCCAAATGATTCTACAACAGCAGCCGAACAAACTGCTTCCAATGACGCTGATCCAGCTGATGATATTCTGAACAATGAGGTATCTACACCTGCAGATTATGATCCAAATGCGTTCTTCAACCCTTTTGCAAATGAATCTGCCACATCTGATGTTGCGGAATCATCTACAAGTCATTTGAATCCTCCAAATCTGCAGAATGTATATCAACATCAACCCTCCACACATCGTTGGACTAAAGACCATCCTCTTGTGAACATCATTGGAAACCCAAATCAACCAGTCGTAACTAGACAACGCCTTCAGACTGACGGTGAACATTGCATTTATGCACTTACCGTTTGCCAATCTGAACCCAAAAACATTTAAGAAGCAATGACTTATGACAACTGGATTGAATCCATACAAGAAGAACTTAATCAGTTTAAACGTCTTGAAGTATGGGAATTGGTTGAAAAACCAACAGGGTTCTATGTTATTGGTCTGAAATGGATTTGGAAAAACAAGTTAGATGCTGAAGGTACAGTTATCAGAAATAAGTCATGTCTGGTAGCTAAGGGTTATAGACACGAAGAGGGGATTGATTTCGAGGAATCCTTCGCACCGGTTGCTCGACTTGAGGCTGTACGGATTTTTCTGGCACTTGCGGCTCACATGTACATCACGCTCTTTCAGATGGATGTCAAAACCGCTTTTCTGAATGGTCAACTCAAGGAAACGATATATTTTAGTCAGCCGGAAGGATTTGTTGATCCAGAGTTCTGAAATCATGTCTTCAAACTGAAAAAGGCTCTATACAGTCTCAAACAAGCTCCTCGGGCATGGTATGATAAGTTATCATCCTTTCTCATTGCCAATAATTTCATTAAAGGATCGGTCAACCCAACACTTTTCATTGAATATCACGGGGCTCACATTTTAATCATTCAAATTTATGTGGATGACATCATTTTTGGGTCAACACATCTAAAGTACTCAAACGCTTTTTCAAAACTTATAAAAAAATTTTGAAATGTCCATGATGGGTGAACTTACATTCTTTCTAGGTCTGCAAGTTCATCAATCACCCCGTGGTATTTTCCTTAATCAGTCCAAATATGCTCTTGAAATTTTAAACAAATATGGAATGCAAAGTTGTGACACCTATGCCACACCAATGGCACATACCAAGAAACTGGATGCTGATTTGCATGGGAAATTGGTTGACCCTACCAAATACCGAAGTATCATTGGGTCCCTCATGTATCTAACAGCCAGCAGACCTGACATTGTTTTTGCTGTATATCTTTGCTCCCGTTATCAGTCGAGACCAACTGAAACTCACCTCTCTGAGGCTAAAAGAATCCTCCGATACATCAAGGGTACCATTATTTTAGGACTCTGGTATCCGAAGGATTCTGGTTTTAAACTAATAGCTTTTTCAGACGCTGATCACGCAGGTTGCTTAGATTCTCAGAAAAGTACTTCAGGTGCTCTACAATTTCTTGGTGATAAACTGGTGTAATGGCAATCGAAGAAGCAGGATTGTACATCGTTGTCCTCAACCGAAGCAGAATATGTAGCCATGTCGGCGTGTTGTGCTCTAGTCATTTGGATGAGAACACAACTCAAAGACTATGGTTACGTATTTGACAGAATCCTGATGTACTGCGACAATCGAAGTGCTGTTGCGATCTCGTGCAACTCCGTCCAACATTCAAAGTCTAAGCACATCGATCTTCGATATCATTTCATCAAGGAGCATGTGGAAAAGGGTACTGTTGAATTATATTTTGTGCGTACTGAATACCAACTGGCAGACCTTCTCACCAAAGCCTTAGCTCCTGCTAGGTTTACTGAGTTGGTCCACCGGATTGGTATGAGGTGTTTGACTCCAGAGGAACTGGAAAAACTTTTGACACATTCTTAAAACCAGTCAAACACCAAAACCTCTTTTGTAAATAAATTTCTCAAAAACAAAATAAAAAATATAAAATCTGATAAAATCCAAAAATATTCTTCTATCTAAATTTCTTTCAAACATCGCAAGTACAAATCTTCCATCAACGCTGTGTTCTATCAAACTTTCACAATTTTCCCGAACAAGTGTTGAGGGGGAGAAAGTAAATATTTTTTAGTTTCATAAAACCTTGTACTTGCATGTTACCAAAAATATGTTGTTTCTTCCAAAAAAAAGGTGGATTCGTTTCTTGTCAAATACTCTCCTCGAACTCAATGTTTTCAAAATTCATTATTTCAAAAGTCGAGGGGGAGTATCGTTAAGTTTCTTGCCTTACAAGTGTTTTGTCTAACCTAAACGGAAGTTTAAGGATCTTGGTTGGAACCTCTTTGAGGTTGAGGGACTGAATGTGTCAACTTGGCAAATTAATTTTAACAAAATCATTCACCCAACACATTCAATGCACCACTTCATGTGCATTTACTCCTAAACCAACAAGATCAATTGGCCCAAATCAAATCTTCAAAATCCGTTCAAGCTGTTCATAATCTGTAAGTTCTAAATTGTTTTGATCAAGATTCTAAACAAGGATTTCAAAAATCTTTCAAATCCAACGGTTAAAACTCTTTAAACTGATTTTGGAAAATTGTTCACTCGAACGAATTGGGTGTTTATGCATAAAAGTGTTTGGATTGAAATGAGTTATGTTAAAACCTTTCTTAGTGTCTATTAAACTTGTTTCAATCGTCCAAAACCATCCTGAATCTTCAATTTCACTGATTTGAATTCTAGGGTTCTTGCGCTCATGTAGGGCTTTTCTATTCTGTGATGTTTTGTGTGGTCAAGAAAGTGTTAGAATAAGTGTATATGCATGTTTTGAACCTATAAATTAGCCTAGAAACATCTAAATTGTAAGAATTAAAGTTTTAGGTTTTTAGGGTTCATATCCCAGGAATCTTCTGATTCTGTCCATTGCACTCATATGTCATCTAGGACGCTCCAGAAACATTCTTGTTTGATTTGTGTAGCTATATCTCTTATGCGTAGATTAAGGGTTTAGGGTTTAAGTAATTTTACGCCTAAGTCTTTCTGTGTGTATCTGATATGTTCTTATGCTTGTTTTGTGATCTTAAAGATGTTTGGAATTAACTGCAATCAAGTTTTCATGTTTATATTTAATAGGTTAATTATTCGTAATGTCAGAATCTTCAGGTGTTCAAACCGTTACGCTTAAAGAATACTTTTATGCGTAAAGGTAACGCCTAAGAGAAATCTTATGCGTAACTCTTGCGCATAAGAGGTCTACAGTGTATTACGCATATATTGGAAAGATATTCGTAAACAAGGCTTGCTACGCATAAGCTTTACTCTTACGAGTAAACTTTACGCGTAACATCTAGCTTATTCCTACGCGTAAGCCTAAAGCCTTTGAACTTGTCTTACGCGTAAGAAACTCTTACGCATAAGCTTGGTCTTACGCTTTAGCTTACTACTATGCATAAGCTCCTGATAACGCTACACGCGTCGTTCGGGGTCAAAGGAACTTCCTTTTCTTCGAGCAAGTTTTATAACACCCTAGGCAGTGAACCTAATCGTTGTAGTGTAGTAATTAGGGTAAGCCACGGGTATTGATATCGTTCTCTAGGGGAATAGGAATGCTAGTAGGGAGTTACTTCGCTAAGGTTAAGGTTGAAGAAGATTATTTTTTATCTTTTTATATTTTATGAAAAATGGAAAGGTACGAATCTCGGGTATTGGATTTGGGGGGTTGGTATTTCTACCGATTACTCTACTATTATCTAATTATCTAAACTAGGGTTGTGGGAGTCTATGTCTAATTAATGTGTGCTCGTATGATAGTTTAAAGATGTGTTTACTTAGTTTGTATTACTCCTTAAGCCATCTTTATGGTTGGGGGGTTTAGGTTATGGGCTCTAAGCATGGAAAGGTAAAAAGTATTTTATATTTTTCTATTTTTTATTAGAAGAAGTTGGAATTGGAATCGCTTCATTGAGGGATGATCGTAAGGATAAGGGGATCTCTTGCTATAGTTATGGGCACCGAATGGGATTAATGATGTGATGTTGCTAATCCAAGTGACGGATCCCACAATATTTTGAACGAGCTTCTTTTCCTTCAAGGAAACTGGGGCTTGCTGCGCACATCGCAATAGTCCTCGAATACGTATCATCATTCGATTTCGCATTCTGGTTCGAATACGCATTCTCAAAGAATGCGCATT
>BPTQ01000008.1:226572223-226590285 GCA_019973895.1 Chrysanthemum seticuspe | reverse complement strand
CGTAATATAGGATCAAATTTAGCTCAGAATATATATAATAAAACGAAACCTTCGCGTAAAATCGGAGGTAATAATATATATAAGACTCGATTTAAACTAGGATATAATGCTTGTGGAATGGATGTTTACAGAATTTCTAAGAAAATTAAGACCTGGAAAATTCCAAAAATTTATAAGTAGCTCAGAAAACGAGAAAAAGTAATCTGATGTTTTTACTCCTTCCTGACGCCGTCAGGTTGCAATCCTGACGCCGTCAGGTTATCCTGACAAAAACTGGTCTGCGATTTTCTGGAAAAAATTCTGGAAAATTTACATCTTTAGAATCTGGAAAAATTTCTGCAAAAACATCCATTATGACTCGATACAAGCATTTGACTCGAACAAACAAACATAAATATCTTTTAATTAATTGTTATTCTCATGTTTACGTTTCTTTTGAAAACGTGTGTAATCCTCCCTACACTTATCCCTTATGTAAAATACCTTTATATGCAATTAAGACGAAGTTAAAAACAAAATAAAGCATTTTTACAAATTTAAACATGAGGATAAACAATTAATAAAAGATATATGACACTAACAAGCAAACAATTAAGCATGGGTTGCCTCCCACGAAGCGCTTTTCTATATTTAAGAGTCTTGTAGCTAGACTCGTAGTCGTGCTCCTACGTACCGATATACGTAAGTCTATCCTCAACAATGTCGTAAGGATCAAACTTATCATTCAAGTTCCTAGTAGTACGTTCGGTTAAATATGCCTTTTCAAACATCTCACCATCGGGATCATAGATTTGTATCCTAATGTGCCACCTTCCATTACCATCACTAGGCGGTCTATTCCAATTCCACATGTGTTCGGATTTCTCAACTATCCACTTATTCATGACAAGGTTAACGGGCAAGCTTCCTAAGAACTCGGTCATCTTCCTAAATACTAAGGCGTCCTCGAACGGGTTCACTTCTATGTCCCTAGCCATTTCTTGTTCTTGGAAAGTTGTTGCACTAGCAAAGGCCTTATCTAGGTAAAAAGGTCTTTGGGGGCCTATGATGTTCTTATCAATCCAAGGTCCATATCGAGAAGGCTCTCTATCCAACCCTATCTCTTGTGGGATTTCCTCATCCTTATAGTATGTATGCTTTTTAACATCGTAAACGGATCTAGCACTCCCCTCTCCTACCACTATTTTGGACATCTTACAATCGATGATGGCACTAGCGGTAGCTAAAAATCCTCTTCCAACTAGTAATGGGCATGTCGGGTCCTTATTCATGTCTAGTACATGAAAGTCGGCCAAAAGAGTCAACTCTCCTACATGTACTACCATGTCCTTTATTATTCCTACCGAACGTGCTATACTACCGTCCGCTAGACCTAAGATAGTTTCCGTTGGTTCAATTTTACCTAGGTTGAGGCTTCTATGAAGGGACAACGGAACGAGATTGATGCATGATCCTAAATCGGCTAGAGCATCGAGTGGCTTGGAAGTTCCAAGTCTACACGGAAGAGTGAATAGCCCGGGATCGTCTAACTTCTTAGGTAAGTTGTTTCGCACAAAGGCGGACCCATGTTTTCCAAGCCTAAGTTCTAACTCATATTTTTCTTTTAAAGCATTATAATAAGGTGCATGAGCTAAGACTTCAAGAATCGGTTTTTCTTGATGGAGTTCCTTGTACTCCTCCTCTAAACTAGGTTTGGATTCTTGGCTGACGGGTTTCTCAAGAGTAGGCTTTACCAAAGGTGCCGAGCCTTGGTATCTCTTGGATGACTTGGAACCCTTTTTGATAGCATTTACCGAGTGAACCGTTGGGTGAGAGGGGCATGGATGTGCACTCTCCCATGGTGAACTGGAACATAAAGTCGATGCAATCGAATTCACTTTTGGGTTCTTAATGGTATCACTTGGGAGTGCTCCAACTTCCCGCTCATTGAAGGCTTTTAAGAGGGCATCAAGCTTGGTTGTCATCTCGCTCTGTTTTTGCTTAAAATCGGCTTCAAGCTTATTCAATCGAGTTTCTTGGGATGACAAAAATCTAGATGCAATTGCCTCAAGATTAGTGGGGTTCCCGGTATTAGAAGAATTGAACCTGTTAGGCGAACTAGATGAGCTTTGGGGTGTGCTTGAGTTTTGGTTCCACTTAAGATTAGGGTGATTTCTCCATGAGGGGTTGTATGAGTTTCCTAAGTTGTTTTGTTCGGGTTTGAAAGTGTACCACTTCTCTCCCGCTCCGTCGGTACGTATGGAGGCTTAGTCCGCAAAAGCTTGTTCGGAGAGCCTTGTGCAATCACGAGTGTCATGGGGACCACTGCATAACTCACAAGGTAGAGTGATTTGATTCACTTGTCGTGAGGACTTAGGATTTTTGTAGGAACTTATGAGGAATTTAACTTGATCTTCAAGTTCGATCATCCTACGGTCGGGAGAAGGCAAGGAGATTGCCTTGACGGTTTTGGGCAGCTCACGGGGGTCATCCCAACTTTCGTTGTCATAGAGGGCGAGGTCCTCTATTATTTCCCATGATTCTTCTGCGGTGAAATCACTAAGTTTTCCACCGGCCGCTTGGTCAATGGATCGCTTAGTGGGAAAGTTGACATGATCATAAAAGATTTGGACTTGGAGCCAAAGATCAATGCCGTGATGAGGGACTTTATGAAGTAAGTCCTTGAATCGGGTCCATGCTTCGTAGAGAGATTCACCTTGACGTTGTTGGAACATCAAGATGTCATTCCTAAGCTTAGTGGTTCTCCCCGGTGGGAAAAATTGAGCAAGGAAGCGAGAAGTAAGATCATCCCAACTTGAGATGGAGCCGGCGGGAACTCGTTCAAGCCAATTACTAGCTTGGTCCCGTAGAGAGAATTGGAAGAGACGCAGGCGCGTGGTCTCCCGAGTAGTAGCATCAAGGTCGATGGAATCGACGATTTTGAGGAAATCCCTCAGATGCTGATTTGGATCTTCGGAACGAAGTCCATGGAATGCACATCCGTTTTGCACCAACCGGATGGTGTCGGATCGCAGGGCCGTAGTTTGGGCTTGGTCGGGAAGCTCAATGGTGTTCCTATAGCCTAGGTGGCTTGGTCTCGAGTATTCACCAAGAGTACGGGCTCTTGGCGGGTCATTTGGTGGTGGGTTGATGAATGGTAGTGGGTTATCACCTTCCATGATGAAAAGTGATGAGGTTACGAACAAAGGTTACGAAGAAGGGGGATAGACTAAGAGAAATCTAAAAATAAAAAAAAAAGTTTACTTGATAGGAATCAAGCAAAGAAACCTAAACGAGGTGGACTACTAACTAGCTATTCTATTCCCCGGCAGCGGCGCCAAAAACTTGATAACGCTACACAAGTCGTTCGGGGTCAAAGGAACTTCCTTTTCTTCGAGCAAGTTTTATAACACCCTAGGCAGTGAACCTAATCGTTGTAGTGTAGTAATTAGGGTAAGCCACGGGTATTTATATCGTTCTCTAGGGGAATAGGAATGCTAGTAGGGAGTTACTACGCTAAGGTTAAGGTTGAAGAAGATTATTTTTTATCTTTTTATATTTTATGAAAAATGGAAAGGTACGAATCTCGGGTATTGGATTTGGGGGGTTGGTATTTCTACCGATTACTCTACTATTATCTAATTATCTAAACTAAGGTTGTGGGAGTCTATGTCTAATTAATGTGTGCTCGTATGATAGTTTAAAGATGTGTTTACTTAGTTTGTATTACTCCTTAATTATCTCCTATTGATGGTTGAGTGTCATGTCTTATTCCTAGTTGCGTTGTGTGTCTAAAGTTGTAGGGTATGCGTTTCTCCCTAACTCTTCGAACTTACCAAAGGGTCTTGTCTACAAACCCACTAGAGATTATAAACTCCTACTCTAAGGCGCTCTTTGGATGGTTTAGCCTACAATTACTCAGGTAATTATACTCTAAGGTTCACAAAGATGAATCAAGCATTAAGTACACAACGAATGACCTATCGCATTACTAGATCATTAATCAACTAAGATAAGAAACAACCAATCAATATTCAATAATTAAGTTTCATACTTCCTAAGCAAACACACAAATAAATTAGTCGGACATGGAGAACATGCAAGCATACACACAAATAATCAAAGACATAATTGAATTAATGAAGTAAAGACTTATCTTGATGTAAGATAGGGTTTAAAACCCTAAAATACTGTACAAGACACCTTAGGTTCGGTTTTAGGTTTTTACTCCAAAGACTCTCCACACAAAGACTGAAAAATTCGGATTCTATATATAAGATTACAATTGCGACGGCGTCACCTTATGTTTAGTGACGCCGTCGTGTCGCCGCCATTAGGGTTTCGTCTTGGCCACGTTAACCTTGCGACGGCGTCACCTTATGTCCGTGACGCCGTCCTCTTCAGCTTCTGACGTCGTCTGGATTGCATCTAGGCCGTCTGAGTAGCGACGGCCTACTCTTTCACAACTAGACGCCGTCTCTTGAAAATACGAGTTTTGGGTTCTGGCCCGTCACAATAATTTTGGGACGGCGTCGCCAATAGCACCTGACGCCGTCGCCTTCTACTTTTAGCAACTGTGAGTGTCTCGATTTCGACTTTGGCCATTTTCTTCATATATTCGCGCCTTTTCGTCCAAATAAGTGCCATTCCAGCATTTTGCCTTCACGAGTCTAAAAAGTAAAAAGGAACGATATTAAGCAATAACGGATACAAAAGTGATCAAATAAGGACTTAAACGACCCCTCAAAATGGTACCTTTTAAAACCTTATCAGCTCCTTTCTTACGCATAAGGATCCTTGTTACACATAACCCTCTATTCACTACATTTTGGCTTGTTACGCATATATTACTTGTTAAATGTTACGCATAAGTCACAAATACCTGATGTCTCATATAAGCTCATATAAGTTAATATGTTGTGTGAAAAATTGGACTTAGAAATTTCAAAATTAACACGTTCACGTAACTTATCACATCAACTTCAAACAATTGGACAAATGTGACTTAGGACTTGTAACTAACATAAACATGTTACCATCAAACAAGGAATTAGATAATAAATCAGACTAATACAAACACATTGTGTTTCCATATGTCTGTCTTTTTGTCTAATGTCTTTCAGATCACAGAATGGCTGCAAATCAAGCAAACATCAATGCCCCAGCTGAGCTCTCGATGGCAAACACATTCCCAGCTGGATACAACAAAACAATTGGCAAGAACAATCTCCGTGTCGTCTTCAACAACTTCATATGCTCAGAATCATCTTGCAGAATTGTTGTGGTCATCCTTCTGCAACATCCATTCAAATTCATGCTCACCAAGTCATCCTCAATCTCTGACTTCTTTCTGATGATGAGTAAGATTCAATGGATGAGGAAATACAATTTTGTAAGACATTAATGCAGAAAAGGATGGAATACAATGCTTCAATCTTTCCGGTTAATCAACCCGGTGTGGCAGGAGGGTCAAGCAGTAGTCCTCCACTTATGGAAGATCCATTGCAAACAACTCTTACCCCATCCGATCCGGTTAATTAACCCGGTAAGGATCAGGATGTCACTGTCACTACAACTATTGAAAAGAAGCAACCACAACAACAACTTAAACAACCGCAAGAAGAAAAGCATGATGAAGATGAGGAAATTTATGAAAAAGGAGATTACGATCATGATAAGGACGAAAGGGTCACTGATGATGATAATTTGGTGGTTGAAGAGGAAATGATGTGAAAAGAGGCTGAAGAAGCTGCTAGTGCTGAAGAGGAAAAGTTAAAGAAGGAATCACACAACTACATAGTTGACAATCCAATACACAAACATCAACAGTCTTCTGAACCACCTCTTGACACTTCCACCAAACCCAAATCATCATCTCAATCATCACCTCCATAAACAAAAGAAACAACTAAGTCAACAACAAAATCTATTAAGAAGGCAACTTCATCCAATGATTCGACAAATGGTTAAGCAGGTTATCACCACTACACAACAAACTTCACAGTCACCACCAACTGATCAACCAAGGGTTTCAGAAATCACACCACCAATGGAGAAAACCAGTAATCACTTACATACACTGGTGGTGAGGATCTTAACTCACCTGAGCCCCAACCTGAACCTCAACCGAGATTTAGATCAAGTACATTACTGCACTCCTTGTTTTCATACACTTCAAATCAAAGAGCGTGTTGAAGATCTCTACCTCGGGGTCGAATCTTACCAAAAAACAACTCAATCTCACCGCCCCACTCCTACACTTCAACGGAATCAATCAAGAACCTCAGTACAAAATCGTTTATAAACCAAAGTTTGGGTTTGTCTACCGAAGTGAAAATCATCATACTTGCTTCATGGCTTTCGATGAAATTCACAAGTTCTATGACGCCACCCTGAAGATGCTTCGTGATGGATTGGCTTATCGATTGAAGGACATTGAGTTAGGTACAATTCAGACGAAGAGTTAGAATTCAAAGGATCACAAGGATGTTCGTTGATTTATAACTAGGATTGATGAAAGGTTGATTCATCGGGATCAGATGCAACGGTTGGAGAACTATGTGGGAGGATGATTAAACTTTCTGATTCTGACTTACCAACGTCCTCAGAAAGTAGTTGATCGTCTGTAATCATTGGGTACTCTCTTAACTCTTTTGATTGTGATTTTGTTTGTTTGATTTACTGACGATGGCTTGTGCACACATAACAGTGTACAACCCGTTCTAGTAATGAAAGGACCCTGTGGTACGCATCAGTGCCACAATCCTATAAAAGGAGCGAAGGCTTCTTACTTTTGAGTAAAACTTATCAAAACTTTCGTTTTTCAAAGTTTTGCTCAAAAGAACAAGTACTCCCCCTTGTGTTTTAAAAAACCTCAAAAGTTTATATTACTTGTTGAGGGGGAGTATTTGCTTAAAAACCTTGTTCACAAATTGTTCTTCGTGGAAATCTTCCCACAAAACTCAAAATGGTCATATTTTATATCAAAATTTCGTCAAAAATAACATTTATATGCCATTTTTTAGGGGGAGAAAAATTTTGTTATGCAAACATGTTGTGAATTTGATTGAATCTTCATGTGACTAAGACTTAACTCTTGAATTGACGAGATCTAAACTGTCATGCATCGAAAAGATCTGTCTTCCAAGACTTATCTGAGTAGATCGTACCTATTCGAGAAGCTCTTGATAGACATGAACTTTGATGGGTTTGACAACCTTTCGAGGTTTGTCCACACCTTCAAGGTAGTTATTAGAGCTAGTTGTCACCTAAAAGCTGACAATGCAACTCTTTAACTATACAACGTAACCGTGTCTCGCGGGGAATTATCTATCTCAATTCAAAAGTGCGTGCTCTTCTCTCACCGTGCAGATTTCTGTCAACACTTAAGCACGTGTAGAGGGGGAGTATTTCTGCAAAATACAAAACTCTCATAGTGGTACAAAATGGTTTTTACTCATAACCACTTTGAGAGATCTTCAAGAAAATGGTTTTATGGCAACATAGGTTAGTTATGGAGTTATAAGGTGACTAAGGTTAGGAATAACCATCCTATGATCCGCCAGAGGCGGAGGGATCTACCCAAGGACACCACCAATAGTTAGAATTTAGAAGTCCTTAGGTATGATTATAAAAAAGAGGAAATGAGAATCGGAGAAAGAAGGAGTTGAAGAATTAAAAAGAAATGTAAAGAAAAGGGTGAAAATAAATAGCCCTCCAAATTATTCAACTTAGGGCAGACACCGGGTTCAATACATATGCTACTGGATGTCACTAGATGACACCGATATTGAAGATTAAAGTCGTCATGGACCCAGTGACACATGCACTAAACCTTCTTAACCACTCAAGTTTCTCTCAACAGAAGCTTGTTTCATTCTCACAGGGAACCCTACGTAAACTATCGGCTTTCTCTTAGAGATTGCTAGTATTGAAGAAGGAGACCCTCTCCCTAGTCTCCGCTCAGGAAAACCAAAGCGCACTATTGAGTCTAGAACCATGAGATTCATCAAAAGATCTCTTAGGTACACTTAAACTTTCATCGCTTGTCGTTCAACAATAAGGACGCAAGTGATACATTCTAGAGTCCTTCGTAGATCTTAGCAATCTGCCGAGAACATTTATGAGAGGTTCACAACTATGATCCTCAGTGATTGAATGGAAACTCCTGCCAGGGTCAACATCAAACAGCCCTGACAACAGGTCACTTCGGTAACTCCTTGTGGGTTACGCTTAGTGTTATCTCAAACGGTCTACAGTCGTGAGGTGATGCTTCGGTGTACCTCAGCGACTCACCTGAACTGTAGGTGTACTTCGGTATATCGTGTTATCCTACTTGAGGGACTCCAGTTCAGGAACAGCCATTGCTAGAATTAGAGATGTGTTTTCACACTATGTTGTTAACACGCTCGAAGTTCGAACTTGTAAGTGTTGGAAATCCCGCTAAGGAGATTCCTTTCAAGAATCGAGTCCAGAACATGTGGGTCATTACTTGAACTTGTTCAATGTAATGCCAACTGTCCCTTTATGGGATTAGGACGGCTGATTCACCCTACCAAGGTGAATGGAATCAAGACATTCATCAGAAGAACAATCGTAGTGGTCAATTCTCTAAGAAACGACCACAGTGATCGATTGGTGTTTATCACTAACCCACTCTTATGTTTTCTTCTTATGGATGCTCCTGGGAGATGATCGTGCAGATTCTCCACATGCTCATACCAACAACAACACATAATGAAGTTCTCTCGAAAGGCAACACAAAATTCAGAATGATTCTTAGTCAAAGCCAAAGAATCTACAAAGTTTAAAGACTAAAGAGAACTACATCAACACTGAAATCCAACGTCAAAGAGCGTGTGAGCATGTTGGAGAAGAACGTGGAGACACCTGAGCAACGAAGCAGGCCTGATGCAGATTACTACAACATAACATCACCATATCCACACCAGAACAAAGAACAAAGATAAATGAAGACGTCAAAGCTGAAAACTTCAAAGAAAACAAGATTCTCACACTGGGGAGATTGTTGGAATCAAGGCACTTCTTCTCACAAGAAAAAAGAATGTTAGAAGACGTCAAAGCAACTATTACATCAGCACCAACAACGTTTAAAGATTACTTTAGTCATTAATTACCAACACTTAGGGGGAGATTGTTGGAATCACTCCTAAACCATATTTCAAGTGTTTGTAATTAACATGTAATAGGTTGCTTAATTAGGCTTTTAAGTTAGTATTGTAGGATATTGGATTTCACATACACATCAAACCATAACACAAGGTGGGTGTATAAAGTGAGTTCTAGAGAGAGAATTGATAAGATCGTTTATAAGCTCGGCTAGGGATCAATAACAAAGATTAATAACATGATACGCAGCGGAATAATCAAAACAATACTTTGTTATTGAACAAGGTTTT
Source organism: Chrysanthemum seticuspe (assembly GCA_019973895.1). Taxonomy (NCBI): domain Eukaryota; kingdom Viridiplantae; phylum Streptophyta; class Magnoliopsida; order Asterales; family Asteraceae; genus Chrysanthemum; species Chrysanthemum seticuspe. Next base: position 226,580,887 of record BPTQ01000008.1, on the reverse strand, counting down.
TCAATCACTAATACTCTAATAATCTTAGACGTTTATAGAAACACGTCTACTAACTAAACTAATAACCTAGGCGTTTACAATGATCCATACGCCTAGGACACACTAATCTAAATCCCTAGACGTTCTTCCCTAACGTCTAGGCTAAACACACACCTTTTACTAATCGTCTACATATTGGAAGACTTAATTAAAAACCTACACCTATGTCCTCTTTATATACTAGAGGATAAGGACTAAATAATAAAACTTTCATTGCAAGCAAGCCCTTCCATCTTTTAGTAGGTTTTCTTCTTGTCATATTAAGTCCCTCTTGTTTCATTCTTTTTGTCTTTATCAACTCAAACTTGTAATTCCCAACAATCTTCCCCTAGTTGATAATGACAAAACCATTCTTGAACGAACTTCCCTAGACGAAGTAGAGAAATTGAGATAAATAAATCTCGCCATAAATGAAACAAGTATGTCTTCCTTTGTCTTCCCCTTAATCCATGCCACGTCACTCAAACATCTCTTCCCCTTTTTTGTTATTATCTAAATAGGGAACGTATGCAAATAATGATCTTGACCACCACATACCAATATCATACTTCCAATCTAAGACTTCCAATGCTTCAAATCACCCACCATTATGCATCATAAGAAAAATGGATCCAAAACAGTAGAAAACTTCAACTAGGAGTAGTAATAATGATCAACAATAGTAAAAATCAAACACTTCCCCTTGAGTGATGCATGTAGATGGTTAAACTTTTAACAATAAGCTTCCCCTAAAAACCATATGTTAACCATCTTCTTGATTCTTCAAAATCTGTAGGCTTTATGTAATGATTACATGTGAAGAACACCAAATATAACGAACTTGATGAAGAAGTAAAATTTCCCGAACTTGCGTCTTAAATCGTTTACTATCCACGGAACTCCATACTTATACGAAGCGAATATAAGTAGACCGCAATCCCTTGAAAAGAATCCTCAACTATATGAGACACTGAGCACTACAATGTAACTCCTTCAAGTGATAGACAATGTGTGCATAGAGCATCATAAGAAAAATCACACATTGCTAGATTCATCAAGCTAGATGATAAGAACACAAACCAAGCAATTCCACTTCACCTTCAAATAAGTGATAAATAATCCTCTTCGTAATCAATTCTTCAATAAATCTCCATAACGAGCCTTTTTTAAATCCTTTTAAGAACATAAATTTCTTCCTGTGTGTGTGAACAATAACCTCTGTGTGTGTCATCCAAATATCATGCTCGACTTCCCCTTAAATCAAAAATCTTCTCGTAATAAATCATGAGCAGTACGTTGGGAAGGAGCAGTACTTTCATAAACAGTACTTTGAAAAACGAAACAGTACTTTCAAATAACTTCAGCAGTACTTTCGTTTAAAATCTGCAGTACCTTCATAAGAACTCAAACAGTACCTTTAAAAACATCGAACAACAGCAGCAGTACTTTAAAACTCCAAGCAGTATGTTGACTACCAAACAGTACTGTGCATCCGCAGTACTTTCAAAAACTCGAGCAGCACTTTCGTTAAAAATATGCAATAACAATGCTTTCATCCGGTAGCAATCGACAAAGCCAACTTATGATCCACGTGACCACTATTTAAAAAAAAATAAACGCTGCAATTTTTTTTTTTAACCTCAAAAACAAATTCAACTTCGTTTGACTTCAACCCATGTGATCACCAATTATAAAACATGTCCACTGTAACAACCATATACTGCGTTGTACCATATTAAAACCGACCAAGTGATTTTCCTTGCGAAGTAGACGATCATAACTCAATCAATAAATTTTCCATTCACATGAGTTTTTTCACGTGATCTTCAAAACTTGCACATCAATCACGTCACTTTCAACTTGAGCTGCTGTCTTTCACGTGACCCGTATAAATTCTCGAATAAGATATCACCGACTTGTAGGTCCAATCATTCAATTATTTCTTATACGCCAACATAACAAACGAATCATTAATAAAACCTTAAACACCGAGTTACAGTACCTCTATCTTGTTCGACAATAGATCATCTTCAAAACTGCTTTAAAACTGCTTCGCTTCGACAACAATCAACACCTTGTAAATCCATATATCAAGAGCTCCCCGCTCTGATACCAATTGATAAGATCGTTTATAAGCTCGGCTAGGGATCAATAACAAAGATTAATAACATGATACGCAGCGGAATAATCAAAACAATACTTTGTTATTGAACAAGGTTTTTCAATCACTAATACTCTAATAATCTTAGACGTTTATAGAAACACGTCTACTAACTAAACTAATAACCTAGGCGTTTACAATGATCCATACGCCTAGGACACACTAATCTAAATCCCTAGACGTTCTTCCCTAACGTCTAGGCTAAACACACACCTTTTACTAATCGTCTACATATTGGAAGACTTAATTAAAAACCTACACCTATGTCCTCTTTATATACTAGAGGATAAGGACTAAATAATAAAACTTTCATTGCAAGCAAGCCCTTCCATCTTTTAGTAGGTTTTCTTCTTGTCATATTAAGTCCCTCTTGTTTCATTCTTTTTGTCTTTATCAACTCAAACTTGTAATTCCCAACAAGAAAGTTAGAGGTTTAGGGAACTTAGTGAGAGAAAGAAAAGATCTTATTATGAGCTCCAACTCTCTACCTTGGGAGGTAGAGAGTATTTATAGTCTTACATAAAACGCCACACAACGGGCTGTGGATCAGGCATACAGTGGGTAAAGACCCGTCCGTCCTCCACGGTGTTACTTAACTAAATACTACTTAGCTTGAAATAACTACGACTACGAGCTTTCTAACGATTACATATACTTGAGGTGACCGACTCTTTAATACCTGGAATTTCTAATTCCTAACAATCTCCCCCTAAGGGAGGTCACCTCAATCATGTACTAAAATTACATTGAATACAAATAGATATTACATTATCAATTGTTCTTGCATTCTTGATGTAGTACTTTGCTCCTAAGCTCGTAGTCATTGATTCTTCACATTGCATGTTTGGTTACTTCAGGTGGAGGTCTTTTACTGATCCACGTGATAATAATTTTGAGCCAGCTTTTGAGATCATCAGCTATCAAACATCTCTGAGACATCCATTGTGGTGTTGGTATTATGTGATGTTGTGACTTTCAGACCGAGATGCTTACATTCTGGATCATGATATCTTCTCATCAGAGTAGCGGAAGCTTTCGTTGATTCATGATATTGGCAGCAGCGTAGCAGATGCATGGAGTGAAAATATCAGAGTCATTGATGCACTAATCATGATTTCTTTTGAGATGAATGTGTTAAGTGAGCATGCGGCTATGGATTGACCGCTTCATTCTGATCAGCTGCAAACGTCGGGCGTACCTGCATACAACAGTTAGCAATAAAGCGTACAAAAGTGTCTTTGACCACTTTAGTTGAATTGAGGTACACGGCCCACGGTTCCCCGTTGATCAGTACATGTACTGCCTGTGATCAGGTATAATTCCGAAGAATTTCCTTGACAGGGTTTCGCAGCTGCTCTAGCTGTTCTCAAACCGGAACGTCTCAAAGAAGACAACACGGAGTGAGTGAAACAGCGAATTTAAGTCCACTGATTGATGAAAAGAGATTTGAAAATCAATCGAGTATTGCTCAATAGAAATTGTTTTTGCAATACAACGAAGGTTTTATTGAAAATCAATTATCAATCATAAAAACACCTTTTGATTTGAAAAATTAGTACACGGTCGATGTGCTAAAGACAAGAGTTATTAAGCACAAAGACCTGTTTTTCAAAGGTATCCGTCAATCCATAACCTGAACCAGGATTGATTCAAAGGATTGAATCGCTCCATTGTTTCTGTTCAGTTGTCACATGGTTGATCTATTTGATAGATCTCACATGCCACCCACCAGGAGCTTGTTTGATGTTGGCTCCAGAAGGCTTTCCATCTTCATTATGAGTATGATTGCATATCACTCAGATGTTCTGGCAATACCACAAGGATAATGCGTTGGACTCAAGATATAATCTCTCTTTCCACATTGTGTGAAACAGAGAGTCTTCATTGAAAGTGTCCTAATGAGATTTATTGATGATCTCGTGGCTCTAGACTCAATATGTGCATATTTGGTTCCTGTGCCGGAGACTAGGGAGAGGGTCTCCTTCTTCAATATCAACAATCTCTAAGAGAAAGTCGATAGATAATGTCGGTTCCCCGTGAGAATGAAACAAGTCCTTTTAAGAGGAACTTGAGTGGTTTGGAAAGTTGAGGTGCAGAGCGTCACTGGGTCCATGACGTCTTGTCTTCAATACCAATGTTACCATCAGTAGCATATGAATTGTACCCGGTTTCTGCCCTAAGGTTGAATAAATGGAGGGCTATTTGTTTTCACCCTTTTCTCATTCAATTCTTTTTAATTCTTCAACCTCTTCAGTGCTTACCGAGACTTCATAGCTAGAACCTTGTTGGGTTTATTCCAGTACTAGCTCAGTCTCAGTCCGCACTCTTCCCATATCTCATTTTTCTCCTTTTATCATCATACCTAAGAACTCTACACTAACTAGTGGATAGTCCCTGGGTAGATCCATCCGGTTCTGGCGGATCATGGAAACACATACCTAACCTTATCATCCTTATATCACCGTACATAAAGTAAAGTTGGTCGGTCTATTTGGTATTGTTCATCTGCCATTTGAACCAATTGAAAACTATTTGAAAATCAATCCAGATACTTGTGATATAATATCAAAGCATATTGTACCTGAATTGTTTTTGATATTTTTAGAACAAGAACTCCCCCTCAACATGTGCATCAAATATTTGAAATCGTTTTGCACATGGAGGCAAGAGAAAGAATTAACTTCTTTGATTACCATTTTCTAAAAGATATCAACATCACTTTCCTAATCAAAGCATTTTGGGGAAGGGTGAGATTTTCATAATTTTGCTCCCCCTCAATATGTGCCTCGAGATTTGAAAAGAGTTTTGCACATACTAGAGGGAACCTGCAAATTGAGATAAGCGATCACATTTCAAATCATAGGTTTAAGATAGATGCTCCCCCTCAACATGTGCATGGAAAATTTGAAATCGTTTGTCACATGTGGGAAGGAAAGCATGTACATCCTTATAAAACCATTTACCGAATTATCAGTTTAAATCCAATTTAAATCACACATTCTCCCCCGATCACAATTATCAAATCATTTGAGATTTGTGATCTCTTATAGATTTAAATTGATTTTGAAAGCTTTTAAGGAGAATTGTGACTTGATTATGAAAGCGATTTAACTGATAAGGATCAGATTTTAAGACTTTATACTCCATTGATAAAACATGCATGTATATCTTTTGAAAACAATTTAATGCTAAATAACTTTTTAATTTAATTAAAATCATTCTCCCCCTCAATCAATGACATAGGTTGTTGATTGAGAGATTGATATTTTGACAAATAAGTCCAGATGATTATCAAAAATAGAGTCCGAGTTATTTTTCAAAGCAATTAATTTTCAGAAGATAAATATTTATAGAATCAGAGCACGGAATTTTGAAAACATGATAAAGTATGGCTCTGTTCTTTCTTTGAAAAACGGGTTACTGCTTGAAATGACAATAAACCATTTTTTTCTCTTTCTCTCAAAAATATTTTTTTAATTTTTTTTTTTTTTTTTTTTTTTTAATAAAAATTCGAACAATATCTAAAGTCCCGTGTCATTCTTTGAATGACAGCACAAAGACCGTAGATATTATCGAATCGAGAAAGACATGACAAAATGACAATATTTTTTGAAGATTTTTCGAATTTTTTCAAATTTTTATGGATTTTGAGAGTTTTATATTTTTCTATTTGATTTTTGAAGGTTTTATGATTTTGTATTTTGTTTTTCGAATAGTTATTTACAAGAGATAGATGAGCATAGACCTTTACTCCTCGTCTTCCTCCTGAAGACGTTTGAGTGTTTCTGGTTGAAGGCTTTTCAAGCCTAGTCGTGGAAGTATGAACTCAAAACGTTCTCTTGGAAGAGCTTTGGTGAAGATGTATGCTAACTGGTATTCAGACCTCACAAAATAGAGTTCCACCACACCTTTTTCCACTTGTTCCCTGATGAAATGATGTTGAATGTCGATATGCTTTGCTCTTGAGTGTTGAACGTTGTTGCATGAGAGAGCAATAGCACTTTTATTATCACTGTACAGAGGGATTTTGTTGAATTCAAAGCCATAGTCAGATAATTGAGATCTCATCCATAAGATTTGAGCACAACAAGATGACATGGCTATGTATTCAGCCTCTGTAGAGGAAATAGAAGTACTCATTTGCTTCTTTGAAGACCAGCTCACAAGCTTATCACCCAAAAACTGAGCACCTCCAGATGTACTTCGACGAGTATCTTGACACCCTGCATGATCAGCATCTGCATAGGCCGTTAGTGACATACCGGTGTCCTTCGGGTACCAAAGACCCATATTGATGGTTCCTTGGAGATACCAAAAGACCCGTTTAACCGCTTCAAGGTGCCTTTTAGTAGGCTTAGCCTGGTATCTAGCACACATGCAAACAGCGAACAAGATGTCTGGTCTACTAGCTGTGAGGTACATCAGGGATCCAATCATACTACGATATTTTGTTTGGTCAATCATGATCCCTGAGTGGTCCTCATCTAGTTTGGTTCGATCAATCATGGGAGTGTCAACAGGGTCACTTGAATCAAATCCAAATTTCTTTAAGATCTCAGTTGCATATTTAGATTGATTTATGAAAATGCCTCCGGGACTTTGCAAAATTTGTAATCCCAAGAAAAATGACATTTGTCCCATCATTGACATTTGAAATTTTGAACTCATTTCATTTGAAAAACGATCACATTCCATTGGGTCTGTCGAGGCAAAAATAATATCATCAACATAAATTTGAACATGAATTAAATGTTTGCCTGACTTCCTGGTGAACAATGTTGGATCAACTGCTCCTTTGCTAAATCCGGTAGATAGAAGAAACTTTGACAGTGTATCATACCATGCCCTTGGAGCTTGCTTTAAACCGTAAAGAGCCTTCTTCAAACGATAAACGTGAGTAGGATGCTCTTGATTTACAAATCCTTCAGGTTGGCTGACGTAGACGACTTCTTTAAGGTCTCCGTTCAGAAATGCCATCTTCACATCCATCTGATAGACTACCATGTTCTTACTAGCAGCATTAGCCAAAAAGATTTTGATTGCCTCGATTCGAGCAACTGGTGCAAAAGATTCCTCAAAGTCTGTACCTTCTTCTTGACGATAACCTTTAGCCACTAACCTAGCCTTATTTTTCAAAACATCACCATGCTCATCAAGCTTTACTTTGAAGATCCACTTAAGAGCAATGATCATAGCACAATCTGGAGCTGGTACTAATTCCCATACATCTAATCGATCAAACTCATGAATTTCATCTTGCATGGCATTAAACCAGCTGTCTTCATTCATAGCAGTTTTAACATCTTTAGGTTCGATCTTTGAGAGCACGGAGTTGAAGAAGCACCATAAGGCATCGGTTGCAAGTTGTTTCCGTGTTGATACAGGACGAGAGGGATTTCCAATGATGTTGTCTAGTGGATGATCGTGAGTCCATTTTCTAAGGTGTTCATGTGGCAGTTGTTGAGGGACTGAGGTAGCAGAGTCGATGTCTCCTGAAGAAGATGGTTTTGATGATGATTCAGGAGCAAATATGTTTTCAAATGGAGCATCTTCAGGAGTAGCAAAAGGATTAACTTCATCATTGATGCCAGAAATAGTTCCATGATGTACATTTGAAGAATGATGATTTGTTGATGAGACTGAAGGATCAGCAGTAGGCGCTTCTTGACTTAAAGATATTGAGACTGAGGGATTGACTTCATTCACAGGAATATGAGCAGCCTCCGTTGTAGGAATCGACACCTCATTAGTACTTGGATCATAAAGTTCATCAAACATAGGATCAAACAATTTCTTTAAATCATCTTCAGATGGAGGTACATATGGAGTTTCTTGAGAGGAGTTTGGAACAAGGGATGAACCAATGGGACTGTTTTGAAGTGCGGGTCCTGAACTGGATTGTCCAGGAGCCATTTTACCGGTCAGCTCATCAAATGTAACGTGAATTGTTTCCATGATATTTCGGGTTCTTTTGTTGTAGATTCGGTATCCCTTTTTATTAGATGCATACCCAACAAATACTCCAATGTCTGCTTTAGCTCTAAGTTTGCCTAAGTCTTGACCCTCATTAGTTGGATAACACAATGCACCAAACACACGAAGGAAAGAAAGATTAGGTTTTCTGTTGTGGACCAGTTCATATGGAGTTTTTCCATGAACAGTGTGAATCAGGGAACGATTTTGTGTGTAGCATGCAGTGGCAATAGCTTCAGCCCAGAGAAACATTGGAACCTTTGAGTAAATCAGCATTGTTCTAGCAGCTTCCACAAGAGTTCGATTTCGTCTTTCAACTACACCGTTCTGTTGAGGAGTTCGTGGAACACTTCTTTGATGGCTGATTCCAATGCTTTCATAAAATTCACTAAGTTGTTTGTTGACAAACTCAGTTCCATTGTCTGTTCGGATAATTCTGACGGTTTTGTTAAGTCGAACCTGCAGCTGTTTGATGAGTTTGATGATGATATCAGGAGTTTCATCCTTTGTCC
>BPTQ01000008.1:226481192-226549988 GCA_019973895.1 Chrysanthemum seticuspe | reverse complement strand
CTTCTCAATACGCATCCTATAATAATTCTCACTTGTTGGTTGAGGGTTTACCCTCAAATGTTGTAATAAATATCCCTTCCTTGATCCCGTTGTGTGTTCAAGGGAAGGAAAGGAATAACCCGAACCCGGTTCAGAATACCCGAAAGATGTATTCGGAACGACAATCCAGTGATCAAAATGTTTGTGTTCATTATATCTTTCTCTATTCCGCTAACTTGTTCATTTAGTGTGTGTGTGTGTGTGTTCTATTATACTGGCCAATACGCATCTACTCACTTTCTCTCTTTTTGAACTTGTTGGTTGGGAGTTTACTCCCAAATGTTCTCATAAATATCCTCCCTTCGATCCCGTTGTGAGGATCAAGGGTAGGAAAGAAATTAACCGAACCCGGATTCGAATACCCGGAAGATGTATTCGATCTGGAATTTGTTTGTATTTCCGGTATTATTCGATGGATAATGTATACTTTATATTTATGAACTTTATGTCAAATCCTCACTAAGGTTGTTAGAGGGGGAGTTCATATATACTTACATTCGCCACTTCCGCAACTACATTATCATCGAAACTGCAGATGACTGTAAGAAGAAAGAGCACTCTTCTTAACGGAACTTAGCTTGTTAGAGGGATCACATCTCTCTATCAAAAGAAACTCGCCAATACGAAACTGCAGTAGAATTTGAAACAAGAAACTAGTAACAAGAAACACCACTTTCACTATCATACAACAACAGACGTAGTTCAGACGGAGTCCAGACGAAGCGACGAGGTCACAGAGGTGCAGTAAGAAGTTGTACGAGTGTGCGAGAAACTACAACCTTTAGTTATGACTACTTCAAGAAATTCAGAAACTGAAACATCTAAGAAACTAAACTACTTCTTAGTAAGACTGACAACATAACGTAAGCTTATCTTGAAGGTAATCACTACTACAACCGCACTCGTACTCTTCTTAGTCGTGCTAGTAAGGCGAGGCCTCGAAGGTATTCTTCTTTTGTAAAGTTTGCCAATCATTATTCGCCAAAGGCCGTGAATGTTCAAACTTGAAGCTCTCACAATTGTCGTATCACACTTTTGTGTTGAGGTTAAGAATGTTTCCGGCAAGGACTTGACCTCAGGGTGTTCACTCTATTGCGCTACATGGCTTCATGTAGATGTCAAGTCTACTCAGCGACTCCATGTGGCTTCGTAGTGGAGTGCTGACATCTGGCAAACTCTGTGTGAGGCGCATTAGGTGTCCCTCAATGGCTTCACTGGACGACAGTCCCGACAAACTACAACTGGGACCGTCCTCAAAGGTAAGTTAGGAATCTACAAAGTCAAAGACTTAAAGAACTTCATCAGTATTGATTTCCAACATCAAAGAGCGTGTGAGCATGTTGAAGAATGACGTGGAGACACTGGAGCAGCGAAGCAGACCTGAGGCAGACTTGATGCAGACAACAACATACTATCACTTTCACCACAAAGAACAATGATCAAAGAACAAAGTTTAAGATGACGTCAAAGCATAACCGCTCAAAGAAAACTATCTCTCTACACTAGGGAGATTGTTCGATTCAAGGCAATTCTTCTCACGAGAAAGAAGAATGTCAGTAGACGTCAAAGCTACTATTACATCAACGCCTTCACCGCTTACATTCATATATACTTGAGGGGGAGATTGTTGGAATCACTCCTAAACTGTATTTCAAGTATTTATATTTCATATGTAATAGGTAGCTTATTATGGCCTTTATGTTTGTTTAAGGTCTAGCTTATGTAGAAGGCCCATAAGCTTAGGCCCAAGCCAATTAAAGAAAGGATGGGAACTAGGAGTGTTGCCCTAGCTTCCCTCCTATAAATACTCTTGTAAACCCTCATTTGAGGGTTGGTTGTTCAAGTTTTTCTCTCTTTCACTCATCTACGCATAACCGGTCATATTATCTTGTGTGTGTGTGTGTGTGATTTACTTGTTCAATCGCCTTATCTCTTTCTATATTACTTGTGTTTGTAAAACTAGTGACCTAACAGCAAGGCTTATGTAGAAAGCCCATAAGACTTGGCCCAAGCCCAATAAGGAAAGGAAGGGAACTTGTGTGTTGCCCTAGTTCCTTCCCTATAAATAATGTTGTAAACTCCCATTTGGGAGTTGGTTGTTCACTCTTAATAATATCCTACGCATAACTCTTCATATATCATACGTGTATATTGTGTTTGAGTGTTCATCCGATCACTTCTTCTCTATTTCTAACATATTGATGCTTGTGTTACAATATGGTGACCTAACAGTCTCATTGTGTCGTTATGAGTCGCATTGTTAGAAATATAGTGCATTCATGGAGTCTTGTCGGGTCAATACCACACACATGATGATACCAAACGCTTGTAACTAAATAGTGAAATGAGAAATTTTTTGAGATAAGAATTGGAATATATCTGGGGTAGATAATTTTGAAATTGGAAAACATATTAAGAATTGGTTTATATTAATAGGTTGTGCCAAGTCAGTAGTTGCTGAGCCGAGTTAGCTGTTATCTGCGTTGCTAGTGATTGTTTGTGCTTTGCTTGTTTGAGGTGAGTTTCATAGCCCCACTTTTATCTTTATTTTTAACTAAACTGGGGTGAGAAATCATGCTACTCTTTTTGGACCTACTTAAACTCTTTTTTATTTGCTCATGTGCTGACTAGAATAGATAGATATGTGGTAGATATTACTTTAGTCTAGGGTAGCATTCATTTGCTATAACTACGTTGCCTAGCTAATAATAGGTATCTACTCCGACCTAGTCCAGGGTAGCATTTGTTCTAGGCCTTGCTACGACTGTGCTGGCTAGAGTCGCCTGGGGCCCTGCTGAGATCTCGATTATATTGTTGGATTGTTGATGGAATGTGATTGGAATGTTTATTGTGTATCTATCTTAGTCTCGCGTAGCAAATAAACTCTTTTAGGTCCACTATTGAATTTATATTTAAACCTATGAACTCACCAATGTTAGCTGACCTTTTAGCAGGTTTTCTCAGGAATTTGAATTGATGTTTGGAATACTTGTTCTATGGAGGCTTGGCAGAGAGGCATGGTTGAAGGATCATAATTAAACTTTGATAATATTATGTGGACCTATTTTATAATCTCCTTTGGGCCTTATACTTGACTATTTTGGGATAATTGTAATCAGATAATTAATTATGAGATTGGTTGAGAACTATTTATGATTATCTTGTTTTCCTATACTTGTGTGATTTACCAATCCAGTAACGCCCCGAAAGCTTGTTTAAGTCTTCTGCTGTACCGAGATTTGGGGGTGTTACACCATCCAATGTCCGAACCATCCAATGTTTGTTGGAACATTCGGAACCATACCGACATTTGTCATTCTCCCTGATTCGTCGCTCCGGAGAATCTGGTTATGTGGTCATCCGGATCGGTGGAGCCATCATAGAGTTTTACACTCGTTGGAAGGGTGTGGTTTGGTCTTGAAAATTCTATGATTCTTCTGCTGAATGGCATCTCAGTGCTTCTTTGTAAGGTTTTTGTAGATCGTCTTCAGGTTTCTTTTCGGCATCGCCATTTTTGGGTTCTTTGTCGTCTTCTTCTCCGAAGTCGATTCGTATTGGCTTAAGAGGGCTTCCACCTTTTGTGTTGTGTTCTTTTATGAGGGCCTTCAAGGAGCTTACTTGGCTTAAAATTTGCTATTCTATATTGGGGGAGTTGTTATTGTTATCAGCGCCTTTTCTACTCCTTATACATGATCTTTCGAAGTTTCAAAAGTAGGACCTGTCATTCTTTATTCCTGGTAGATTGAATAACGGGTCCCACGGATGGCGCCAATTTGTTGAAGTAAAAATCCGTATCTTACTTTAAACAAACGAGAGGTTCCTTCGGACGGTCTATGGACTGGTCCTTCGGCTACCCTGCACAAAGTAAACACGCGTTAGCTTCGTCTAGGGTTTTAACCCTAGACCAAGCTCCGGCGTGAGAGTAAGTCTTTTGTATGTGAAAATATATGAGAGTAAAGGTGAGTGAGAATTCATACCCTAAAGTGAGAGATCTAGTCCTTTATATAGGCGAAGTCTTTTTGGTCACATCTGTTGGTCACATGTGGGACAGCGAAATTTTTGAGCCGCAATTGCAATGTTTCCCTTTTTTGGACCTGCCTGAATCAGTCTCTTCGTTCCAAGTAATGTTCCTTACTCTTTTTGTCGTGGAGCCGTTGTGCTTGATATTACCATTGGGCCGAAGTGACCGGCCGGGGTCATTCGGCAAATGGGTTATTCGTCTGGCTTGGGTTGTGCGGCCACACACGCCAACATATACAAAGCGAGTCAAGTCAAACTTGTTTTTATGATTTAGTAACCTCAATCAAGCTTGAGTCGAGTTTGAATTTTAATGTACAAACTTGAGTCGAGTTTGAATTTTAATATGCGAGTTGAGCTCGAGTTTAAAATTTCGAATTTGATGAAGCTAAGGTTTTACTAATCAAGTCGAGCTCACTCAAGTTTAACAACAATACTCGATCACAGACATGAGATTAACGTAAATTTCATTTAAATGTATCATTTTGACAGTCACAAAAAATAGAAAAAAAATATATAATACAATTTAAATTTTCTGTTAACTATAGTTATACATGTATCTCCCCCTCTCTTTCTCCTTGACAATTTCCACAAAAGAAACTGAAAAGGCCAGATGCTTTCTATTTCTGGATCCATCACATTCCGGATCTCTTATTCCTTCAATTTAATCACCAAGGTAACAACAAATTTCGTTTTTTCATATTTAATTAATCTTACTATATATTATACTCATTTCCCCAATTATGTCATATTAGGGTTTCAATTGGTTGATCATTTATCCGTAAGCCGTTACGTTATACGAATAATATATCTATACATAGAAAGAAAAGCAATGTTGAAGATTATTAAAGGAATGAAAAAAGGTTCGAAACCAGAAGTTATCGAACCGCCACCTGGACCTAACGGTCCGTCTGACGTAACTGTTAACCACGCCTCTCGTTCGGCTATACCGCCTGCCACAGCTCAACTAACTAAGGCGATAAGCCGAACAATGCCTCACACTAGTGTCATTGAGGTTACACCTATGTTGAAAGACGTACCTATATCCGAACGCCACGTTTTGTTTATCAAGAAAGTTAATATGTGTTCCGTTTCTTTTGACTTCTCTGACGCGTTGAAAAAAGTTGGTGAGAAGGAGATTAAGCGCCAGAATTTGCAGGAGCTTGTGGAGCTCGTTCAGTCAGGGTCGAGTAAAATGAACGAGATTATGCAGGAAGAGATGGTGGGGATGATCTCAGTCAATATATTTAGGTCTTTGCCTCCGGCTGCTTTTGAGAATACTGGTGCGATTGATGGTGATCCGGAAGAAGATGATATGTATTTGGAACCGTCGTGGCCGCATTTGCAGTTAGTGTATGAGTTGCTTTTGAGATACGTGGTTTCACCTGATACTGATACGAAAGTTGCTAAAAGGTTTATTGATCATTCGTTTGTGTTGAGTTTGCTTGACATGTTTGATTCGGAAGATCCACGTGAACGAGAGTATTTGAAGACTATACTTCATCGTGTGTATGGGAAGTTTATGGTTCATCGTCCTTTTATAAGGATGGCGATAACGAATGTTTTTTATAGGTTTATATTTGAAACCGAGAGGCATCCGGGGCTTGGTGAATTGTTGGAGATACTTGGGAGTATAATAAACGGGTTTGCGGTACCAATAAAAGAAGAGCATAAACTGTTTCTTGTGCGGGTTCTTATACCACTTCATAAGGCTAAGTTTATTAATTATTATCATCAGCAGTTGTCGTACTGTGTGACTCAGTTTGTCGAAAAGGATTATAAAATGGCTGATTCGGTTATTCGAGGGTTATTGAAATATTGGCCCGTTACTAATTGTTCGAAGGAGATTCTCTTTCTTGGAGAGTTAGAAGAAATTTTGGATGCAACGCAACCTGAAGAGTTTCGACGTTGCATGGTTCCTCTTTTTCAACGGGTTGGACGGTGCATTAATAGCCCCAATTTCCAGGTCCGTTATTACTGAAGCCTAATTAGTTAATGGTATTTGGCTTTGGTTTTGTGTTACAATTGCATGTTTAATGGCTTTGATTTGTTGTTACTCGTTACTAGCTGTTAGTGGGTTTTTATCTTGATATACACTTTGCTTTTGCTGATCCAAATTGTTTCTATTAAAAGTGTTAATTAAATTGAAATGCAAATAGTAAGCAGTAGATGATACCTGATGCTATAAGTTGATCTCTCTTCCTTGCAGCAGTATAACTCAATCCAATAGCATATGTTTATACTGCTCTAGATTTATAAAAATTTGGGAATTACTTATTGGGACAACAGGTTACCTTAATCACTGCTCTATGGTTCCAGTAAACACATCTATGAATTAGTACTCGTTTAAAGCAGACACACATATGCAAAGCGTTTTGCATTTGTAATATTACAAGAGGCTCCTTTTTCTATATTACAAGTATACAACCATAGATGTCCATATGATGATCCTTTGGCACAACAACCCATAATGCACGCATAAGCTTAGCTGATGCTTGTATGATTTTGCCTAATTTGGTCAGAAAATATTTTTATCATTTGCTCTTTTTGTTGAGGTGTAAACTAATATAAACATTCTTTGAAAAAACGAGGTTCTGTAAAAGCTATGAAATACTAGACCACAATTGCAAATGTGATTTGAATAGCAAGTTTGCTCCATTGATTTAACATAACATTTACATAAAATAAGAAAAGGTAAATAGAGGTGGGAAGTGAAACGATTGTTAGAAGTATGGAATTAAGTAATTGGCGCAAATAAACCAAAATCTACTCAGTGGAGCTGTGGGAAATAAGATTGTTGAGGATATGTTGTGGGCTTTTCTATCCCTCGAAACAATATTGAAATGAATTTTAAGCATTACTACATGATTGATAACCTCTGAAGGGCTAGAAACTATGATGTATGAAGATATGAACCCCAAGTGTGTCACCAAAACTAAAGTTTACTTGGATATATGCGGAGTATGGAAATCTTTCAGATGGAAAACTTGTTATCGTTTTTAAATAACCATCCAACAAATCAGGGCCTTTACACAACTTGTGATATACGCGTGCTTCTATTTTCATGATAGCAAATTGCATGGAATCATGTCATGAAAGATGGATGGTATGTATTGGTTGGAGGAACAGAAAGCATCATTTATCTTGATTGAAATAAGAGATCACTCTAGTGCAGCCGTGGACTATGTCGATCACACGCTGGCATTGGCTGAATTACCTAACCTCATGTGTGTTCTTTTTTTTTTCTGCACAATTTGCTTTTGCGTTGCTATTGTTCGTGTGCGTTTGTGTGATCACATACCCATGCGCAAATCTGTTCTGAGTGCCATTTTCTAACAAGGAAAGGCAACATATGAGTTTAGACAGCACATGAAATTAGTTTTCACTTTTCTAGGTTAAGACTGCTATATGGTCAGACTACATAAAAGTTAAAAGCATAACAAATTCTAAGTATAAGTTTGTGCTTATCTTACTTTAATGCAATAACTGTCTGTGATCTCTCTTTTATTTGTTACTCAGCATTGCAACGAAAAGAGTATTAGTTTAAAGTTTATCTTGTAGGTTGCGGAACGCGCACTCTTCTATTGGAACAATGAACACATAGTGGACTTGATTGCACATAATCGAGACATCATTTTACCCATCATCTTTGAACCTTTAGAGAAGAACATCCAGGGTCACTGGAACCAAGCTATCAATGGCTTGACTGGCAATGTGAGAAAAATGTTCATCGAGATGGATGCTGAGCTCTTTGAAGAATGCAGTAATAAGTTTCTGGAAAAACAAGCCATGGTCAACGAAATGCTTGAGCAACGTGAGTTGAATTGGCAAAAACTTGAGTCAGTTGCATCAGAAGCAGGAGATGATATGGTTATCGTCAATTAATAAGACACTGAAGAAAAGTAAAAAACACTCATATTTAAGTTTTACCCATTCTCCCATCATTTATAATTTATTTTCACTTGCATTGTCGAAGTTTTTAGGCCATCGACTTGTCAGAGGCTGTATCGTAACACTCTGGATTGCTTTCTACCGGATCTGCCCGCCCTGATTCTTGTTACTTCCCAACATTTAAAAGGGCAGAGGTACAGTATCTTCTTCAGTCATTCTCCTACAGTCTGAACAGAGCACAACAGTTTGCTCTTGTTTTCCATTTTTTCACCATAGAGTAATTATTATATGTTGTTATGATTGTTGATATTATTTATTATTGGGTTAATAATACGTAAAAGTCATCATGAAATCATGATGTTACCATCATAGTGATGTATTCTGCAGACAAAAATTGTTTAACTCCTTATTGTAGTCAAACAAACCATATGTCATTTTCCTGTGAATACAAATTATTATTGGCAGATGTAGGCAAGTTATCAAATCATGAAATTTCTTTTCTTTTTCATTTATGATCCTTCATATTTACATAGAATCTGTCAATTCCTTTCTAAATAGTAACTGTAATGAAACTAGTACATTGGAGTCAGGGACTCAGGGTCATGTGCAGTGATAATACTAGTAGTGAAGAAAGAATGATGGTAATTGGTATTGATGAGCGTGCCATTGTATGAATACTGCCAGATCCACCTGAAATTCTTCTGCTGCCAGGACCACCACAGTAAGGTATTGTCCCGGGCCCACAACCTTGTAGCACCGCTGCTGGTGGTGATCCTGACCCAAACCCACCTCTCGGGACCATCCCCGGATCACCACCATCTTGTGTGATTCCAGGAATACAGCCACTTTGCGTGTATCGCTGCAGAAAGCAACCTGGCAAAAGAACAATGGTCAATCCACAAATTCCTTACCCCCCCCTGATAGTCAGTCCATCACCGTCTGATTTTCCTTTGCCCACAATGTCTGTAGGACTCACCCGAAGGTTAGCCTTCCCAGAGGGCTCACAATCGTGATTGTAGAGACCATGAATTATTATATTCCCGACATTTTCAATTACAATGCACCCTTTCCCTGTCACGTGAACAATCGCTCCACGGCCATCAATGGTTTTTGAGCTACTGACAATGAGCTGATTTTTAAGATTTATGTGCATGTCTTTGGTGAATATAATCCAAAGAGGCTCAGTCTGTATGACAGCATGCCTTAGTGTTCCTGGTTGCGGGTTTTCAGGGTCTCCATCAGATGAATCACTAACAACATATATTCGACCTCCTTTGCCACCAATTGCACCCTGGCCAAATCCAATAGCGCAATCTGCTAGACGTTGACGGTCATTGGCCCAATTTGGGTCACACCAACAATCATCAACCGGATTTCCTGTCTGACAAGGAGCCTGATCTTTTGATTGAGCAAATGTCGGATCTGTTTCAAGTAATCGTCTTCTGGAGGTTATTGAATCATTCACTTTCCTGTAAAATGCAGAACACTTGAAAACTGAGCAACTAAAAACAGAGTATAGAACACAAAACAGAACAAAAAAACATAAACTTTTCTTGACATCCATAGAAAAGAAAGAAACCCATATTAGAAATCTCCCAATAAGCACAACCCATATGGAAACTTCCTTAAAATGCACATTTTCAGTTGTCATACAACTTTGTTAAAAAAAAAAGTTGCCATACAACCGGGTCAGGTCGAGTGTGGCATGGATAAAGCTACAGCTTTTTTGAGTTTCTTGAAAAAAGAAATGGATCCCACATGGTAAATATACCAATGAGCATAGCCCAGATGGGATTTTTGTTGAATCCTACATTACGATAGTGAATCAAAATGTATATGAATGTGTATACCTTTGTAGTTGCAGAACAATGGCTTCAGGGTCAGGGTGTTCGTGAGGCAGAGAAGCACATGTACTAATAATAATGAAAGATAAAGAAGCTAAAAACATGTAGATGAAGAGATTAATGCATTCGTTTAGAGCCATTTCATTTATGGATTAAAGCTTCATATGGTAAGAATGTTTATCTATACTAACTTATAATGCATGCTAACTTATAATGCATGCTGCACCTTCCTTCCTATTAATTTTTTTAAGACTTTCTAATATAGAACTTTTAAGGAAATACAAGTAAAAAAGCATAAGTTACAACTATTTTAAGCACAAATAAAACTAAAAAAACACTATTCAACACATACAATTAATACACTATTTAATTTACCCTTTCACCAAAATATACAACCATTTAACCACAATGTACAATCTAATCAAGCTACTAAGCCAACCATTTAAAAATAAAGCCATTAGGCTGCCCGCAGTGGTCGGTCTACCGATTCGGTCGCCATCGCGCCGACCGAGTCGCCGCCATTGCAGCATGAGGGTCGAACCGGGTCGGTTGGCTCCAAAATTGACGAAGGTTCATCCCCTCGATCGATAACTCACTCGACTAAAAAACAAAAAAAGAAACCGTTCATTATTGAAAACACATTTTTTAATTTGTAAGAACTCTTTTTTTTTGTTAGGCTACTCACTCGTCAGTGGTCACTCCCCAACTCACAGTAATAACAAAGATCTACCTAGACTCGAAAACGAAAAGGAAACTAAACAAGATCTCCGTTATTATTATTTGTAAATTAATTGTTAAAAAAAAGTTTGGCCGCATAACATCATATTACTAGAAAATTCAATCATAGAGTACCCGCCGGCACATCGCGTGAGTACCCTGCTTTATATAACAAACATAACAAAAAAGCAAAGTTAAAAAGTTTAAGTTTATTGAGAGACGTAAATGTTGGTTTCATAGCTAATTAAGAGATAAAAATCTCTTTCCCATGCCTGATTTTCCTTCATAAATATTTAACATTCTTATCTTGTTAATTAAATATTCTTATTTGGAGGGAAAATTACAAATGTGAATGGGAGCGGTATTATACATTGTGAGAATCTTTTTGTGGCTCTTCTTTTACATCTGGCTTCAGTAATGTTATATGGGGTATGCTACATTCGAGATTGGTACATTGTATATCACATTTTTATCAAAGATCAAATGAGATGATCCTCACTCTTCATTCCTTTTAATCTAATGATTAGGATTTAAAAATACATGGTAGAGAAAAAAAAAGAGGGGGACAAAATAGTAAATAACATTCTCACGTGATAAGCACATATACTCATTTATGTCTAACACCAACCCCCCACCGACCCGATCTCTCTCTTAAATCAGTCACTCTCACACTCTTAACTCAGTCACTCTCACACACTAACACACACTCACAATTACTCTCCTTAACCTAACTCACAATCACTCTCAAACAACATCGACGATTCACAACACACGCAATCAAAATCAAATAATCGATTCTTCATACAAGTATTGGGGGATAGAAGGCTCAGATTGGATTGATTATAATGCCTAAACGAAAGAAAGCGCCGGCTGATTCTAGCACTTCTGGTAATTTCTAACTCACTATTTATGTACTTTTTAATTATTTCAGCTTGCTAGAAGGATTAGGGGATAGAAGGCTCAGTGTTTGATTATTGTTGTTTTTAGGGTTTATGATTTGTGAAGTCTTGGTTTTCATTATGATTTTGTTCTGTGAAAAATGATGGTTCGTTATGCGTAGCTGTTACTTAATGTGTAGCTGTTAGTTATTGTGTGTTTTTAGCTGTTTCCCCCATAAATGATGGTTTTCATAATGAATAGTTTTTGTTGTTTAATGTGTAGCTGTTGTTGATCTGACGAATGGTTTTTGGTAGACGTGGGTTGGTCTGTTGTTTTGTTCCTGGTTCGAGTTGGTATTGTGTTTGCAAATGGTTAGGGTCAGGATTAGGTTGTGGAGGGTGGGATTCAGTTGCGAAGTTCAATTGTTTAGATTTGTAGGTAGAAGTTCAGCATAGTGTTTGTGGTTACGGGTCGAGGTCATGGTGATTTGTGGTCGAGAGTCGTGAGTTTATTTTGGTAAGGTTAGGACCAGGTTTGTAGTTATAGTTACGAAGGGTGGATGGAGTTGGCGTTGAGGGTTTTATGAGCTTTGAGGCATTGGTTTTTATCTCCATTTTTGTGTTTAACTGTTTTGATGCTCCAAGGTTTTAAAGTGTCGCAACTATTAAGTTTATATTTGATTGTTCAGTATTAAATTGATTTGAATCTGATTCTTCTTATCGGTGATAGTAATTGTCATTTGTGGCGCAAAGCACATAAACCTTCTGGTTTTACATAGCTGAAGTTGTATTATGCTTTTACATTTCAGTCTATAGTAGTCTATTTTGGTGGAATCTAATTACCAATCGCTTTGAATCTAGTTACAAATGAGTATCTTTTGGTCTCAGTTTCTGTTTTTCTTTTCAGTCCATAGTCGATAAATTCTTTTGCATATCGATTTTGGTTATAATTAACTGCTAATTATATGCTTGTTTTGGTTTTTGCGTTTTAACCTTTGATGTTGATGACTTTGCAGACGATGATGCTGGACTTGATAAGCTTTTGAAAACAACACCTTTTTTAAAGGACAAAGCTTCAGATACATCTACTGATGTTCCGAAAGGTATTTATAGTCACATATCATCTTTACTTTCTTATCTATCAAGGCGAATGCAATTATTCGTTTTGACCTTACTTTTCAGACAAACATACTAATTGTAGCCAAACTCATATGTGGAGCTGATTAGCCTACATTACATTTTACCTTCTGGTCAGGGAAAATTACTTGTGTTTTTTTAAAATCACAACTGATTTGGACAGATCACTTGTGACTTGTGCAAATCACAAGTGATTTATGCAAATCAGTTGTCATTTTTCCAAAAAACACAAGTTGTTTTCCCTGATCTGAAGTGAACATGTAATGTAGGCTATTCAGAAATTACTTACAAAAACTTAAACATTTTATTTTACTTTTAATTAAAAGTAGTTTACGTTTTCTTACAAACCTTTTCAATTGTTTTATGCACGTGTCACAGATCCTAAACCATCTAAAAAGAAGTCCAACCCATCCTTACCTCGCATCAGTGAAGTAAGTGAGGCTGCTGACAGTCCTAAGGCGAATCCTGAAACAAAGTCAAAGCATGATGCAAAGCAGAAGCATTCTGAGGCGAAGCCTTCTCAGGCGAAGCCTGTTGCAAAGGAGAAGCATTATGAGGTGAAGCATTCTGAGGCGAAGCATTCTACAAAGGAGCAGCATTCTGAGGCGAAGCCTGAAGCAAAGGCGAAGCCTGATGCTAAGGCGAAGCCTTCTCAGCCGCCTATGCTTAATGTTGAAAAACAAGACAAAAAAGTCAAAGGAAATGTGCATCCGCCACGTATTGATTATAAACATAAGCAGGCGGCGAAGCCGCAAGTAGAGGCACATCCTTCTGGCAAGTCTAAGTCCACTTCTGAGTCGAAGGAGCAACTTGAGGTGGAACCTTCTGGGAAGGACAAGTCTAGGAAAAGAAAGACTTCAGATTCTTTTGTAGCGGAAGAGGAGAAAAAAGAGAGTGTTAAGAAGATCAGAGCCGTTGCTAAGGATAAGGGTAAGCATGTTGTAGAGGTGGAAACTCTAAAAGCTGTGAAGAAGGAATATGACTCTGGTTCCGAATCTAGTTTACAGAAAGGTAAGAAAAGGCGGAAACAAAAGGGTCCAAGTGAGGCAAAAATTAAGAAGGAGTTTCTTGATCGTGAATATCCTGGTATGCGTTCAAGGGTTGTTCCTGTTTCGCTTTTTAAAGCAATTCGTGGAAACTCTAAACTGAATATGAAGTCATTTTTGGATAGTATCGGTTTTGGATCGTTATATGGAGTTAATATGGAAGTAATTCCAGGGAGATTGGGTCATTTGGCTGTGAAATTGTTTGATAGTAAGGAGTTTTGTATGCGTTTAAAGAAAGGAACTATTCATGTGAATGCGGACAAAGTTCATGATATGTTAGGACTTCCTAATGGTGGAAGATCACTTTTGTCTATAGATGTGAAACCTAATTGGCCTGAAGATCCAGTGACACAAGAGTGGCTTAACCAGTTTGATGTGCAGATTGGAAAAATCCGGGCATCTCATATTGCTGACAAGATTACAACGGCAACCCGTGTTGATTTAATGTTCAAGCTTAATTTTCTTACGCTTGTCACCAACACACTTGGCAAGAATGAGACAACGAATGGGGATCTTTCATTTGATGTCTTGAAACGCATTCGTGATGACACTCCGATTGACTGCCTGGATTGGTGTGGGTATATTTCCAACTGTCTTTATAACAGTAAACTCCCAGAGGGTCGTGGTCTCTACTACAATGGGCCCGTGTATTTCCTTGTTGTAAGTTTTCTTTTCATCTATTTATATTTCAAGCTTTATGTGTATACTGTAAGCCAATGTAAATCACTTGTGATTTGCCACTGTAAATCACAAGTGATTTAAATCACTTGTGATTTATATTTGCAATGTCAAATCACTTGTGATTTGACACTTTAACCTAATACATATTCTTAAACTTTTCTATAAAGCTGATTTTTAATATATCTTTTGTATGTTTTTATAACTAGCTTTTGTACTTGGATTCAACCAAGTTTGAAGCCATGCCATACATTCGTTCACGTCCAGCACTTAAAGACTGGACTTCTACCCTGCTGAAGAATAGAATGGATCTTGAGATTGATCAAGGTGTATTTGGCGACTTGGAACTACAGGGAGAGTGGACTCCTGAGGAGGCTGGGGTAACAGAGGGTTTTTTTGAAACTGATGAAGTACGCGATTTTACCAGATTGTCTTATCCATCAGCACCGACCACCCAAGAGGTAATATAGGATCACATGTGATTATATACTTTTTATTGTAGTAATTTATGAACTTTTAGTTAATTAACAGATACTTTTTTTGTCAACTGTTTGTAGGGATTTTGCAAGAAGGTTGAAGCGAAGTTTTCCATCATTTCTGATGAGATGGAAGACTTAGAAGAGACCCTCAAACAATTCAAAAAATTGTTCCCTGGTGATGCCAAGCTTCGTGATTACCTTGACAAGTATGGTCAACTCTTCAAGAAGGTAATGAATCTAGATGACGAAGTTGATCAGGAAGACGACGATGGATCTGAGGATGAATCGAGTGACTACGAAGAAGAATCTGGTGAGGAGGATACTGAGGAAAAACCAAAAGCAGTTAGTGAGGAGGATCATGTTGATGAACAAGAGAAAGAGGATAGTGAGGAAGATACTGAGAAAGACAGTGAGGAGAGTGATGGCGAGGAGGAGAGTGATGGTGAGGAGGATGGTGATGAGGATGATGGTGAGAAAGAAGAAATGAATGATGAAGAGGTCGGTAAGGATGGTGGAGATGAAGATGAGAAAGGCGCCAGTGAGGAGAGTGATGGCGAGGAAGATAGTGAGGAGGATGATGGCGAGGAAGATAGTGAAGAGGATGATGGCGAGGGAGTAGAAAATAAGGATGAAGAGGTCACTAACAAAGATAGTCAAGAACTTGATGCTGAAACTGAACAACTCTTTCAATTGCTCGACAGAAACAGTGATCAGATTTGCAACGAGGTTGATTTTCTTGCTCTTAATTATTATAAACAAAATTGCCAAACACCCATGTGGCTTTTAACATACTTAATTTTCCTTCTTTTGTATTTTTTCATTTAATTAATAAGTATTTTGTTTTTTATTTCAGCATCATGAGCGCCCCGTAGTTGATGCATCTCTAAAGGCTCCTGCGAGACGCCATGCTGCTAAACGAGCTCTCCACCTTTGCTCTCCTTATCTTAATAAGAAGACTGTCGTTGACTCTATAATGACGATGGACGAGTATAAATTTTCCAACTACTTGTTTTCGATGTTTGGCGAGAATGGGTAAGAATACTACTTGCGATTCGTACCTGCAAAATACAAGTGATTTGTATGTACAAATCACTTGGGATTTGCAGGTACGAATCACTAGTGATTTGTATGTACAAATCACAAGTGATTTGTACATACAAATCACAATTTTACGGCTACTTTCTTACAACCACATTTTTAATACAGCGATGTGGTCTTTGAAACGAAATCTGGCGATTCTTTAATCAGAGATCAAATGGAGTCATTAACACCGCGTTTTCGTGTGGATTCTGGTGTCATTGATTGTTGGTCTACTTTGCTTAATTATGAGGAAAAATTCAAAGAACCAGGAGCTATGTCGAGGCATTTCTTTCATACGGGTTGTGTTGTAAGTTTTCGATCTTTTTAATAAAGTTGGATTAAACTACATAGACGTTTTTATTCCTTAAGTGACTTATTGTTTTATTAATACAGACAAGGAATATGTGTCATGGCGGACTCACGTGGGAGCAACAATGTGAAATATTTGATGCACAAGTTGCATTTAGTTTCAAGGACAATACTGATGCCTCTAATCTTAAGGACGTTGATTTGGTAACTTTTTTATTTTTTACAGTTTAATAAAGAAGATTACTTTCATTTATTGATTGTTTGTTCTTTGTATAACACGTGTTCTTCCCCATTCTCGGTTCTAAGTGTTTTTATGTTGTTGTTATTAATCTGAAAAAGACGGCTATCAATATCCTTAACAACAATCGTGACGAGACAACATTATATGAAGCTTACAAAGACAGATGTGATCTATTGGTAATTTACTGGTCAAAATAATTTCTCTTTTTTTTTCTTCTTTGACTTTTGGAACCATTTTATAATGATTTTGTTATTTACTAATCTGACTATTTTTTAACATTGGTTTTTTTGTAGATAAAGTTGTTTGCAAGGTACCTGGAAAGTGTTGGCCACAGAAAGAGTCAAGCTGTTGCGACTGCAGTTCCACACATTCTGAAACTGAAATGTTCCACAACAGAGAATAATATCGAAGACTCTGGTATCTAATGTATGCATCATATGGATATGTACATGGGAGAACCATTTTCAAGGTGGGACTGTGAAATTGTGGGAGACTCGGATAAAGAACATCTCTTGTTGCTCTTGAGGGTCAAGTATGCAACCAAGATTTTGTCACATGACATAAATTTGCATGCTAGAAAAAATATGAAAGACTCTGAGGAATTCCATGTGAGGTTTATACCAGTGACAAAGAAGGAGATGATTAAGAATGCTATCCAGGCTAGGGCAAACCGCGAACGTTATAATTATGACTTGTAGTTGTAGTAATGAACTGTTTACTACTTGTGTTTGTTTTTAAGGTCTGTTGTTCATGTGTCTTTATGGACAAGTGTTGGTCATGTCGTTATCCTGGCAGGTGGATTGACTTTTCAAATTTTGTTGGTCATGTGTCGTTATGGACACGTGTTTTGGTGGATCTATGAAAAGTCATCTTGTAGTTATGGACAACTATTTAGCCTATTTAAATAGATTTTCTTATTAAGCTACTGTGAAAAGTGAGCGTGTAGTTAATGTGACTTATTAAATTTTTGGTGGTTATTCACTGGTGTGGGCAAATCACAAGTGATTTGTGACAAATCACAAGTGATTTGATCCAAATCACTTGTGATTTGTCACAAAGCACTTGTGATTTGTTACAAAGCACTTGTTAATACAACTTGAAATTACATCAATACAACTTAATAAAAAAAGTACAAATTTAAATCCAACTATCATTTTTATTCAAGAAGTAATCAGCAGATCAAAGTTTTTATCTCAAGTAACAATCAACATCTCAGTTACAACTGACGTAACAATCCACAAATATTTAAAACTTAAAGTATGTAAAGTATTTATAAAGTAAAAAAAAATCACTTAGTTTGAAGCAGTGTTATTCATCGATTTTTCAGCCGCTGCTTTTGCAGCCGCTATTGCCTTTGGACCTAGAGGACAAGTTTTTTTGGTATGTGTATTAGTTTTCACTCCACATTCTCCGCATTTCCTCTTTGGCTTTAAACTTGCATCTATTGCTTTCTCTCTCTCACTCTTCCTACGTACCTCTCTTGTACCACCTTTTTTTTAGCACCTGATGGGTTGTTGACGTCAATTGTTTTTGGCTTTGGAACCCCGATAAATTTCTCCATATCATCTTTTTTGCTTGGAGGATTTGGCACAACAATGTCGACCTTCTTCTTCAATGTTCTAATCTGCTCTACAAATTCAGCCATCTTTCCTTCATCATTGCTCAAACGATGTAGGCACTCGTCTACTAAACAAGTTGCCTCATTTGTGAGTCTATCAATTGTTTCATTCTTTTCACCATATCGGTTTCTCTTTCTTCTCAAATCAGGAGGTATTATATCCCTTGTCCAACGCCTCAAAATGTACTTCTCGGGAATCTTTTTAATGTCATTATTCTTGAAAACACAAAATATGTGGCGACATAGAAACCCAAATCGAAGGAAGTGCCTACATGTACAGACCACTGATCCGTCTTTCAAATTGCGCAATACCTTAGCAGAGCAAAACACAAAAAAATGAATAACGTAACAAAGAGTCACAAATGATTTGTTACAAATCACAAGTGATTTGTAATAAATCACTTGTGATTTGAAACAAATCACTTGTGATTTGTAAAATCACAAGTGATTTGTAACAAATCACAAGTGATTCGTAAAAATCATAAGTGTTCTATACATTGTGCAAGCATAAAAATGAAGAAAAACACACAATATTAAATTAAAAGAGCTTTTTTGTACCTTATACATTGCCTGAACACGCGCCACCTTTGGTTTTTCTACCGCCTCACTTTTGCCCTTCTTTTTTTCCTTGTATAGTGTTCTATATTCACCAGCATTCTTATCTCTAATGAGTGTTATCTCACAGCCGTCTCCAGTTTGTACATTCTGTATCTGACAATCCCAGATACCTTCATTAATTTCTGTTTGAACTCGTAGAAAAATTGTCCTTGTGTATACCAAAGCAACATGTTTTTCAATCATCAGTTTTGTTTTTAACTTGGGCATTGAATCCATTGAATCAAAGTCTAACTGCTCTTGAATGTGTCTTTGCTTTTCCATTGCAGATTCGAAGCAGATCATGAAGTTAATCAGTGTCGATCCTTCGTTTGTGAAATGCGAGAAGAACGAATTTTCACTTTCTGACCTTGAAGTAGTCCTCATTAACCCAAACAGTGGCGAGTCAAGAAAATAAGCAGGTATCCATGCTGATCGCATATTAAACATCTTCGTCATCCACTTATGATCTTTTAAGCCAAAATCTTCAATTAATTTTCCCCACTTTTCCTCAAATCCCCTTGGTTCCAAGAACATATCCCATACAATCTCGTTGAAGCGCCTTTTGAAGTCTGTTTCATCATATATCTTCTTACAAATCTGTCAAACAATTCCACTCATCAATGCTACAAGTCCATAGGCTTAGTGATGGTACAACTTTACGTAAAATCATAAGTGATTTATTAGAAAGTACCTTAGCCGGAACCTTTTGGGTGATATGCCACATGCATAGCCTGTGTTTTGACTCTGGGAGAATGGCTGCAATAGCTTTCTTCATCGCCCCATCTTGATCTGTGACGACCATTGTAGGTTGCTTGTTAAATGCTGACATGAATGACTCCAAAAGCCAAATGTAGGATTTGGTGTCTTCACTTTTCAGCATTCCCGCAGCAATTGTCACACTCTTTCTGTGGTTATCTATTGCAGTAAATGGAACGAATACCATATTGTACCTGAAAGCATATAAAAACACATGGAAAGCATATATAAATAAACACCTTCTGTGAGAAATCACAAGTGATTTAATCCAAATCACAAGTGATCTGCTCAAATCACAAGTGATTTTACTAAATCACTTGTGATTTTACTGAATCACTTGTGATTTTCTAATGGCATCTGACAGATAAGAAGTGATTTTTACTTTATTGATAAAGTCAAAATAGTTGAAACTTACTTATTAGTCCTGAACGTCGCATCAAAAGAAATGATGTCGCCAAATTCTTCAAAGTTACATTTCATTACTTCGTCTGCCTAAAACAGTGCAACTAGTTCGCTGTCTTCTACTTTATAGTGAAAAGAAAAGTTTGGCACATACGCTTTTCTGTTTTCCATCTTGTTAATTAGCATTTGAGAATCCCCTTCCCCTATGAAGCAGTTAAGTTCCCTAAAATAGTTCTTAAAATCCATAACCTGCCCGTAAACTAGGTCATACCCTTTCATGCTACTGTAAATATGGTGAGCTACAGTAGCACCTATATTTGCGGTTTTAGCTTTCATGACAAAGAGCTTTTCATAGTAGACCATTTTTCTTTCCGTCTTAGAGAGATGTCGATATACTTCCGGACAAAGCGTATGGTTATGCCTAGGATTGAATTTTGCTAGTATGTATTTTCCAGAAACAGGATCCAAATCTAACTTGACACGTGCCATACAACTTGTTACCCGTAGGTTCCTGTTTCGAATAGCCTTATCATTTCCTTTGCTTTTTAAAGTATCTATGTTGATGTTCCTAAGTTTTCCTTCACGGTTACACATCAGATACTTGTGTTGTACAAAACCACTTCTAGTTTTCCTTTGTGATGAAATCTTTATTTCAAATCCACCTCTAAGAGCGTAAGCCTTATACATCCTAATAGCCTCATCTAGTGTGTCAAAGTAAACCCCCTCTTTCGGTATTAATTCTGGTTCCATATTAGGTTGCCAATAAACTGAACCCCCAGGTGTCTCCTTATGAATTACTAAACTTGCTTTAGGTGTTGTCACAGCTTCTGAAAAATATACAAGGTTGAAGTTTGTGTTAATCATATTTGTTTAAATCATTTGTGATTTACAATAAATCACAGGTGATTTATGGTAAATCACAGGTGATTTATGGTAAATCACAGGTGATTTATGGTAAATCACATGAGATTTATGGTAAATCACATGTGATTTACGGTAAATCACATGTTGTAAATCACATTTGCTTTAGCACAAATCACATGTGATTTACCATAAATCACAGGTGATTTTTCATAAATCACATGTGATTTACCATAAATCACCTGTGATTTACGTATATCTCATATTTTGCCTCAAAACTGAAAGATATTTAACAAAAGTACAAATGACTTGCCGTTAACATGTGTTTCATTTTCATCATCTGTTTCACCACTTCTGATATCATCTTCAACAATAAACCAAACTCGTTCAGCATCACCGGCATCATTCATTGCCAGTAAACCTTCTTCAACTATCCGAACTCCTTCAACATCATCAACACTCATAACCTCGCTACCTTCTTCAACTATCCGAACTCCTTCGACATCATCAACACTCATAACCTCGCTACCTGCATCACAAACACTGCCTACACTACCTTCAAAAACCTGAACACAAGTGATTTCTCCAATATTATCCATGTGTGTGTGATTGTGTGTGTGACTGTGTGTTTTGAATGATTTTGATGTTTTCTGGATCGGATTTGAATGTTTTTGATGATTTTCGACCTAATTCGACGTAATTTTTGGATCGGATTTGAATGATTTTGATGTTTTCTGGATCTGATTTGAATGATTTTGATGATTTTCGACCTAATTTTGGGATCGGATTTGAAGAATTGATGAATTTAATTGATCAATTTTCATAATTGGATCGTGTTTGGTGTGTGTTTGTAACTGTGTGTTTTGTCAGTTTTTTGGGATCGTAGAATGAGAAGAGGTGTATCTGAGAAGCGTGATATGATATCCAAATGGACAAAATTGCCCCTATAGTGTAAATAGGAGATTTAATCTTGTCCTTTGGATGAAGGTAGATTGGATGGCTAGGATCATGCCATTTGATCTTTGAAAATTATCTGCACTATACGGATCCCACCCCTGCTACATTCATATAAAATTTTTACAAAAAACTTTCAGTTGCCTACGTGTCAGCTGATGATTGGTTTTTTTTGGATTTCACTAAAAACCAATCATCCGCTGACACGTTAAAAAGTGAGAGTTTTTATAAGGATTTTATGTGGATGTAGCAAAATCCATGTTATATATGCCTTGTTTCTCATTCATTTTATGATTATATTTATATGTGTCATTTTCTTCTAGTGGAACAATTTCTTATCGGAGTATATATTCTTATAAAAAATAAAAATCCACATATGCATTATAATTTTAAATATTTTGTTTCTTGGTTTTTTCGTTTCAAATTATATTAGCAAAGTCATAGTGTTGGAATTATAAACAAGTCATACATAAAAAAAACACAAGAATACATCAAAGTACACAACATAAGTCTTAACATATAATTGTAAATTAATTAACCGAATAATAAATAGTATGCGTACCTTTTAGCAATTCCTAGCAATCACGAACAAGAACCCTAATTAGGGTTAATTAGGTTTAACATATTGACCCTTACCGTTTTTCAATTTAAACCAATAGATGTAAACAATAGTGTGTTTACACCACATTCTTGTACACACGTACTAATACCAATTTAACGCGAATGCTAGTTCTTAATACACAAAAAACAAAAACCAAAACAATTTTGTTTTGAAAACAAAAATCGAAAACCCTAAGAGGGTGTTTGTTCGACCGGTTTTACAAGAAAAGGAGAAGGGAAAACAAGTTTAGGGTATTGTGAGTGTACAAAAGTTAGCAAACAATTAACCCTAAGCCTTGTATTTTATACACTAGAAAACTTTGTGTCCAAGTTAGGTTAGGATTGGGTAAACCCAACCCATAACTGATCGGTTCACAACCTTAATGGGTTTCTAGAACCTTCTTGACATCCAATTTCCATTCTAGTCCTTCTCTTTAATACTTAACGACCGTTAGTCAATTTCGTTAATTAATTAAACGCTCGTTAGTCGTTATTGTGTATTTAATAATTAACCGTAACATTTACATTAATTATTTGAACACTAAACTTAGACATATCTTAATAGTGTAATGACATTGGTTAGCATCTAGCAACACGCCAATGCCCCTAGTACAACTTGAGTATGGTTCTTGGAAAAACCTTTTGATGAATTATCATCATACTTATCCTTTTGTTTCTAATACCACGTTAAATATGGATATGGATCTTAGTCATTCCATTATTTAACTATTCTATTTCTCGTTGTTTATGATTGAGTGAGATTATCAAATCTTCTAAACGTATTCCATATAAATCTTAGGCGCGACCACGCAAACATCTTGTCAACCCTACGAGGGACCCAACATTATTAAACTTCAAAACAAATTTGAAGGAACAAATTCTTTCTTGACTACAAGCAAACCCATATATTTTGCAAAACTACTGAAAATAATCCTTATAGCTACCAGTTACGTATAGCGGTAAATTGCTTTACAGAAATGCACTACATCCACGACAGTTTTCTGGCATCTCAAGTCTGAAGACAACTATTCATGATTTACTTAATGACAAAATCCATAAAGTAAAATCATGTGGTTGAGATAAGTCATATATACATAACATTGAATATCATGTGAATTTGGATGTCAACGCATCAATATACTTGAGTATATTTTAACGAAAGCTCATATTTGTCTTAATTCAATAATATTTCCATATTATTGATTGACAATGGATGTTAGAATAACATAAGTTATTCACGGATTTAAACATGCAAATACAGGATACAATATTATAAATAAAAAATAAGCATAACCAATATTTTATTTCATTGAAATAATAATTGTTTACAATATCCTTTATCCAAATACTAATCATAGATAGGCTAGCTAAATCAAGTCCTATGCCATTAGCATGTTGATTAAGCTTTTCACCAGGTAAAGCCTTCGTTAAGGGGTCAGCTAGATTATCATCTGTGTGAAGTTTGAGTAGCTCGATTTCACCTATCTCAACTTGTTCTCTAACATAGTGATTGTTAGCCTCGCTTTTTTTATAAAGATAACGTCACTTACGTGAATTGGACTAGATGCGTAGTATACTTTGCCCATAGGGACTAGTATCGTTTAAGTGGCAAAGTAATTGTTGGATGAGCCTATAAATACCCCTCATGACTCTCCATGAGGGGTGAGGTTAAGCATTAGGTGTATTGTATTGTTTTCATATTATTCAAGTTTTCCTTTGTTTATCCTCCCTCTCACTACTTTCTCTCTCTAAAAGGATGAAGATATTAATCTTCTTTCACCAACCAAGGCCTCCAAAAACCACATAAATCTTATGTATTCACGGTCCTACAATTGGCATCAGAGCTTGGTTGTGTTTTATTGATTTATGTCAGTTTTGTATGAGTTGTTGAAGCTGTTTTTATATCATTTTCGTGGTCGGAAATTTTTTTCTATTATCTTGGTAAACAGTTTTAACACTTCTTGTATCTTATTGGTTTAAAACAAAAAGTCACATGGTCCGTTTATGTCTGTTTTGTGTCATATGTCAAAACATTATCTTTTAGACTTAGCTTTTTGTTACCAATCCGTGATATCATTTGGTCAGATTCTTGTGGTCAAACATGGTCAAAACGTGGTCAATATGGTGAGTCAATCCGTGGTCCAACAACAGTCAGTATGAAGCATTTCATATGCATTTTTTGGGTTTTTATGAAGATTAACAGAATCTTGGTCAGAATCTCGCCGGGAAATGGTCAAAGGGTCAAAACCCTAGTTTTCTACGCCTATAGATATGCTTACGCGTAAGTGCTTACGAGTAAGAAAAACCTACGCCTAAGCATATGCTACGCGTAAGGGATTCTTTTTACGCGTATGATGTTACGCGTATGTGTATTCTAAAGTTGGTATTTCATCTTCCGTGATTGGATTACGAAGGGAATTGTGCTTAAGACTGAAGAAGGAGAAGTAGTGTGTGTACATCGGGGCTTTTTACCAACTTGGATGCAATACTAAGTGAGTTATGTTGTTATGATGTTCCCAGAACGACAACTATTGTGCTACAATCAAGAGTCTATTTTCTCCGATGCGTGTTGGAAGAGTGTTGTCGGTTCAGGAGGGAGCAGGAAAAGGAAAAAGGCTCACTAGTTAGGAGGGAGTAATAATCTAACTAGACCGTTACATTGAAGTTCAGAGCTACAAGGATTTGTGCCGTCAGGGCCAAAGATCAAATGCCGAGATCGTCGGAAGAGAGAACTTCAAGTTTGCCTCAGTATCTAGACTACAGAGACTCTGCGCTTCAAAAAAGTCAACATTGTTCATTACTATTGTAATTTACTTTGTTTTGTATTTATAGGTCTCATTGTAACCATTCACGTGTGACGATATCTTGGAGGGAGATTGTTAGCCTCACTTTTTTATAAAGATAACGTCACTTACGTGAATTGGACTAGATGCGTAGTATACTTTGCCCATAGGGACTAGTATCGTTTAAGTGGCAAAGTAATGGTTTGTTGAGCCTATAAATACCCCTCATGACTCTCCATGAGGGGTGAGGTTAAGCATTAGGTGTATAGTAGTGTTTTCATTTTAATCAAGTATCTTTGTTTCTCCTCCCTCTCTTTACTTTCTCTCTCTAAAAGGATGAAGATTTTCATCTTCTTCCACCAACCAAGACCTCCAAAACCACATAAATCATAAGTTTTACGGTCCTACAATTGGCATCGGAGCTAGGTTGTCATCTTTATTGATTTATTGTGGTTTTGTATCTTGTTTTAAGCTGTTTTGATACTTTTTCTTGACCGGAAATTTTTTTTCCGAGTATTGTGGGTAAACAGTTTTTAACAAATTTATGTATCCTTTGGGCAAAACGTCATGGTCCATTCAAAGTCTATTTCACAACTGTTTTGTGTCAATTCTCTTGTCCAAACAGTCATGAATATATCTTTTATGACATTTTTTTGTACCATATCTGTGAATAGCGTGGTCAACTGGTGAGTTTATCATGGTCAAATACGGGTGAAAAAGAAGCAGTTTATGCTTTTTTTGGGTTTATCCTTGAAGCTGGTCGGAAAATGGTAGGAGATACTCGCCGGAAAATGGTCAAAGGGTCAAAACCCTAGTTTTCTACGCATATGGATATTCTTACGCGTATGGAATACGCGTAAGAGCTTACGAGTAAGAAAATCTTACGCCTAAGCAAAAATTTATGAATAAGACTATGCTTACGCGTATGTCTATTCTACGCGTAAGAAATCTGGGTTTACGCATAAGAAAAGAGGTTACGCATATGTACATGTTACGCATAAGCATGAAGCTTACGCATAAGACAAGTTTACGCATAAGGCAAGAAGTTACGCGTAAGGCTTTTAACTGAAAAGAAAAATACGTATGCGTAAACCATAACTAGACCAATACCACGAACATATACCAAATACCAAGACTAATCGACCTCAGTTAATTCACATCCTCGGTCCATCATCATAGTTACCACAAACTGTAATCATTAGACTCGAAATCATCACAACTATATCCTACTCCAATCTCACATACTTCACAAGACTCGTCCCCAAACCTTAAATGCGAAACTTATGAGATCTCAGTATTGTTATAACGTTTCCTCAAATCTTTTAAAGATTTTTTTTTCATTTGAACATCACCATCATCGATCTCTTTCGAAGCCAAGCTTCATTTCATATTCGACTAATTAAAGAACGAGTCATAACAACTATGTTATACCTGTTCCTTTGATTCGTTCATAAACAACATCAAAAACAAACAATTAAAACCTTACCCGAGACCCATGAGAGGATCTTGACGCGCAATCAATATGTGTTCATCACATATATCAAAAGAATGAAGGGTGTTTGTCTTTTTTTTGTTCGTTTCTCGTGATACTTTGCTGATTGAGATGAGATAATGGTTTGAGTATGTTGGATCTGAGTTGGGAGATAATAGTTTGGTGAGTAAAAATTTAGGTGGGAGGCGGATATTCTGAGGTGCGTGTGATTGTGTTTTTAGGGTTAGATTATTTACTATTAGTAGGTATTTATACCTTAATGTTTAGGGTTAAGAAGTATGGTTAAGAGTCTATAACCGGTTATCAGTATTTCTGGCTATGGATCGGGCTGGATCCAGCTTGGATATTTGGATCGCGGGCTTCTATCCGATTTGGGCTGATGGTTTGGATACAATGACATGGACTGAACTATTTGGACGACGGGGTTGGTTTTTTTATAGTATTATCCGAACTTTATTTAAATCATGGTGTTTGAATAACTTTTGGTCAAGAGTGGTATTTTTGGTATGCTATATTTTCACAGAGGGATACAAATTCACGGCTTGCGCTAAAATTTGAAAAAATGATTACGGGGTTTTTGTATGGTATTACTTACGAGGAATAGAAGTGACATTTCACATGTGATCTTCTTTATCATTGAGACGTTGGTTGGTTGGTTGCATGTCTCAAGATAACTTGTTGGGGGCACATTATGAATTTGACAATCTGGTTATAACTGATGTAAGGAGTTACGTTGTAGTGCTCACAGTGTGTAACCATCACTTTAAGGAGTTACGTTGTAGTGCTCAGTGTCACACGGCGTTGTGGATTGATCAAAAATTATAACAAGCAACAAGTCACAAAGTTGGGATGTTTACTTCATTTTCAAGTTTGCGTATCGGGTTTTCTCCATATGTGGTCATTACTATTAGCCGGTGAATTCAAAGGAGGTTCGTTTACAGGTTGGTTTGAGAGACGTATTGAGAGTTTTTTTTGCGACATATTCTCACATAATTATGATCAAGCTAAGGCTTTAATATTGCATCAAGAAAAAGGTAATACGGCATGTACGCAACATTATGATGATTCCGATAGCTCGCAACCATCAGGAGGGAGAAGTTGGTATTTCATCTTCCGTGATTGGATTACGAAGGGAATTGTACTTAAGACTGAAGAAGGAGAAGTAGTGTGTGTACATCGGGGCTTTTTACCAACTTGGATGCCATACTAAGTGAGTTATGTTGTTATGATGTTCCCAGAACGACAACTATTGTGCTACAATCAAGAGTCTATTTTCTCCGATGCGTGTTGGAAGAGTGTTGTCGGTTCAGGAGGGAGTAGAAAAAGGAAAAAAGGCTCTCTAGTTAGGAGGGAGTAATAACCTAATTAGACCGTTATAGTTGAAGTTCAGAGCTACAAGGATTTGTGCCGTCAGTGCCAAAGATCAAATGCCGAGATCGTCGGAAGAGAGAACTTCAAGTTTGCCTCAGTATCTAGACTACAGAGACTCTGCGCTTCAACAAAGTCAACATTGTTCATTACTATTGTAATTTACTTTGTTTTGTATATATAGGTCTCATTGTAACCATTCACGTGTGACGATATCTTGGAGGGAGATTGTTAGCCTCGCTTTTTTATAAAGATAACGTCACTTACGTGAATTGGACTAGATGCGTAGTATACTTTGCCTATAGGGACTAGTATAGTTTAAGCGGAAAAGTAATTGTTGGATGAGCCTATAAATACCCCTCATGACTCTCCATGAGGGGTGAGGTGAATCATTTGGTTAAGTGTATTGTGTGTTTCTCAATAAAAGTTATCCTTTGTTTCTCCTCCCTCTCACTACTTTCTCTCTCTAGAAGATGAATCACTTCATCTTCTTCCACCAATCCCGACCTCCCGAAAACTACATAAATCATATACGTTTATGGTCCTACAGTGATATCGCCTAGGAAAGTATCTGGCGCCTTTCATGACTCCAGGTTGGCGAATGTAATTGCAGTAGAATTGTCGCAATACATTTTAATAGTATTTTCAATTGCAGGCATAACTCCAAGCCCTGAAATGAACTTTCTAATCTAAAAAACTTCCATGGCAGCTTCTGAAGTAGTTATGTACTAAGCTTTTGTAGCAGACATCGCAATTGTACTCTGCTTGTTGCTCTTCCAGTCTACTGCTCCTCCATTGACTGTAAAGACATATCCCGTTTGAGACTTCAAATCATCTTTATCAGTTTGCCAGGACGCATCGCAGAAACCTATAACATCAAGTACTGCTTCTGGATTTCCCCATACACTAAAACATATCTATTATAGCCCTTAAGTACTTGAGAATATGCTTCACAGCAGTCCAGTGGAGTTCACCTGGATTCTGTTGATATCAACTGGTCATATTTTGAGCAAACGCCACATCAGGTCTTCTACATCTCACCGCATACATAATAGATCCCACAGCCGTCGCATAAGGGACTCTCTTCATGCGTGCCACCTCTGCAGGTGTTGAAGCACAAGCTTTGCTACTTAAGCTATGTTCTACTTGCATTGGCAAATATCCCTTCTTGGAATTTTGCATATTGAATCTCTTCAATATTTTATCAATGTAAGCACTTTGGCGTAATCCAATCAACCGCTTAGATCTGTCTCTATAGATCTTGATTCCAAGGATGCATGCTACTTCCCCTAAATCCTTCATAGAAAAACATTTACCAAGATAGGACTTTACCTCATTTAAACTTGGTATATGTTTTCCCATGATTAATATATTATCGACATATAGGATAAGAAAAGTAACATAACTCCCACTAGCTTTATGGTATACACATGGCTCATCAAGATTCTGAGTAAATCTAAACCTTTTGATTTCTTCGTCAAATGTCTTGTTCCATTGCCTTAATGCTTGCTTCAACCCATAAATGGATCTTTGAAGCTTGCATACTCGCTCAGGAAATTGTGGATTTACAAACCCCTCAGGTTGCGCCATATAGATATCCTCATCTAAGCTACCATTTAAGAAGGCGGTTTTGACATCCATTTGCCAAATCTCATAATCATAGTATCCTGCTATTGCTATGAGAATCCTAATAGCTCTTATGTCTGCTACAGGAGAAAAGGTCTCCTTGTAGTCAATCCCGTAGGTTTGAGTAAAGTCTTTAGCTATCAGACAAGCCTTATAGGTGTGTCCATTGCCATCCATGTCAGTTTTCTTCTTGAAGAGCCACTTGCTTCCAACGACTTTAGCGTTAGGAGGAAGGTCTAATTCAATCCAGACTTCATTATCTTTCATGGATTGCATTTCCCCACATTGCAACTCGGCATTTGTCCTTTTCAGGATCAACCATGGCAGCTTTATAGTTAGGGGTTCACCAAGATCCCCTAATATATTTTCCTCAACTTCTACGTTAAGACATAGACGTTCTGATGCACATATAGTCCTTTCAGACTTACGAATGGGAATAAATTCAGGTGGAGCACCCAGACTTTCAGGCTCTACTTGAAGTTGGCTAGTGTTTTCATAAGGTGATGCATCTTCATGTTCTTTTTCCAGATCATAATCTCTCCCACTGAATTCTTGCGATATGATAATCCTTTCAAGGAAATCTCCGTACCTGGCTACAATGAGTTTATTTTCAAGTGGGAAGTAAAAGTAGTAACCCATCGTTTCCTTTAGGTATATTACGACGATACACTTAACAGACCTTTGTTGGAGTTTATCGGGTGAGCCATATTTAACAAACGCCTCACAACCCCAAAACTTTAAGTAAGAAAAGTTGGGAGATTTTCCAGTCCATATTTCATATGGAGTCTTATCAACCTTCTTTGTTGGAAACATATTCAAAATGTGAACATCAGTTTCAAGGGCATAATCCCAAAAGGATAAAGGAAGAGTTGTAAGATTAAACATTGATCGTACCATATCGAGCAATGTACGATTCCTCCTTTCAGATACATCATTTTGTTGTGGAGTATATGGAGATGTGAGTTTGTGGACAATACCACACTCAGCAAGATAATCTTTAAACTCTTGGCTAGTATATTCACTACCTATATCGGATCGAAGAGCTTTAATCTTCTTTCCGAGTTGTAATTCTACTTCATTTTTGAAAACCTTGAATGTTTCAAAAACTTCATGTTTATGTTTAAGTAAATAAACATAACAATAACGACTAAAATCATCCGTAAAGGTTAAGAAGTAGCTAGCACCTTTTCTTAACACATGTCTAAGTGGTCTGCATACATCAATATGTGTTAAGCCAAGTAGATCTGAAGCCCTTTCCACTTGATGTGAAAAAGGTTTCCTTGTCATCTTCCCAGATATGCAAGACTCGCACTTATCAAATTCCTCATTGATATTTTGAAAAAGGCCATTGTGTTGCAGCTTTTCCATGCGTTTCTTGCCAATGTGGTCAAGGAGACAGTGCCATAAATAAGTAGAATCTAAGTCTAACTTTATTCTCTTATTACTAATGCTATACACATAATTATTTCCATTGGAACCATGATTCCCCATGTCAATTTCAAACAAACCATTTACAGGAATTGCATTAAAGTAAAAACATTATATAAATAAACATAAATTCCATTACTAGTAAATGTGTGAACAAAACCAATATCCAATAAAAAAGAAACTGAAATGACACCTCTAATAATAGAAGGTGCATAAT
Source organism: Chrysanthemum seticuspe (assembly GCA_019973895.1). NCBI lineage: Eukaryota > Viridiplantae > Streptophyta > Magnoliopsida > Asterales > Asteraceae > Chrysanthemum > Chrysanthemum seticuspe. Next base: position 226,518,930 of record BPTQ01000008.1, on the reverse strand, counting down.
GATAATTATTCAATACTAGTACTAAACCCGAAGGTAAAACTAAATCGAATGTCCCTATGGCTTCAACAGATGCACGTATGCCATTCCATACATACATGTATCTTTCTCCATAGGCCAGCATCCTTGCTCCTCTAAGTCCTTGCGATGTGTTACAAATATGAGTACCACATCCCGTATCATATACCCAGGAATTATGCTTACGAGGAAAAGAAAATAATTCAGTCATAAAAATACCTGAAGTGCTCGTGACATTCCCAGCCTTCTTACTTTTATTTAGACGTAACTCATCAAGAAACAGTGGATAGTTCCGCTTCCAATGTCCTGGTGTGTAGCAGTGGTGACAAGCAGCCAAATCCTTATGAGGATTCTCCTTCTTCTTAGGAGGATTCTGCTTCTTAGGCATTGGTTGGTGGGTCACAACTTGTTTTCCCTTTCCTTTGCTTTCTCTAAATCAATGAGCATTGCATGTAACTCAGGGGGTGCTTGGTTCAAAACAAGGAAAGGGAAAAGGAAAGATAATGGGAATATAAAGGTAATACTATTATAATATAATTTCATACCACTCAATTTAGTGGGGAATAAAGTATTGCCCACTATTGGGTAATGGATCATTATATTCCCCTTAACCAACCAACACTTTTCATTTCCATACCCATTACTTACCCTTTATACCCCTCTACCAAGCATGCCCTCAGTGACTGTCTTCCCCATGCAATGCATGTTATAGTTGCGAAGAAAACCACCAAAAAAATCCTAGTTAAGGGATTGATTGATAAGGCCAACAGATACATCCTGGGAATAACCATAGCCAGGTCGCTCCATTTGGTCCAAGTAACTTGCATTTCAAGAACATAAGCACTAGCGGATTTACCAGCATCCTGTCTACAGCTATGCAGAGAATCAAGCAGATCATATAACTCCACAGTAGCTGGTTTCACAAACACACGTCTGTGTTCATTGAGCATGTCCATGGGACCAAAGTTCTGAAATTGCTTTTGAAATTGAGAGTTCATCCCTGCAAGCATAAGACAAGCCACATCATTGTGCTTATCATACTCAACTAAATAAGCTTCATGGTCTGCAGTAGGTGCAGTACCAACAGGAGCAGCAGGAAGAGGCTTACTAATATATTCAAATATTTTGGCCATATGCAGGGCAATCCTCAATGAACGATACCAATCATTGAAATTTTTGCCAATAAACTTAAACAAAGATTTGCTTGAAAGCAGAACTCATGTTGTTCATATTAGTGTTTTCGGGTAGAGCCATTTCTACATAAAAAGTTCAAAAGTTAGTACTTTCGATAATTTAATGTTGTTCCCGTTTCACAAATAGCTTAAGATAGTAAAAACTATTAAATGTGAATCATGACTGAAGTAATGTAAATAAAGATAAGTTTTAACAAGATAAACACACTGAGTAATTTTTCAACGTTTATATTCTTTATTAAAACGAATAAAAAAGAATACATTACCCAAGTACTTGCGGAACAATACTTGGGATTGAAATGACAAGTATTGTGTAACTCCTCATGAAGCTTAGGCTAAGTCTAAGCACAACTACACAGGAACCACTGAGCTATCTCAGGGACATAGTTGTATTTGGAGGAGTGAAAGTTTGCTTGTGTGTGTAATTCACAGTTAGTGCACAAGCTTAAAATCTTTCACTCCATCTCTTATGGCTATTTATACATGTATGTTTTTAACTATATCCTAAAGGACAAACTGACAGGTTACAGAAGACAAAATACTGATGTATTTGGTCTCTGTTTATAATGGCTATTTAGAGTAAGTGACAAGGCTGCTTTCTTCTTGTCAGTCATGACACTGAGCCTGATAGTTAGCGATTCAGGGAAAGTTTCACTTTGGTTGATAAGGACTTCGTCTTATCTGTTCAAACTTATCCCGCCTTGTCCCGCTCATTCTTCAGTTTCTTTAGCCTTCAGTCTTTATCTTCAATATTGTATTCAGTGATAGTAGTTGGTGAGGAGTTTTGGGATTCAGTGAGTTATTGTCAACACTTACTAAATCCACCATCTTCTTCTTGACTCAGTCTTCACCCCTTAAGTTCTGCCTTACTGAGTGGAGAGACTTCTTCTTTGTCTCTTACTGAGTATCCCGAAGACAGCTCATTGAGTGGCTATGCGCTCAGTGACTTGATAGTTTTTAAGGTTCTAAACACTTAGGATATTTTCTATTCAAATCCTAGAATTAAGGGGTTTGGGTATTTACTGAACCCAACAGTCTCCCCCTATTTGGATATACAAATAGCCTAAGTGTTTGATCAGTGTAAGTGAGCAAATGGATTCTTCTTACACTGAATGTACTAATGAACATAATAAGGAACACTGAATTTTTTAACAAAAACATACATCGTTTATTCATCAGATTACAAAGTTCCTAACACTAGTACAAAAGATGAAATGATAAAGGTTTCACTGATGTCACTCAAGGCGGATTCCCAGTGCTTCTAGCTTTGGCTTCTTGGAGAGTAGAGTTGCTTTTTCAGGATGATATCTCACTTTGGCATTTAGGTCAGCACAGAACCTGATGTTTGCAAGAGACTGAATTTGAGAGGCCACTGTTATGTAACTCAGCATTGTAGCTACACCTGCCTGATCGATATCACTCCACATTTGATATGCTGGGTTTCCATATACATCAATGAAGAAGAATCCTCTTTCAGGCTCTTCAATGACTAGGCAGTTCACAAATTTTACCCCTTCAGGCAGCTCCCTGTTACAGTCAAAACCAGGCACCTTGGCTTCAGGCTCAGATTCAACCCTTTTTCTTTTTCCTTGGGATGATTGAGGTTGAGATCCTTGAGCCTCAGGAAGAGCTGACTGTATCCCAAGCGGAGTTGGTGATTCTCTTAGTCTTTCATAACGTTTGCTGAGGGATTTCATCAACTCTTTGACCACCACATTTTGCTTCTTTCCAATGATGGAACCAAGTTCAACAAGTTAAGTGATCCCAAAGTCAGTGAATTTGAACGGATCATGAACTTCAAAATCTTTCTTGTCACCCCCTATAGACATTCATTGCCAGTGCTTTGGATCTGGGGATGATTTTTACATCAGTGATTTTCCCAGGGGCCCTTCTGCTTGTCATGGTCCAGTTGTAGTGATCAATCCTTTCTTTTCTTATTGCAACATTCCTCTTGTTCTTTTCATCCCTATTCCTTTTGAAGGCTGCCAACTCAGCATCCTGAGCTGCTTTGAACTTTTGGCATGCTTGTCCTTTTTCAAGAGTTTTAGGATTAATCCCTATCTTTTCAGATTCTTCAGAGACTGCTTTGACCAGGGCTTCTCTACTTTTCTTTTCCTCTTCAGTCTGTTTCTTACGTTTGTCTTCCGTATCAAGGTAGGCACTTAGCTGTTCAGGAGTAAGTGTGTACTTAATGCCACCAATTTCATAGGGAATCTTGACAGGATTTGTTGTGGTCATGATGGCTTTGCCTTTATCCTGAACTGATAAAGAAGATAATACCAGTGGGGGTGTAGTTGTGACAATTGGTGTTGTTGTTGTTGTCACTAAGATTTTTATTGTAATTGGTGTTCCTGATGGTGGGATTGATGAGATTGGTGTTGCTGATACAGGTTGAGTTGGCTCCCCCTCACTGTGAGAGGAAGTTCCTTCAATAGCTCTCTCCCTCTCAACTGTTGCCGTAGCATTAGTGAGTGCAAGAGTTGGTCGTAACACTGAGGGAGAAGGAGCAGCTTGACTTTTGAAGGCCTGATAGATCTTTGAGACCATGGAATTGATGTCTGATGTATCCTATTGAAGATTGGTGACCTTGTCATCAAGAGTGGCCGGAGATGTTTCCAGTGCTGTCATTCTAGGCCCGAGATTCCAGGCCATAGAAGTAGAAGATTTAGCCAGATCAGCAACATGTGTACCTAGTGAGCCCAGGGTGGACTGGAGAGCTTGCACTTAGGAAGTAAGACCCTGACCATTTGCCGTGTTGAGCATGGTGATGAGTTCAGTGAGACTGGAGGAGTTTTTCATGTAGGTCTCCGTTGCCTCAAGCACTTTGGAGTTGAGTGCATGATCTTTTTGACAGATTCCCTGATTTCATCCAGCTTTGTGTGAGTATCCTGAAAGAATATGAGAAACTTCTTCAGGTTGTCATCCAGCCTGTCTAGGTGACCATAGATTAGATCCTTGTGCTCATCATTGTTCTCAAAGGTAGCCAAAACTTCAGCCTTGAGATCCGCATAGCTGGCAGCAGATTCAACATGTTGATCCCACAAATTATTAGTCACTGAAGAGTATAGCTTCCTGGTAGCCCTCTTTAACCACATCACAAGCTGCCTTTCAGTAAAAGGCTTAATGTTGTCATACTTTCTCAGATCCTCAGGGCAGGAGGAAGAAGCGTCTGAAAAGTCAGAGGAGTCATCATCACCAGGCTGAAAGGGTGACTCTTCAGTCTCTTATGGATCAGGCTGATGCTTTTGTTCTTGTGGTTGAACATCAGCGTCCATCTCCTCACCAGCTGAAAAGATTTCTTCCTCACTGTCAGCAGCAAGCTCTTCATCAGAAAATAGAATCTCATTAACTTCAGCGACAATTAGAAGACCAGTGGGGTTGATGGGTTCCGTATCAGCGGGTGGTTTTTGTCCCTCTAAGTCTTTGTCCCCCAGTGACCCCTCAGACACTGATGGGTTTTTCCCAGTGTCTTCTCCAGAGTCAGGATTGGTTGTGAGTTCCGTATCGGCGGATTATTTATTTCCCTCCGAGTCTTTGTCCCTCGATGCTCCTTCAAGCATTGGTGGGTGTTTCCCAGTGCCATCCTTAGAAGCAGTGGCAGTTGCATCCCTATCAGTGGGTTGTTCGTTTCCCTCTGAGTCTTTGGGATCAGTAGTTGTGCCCTCGGACAAAATTTTTGATTTGCGAATGTCCTCATTAGGCTATGTGGAAGGCGCTCCCCTACCAGCGGGTTGTTTGTTTCCCTCTGGATCTTGGGAAGTAGTCTTTGGGACCAAGGGCACTGACTGTGATGTATCAGTGTCCTTCGTTGTCACCAGGGTAGATGTTGCTTGGTCTCCCTTGGGTGTCTTGGCAGTCTGGGTCTTTTTGGCCCTTTTAGGTTGTGCTCTAGAAGCCTTAGGGCCCTGAGACTTGGGTTTGGTTTTAGTCCCAGTCTGAGACTTCCCCTTTCTCTTTTTGGGAGCAAGGTTTGGAGACACTGAGTCCTTCTGGTTGTTTACAGTAACCATATGGGTCGTCAATTCGATTTCAGTGACAAAGGATGGGTCCTTTTGAAAATTTGAAGGGCTCAGGGTGCCAGGTAAAGCACAATATTTATATTCCCGAGGATAATTGCAACCCAGTAACACTTGTAAAGCACAAGAGACAAACTGTTAATACAAATAAGCCGTAAAAACGTTTATTTATATTTTACGATCCTCTAATGTTTTGTCGATAACAAACGTAAAATCATTATAACGAAACAAATAAAATACGTAAATGGTTTGAGCCAATAGTTTTCTAACACACTTACGCTTTCACATAAAACACTAAAACAAGTATAAGTGATTTTATGATTTAAGTAATACATATGTACAACAACTAGTGTTTACATATTGGGCAAATATATACATAACTAGTATGTATTATAATGGGTAAAAACTACAACCCATGGATCATATCCATAACCCATGGTATTGACCCATACCCATTTGACTAGGTGCATTGCACCCATTAGGTACATTGTATCTAATAAAATACCCATGGATGAACCCATAACCCATGACCCATAACCAAAATACCCATGGGCAAAGAGGAGCATCCCATGGATCCCTAGTTTTACACTAGACGGATCCCTTGAGGGAGGCATCTGTGGGATCTGTGGAACAGTAGACATTTTCTCTCTATAAATAGTGAGCCATTTCTTCATTGTTTCTTACCCCTTTCTCTCATACTTTCCCTTTGAGTTAAAAACTCTCTAACCCCAGATCCAAGTGATCTATGTATGTAGTTTTGTTTTTGTGTCATCCTTTAGGTTCCTCTTAAAGGCGAGATCACCACTTTTGAAGTCAAGCAAGCTCAAGTCCATGAGTTGCCATGCTTCCTCATCATCAAGATTACTGAAGTCCTCTTGTTGATGATTGTTTTCTTTCTCCTAAGAAGTGTAGTGTTGAAGACATTTGTGAAAGGTGTCTCAAGTGTCAAGACGAAGATATTAGTGAAGGGTATCTATCGTCGGTATCATAAGCACTTGTGGAGGGTGCTTAGAAGTCAAGACTAAGGGCATTAGTGAAGGGTGCCTAGAAGTCAAGAGACAAGACATTAGTGAAGGGTGTCTTGAAGATCGAGTCAAAGGAATTAGTAAAAGGTGCCTAAGGTGTACATTCGATATGGTGTGATTCGATGTACAAGATAGATTAGTATTGGGTCAAAGGATATTGATATCCTTGTTGATGTTGTTATAAGGAGTAGATCTCCTTTGGGGTTAGGTGATTGGTGTAGTGTTGGGTAGTAGTTCCTCCATTGTAATGGAACTCGGTATCTAGCCTAGTACCGGATAAAGGGTAGGTGACGTTGTGATAGGATTGGTTCTCCTTGGTGAAAAGGACCCGATATCTAGCCTTGTACCGGATAAAGTTTAGGCGACATTGTGAAGGTTTCTCCACTATAAGGAGTCGGTGTTGTGTAGTGATTACGAACTCTCGAGTAGGTGACTCGGGGAGTGGAGTAGGGCAAGGAAGGTGTCCTTGTAGCCGAACCACTATAAATACTCGCGTTGTGGTTTTGTGCTTCTTACTCTTTATCTTTTCATTACATATTTATATTTCTAAATGTTTGTTTATCTACATCCAACACACATCCAAATAGATTGACATAAGTCGATCTAAATATTTTAAAAGGAAGTTTTAATTGGTAAAACTATTCAACCCCTCCCCCCCCTTCTAGTTTTCCACAATTGGCATCGGAGCTTCATTACCAAGTTTCTTGAAGTATATTGTACTTTTAAAACTTGATACGATCCATGGTTAATTGAAAACTACAAAGAAGGTTTTTCATAAAAACAAACACCATACTTTTTAAAACTCTTTGTTTGGATGTTGATTAGATGACAACATTTTTATTATTATTTATTCTTCATTTAATTGCACTAATCCTTTTTGTCACATTGTGTTAAAACTCATACCTACCAAGCCATAGGAATCGCTTGGTAATAAGAATACCTTCCTTAAGAAGGTATCTTAAACACAAAGGAGCCGGAATTGTCTACTTACATTTGTTGTGTCATTTGTAAAGACATTCCTAAGTGCATTAGAGATATGACTTTCTACTTATCTCTAAATAACATTAGCTTGATAAATAAGTATGCTTACATAGGTATTTATATGATTATTTTTTATGCATATACATGTATTACATGTAGCTTCATTAGGAAGCCTTTGTTACATACGTGTTACTTTTCGTCTAAAGTCGTGGTCTATAAAACTTGTGTTTTATTTCATTTAATACAAAAATCATATCCTTCTAATAATAAAACAAAACGCAAATCTCAAAAATTCATCCTTCCCCATAAATAAACCATCCGTCGGCCACTCTTTCAAATCACCACTTTTTCAAATCTTCCACTTTCAAAAATTAACTCTCATTCAAAACTTCATCTTCCTCTTCATCTCATCTCATCTCAAACCAAAACCAAGAAGGTTCGTCATCAACATGGTTTACATCGCTCTCGTGCTCATCGCCTTAACACTCATCGCTCTTGTGTTCCCTATGATGAAGTTCTCATACGGAGACATTTACTTTGTGTTGTTAATCTACATTAGGGTTATATACCCAATCCTTTGTATCATTCTTAGCATTGAAATGAAATATTACTAATATTCTAGTTTAGCTAGTTTATTATCTTAATGTGCTTGTCATTTCTCTTGATTTATATCTTTCGTATTCTTTCGTGATACAATAAAAAACATGTATGCATGCTAAAAGAAAAAGTAGGCTAAAACACATATCTTGGTATAAAACTATAAAACCTACGTTTTTATCAAAAGAATCTGCTTCTGTTACTATAGATCCATGGATCCCAGCAAGTATACTAGCCGGATCCCTTATGAAAGGGAACCGTGGGAACTGTCCTCCTGGATAACAATTTTTCATGCAAAATAAAAAACCGCTCTCTCCCTAAAAGAAATGGTGTACTAGAATGTCAAACATTAAGTGAGCTAAATATCATTGTTAATAAACATCTTGTAAAAACGTTAGGGAATCATTGTTTTACCCGTAATACGTCACATCCTATTAACTCCTCTTTCCTATAGGTTTCGCTATGTCACATGATTATGAGTTTGATTTTTTACTCACTAGCGTCTACACTCCTAACATCTCCCTTGAGCCCAACACACCTGGCAATCATGTCCGTGGGTTCAATAATCTCAAAAACCGTCACTTCCACGAAGGAAGTATTGTCGACACCCCTCTACAATTCGAAGAAGGTATCAATACTTCCTTCCGAGCCATAGGACTATAATGTCTTCTCGAAATTAACGAGAAAATATGTCCAAGGTTTATATTGGAATTCTTCCATCAAGTTGAACTCTGTTGGAATCACTCCTAAACTATATTTCAAGTGTTTGTAATTAACATGTAATAGGTTGCTTAATTAGGCTGTTATGTTAGTATTAATGGCAAGGCTTATGTAGAAAGCCCATAAGCCTTGGTCCAAGCCCATAAGGAAGGAAGGGAACTTGTAGTGTTGCCCTAGTCCCTTCCCCTATAAATAATGTTGTAAACCTTCATTTGAAGGTTGGTTGTTCACTTCATTCAATATCCTATGCATAACTCTTCTTATTCATTCGTGTGTATTGTTTGTGTCCGCCTTATCTTTATCTTATCTCTAACATATTGATGCTTGTGTTACAATATGGTGACCTAAAAGTGGTATCATTCGCCATCTAGTTGGGTGAAACACTTTTGTTTTTGAAGTTGTGTTCTATACGCGTGGGTTTTGCGTTTACTACTTTCATACGCTTAAAAGATTCATTTTTTTACACTTTAAAACTTAATATTCTTGTGGTTTTAGGTTTATTTAGTGTTAAAGTGTAAGTTTTTAGCATCAAGTTTGAAACTTTACGTGTGTAGATTCATTTTAGAGCTTGGTTTTGTTCGTGTAGTATCTTCTACGCATAAGGGTAAAAGTTATCTTGGATCATCAAGTTTTCAAATTTATTGTTATTTTGGTGATATTGAAGCTTTTTCATCCAAAAAATCTGGTTTCTAAACATTTTTGGCCAGAAAAATCAGTTTTTGGTTAAGTTTGGTATTTTCTACGCGTAGTAAAACACTAATCTTACTCGTAAGCACAAAGTCTACGCCTAAGCATCTGTTACGCATAAGATTTTCATCCAGTGATCTTCAGTGCTGTTGGTTTACTTAGTGTTTTCTTGCTTGGATAAGCCTGAAAACACTTCGACTTTGGATATCTTTTACACTGGTATAAGTGTAAAGGATTTTTGGGCAAAACCCTAGTTTTACGCATAAGTAAATTCTTACGCCTAAGCCTAGTCTTACGCATAAGCTAATCTTACGCATAAGGATTCTACTACTAAGCCTTTGGTTTACGCCTAAGCTAAGTTTTCCTCAAGTCTACGCGTAAGCTATTCCTACGCGTAAGTTCTCTTTTATGCGTAAGTTGTTTTTTATGCATAAGGTGCTTTCTACGCTTAAGCTGGTTTCTACGCATAAGGTTACTTCATCAACATTGTTTCATTCGACTACAAAGATCCATCATCAACACAAGTTTCAAGATGTCTCAACCACCATACTCTAGCTACTTTCCTCATGTATATCCTGAACAACAACAACAACAACTCTATCAACAATATCCTCCACCATCACCACAACAAATGCAACAATTTCAACAACAATTTCCTCAAGGAGCAATTCCACCACAAATGATTCAACCACCCCCTAGTCTACAAGTACAACCTTACACAAACTTTCAAAATCATCATCCATCCAAGTATGCTATGAAGGAACCGTCTTGGTTTGCAAAGATGTGTGAAGCTTTAAGTAGCCAACAATCTATTCATGAAGCTGGATCCCTTGATAGACATCCAATGCTCACTCCCGGAAACTACGATCAATGGGTGATAAGGTTCTTAGGTTTTGTGATCTAAAGAAGCCACATGGAAAGTTTTTGAAGAAGGTCATCCTTGAAGGTCCATTTCAGATGCCTACTATCACTGTACCCGGAGATCCGAATGCTAATCCACCAAGAGATGATATCACCAACGTTGTCGGTCTTAATGAACTTACTACTAACCAACTTCTACACTTGGAAGCCGATGAACTTGCAATGCAATATATCCTTGTGGGATTACCCAATCCGATACTTCATAGTGTTGATGCTCAGAAGACTGCTAAAGCAATGTGGGAGCACATTCATCTTTTAATGGAAGGCACATAACTCAATCAAGAAGACATGGAATCCAAAATCTACTTAGCATATGAACACTTCATGATTGAACCAGGGGAGACATTAGAGTCATATCATCATCGATTCTCAGACATCAACAATGACTTGGAAAAACATAACACCATTATGCCAAGAATTGCAGTCAACACTAAGTTCCTTAGTAGTCTTGGTCCTGATTGGGAAAAGTATGTTATTTTCATCCGTCAAGAGAAGAATCTTCATCATGCTACATATGGATTGTTGTATGACTATTTGAAGCCCCACCAAAAGGAAGTTGACAAAGAAAGGATCATCCGTGGAGTCCCTGCTTCGCCTTCACTTCCGGATAATCAAACCCTAGCTTTGTGGGCTCAAGCTTGTTATCCTCAATTCCCGACCTTACAAACTGTCTTCACAAATCCTCCACAACCAACTGCTCAGATCACACCATATGATCCCTCACAAGAAACTCATCTGGTTCCATACAACAACAACAATGATCAAGCACTTTACAGTGAAGCTAATGAGGATGCAGAAGCTTTCGATGCATTGCAACAAGGGTTTGTCATGATTGCTAGAGCCTTCGGCCGATATTCCAACAAATCCAACAATCTCATTCGTACCTCATCAAACACAAGGAATTAAGCTGTTGTTAACAATGGACATGTTGAAGTTCAGAATCGTGGTAATGTTCGTCAGATGGGTAGTGGTCAAGGATTTAATGCTAATGGAAGGAATAACATGGGTGCTCCACCACAACGGGCTCAAGTGGTTGATCAGGGAAATGCTCAGACTTGGGTTAATGGTCTTCGTTGTTATAACTGTAATGAGAAGGGTCGTCTGGCTAATGCATGCCTAAAGCCGAGGACAAGAGGCAGCCCTTATCACAAAGAGGCTTTACTCTTGGCTCTAAAGGATGAAGCTGGTGGAACTCTTACCAACAAGGAACAAAGCTTCATGGCAAATGCAGATTCTGATGATGACATGGAGGACTTGCAGGCTAATGCAGCAGTGATGTTAATGGCAAACATGCAAGAACTCCACATGAGTGACACATGCCCAGTGTATGACATTGACGGCTTGTCTCAGGTACCGAATCAAACTATATTCATTACTGATCTGATATCTCTGCCAACATCTGCATCCGACGAGGATCAGAGTGTTCAACATGAGCCGTCTACATCTCATTCCGATGATAATCAAATAGATCTCGTAGTTATATTTGACGATCAAGATGACCTTATGGTTAATACTGATAATCAAGTTGACTCCGTGGTTATATTTGAGGATCTAAATAATGATCGTGTTAAGACTCACGTTGAACAAGCTGAACCTGTGTCTAATCCAAATATTGAGCTCATGACCATAATTAAGACCCAAGAATCTTGAATAGAAATGTGCCTAGACATCAATAAGAAATTAAACGATAAAATTGCACTGTTGACTAAGGATAATGAGTGCTTAAAGTTCCAACTCAACATTTTTCAAACACAAGAGAAACGTGAAAAAGGTTTTGAAGTCGCTTTTGCTAAATCTTACCAAAATGAAAAATCTTTGGAAAAATAGATATGTGATCTAGTTGCATCCAAGAATGCTTTGTTGTCTCAAATAGAACAACTGAAATATGATCATAAACAACAACTTAACGCTCTCACTTCGGAAACTCTAAAAGCCAAGTCTGAGTTGTTAACTTGTCAAAAACAGTTCTGTGAGTACAAAAAGCATTCAAGGAAACAAATAGATGACTATCTTGAAGAAATTGTCGACTTACAAAACAAATTCAAAGAGTTTCGAAATGTTTTTTACAAACATGGTGAGTCAATCACAACTATTCAAAAGTTTACTTTTAAACCAAATCCAAATGGATATGGACCGAATCTTGCTAATTACAAACCAAAGTTTTCACATAGAGCATTCAAACCAAATCCTCAAGTTTACAGTGCAGAACACAGAATTGACGATTCCATTATGAGTGTTGTTGAATATAATCGTTTGGAGGAATTAGATGCAGAAGACGAGAGTCGGTCAAAATTAGAAAATGTTGTTTATTACAAACCATTTAACTATTCAAAAGCCATAACTTTCGTCGCACAACAGGATAATTCTAACACACCTTTGGTTATCACGCTACTTCTGAGTCTTCTAATGTTTGTCCCCAGCCCAATACTGCACAAATTAATGGTCCTTTACCTTCACTCAGTGAAGTAAAAACATTACCCGAACGTTGTCAAATTCTTAAATATTTTGAAACATTCATATCGGAGATCAAACTTTTGGAACGTGAAATTGAAATCAATTCTGAAATAAAAGTTGAACATTTTCAATCGCTTCATGCGCGAGAACAAAGAGATATTTTCCAGAAAAGAATTTTACCTCATGTTCGAATTTTGAAAGTGTGTGCAATATATTGGGAAAGGGATTTTCACAAGGAGCTTGGACTTATGAAAACAATTTTTGAGAAAACAGAAACATCGATTTCAAATACAAAACGTAAAAAGAAAATGTTAAGAAAAGATGTTGATCGACTCTTGGAAGATGTTATCTGTGCTGATACCATAAATGTTGTGTTACTACATACTGTTGCATATGCATTTGATTATATCGCTGTTGATTCTGTTGAAAATGTTGTGAATACCGATAATGTGTCACAAATCAAGTCTTTAAAAGTTGAAAATGAGCGATTGTTAAATGAGCTTTCCAATGCAAAACATCGTCTTCAATGGTGTCAAATAGATTGTCAAAATCAAGAAATCGCTTTGCAAAACAAAATCAACCAGTTGCATACCAAAACTCTTAATCCAAAACTTGAGCAACTGGATGATGAAAACGTGTCTTTAAAGTGTCAAATTTCAAAATATGAACAAGAAATTTCAAAATTTAAAACGGAATATAGTGTCATATTTGATTTACTCAAAAAGACTCGTGCTCAAGCGTCAAAAGATGTTGATGATCATCTTACATATACCAAAGATGTTTTACCACAAAATGGAAACAGTCGTTCTGAAAATCTAGATTTGTTACACACTATCCATGATCTAAAAGCAGAGTTGGTAAAACTTAAGCAAGATAGGAATAGTAACACAAACGTAATTGCTCCAGGAATTCTTAGACTGCCTAATGACACATCACAAGAAACTAATGTGCTTCCCTCTACTGAAACAGGAATAGTTGCCTCTTTTCCCAACGCTAGCACTTCACAGCTTAAGAGCAAACCAAGGAAGAATAGGAAGTTGCGACGTAAGAAAAGAACAATAAAGACCTCTGAAGTAGGAGAACACCTTAGGACTTTGAATAAAACTCATGTTACTCCCACTTTAGATATTGCGTCTGACAAATGTAATGGAAAAAGTGATGTAACGAATGCTGAATCTTTAAGTACTTTAAATGTTATGTTTGAAGCTTCTTGTGTTGGATGTCGTAAAAGCATGTTTTCTGGTTGTCATGATAAATGTGTGGCTAATGCTATCTTATCTCGTAAGCGGAATAATAGAAAACGGAATACCTCTAGGCCCACTAATGCTTCTAAGTCTGTGCTAGGTAAACCACCATCTAGTGTTCCGGCTACGATCATTGATGTACCCATAGAACCCCCTTCACCTCCTAGGAAGAACTTATCTCCTAGTGCATTTACTAAGACCAAAGCTAAGACTAGTTGGAGATGGCAGAATGGTTACATAATACACTTGGCTTTAAATGGATACCTAAAATCATAAACATGTGTGTTTCAACTATAACTGCATCGGAACCCTCTAACTCTTCGGGGTCCACATCTACTTCTATTCCATCTGTGTCGTCTGTGTGTAATGCAGGTGATAAAGATCATCCTCTTTATTGTTGATAGCGGATGTTCCCGACACATGACAGGCAATCTCAAACTGTTATCAAACTTTGTTTCAAAGTTCATTGGCACTGTCAGGTTCGGGAATGATCACTTCGCAGCTATCATAGGCTACGGAGATTACATCAATGGTAACATCGAAATTAGCAGGGTTTATTATGTGGAAGGTCTTGGTCACAATCTCTTCTCAGTTGGTCAATTTTGTGATGGAGATTTGGAAGTTGCTTTTTGGGAGAAAACTTGTTTCATTCGTGATCTACAAGGAAACAATCTTATGTCTGGAACCTGCACATCAAGTCTTTACACAATTTCAATGCAAGACATGATTGCTTCATCTCCCATATGTCTACTTTCAAAGGCAACATCTATAAAATCTTGGCTATGGCACCGTCGTCTTTCACACTTAAACTTTCAAACCATAACCAATGTTGCACGATACAAACTTGTTGAAGGTCTCCCAAGATTTCGGTACTCTAAAGATCTTCTATGCTCAGCTTTTGAACAAGGGAAAAGCACTCGTGCTCATTTTCCTTCAAAGGTGGAACACAGCTCTCAGCATGTGCTTCATCTTCTTCACATGGATTTGTGTGGCGATGCGCGTGCAGACGATTAATGGAAAATGATACATTTTGGTAATTGTCGATGACTACTCAAGATGGACTTAGGTTTATTTTCTTCGAACTAAAGATCAAGCTCAATAGATGATCATCACCTTTCTCACAAAAATTCAAGTTCAGCTCCAGAACATAGTCAGACAAATCAGAACAAACAAAGGAACTGAATTTGTGAATCAAACTCTTCGTGCATATTATGAGAAAGTAGGAATTGAGCATCAAACATCAATTGCATGAACACCAGAACAAAACGGAGTTGTTGAAAGACGAAACCGTTCGTTAGTGGAAGCTGCAAGAACGATGTTGATAAATGTAAAACTTCCAAATTACTTATGGGTTGAAGCCGTGTCAACTGCATGCTACACTGAGAACTGTTCAATGATTACCAAACGCCACAACAAAACACCTTATGAGCTTATCCATAACTGTAAACCGAATCTCAAACACTTTCATGTATTTGGATTAATTTGTTACCCAAATAATGATCGTGATGACTTTGGTAAGCTCAAAGCTAAAGCTAAAATTGGAGTCTTTGTTGGATACTGTGATAACTCTAAGGGTTACCGGATCTGGAATCGTCGTACAAGGGAGATTATGGAAACGATTCATGCAAATTTCGATGAGCTTACAGAAATGGCTTATGAGCAAAACAGCTTGGAACCCGGACATAACCGTTTAAACTTCCCCCAAACCCCATCAGCAACTGAACCAAGCTTACAGCTTACTCAACGTCAAATGGAACAACTATTTGCTCCTCTGTTTAGTGATGATAGTGATTAACGTGCTCCAGATGTATCAACTGTTTCCACTGCTCAACCTGATAATAATCCAATACCTGATACACCTGAAACAACAACAACTGTTGAAGAAGCACCTCCAATTGTTTCCACAACAACATCCGAACAAACCGCATCCAATGACGCTGAACCAGCTGATGATCTTCTGAACTATGAAGTACCCTAACCTGCAAATTATGATCCAAATGAGTTCTTCAACCCTTTTGCAAATGAAACTGCCACTTCTGATGTTGCGGAATCATCTACAAGTCATTTGAAACCTCCTAATTTGCAGAATGTATATCAACATCAACCCTCCACACATCGTTGGACTAGAGACCATCCTCTTGTGAACATTATTGGAAACCCGAATCAACCAGTCGTAACCAGACAACGCCTTCAGACCGACGGTGAACATTGCATTTATGCACTCACCGTCTGCCAAGCTGAACCTAAAAATATTAAAGAAGCCATGTGTAACAATTCGCATTTTCGGGTCACTATTCATTTTTACTATTCACTTTTACTATTCATTTTCGAAATTTTTATTTCACATTCTCGTAAGTTAAACTATTTTAGTAATAACCCAAGAATTTGACACTCATCGGGTCATTTTTGCAAATTTCACGAAACCGTGTCCGAGAATTACTTTAGGGTTTAAACGTCATTCGGGCATCTCGATATATCCATAAAACACTATAAACATTAGAAATATATATTTCTACCATTTTACGACAATTCCACAAGTTTTGGAATTTTACGTTTTCCAGTTCTGCGTTTTACGCGAAATACGCGTTTTTGACCCGCGTTTCCAGCTTTAAACAGCGTTTAAGCAACCCGATGGAACTTAACACTCATTTTATATTCTATTATGGAGTATATTAACAAGTTTTAACATAGTTACAAGTTTCATATTTTTGGAATACCTGGTTTTAAGTTTAGTGACTTTACGACTTACAGTTAGCGATTAACGGGACCAAAACTCACTACGTAAACTAGATAATACCAAGTTTGATCATCTAGTCACCCCTTATCCCTTATGAACGTGTAATATGGTGTGTCACAAGCCTTGTTGGCTTGTGATAAGCCTTCTCCCCCTCAAGATTGAATCCATGCAATAAGAACTTAATCAGTTTAAACATCTTAAAGTATGGGAATTGGTTGAAAAACCAATTGGGGTCTATGTTATTGGTCTAAAATGGATTTGGAAAAACAAGTTGGATGCTGAATGTACGGTTATCAAAAATAAGTCACGTCTGGTGGCTAAGGGTTATAGACAAGAAGAAGGGATTGAATATGAGGAATCATTCGCACTGGTTTCTAGACTTGAGGCTGTTCGGATTTTTCTGGCATTCGCGGTTCACATGAACATCACGGTCTTTCAGATGGACGTCAAAACTGCTTTTCTGAATGGTAAACTGAAGGAAACGGTCTATGTTAGCCAGCCAGAAGGATTTGTTGATCCAGAGTTCCCTAATCACGTCTACAAACTGAACAAGGCTCTATACGGTCTCAAACAAGCCCCTCGGGCGTGGTATGATAAGTTGTCATCCTTTCTTATCTCTCATAATTTCGTCAAGGATCGGTTGACCCAACACTATTCATACAATATCATGGGGAACACATTTTAATCGTTCAAATTTATGTAGATGACATCATTTTTGGGTCAACACATCTAAAGTACTCAAACGCTTTTTCAAAACTTATGAAAAAGATTTTGAAATGTCCATGATGGGTAAACTTACGTTCTTTCTAGGACTGCAAGTTCATTAATCACCCCGTGGTATTTTCTTGAGTCAGTCCAAATATGCTCTTGAAATTTTAAACAAACATGGAATGCAAAATTGTGATACCTATGCCACACCTATGGCACATACCAAGAAACTGGACGCTGATTTTCATGGGAAATTGGTTGACCCTACCAAATACCGAAGTATTATTGGGTCTCTCATGTATCTAACCACCAGTAGACCTGACATTGTATTTTCTGTATATCTTTGCTCCCGTTATTAGTCGAGACCAACTGAAACTCACCTCTTTGAGGCTAAAAGAATCCTATGATACATCCAGGGAACTATTAATTTGGGAATTTGGTATTCGAAGGATTCTGGTTTTGAACTAATAGCTTTTTCAGACGCTGATCACGCAGGTTGCTTAGATTCTCGGAAAAGTACTTCAAGAGCTCTACAATTTCTTGGTTATAAACTGGTGTCATGGCAATCCAAGAAGCAGGATTGTACATCGATGTCCTCAACCGAAGCAGAATATGTAGCCATGTCGGCGTGTTGTGCTCAAGTCATTTGGATGAGAACACAACTCAAAGACTATGGGTACGTACTTGACAGAATCCTAATGTACTGCGACAATCGAAGTGCTATTGCGATCTCGTGCAACTCCGTCCAACATTCGAAGTCTAAGCACATCGATCTTCGATATCATTTCATCAAAGAGCACGTGGAAAAGGGTAATGTTGAATTATATTTTGTGGGTACTGAATACCAACTGGCAGACCTTCTCACAAAAGCCTTAGCTCCTGCTAGGTTTACTGAGTTGGTCCACCGGATTGGTATGAGGTGTTTGACTCCAGAGGAACTGGACGAACTTTTTACACATTCTTAAAACCCGTCAAACACCAAAACCTCTTTTGTAAATATTTTAGCAAAAACAAAATACAAAAATATAAAATTTATAAAATACAAAAATATTCTTCTATCTAAATTTCTTTCAACACGGCAAGTACAAATCTTCCGTCAACACTTTACTCTTTCACACATTTCAATATTTTTACGGTCAAGTGTTGAGGGGGAGAAAGTAAATATTTTATGTTTCATAAAACCTTGTACTTGCATGTTACCTAGTTTTGGTAGTATCTTTGATAATGGTGGATACATTTCTTGTTTCTTGACACTCCTCGGACCTAAAATTGTAAAATTTCTCTATTTTTAAAGTCGAGGGGGAGTGTCATCATGTTTCTTCCCAAACTTACACTTCATACTTAACCAAAATGGAAGTTATGGGCTATGGATGAAAATGGTTGAGGTGGAGGGGCCAAAATTGTCAAAAGCTTAAAGTTATTTTTTTACAAAACCTTCCACCTAATTTCTTTTACATTTATTTCACACATTTAATACTCCAACCACCTTCATCCCACGCCTAAAATTCAAACCACAAATTCGTGTTATAAACATCTAATTTGTAAGTGCTAAATGTTTCCTTGTGCAATTTCTTACATTGGTTTTTAATCTCATACAATTTTAACGGTTAGATTTTCCAAAACAAAGAACTTTTGTTCTTACGCTTACGCATAGAATGAAGTTCTTGGTTAAATGATGTTTTTGATAAATGGTTTGTGTTTTCATTGTTAATATCATATTTTAATACCATTTTCATCAAGAAATCTTACCCATAAACATTTTTAATCACTTATTCAATATTAGGGTTCATGCGTTTGATTTGGGTATTCTTCATTGTGAATGTTTAAGGATAATTAGTTGCTTGTAAGATGTTTGAAATGGGTTTAATTAACCAATAACACTCTTGAATCTAACCCAGAAACACTACAAATGGTGAAATTAAGATTTAGGGTTTTAGACTCGTTAAAATTGGGTACTTTTGATTCTTGAAGTGTTGGATGTTAAAAATTGTTGGAAAACTATCACATAGCTTCTAAGATATCCCAGAATTATTTTGGTGAAATTTCCATGGTTAAATCTCTTAGGCGTAGGATTTGAATATTTAGGGTTTAAACCTTACGCTTAAGATAAATCTACGCGTAACTGATAACAATTGTGATTCAATGTGAGGATGAAAGAAGTTGAATAAAAGTGTTAATGGAAATGTTGTGATACATTTATTTCAGGTTTTACGCGTGCAAAATCAGAATCAAGGTTAAGATTGGAATTCTACGCATAAGGAATACCTTACGCGTAGAGGTTACACGTAAGAGAAATCTTACGCGTAACACTTACGCGTAAGGGTCTACATGGGGACTACGCGTATCCTGTGAAGGATATGCGTAAACTTGGATCTTACGCATAAGGTTCACTCTTACAAGTAAACCTTAAGCATAAGCTCCCACATACGCTTACGCGTAAGCCTTATGCCAAGATCTTTTTCCTACGTGTAAGAGAGACTCCTACGCATAAGCTTAGGTCTACACGTATGGACACATACTGTTTACGCATAAGCTAGCATTCTTACACTTAAGCCTTAATTTAACCTCACTTATGAATTGTTACGTGTTAGATATAGGATTTCACAAACACATTAAACCATAACCATGTGGGGCGTTAACAATGTTTAGAGAGAGAAATTTCTAGTGAGAGAAAGGAAGAGAGTTGGAAACTATGTGAAACAAAGAAAAATAGTATTGAAGCTCCAACCCTCTACCTTGGGAGGTAGAGGGTATTTATAGTGTCTTACAAACAAACGCCACCTACGGGCTGTGGATCAGGCATACAGTGGGTAAAGACCCGTCCGTCCTCCACGGTGTTACATAACTAAATACTACTTAACATAAAAAGACTACGACTACGAGCTTTCAAACGATTACATATACTTGAGGTGACCGATTCTTTAATACCTGGAATTTCTAATTCCTAACAGTCTCCCCCTAAGGGAGGTCACCTCAAACACACATTAAAATTACATTGAATACAAACAGATATTACATTGAGATTGTTCTTGGATTCTTGTCCATTTCCTTTGTTCTGTAGCTCGTAGTCTTTGATTCTTCATTATTGCATGTTTGGATAATCTGAGTGGAGGTCTTTAACTGATCCACGTGATACTGAGTTTTGAGCCAGCTTTGAGATCATCAGCCACATTAAATCTCTGACTCATCCTTTGTGGTGTTGGTAATTAATGATGTTGTGACTTTTGGACCGACATGCTCACATTCTGGATCATGATTTATTCTTATCAGAGTAGCGGAAGCTTTCGTTGATTCATGACATTGGCAGCAGCGTAGTAGAAGCATGGAGTGAAAATATCAGAGTCATTGATGCACCAATCATGATTTCTTTAGATATGAATGTGTTGTGTGAGCATGCGGCTATGGATTGACCGCTCCATTCTGATCAGCTGCAAACGTCGGGGTGTACCTGCATAAGACAGTTAGCAATAAAGCGCACGAAAGTGTCTTTGATCACTTTCGATGAATTGAGGTACACGGCCCACGGTTCCCCGTTGATCAGTACAAGTACTGCCTGTGATCAGGTATAATTCCGAAGAATTTCCTTGACAGGGTTTCGCAGCTGCTCTAGCCGTTCTCAAACCGGAGCGTCTCAAAGAAGACAACACGGAGTGAGTGAACCAGCGAATAGAGATTCACTGATTGATGAAAAAAGATTTGAAAAACAATCGTGTATAGCTCAATCGAAATTGTTTTTGCAATACAACGAAGTTTTAGTGAAAAATCATTTATCAATCATAAACACCTTTTGATTTGAAATAATTGTACACAGTCGATGTGCTAGAGAAAAGAGTTTTTAAGCACAACAACCGGTTTTTCAACGGCATCCGTCAATCCATTTTCTTGGACCTGGATTGATTCAATTTTGAATCGCTCCACTGATGAGGTCCATATGACACAATCAAGTCTTGGCAATACCACAAGGATAGTGCGTAGGACTCATAAGATATAATCTCACATTCCACATTGTGTGAAATAGTGAGTCTTCAAGAAATAAGTGTCCTAAAGAGATTAATTGAAGATCTCGTGGCTCTAGACTCAATTAGTGCTCTTTTGGTTTCCTGTGCCGGAGACTAGGGAGAGGGTCTCCTTCTTCAATATCAACAATCTCTAAGAGAGAGTCGATAGATTATGTCGGTTCCCCGTGAGAATGAAACAAGCCCTTTTAAGAGGAACTTGAGTAGTTTGGGAAGTTTTAGTGCAGTGCGTCACTGGGTCCATGACGTCTTGTCTTCAATACCAATGTTACCTTAGTAACCACCAGTAGCATATGAATTGAACCCGGTTTCTGCCCTAAGGTTGAATAAAATGGAGGGCTATTTCTTTTCACACTTTTTCTCATTCAATTCATTTTCATTCTTCAACCCCTTCAGTGCTTACCGAGACTTCATAACTAGAACCTTGTTGGGTTTGTTCTATTACTAGCTCAATCTCAGTCCGCACTCTTCCCATATCTCACTTTTCTCCTATTTTTTTTCATCATACCTAAGGACTTCTACACTATCTAGTGGATTGTCCTTGGGTAGATCCCTCCGGTTCTGGTGGATCATGGGACCTCAACCTAACCTTATCAACCTTATATCACCATACATAAAGTAAAGTTGGTCGGTCTTTTTGGTATCGTTCATCTGCCATTGGAACCAATTGAAAACCATTTGAAAAACAATCAAGATACTTGTGATATAGAATCAAAGCATTTTGTATCTTAATTATTTTGATATTTTAGAAATGCTCCCCCTCAACATATGCATAAAAATTTAGAATTTGTTTAGCACATGGAGACAAGAGATCTTTGAAATCGTTAGATTGAGAATGAAAGGTCCAATCTTTTGATTAACATTTTCTAAAATGATCATCATTACTTCCTAATCAATTTGAGTAGATAAAACATTTTTAAAGAAGGATGAGGTTTTCACAAGTTTGCTCCCCCTCAATATGTGCATAGATGTTTGAGAATATTTTGAACATATTAGGAAAAGACTGCACATTGAGATAAATTGATCACGTTTCAAATATTTGTGGTTTAAGATAGATGCTCCCCCTCAACGTGTGCATGGAAAATTTGAAATCGTTTGTCACTTGCGGGGAGGCAAACATACTAATCACTTATGAAACCATCTATCGAATTACCAGTTTAAATCCAATTTAAATCACAAATTCTCCCCCGATCACAATTATCAAATCATTTGAGAATCGTGATCTCAGTAGATTTAAATTGTTTTTGAAAGCTTTTTAAGGAGAATTGTGACTTGATTTTGAAAACGTTTTAACTGATAAGGATCGAATTTAGAGACTTTAGACTCCAAAGATTTAAACATGCTTGAATATCTTTTGAAAACAAACCATTGTTTGAAAAAAATACACTTTTTAATTAAAAATCATTCTCCCCCTCAATCAATGACATATGTTGTTGATTGAGATAGATAGTTTTAACAACCTTTTAGTACAAATGATTTTCAAAAATTGAGCCCAAGTAATTTTTCAAAGCAATTCGTTTTCCTTGGATAGTGATTTTTTTTTTTTTTTTTTTTTTTTTTTTTTTTTTTTAATATAGAATCAGAGCATGAGATTTAAAAAACAAGATAAAGTATGGCTCTGTTCTTTCTTTTTAACACGGGTTATTGCCTGAAATGACAATAAACCACTATTTTTCTTCGCCTCATTTTTGTTTTTTTTGTTTTTTTTTTGTTTTTTTTTATGAAAGACTATGTACATTCGATGAACATCTAAAGACCCGTGACATTCTTTGAATATCAACACAAAGTCCGTAGATGATATTGAATCAAGAAAAACATGACAAAAAGACAATATTTTTGAGGATTTTTCGAATTTTTCACATTTTTATGGATTTTGAAAGTTTTATAATTTTCTATTTGATTTTTGAAGGTTTTGTAATTTTGTATTTTACTTTTTGAAAAAATATATACAAAGAGATAGATGAAGAAGGACCTTCACTCCTCGTCTTCCTCCTGAAGACGTTTGAGTGTTTCTGGTTGAAGGCTTTTCAAGCCAAGTCGTGGAAGAATAAACTCAAAACGTTCTCTTGGAAGAGCTTTGGTGAAGATGTCTGCTAACTGGTATTCAGTCCTCACAAAATAGAGTTCCACCACACCTTTTTCCACTTGTTCCCTGATGAAATGATGTCGAATGTCGATGTGCTTTGCTCTTGAGTGTTGAACGTTGTTGCATGAGAGAGCAATAGCACTTTTATTATCACAGTACAGAGGGATTTTGTTAAATACAAAGCCATAGTCAGTTAATTGAGATCTCATCCATAGGATTTGAGCACAACAAGATGACATGGCTATGTATTCAGCCTCTGTAGAGGAAATAGAAGTACTCATTTGCTTCTTTGAAGACCAGCTCACAAGCTTATCACCCAAAAACTGAGCACCTCCAGACGTACTTCGACGAGTATCTTGACACCCTGCATGATCTGCATCTGCATATGCTGTTAGTGACATACCGGCTCTTGATACCAATTGTTAGATATAGGATTTCACAAACACATTAAACCATAACCATGTGGGGCGTTAACAATGTTTAGAGAGAGAAAGTTCTAGTGAGAGAAAGGAAGAGAGTTGAGAACTATGTGAAACAAAGAAAAATAGTATTGAAGCTCCAACCCTCTACCTTGGGAGGTAGAGGGTATTTATAGTGTCTTACAAACAAACGCCACCTACGGGCTGTGGATCAGGCATATAGTAGGTAAAGACCCATCCGTCCTCCACGGTGTTACATAACTAAATACTACTTAACATAAAAAGACTACGACTACGAGCTTTCAAACGATTACATATACTTGAGGTGACCGATTCTTTAATACCTGGAATTTCTAATTCCTAACATTACGCGTACAAACTTGTAAATAAATTACTCATAACGTCACAAGACCAAAATGTCACTAATAAGCTATAATCGTTAAAACGTTGTGTGAATGAGTGAAAATTTGGACTTTAAAATTGAAAATTAATACTCACGTAACTTATCA
This sequence comes from Chrysanthemum seticuspe, assembly GCA_019973895.1. NCBI lineage: Eukaryota > Viridiplantae > Streptophyta > Magnoliopsida > Asterales > Asteraceae > Chrysanthemum > Chrysanthemum seticuspe. The sequence goes on along the minus strand of BPTQ01000008.1, from coordinate 226,494,602 downwards.
CATCAACTTTGGACTATTGGACAAACAAGTGACATTGGACTCGTAACATTCATGAACATAACATATTCAATAATTGGACAATAAAATCAACTTTTGACTAACGTAATGTCTTTCGATATGTTGGTTCTTTTGGCTCAATATCTTTCAGGTCGCAATATGGACATCACAATGGAAAACGTTAATGCATCAAGCGAGCTCACGATGGAAGATATTTTCCCTACCGGTTATAGTATGAAGATTGGAAAGAACAACCTCAAAGTTGACTTTGAGAACTTCACTTGCTCTGAGTCGTCATGCCGCATTGCTGTGGATATTCTTAAGACTCATCCCTACAACAACATGCTCACCAATTCAGCAACTGTACCAGAGATCTATATCCATCACTTCTAGTACACAATGAAGAAAGTTGATGATCATAATGCTGTCACGGTGACTCTCAACAATAAACAAGTCACCGTCACCGTTGCTGATTTAAGAGCAATTCTTCTACTCCCTGCCATCCAGCCTGCTGAGTATGTTCCTACTCGAACTGAAGAGGCTACACTCAGATTCATTTTCGATATTGGCTATGATGAAACTGCGGGGCTCATTACTAAACATTCTTCGGTCGATTTAAAGAACATCCCTCAGCCGTGGAGAACTTTATACATCATGATCGCCAAGTCTGTTTCTGGACGAGACAGCGGTTATGAGCATCCTAAGCTCATGGAACTACAAATATTCTGGGGCATGGTCAACAAGATGCATATTGACTTCGCAAGTCTGATTTGGGAAGACATGATGTCTTACCTCAAGAAGCCTAGCGCGAAGGTCCCTTACATCAGATATACAAAGTTGTTGATCCAAAGGATACTCGGGAATAATCAAGACATTCCCTTAAGGCTTGATGACCCCAACAACATTCTGCGTTGTTTGAGTCTACCTTAAATGTTGTCAGATTCAAAGACTCATCAACAAAGAAGCAAGGTGTAGTTTTGACTGACTGCCTACTCACCAATGATGTTAAAAGGCTTCAATCGTATTCACGATATCAAGAAGCTGTGCCATTAGGCAAAGTTGGTTTCATGGATGAAAAGTCTTCAGCCATCCCAGCCAAGAAGACCAGGAGATCAGGCAGTGCAGGAAGTGCAGCAAGCACTGGTAGTGCCCGTAAGTATCCTAAGAGAAATCCTTCACGAAAAAGAAAGGTTCTATCTGAGGGTGCCATTCCTACTCCTAAACCGGCACTTAAATTGGAGGATCAAGACTCTGAAGATACTGGGACTGATGAGGAGATTTACTATTCTAAGTCTGTTACGAATGACACAACATCACAAAAGACAACTGACAAACCTCAGAGTCCCAAAGCTGATAAGGGTAAGACTCCAGTGACTGAAGAAGTAGAAGATTGTTCAGATGAAGAACCAAAAGACGAGCAAAAAGACTACCACAAAACTTTGAAGCATCTAAGGATTCAGCATGCTGCTACATAATTTAATCTTCAAAAAACTCGTGGCCCTGGAGGTTCAAGTGGTGGTGCACTTACCACACCAGTTCTCGATGCAGTTAATCAACCAGATAAGGGAACTGGTACCACCACTCACGAATCACTAGAGCAACAGCAGCAAGAAGATCAAATCATCTTTGACATTGAGGAAGAACAAGAACAGGATGAGATGATCAAGGACAAAGACATTGAGGAAGCTGCTAAAGAAAAAGCTGACGAGGAAGCTCGAGCCAAAGCAAATGAAGAGGCTAAGCAAAAGGCTGAAGCAGAAGAAGAGGCCATGGTAAAGGCTGAAGAAGAGGCTAAAGCTTGCAAAGAGGCTGATGATTATATTCTAGATAATCCTGAACAAAACCCGGAAGGAACTTCTGAGCCGCCAAAAGACCCGAAGCCATCTCATGACTCATCATCTTCTGATTCGTCATCTCACTCATCACCACCACCATCCAAAGATGCTACCACCAGATCCACATCCAGATCTGTAAAGAAACCGACCAACACTTGGGCATCACGTGCTAAGACTAAAGTTGTTAAAGATGTCAGGGAAGTAAGGAAAAGAAACAAGGTCAACAAAAAGTTCAATCAACTGGCCGACAGACTCAACTTACTTCAAGACGTGATGAACGAGTTTTCTGATGAAAGAGATCAAATCCAGCAGTTTCTCAATAGAGATATCCAAGGGGAAATGGACAAGACGATCTGAGACTATACTCACAAGTTTCTTCTCGACACCGTCCCTGGAGTGACAAGAGAGATGTTCGCGAGACAACTCTATCCTAATCTTATGGCATTGGTTAAGCATACCTTATCAACTACTCCTGTTGCTATGCAAATCAATCCAGTCACGCCTCCGGTTGTCTCCGATGCTGAATTGATATCGAAGCTGGTATTGCAAATGTCTCAACGATCCAGCACTTTTACTTCTGACGAAGCTAAACTATTTGAGGCATTGCTAGAATATCAACTCAAGACATCGTGTAAAGAGTCAGCTGAAAGGGCTAAGCGACCAAGAGACGATGATGATGCAAACAAGGATTCTGAGCCGAAACGCAAAAAGAAAACTGACGAATCATCATCTTTGCCTCCACCACCCAAAAGGACCACCACCACTGGAAGATCTTCACAACGTCCTCCTGCTAGTGACAAACCTCAGGACTCTGAGTCTCCACCACCAACGGAGAAAACTGGTGATCATTTTGAATACACTGGTGGTGACGACGAAGAGATTCCTAAGCCCCAACAACAACCTCCTTCTTCTACATCAACGAAGCAACCAACATCATCCTTGAAGCCAAAGAAGAAAAAGTCAACATCAGTTGTATCATGGCTAGATGAAGATGAAACTGAAGAATAAGAATGGTTCTCCAAGCTTGTTGATGCAACCCCTCAATTACCGGAAGGCCAAGAAAGGGTAGATGGTCGAACTATGGAGCATGTAAAGATTATCCAAGAAAAATTCAAGGTGAAGAAGATGACGAAAGCAGAATTGAAACGAATCAATAACGACGCTTTTCAACTGCTTAAGGACAGCTCTGACAGTGCCATAGAAGTCAAATATCATCTCGACAACATTGCACGAGCCATGTCCAAAAATATTGATTGGCTAAACCGTGAATCCAACATCGACTTCTCCAGACCTGACAAGGCTCCATACTACACTGACTTGACCAAGCCACTACCCACCATTGGTCGACCTAATCAACCAAGGATTCCCTACCGGTATTTCTTCAACAATGACCTCGAATTTCTTTGAACATGGTAGCGATGTTAGCGAAAAATACGCTACCTCACTCACCTTCCCAATCCCGGCAGCAATCTTCTCAAACAATGTGGCCATCGAGGAAGAAGCCACACGAATGTTTGTTGACAATGTGGTAAAGTATGACCTCGATGCACTATATGGAATTCATCATTGGCCTGAACGAAGAAGAATATACTATAGAAGCTGCCAGGTACTCAAATCGAAAAATGAGGTGTACAGTGACCAACGGATCATTGCCATAATGCATGTTAGCCTGTCTACCAAGTGGGACTACTCATTCCTGAAGAAAATCGTAGTCAAACGCCAAGACGAACAGGAATATGACTTTTTTGAAGCGGATTTTCCGAGATTGTCACTCAATGACATTGAAGATATGTATCTTGCCAAGGTACATGGACGAATGCAACACTTCTCCAGGAACATCCAGCTCCAGTACATCAAGTCATTGCTAATATTCATCAGAAGCATCGTTATCCAGGAACGTGTTGAAGACCTTTAACTTGCCGTGGAATCATACCAAAAACGTGTTAATCTCACCAAACCACAGTTAGACCTTCCCGATATCAACCACCTGGCTCAGTACACCATTCTCACGAAACCAAAGTTTGGCGTAGTCTACCGCAGTGAACTTCACCGTAACTGTTTCATGGCATGTAATGAGCTTCACAAGTTTTGTGATCATACTTTGAAGAAGGTTTGGGATGGGATGGCATATAGGTTAAAGGAGATTCATGAAGGCATAGGGTTGAAGAAGAGGTGGAATTTGAGGGAAAAGAGGGATGCGAAGAAAATCATCACAAGGATTGATGAAAGGTTGTTTCGTCGTGATCAGATAAGGACATTGGAGAGCTTCGTGGGTGGACGTACGAGTATTTCTCTAACAAGCTATCAACGTCCAGAAAGAACTCCTGGTGTTATTGACGGACTTCCTGGTACTCCTTGATTTGTTTCCTTCATTAATATTTGGATGTGTTGATCTATATTTGACTATGGCATGTGAACACATAATAGTGTACAACCCGTACTTGTAATGAAAGGACCCTGTGGTACGCTTCAGTGCCACAAGCCTTATAAAAGGAGCGAAAGCTTCTTACTTTTGAGTAAAACTTATCAAAACTTTCATTTTTTTCAAAGTTTTGCTCAAAAGAACAAGTACTTCCCCTTATGTTTTCAAAACCTCAAAAGTTAATATTACTTGTTGAGGGGGAATACTTGCTAAAATCTTTGTTCACAAATTGTTCTTCGCAGAAATCTTCCCACAAAACTCGAAATGGACATATTCGATATCAAAATTTCGTCAAAAATAACATTTATATGCCATTTTTGAGGGGGAGAAAAATTGTGTGATACAAATATGTTGAAATATGGGATTGAATCTTCGTGATAAGACTTAACCCATTAATTGAGGAGATCTGAACTGTTATACATCGAAAAGATTTGTCTTCCAAGACTTATCCGAGTAGATTGTACCTATTCGAGAAACTCTTGATAGACATGAAGTTTGACGGGTTTGACAATATTTCGAGGTTCGTCCACACCTTCAAGGTAGTTACTAGAGCTAGTTGTCACCTAAAAGCTGACAATGCAACTCTTTAACTATGCAACGTAACCGTGTCTCACGGGGAATTGTCTATCTTGAGTCGATCAATTCAAATATGCACGCTATTCTCTCACCGTGCAGATTTCTGTCAAAACACTTAAGCACGTGTTGAGGGGGAGTATTTCTGCAAAATACACAACTCTCACAGTGGTACAAAATGTTTTTACTCATAACCACTTTGAGATATTTTCATGAAAATGGTTTTATGGCAACATAGGTTAGTCATGGAGTTATAAGGTGACTAAGGTTAGGAATAACCGTCCTATGATCCGCCAGAGCCGGAGGGATCTACCCAAGGACACCACAAATAGTCAGAACTTAGAAGTCCTTAGGTATGGTTATAAAAAGGAGAAAATGAGAATCAGAGAAAGAAGGAGTTGAAGAATTAAAAAGAAAAGTAATGAAAAGGGTGAAAAGAAATAGCCCTCAAAATTATTCAACTTAGGGCAGACATCGGGTTCAACTCATATGCTACTGGTTGTCACTAGATGACACCGGTATTGAAGATCATAGTCGTCATGGACCCAGTGACGCATGCACTAAACCTTCTTAACCACTCAAGTTTCTTTCAACAGAAGCTTGTTTCATTCTCATAGGGAACCCTACGTAAATTATCGGCTTTCTCTTAGAGATTGCTGGTATTGAAGAAGGAGACCCTCTCCCTAGTCTCCTCTTAGCAAAACCAAAAGGCACTATTGAGTCTAGAGCCACGAGATTCATCAAAAGATCTCTTAGGAACACTCGACATTTCATGCCTTGTCGTTCTACAATAAGGACGCAAGTGATACTATTCTAGAGTCCTACACAGATCTTAGCAATCTGTCAAGAACACTTATGAGGGGTTCACAACTGTGATCCTCAGTGATTGAATGGAAACTCCTGCCAGGGTCAACATCAAACACCCCTGACAGCAGGTCACTTCGGTAACTCCTTGTGGGTTACGCTTAGTGTTGTCTCAAACGGTCTACAGTCGTGGGGTGATGCTTCGGTGTACCTCATCGACTCACTTGAACTATAGGTGTACTTGTAACAACCCGCATTTTTCGGATTACTTTTCATATTTTTGAAAAGTTACTATTCACTTTTACTATTCATTTTCACTCTTCATCCCGTAAAATTATTATTTCACATTCTCGTGAGATAAATTATTTTAGTAATATCCTGAGAGTTTGACAATCGTTAGATCATCTTCGCAAAAGTTATTAAGAAAACATCGTTTTAAAGGTTCATTTTGGTCGGAACACCATTTTAACATCCCGCGCATAACGAAAACCGTCTCTGACAATTTTCCCCGCATCAGATAAATTTTTAGATCACTCATGATTAATTTGAGAATTTTTAAGATTTATTTTTATGTTACCAAATAAGCCAAGAGCAGTACAAAACTAAACTTGCGTTTTAAACAATTCTACTTACATCCAGGACTTAACGATTCCTGCACTGTGTTTCTAATATGTTTTTGACACTTTTACATTTTTTGGAAAATTCAAACATATTTCCCTCCTCCTTTGACCATAAAGGAATTAACCTTGTACGTTCTACATTTTTGCTTAAATCGCGTAACTTTTAAACTTCACGAATAACTGTAAAGTTATCCCGCGTATGACGAAAACCAAAGTTTGACATCTCATATCACTTTTAGACTAGTTTTAGTCTACTATAAATAAATTCATGATCATTTCCCTGAAATTTCGTTCTTTTCTGATAAACTGCGAATTACGCGTTTTTGACCCGTATTTCGAGCTTTAAGCAGCGTTTTTGCACCCAATAAGACTTATCACCCATTTTATATTTTTAGATGGAGTATAATGATGAGTTTCATCATTCCTGCAAGTTTCATATTTTTACGATACCCGGTTTTACGTTTTATGGTTTCGGTTAGCATTTAACGGAACTAAAACTCACTCCGTAATCAAGATAATACCAAAACTATCCACCTAAGTCATCTTATCTCTATATAAACGAAATTAGGGAGGGGATTCATCACCTTGGTGGCTTGATCCTAAGCATACTTCCTTTAGATCATTTACATGTGTAAATTTAACCATGGTTAGTTTTTAACCCAATATATAGTTAACCAAAATCTCTAGCCTATAAATACCAAACAAAACCTTCATTTATTTTTACACCACCCCTTCTTAACATCTAAATTCCTAAACCTAAGGCATTTCTTATAGATCTTGTAAGAACATTCATGTGTTCTTGAAGAAAACTAGCGTTTGATCTTCGTTCTTGGAAGTTTTCAAAAAAGAGTCGTTATAATCTTCAAATAACTTCAAGTCTCCAAAAAGACGTTGTTATAATCTTCATTTCTTCTTCGGGTTCTCAAGAAGGCGTTGTTATAATCTTCTAATAGCCTTGGGTTTTCGAAGATTGCAAATTCCACGTCGAAGCTCCGCTAATATTTTATTTTTCCATAATACTCAAGCATTCTATATTAAGGTAAGTATTTATAAAACTCAAACTTATTTAAATACTTATAAAATTTGTTAGTTTATTTATTGTATTTATAAACTCTTAATATATCATATAATCAAATAATTAAAATACATGTTTTACGTATTGAGCACTACAACACTAGGGAACTTCATGTGAGGGGTTCATTTGGGTAAACGGATCGACTAGTTACTGGATTTACGATTTAAAGTGTCCTAGCTCCTCGAACGTTTACTGCATGACCTCTGAATTATGATGGCCCGAACGGTAGTACAATATCTATAAACTAAATATGTTTTCACATATTAAAGATTTTTCTATAAACATCAAATGATAATTGTCTACATCATGATCAACATAGAAATATATATATAATGGTTTATGTTTTCCTAAACATTGTTCCAAACCTAAGTCGCAACATCCTATTCTAGGTTGCTCGTAGAAGTTCTCACGGCATATCCATCATTCTCATTATACATTTGCTATCATTTACTTTGAGGTGAGTTCATAGCCCCACTTTCTATTACTTAATTGTTTTACAAACCCTTGGGGGAGATACATGCTTTATTTTAAACCGAACACATTGCTTTCAAACTGTATACTTATCTGATTGTTATTAGTACTAAGTTACCGCATTTGCCAAACTTAAGTCCCTTAATCATGAATCATTAATCACTATGTGAGAGTGGGCGCGAATATTGTGAATAAATCTATTGGGATTGACGAATCCCGTTTGTGTTGGCCCGTTAAAGGCAAACAAACGCACTATATTTGAGTAACATTGGTAAAATCGGCAATTTTACCTGATAGGGCACGCACCGACAATTTCTCCAATTAATTTTGGAACACGTTAAAGCCTTGATTGCATGATGCTTAGTCTAATAATAACTGTTTTGGTTTTCAAACCATTGGTGTGAGTCTATAGCTCACACTACAAACATTATGTGTTCAACTGATTTCCAAAACTCTATGAATTTCACTCAACCTTTGTGTTGACAGTTTTAAGCATGTATTTCAGGTCCATAATGTCGGAAGCTGGCACGGAAGAGCAAGGATACTGAAGAAGGCTATAAATTTTATTATCATTCGAAAACCAATTTAATGTATTTTGTAAACTTGGAACCATTTGGGACCTCATTTTTGTAAACTCTGATATTTATATAAATCGAATGATAAATCTTTTAAAACGACTCCATTAGAGTTCGTTTTCTATTGTTATGACTATTGTGCCATGAAGTAACACCCAGTTTGAATTCTGCTGCGTATCACGAAATTGGGGGTGTTACAGATTGGTATCAGAGCCAGGTTATAGAGAAACGGGTCTAATTGAGACTTAAACTATAACTACTTTTACAAACAAAAACATTTTATATCCTTCCGTTCTCCGTGCCTTCCATCCTCCAGACGATTATGTGACTTTTAGGCATTTTAAGCTATACAAACATACTAGTATATTGATATATACACTAGACATAATTTCAATCATAAACAAAGTACTCAACATATCTGCGTATGCCTATTCTAAGGCATTACGGCACAATCACATTTTCCCAATCTCCTAATCATGCATCTACTCATGTATTTTAGGATTACGAAACTTCCTCCAAGACATTGTAACTGACTACAATGGTCCTTTCTACTTCCCAGACATTGTGAGATACAATGGTCTCATTCATTTTTCAAGACACTGTGAGATACAGTGGTCTATATTACATTCTCAGACACTGTAAATCCTACAGTGGTCTCTATTACATTCTTAGACACTGTAAATCTTACAGTGGTCTCTATTACATTCTCAGACACTGTAAATCCTACAGTGGTCTCATTTATTTCTCAAGACATTGTGGGTTACACAATGGTCTCTTCATCATTTCTCAAGACATTGTGGGTTACACAATGATCTCTCTATCATTTCTCAAGACATTGTGGGTTACACAATGATCTCTCCATCATTTCTTAGACATTGTGAGTTGCACAATGGTCTCTATTATTTCCAAGACATTGTGAGTTACACAATGGTCTCAACTATTTCTCAGACATTGTGAGTTGCACAATGGTCTCAACTACTCCTCAGATATTGTAAGTTATACAATAGTCTCTAAAAATTATCTTATAAACATTATATGATATTGTTTTACATGAAACCCGTCACAGTCTATCAATTTCCCTAATGGAAATACAAGAAATATGATTTCTAAAGGACAAAGTGACTCATCATCTACAAAAGCTGAAGTTCAGCAACTTTCTCTACATTCATCAAAATTCTACTTTTAAACCTTCATTGTTAAATGTACGTGATGCTAGCCGAGTATAAACTATTCTAGAATTACTTAAGATTTCCTCTCCACACGTATCTACCCATACTATCTTCTATGCAATGGAATGTGAAAACATAGGTTACAAGTCTTTTATGGCCAGGACTTGCAACTGAATGGTTTGATATCGCCTTTGCTTAGTGGACAATTTCTCAAAAGCTATGGACATATCACAAGTATACCTAATTCAGGTATTTGAAAATTTTATCGAACCTCGGCTAAATATAGCCTAATCACCTATATTTAACCTTGGGATAGTGGAACAAAGTCTGATTAACTATGTTCTACTTAAAATTTTCAAACACTGAGAATAGTTATACAGGAGTTATATTCAGGTTAATTTCCTACTTAAACTCGATAAACCACCAGAATTCATTAAAAAGATCTAGAGACACGATAATGTCTTACCACTCAGCAAAATATTAACATCTTATTTATACTACCTAATTTCATGCTTGAAATTTTCATACATGAGATAATCCAAACTACTATCTTGGGATAGTCATCAAATCTTCTCGTCATTTCTTAGAAGTACTAGCCTGATTAGGTTTCAAGGATATCATTCCGCCATATTCCTTTAAAATTCACTTTTGATTTTAAAACAAACTTGACATCTCTACCTAAGTATAATGGTAAACATACGCTACACTCTTCTAATCGTCAACATATCACATCATTATCTGAACTCCATTATAAGTCAGTATGTAAAACTTCACAGTACCACGTTTCTTCTAAACACTAGTTGACATAAACACTATAAGATATGACCTTCATCCCGAAACCACCTAAGACATGATCAACTTTGGAAATGGTTTGGATAACCACTTGCCACTAGCAAGACTTTCTTACAACATCATTACAAACCATTTCACATCAATAATATCTTACACCTTTGATTAACAACAGTTACCCTAACAACAACAAAACTATTCCATTTTGAGGCACTATATAGACGAATGTGTTAGTTAACCATTTGATGGACTAAGGTGTTCAGAGATCACCCACGAAACAACTAAGGAAACCATAACAAATACAAATTAGGCTCCATATCACCAAAAACTCCATGTTAGAAATTAAGGTTTTATTGATAGCCTCGATACAATAAGATATGATTCATTTTGAGAATCGGGAAAAGCCAAAGTTTAAGTATATTGGACTCTATAAAATTTTAACAAAACTCTTTAGATTATCAACTTAAGCCACATGGTACATAATACATTCTATGACCAGAAACATAAGAACGCAAAGATTAGAATTCGGTGCATACACCCACATTTTCTTAGACACTTCAACATCGGATAACACACACTGAATTCCGGGACGGAATTCCCATTAAGGTGGTGATACTGTAACAACCCGCATTTTTCATTACTTTTCATATTTTTGAAAAGTTACTATTCACTTTTACTATTCATTTTCACTATTCATCCCGTAAAATTTTTATTTCACATTCTCGTGAGATAAATTATTTTAGTAATATCCTGAGAGTTTGACAATCGTTCGATCATCTTCGCAAAAGTTATTAAGAAAACATCGTTTTATAGCTTCATTTTGGTCGGAACACCATTTTAACATCCCGCGCATAACGAAAACCGTCTCTGACAATTTTCCCCGCATCAGATAAATTTTTAGATCACTCATGATTAATTTGAGAATTTTTAAGATTTATTTTTATGTTACCAAATAAGCCCAGCGCAGTACAAAACTAAACTTGCGTTTTAAACAATTCTACTTACATCCAAGACTTAACGATTCCTGCACTGTTTTTCTAATATGTTTTTGACACTTTTACATTTTTTGGAAAATTCAAACATATTTCCCTCCTCCTTTGACCATAAAGGAATTAACCTTGTACGTTCTACATTTTTGCTTAAATCGCGTAACTTTTAAACTTCACGAATAACTGTAAAGTTATCCCGCGTATGACGAAAACCAAAGTTTGACATCTCATATCACTTTTAGACTAGTTTTAGTCTACTCTAAATAAATTCACGATCATTTCCCTGAAATTTCGTTCTTTTCTGATATACTGCGAATTACGCGTTTTTGACCCGTATTTCCAGCTTTAAGCAGCGTTTTGGCACCCAATAAGACTTATCACCCATTTTATATTTTTAGATGGAGTATAATGATGAGTTTCATCATTCCTGCAAGTTTCATATTTTTACGATACCCGGTTTTACGTTTTATGGCTTCGGTTAGCATTTAACGGAACTAAAACTCACTCCGTAATCAAGATAATACCAAAACTATCCACCTAAGTCATCTTATCTCTATATAAACGAAATTAGGGAGGGGATTAATCACCTTGGTGGCTTGATCCTAAGCATACTTCCTTTAGATCATTTACATGTGTAAATTTAACCATGGTTAGTTTTTAACCCAATATATAGTTAACCAAAATCTCTAGCCTATAAATACCAAACAAAACCTTCATTTATTTTTGCACCACCCCTTCTTAACATCTAAATTCCTAAACCTAAGGCATTTCTTATAGATCTTGTAAGAACATTCATGTGTTCTTGAAGAAAACTAGCGTTTGATCTTCGTTCTTGGAAGTTTTCAAGAAAGAGTCGTTATAATCTTCAAATAACTTCAAGTCTCCAAAAAGACGTTGTTATAATCTTCATTTCTTCTCCGGGTTTTCAAGAAGGCGTTGTTATAATCTTCTAATAGCCTTGGATTTTTGAAGATTGCAAATTCCACGTCGAAGCTCCGCTAATATTTTATTTTTCCATAATACTCAAGCATTCTATATTAAGGTAAGTATATATAAAAATCAAACTTATTTAAATACTTATAAACTTTGTTAGTTTATTTATTGTATTTATAAACTCTTAATATATCATATAATCAAATAAGAGTAAACTGCAAAATACATCCATGTGGTTTACAGTTTTTGAGACCTTACATCCCTGTTATAAACTATTGGCTAGTTACATCCTTCGTTAGCCAAACGTTAGCCATTCTACATCCCTGGTCACTAACTCCGTTAGTTTTCTTCGTTAAGTGCTTACGGGAGGGCTGTTTTGGTCTTTTTACTCATACGAGGGATGTATTTTGCAGCTTACTCTTTTACATATAAGAGGGATGTATTTTGCAATTTACTTTTATACTTTACTTTTTTTTTTTTTTTTTTTTTTTTTTAATTCTTATTATTATTATTATTATTATTATTATTATTATTATTATTATTATTATTATTATTATTATTATTATTATTATTATTATTATTATTATTATTATTATTATTTTTTTTAAATCACACTTTTATTAAATCACACTTTTATCAAAAATTTTATAAAATATTCCGATAAAATTTTTATAAAAAAAAAATTCCGTAAAAAACTTTTTTTTTTTTAAATTTTGCCTTAAATTTTTGTTTTAAATTTTTTTTTTTTCAAAAAATGCCTTAAAAAAAAAATATTTTTAAAATAGCCTTATAAAATATTTTTTTTTACGGAATTTTTTATAAAAAATTTTCGACAAAAAAATTTCTTTTTTCTTATTTGAATACTTTTTGACGGAATTTTTTATAAAAAATTTTCGACAAAAAAATTTCTTTTTTCTTTTTTGAATACTTATTGACGGAATTTTTTATAAAAAATTTTCGACAAAAAAATTTCTTTTTTCTTTTTTGAATACTTATTGACGGAATTTTTTATAAAAAATTTTCGACAAAAAAATTTCTTTTTTCTTTTTTGAATACTTTTTGACGGAATTTTTTATAAAAAATTTTTGAAAAAAAAAATTCTTTTATCTTTTTTGAATACTTTTTGACGGAATTTTTTTATAAAAATTTTTTTTGTCG
>BPTQ01000008.1:226427308-226481092 GCA_019973895.1 Chrysanthemum seticuspe | reverse complement strand
TTTCTCCCTTTTTATAATGGCTCCAGTGGCTATTTTGTGAGTTACACAATCGGCTGGATTTTCGACTGAGTTTTGATAATTGTCCTTCGACGACCGGCGGCTTGCAACGAGACGACCGACTACGACCGATCGGTCGACCGATGCACGATTGACCCATCGTGTATATATGATAGGACATGCATCACACATTGTATATTATTAGCAGGGTACCCGCGCGATGCGGCGGTGGGTACCCTATGACTAAATTATTCGGCGAACAAATGTTATTTTGTTTTGGACTGCCGGATTTTAGATTTATGATTTGGAAGCTTAATTAGATTGTAAATTGTGGTTAAATAGTTGTATATATTGTGAATGGGTGTGTTTTAATAGTGTATTAATTGTATGTGTTGAATAGTGTTTTTTTAGTTTTATTTGTGCTTTAAATACTTGTAAATTATGCTTATTTACTTGTATTTGCTTAAAAATCTATTTTTGAGTAAACTGCAAAATACATCCCTGTGGTTTACAGTTTTTGAGACCTCACATCCCTGTCATAAACTATTGGCTAGTTACATCCTTCGTTAGCCAAACGTTAGCCATTCTACATCCCTGGTCACTAACTCCGTTAGTTTTCTTCGTTAAGTGCTAACGGGAGGGTTGTTTTGGTCTTTTTACTCATACGAGGGATGTATTTTGCAGCTTACTCTTTTACATATAAGAGGGATGTATTTTGCAATTTACTTTTATACTTTACATTTTTTTTTTAATTCTTATTATTATTATTAATATTATTATTATTATTATTATTATTAGAGTTAACTATTTATATAAAAAAACATTTTGTCGAAAATATTATAAAAATTTCCAAAAAATTTATAAAAATTCCGAAAATTTTATAAAAAAAATACTAAAAATTTTATAAAAATTCTATAAAAAATTCCGAAAATTTTATAAAATATTCCGATAAAATTTTAAAAAAAACCAAATTCCGTAAAAAACTTGTTTTTTAAATTTTGTTTCTAAATTCCGTTAAAAATTTTGTTTTTATAAAATATTCCGATAAAATTTTGTTTTTAAATTCCGTTAAAAATTTGTTTTTTAAAATTTTTTCTTTTTTACGGAATTTTTTAAAAAAAAATTTCGACAAAAAAATTTCTTTTTTCTTATTTGAATACTTTTTGTCGGAATTCTTTATTAAAAATTTTCGACAAAAAAATTTCTTTTTTCTTTTTTGAATACTTTTTGACGGAATTTTTTATAAAAAGTTTTCGACAAAAAAATTTCTTTTTTCTTTTTTGAATACTTATTGACGGAATTTTTTATAAAAAATTTTCGACAAAAAAATTTATTTTTTCTTTTTTGAATACTTATTGACCGAATTTTTTATAAAAAAATTTCGACAAAAAAATTTCTTTTTTCTTTTTTGAATACTTATTGACGGAATTTTTTATAAAAAATTTTCGACAAAAAAATTTCTTTTTTCTTTTTTGAATACTTTTTGACGGAATTTTTTATAAAAAATTTTTGAAAAAAAAAATTCTTTTATCTTTTTTGAATACTTTTTGACGGAATTTTTTTATAAAAATTTTTTTTGTCGAAAATTTTGTATAAAAAAATTCCGTCAAAAAGTATTCAAAAAAGAAAAAGGAAAATTTTTTGTCGAAATGTTTTTATAAAAAATTCCGTAAAAAAGAAAAAAGTTTAAAAAACAAATTTTTAACGGAATTTAAAAACAAAATTTAAAAAACAAGTTTTTTACGGAATTTGTTTTTTATAAAAATTTTATCGGAATATTTTATAAAAATTTCGGAATTTTTTATAAATTTTTTTATAAAATTTTCGGAATTTTTTATAGAATTTTTATAAAATTTTTGTAATTTTTTTTATAAAATTTTCGGAATTTTTATAAATTTTTTGGAAATTTTTATAATATTTTCGACAAAATGTTTTTTTATATAAATAGTTAACTCTAATAATAATAATAATAATAATAATAATAATAATAATAATAATAATAATAATAATAATAATAATAATAATAATTTAAAAAAAAAATAATAAAGTATAAAAGTAAATTGCAAAATACATCCCTCTTATATGTAAAAGAGTAAGTTGCAAAATACATCCCTCGTATGAGTAAAAAGACCAAAACAGCCCTCCCGTTAGCACTTAACGAAGAAAACTAACGGAGTTAGTGACCAGGGATGTAGAATGGCTAACGTTTGGCTAACGAAGGATGTAACTAGCCAATAGTTTATGACAGGGATGTAAAATCTCAAAAACTGTAAACCACAGGGATGTATTTTGCAGTTTACTCATCAAATAATTAAAATACATGTTTTACGTATTGAGCACTACAACACTAGGGAACTTCATGTGAGGGGTTCATTTGGGTAAACGGATCGACGAGTTGCTGGATTTACGATTTAAAGTGTCCTAGCTCCTCAAACGTTTACTGCATGACCTCTGAATTATGATGGCCCGAACGGTAGTACAATATCTATAAACTAAATATGTTTTCACATATTAAAGATCTTTCTATAAACATCAAACGATAATTGTCTACATCATGATCAACATAGAAATATATATAGAATGGTTTATGTTTTCCTAAACATTGTTCCAAACCTAAGTCGCAACATCCTATTCTAGGTTGCTCGTAGAAGTTCTCACGGCATATCTATCATTCTCATTATACATTTGCTATCATTTACTTTGAGGTGAGTTCATAGCCCCACTTTCTATTACTTAATTGTTTTACAAACCCTTGGGGGAGATACATGCTTTATTTTAAACCGAACACATTGCTTTCAAACTGTATACTTATCTGATTGTTATTAGTACTAAGTTACCGCATTTGCCAAACTTAAGTCCCTTAATCATGAATCATTAATCACTATGTGAGAGTGGGCGCGAATATTGTGAATAGATCTATTGGGATTGACGAATCCCGTTTGTGTTGGCCCGTTAAAGGCAAACAAACGCACTATATTTGAGTAACATTGGTAAAAACGGCAATTTTACCTGATAGGGCACGCACCGACATTTTCTCCAATTAATTTTGGAACACGTTAACGCCTTGATTGCATGATGCTTAGTTTAATAATAACTGTTTTGGTTTTCAAACCATTGGTGTGAGTCTATAGCTCACACTACAAACATTATGTGTTCAATTGATTTCCAAAACTCTATGAATTTCACTCAACCTTTGTGTTGACAGTTTTAAGCATGTATTTCAGGTCCATAATGTCGGAAGCTGGCACGGAAGAGCAAGGATACTGAAGAAGGCTATAAATTTTATTATCATTCGAAAACCAATTTAATGTATTTTGTAAACTTGGAACCATTTGGGACCTCATTTTTGTAAACTCTGATATTTATATAATTCGAATGATAAATCTTTTAAAACAACTCCATTAGAGTTCGTTTTCTATTGTTATGACTGTTGTGCCATGAAGTAACACCCAGTTTGAATTCCGCTGCGTATCACGAAATTGGGGGTGTTACAGAAGATTTTAACAAAACTCTTTAGATTATCAACTTAAGCCACATGGTACATAATACATTCTATGACCAGAAACATAAGAACGCAAAGATTAGAATTCGGTGCATACACCCACATTTTCTTAGACACTTCAACATCGGATAACACACACTGAATTCCGGGACGGAATTCCCATTAAGGGGGTGAGACTGTAACCACCCGCATTTTTAGGTTACTTTTCATTTTCGAGAATTTACTATTCACTTTTACTATTCACATTTACTATTCACATTCACTATTCATCTCGTAAAATTTTTAATCCACATTCTCGTAAGATAAATTATTTTAGTAATAACCTGAGAGTTCGACCATCGTTAGATCATTTTCGCAAAAGTTATTAAGTAAACATCGTATTAAAGTTTCGTTTTAGACGGTCCACCATTTAAACATCACGCGCATAACGAAAATCAACTCTGACAATTTTCCTCGCATCAGATAAATTTTTAGATCATTCATGATTAATTTGAGAATTTTTAAGATTTATTATTTTTAATATTACCAAATAAGCCCAGCGCAGAACAAAACTAAACTTACGTTTTAAATAATTCTACTTACATCCAGGCTTAACGATTCATGCACTGTGTTTCTAATATGTTTTTGACACTTTTACATTTTTTGGAAAAGTCAAACATATTTCCCTCCTCCTTTGACCATAAAGGAATTAACCTTGTACGTTCTACATTTTTGCTTAAATCGCGTAACTTTAAAACTTCACGAATAACTGTAAAGTTATCCCGCGTATGACGAAAACCACATTTTAACATCTCATATCATTTCTATACTAATTTTAGTCTACTCTAACTAAATTCACGGTCGTTTCCCTGAAATTTCGTTCTTTTCTGATAAACTGCGAATTACGCGTTTTTGACCCGTATTTTCAGCTTTAAGCAGCGTTTTTGCACCCAATGAGACTTATCACCCATTTTATATTTTTAGATAGAGTATAATGATGAGTTTCATCATTCCTACAATTTTTATATTTTTTACGATACCCGGTTTTACGTTTTATGGCTTAACGACTTACGGTTGGCATTTAACGGAACCAAATCATGCTCTAAACTCAAGATAAGATCAAAACTATCCACCTAAGTCATATTATCACTATATGGCCGACTTAGGGGGGGGGGAGTCATCATTTTGGTGGCATCATCCTAACCATGGTTCATTTAGATCTTTACAAGTGTCCTAACTTAACCATGGTTAATATTTAACCCAATATATGGTTAACCAAACTTACCCTCCTATAAATAGGAAGTGAAATAATTCATAAACTCCCTCACATACTGAATTTGGTCGTTCATACCCTAAAACACTCATATCTTCCATCATTTGATCTATAAACTCCAAGTTTATGCAAGGAAGTTCCAAAGATCAAGCTACTACATCAAATCTCTAGCAAGTTTAAGTGATCTTCTTGAGTTTAGATCCACTCAAGTCACTTAGTACTTCATCAACAACTCTTCAAGTTTCCAAGGGTGCCAAGGTGTGGAAATCTAGCTCAATCTGAAGTCTTTCGCGATCAATCAAAGTCCTATCCTTACTAAGTTACTCCTTTCTTATTGAAAGCCAAAAGTTGTAAGCAACTTATCACCACCATCATCTCATCTTTATTATTCATAATCTTAACTATTTCATGCTATATATATAGTTACTATGTAGATTCATGATGTACATATACTCAATCACTTGTTTTAATTCACATATTGTCATAAAAGTAACAAGCTAGTAAACTAGTCATATTCTACACATGTGAGACCATTAAAAACAGTAACATAAGGACTTTCTAACTTACATAATATGGTAGACAAGATAAAAAGGAAAACATAGCAATTTGAATCACCCGAAATGGACAAACGAGTCAAAAGTTATAAGCAAAAGAAGTTAGCGAAACCTAAACGCCAAAACTGCCATGTATAAGCTTTTAAGAGTTCTGCCGTTTTAAAAGTGATACTTCTGGTCCGAATCATCAAAAATTTAAAACACGAAATTTTTCCGGAACGACGTTTTCCTTCCATTCTAAAGAAGTTCGGACCTTGAAAACGCATTAATAGGCCAAAATCTTTCAGAAACAGAAACTGCCGTAAATATAGTCTCATAACTATACTTTTGTCACAACTAAAAGCAAACCAAGATGCCTAATGGCCATAAGCAAAGACCACGGCTACGGCTAAGGTCAAAGCTAAGTCACGCAAGGCCATGGCTAAAGCCTCAAGGATTGTTTACCCAAGACCGTTAATTAAGGTGATCATATTTATGAAAATGACGAGAACTTGTAAAAACTAGATACTTATTAAAAACATGATAAACTTTATGTTATAACAATCTTCACTCAAAACATATGTTGTATCTACTAAGTGCTACAAAAGTAGGGAGCTTCATGTGAGGGGTTTCATTTGAGTAAAACGTATCGACGAGTTGCTGGATTTACGATTTAAAGTGTCCTAGCTCCTCGAACGTTTACTGCATGACCTCTGAATTATGATGGCCCGAACGGTAGTACGATATCTATAAACTAAACATGTTTTCACAACTAGACCATTTCTATAAACAATATACACAAAAACCATGTACTACATCATGATCAACATAGAGACGTATATAGGATGGTCTATGTTTTCCTAAACATTATTCGAAACCTAAGTTGCAACATTCTATTTTAGGTTGCTCGTAGAAGTTCTCACGGCATATCCATCATTCTCATTATACATGTGATATCATTTATTAAGGTGAGTTCATAGCCCCACTTTCTATTACTTGATTGTTTTACAAACCCTTGGGGGAGATACATGCTTTATTTTAAACCGAACACATTTCTTTCAAACTATATACTTATCTGATTGTTATTAGCACTAAGTTACCGCATTTGCCAAACTTAAGTCCCTAAATCATGAATCATTAATAACTATGTGAGAGTGGGCGCGGATATTGGGAATAGATCTATTGAGATTGACGAATCCCGTTTGTGTTGGCCCCATTAAAGACAAACAAACGCACTATATTTGAGTAACATTGGTAAAAATGGCAATTTTACCTGATAGGGCACGCACCGACAATTTCTCCAATTAATTTTGGAACACGTTAACGCCTTGATTGAATGATGCTTAGTCTAATAATAACTGTTTTGGTTTTCAAACCATTGGTATGAGTCTATAGCTCACACTACAAACATTATGTGTTCAACTGATTTCCTAAACTCTATGAATTTCACTCAACCTTTGTGTTGACAGTTTTAAGCATGTATTTCAGGTCCATAATGTACGAGGCTGGCACGGAGGAACACGGATACTCAAGAAGGCTATAAATTTTATTATCATTCGAAAACCCATTTAATGTATTTTGTAAACATGGAACCATCTGGGACCTCATTTTTGTAAACTCTGATATTTATATAGATCAAATGATAAATCTTTTAAAACGACTCCATTAGAGTTCGTTTTCTATTGTTATGACTGTTGTGCCATCAAGTAACACCCAGTTTGAATTCCGTTGCGTATCACGAAATTGGGGGTGTTACAGTACTTCGGTACATCGTGTTATCCTACTTGAGGGACTCCAGTTCAGGAACAACCTTTGCTAGAATTAGAGATGTGTTTTCACACTATGCTGTTAACACGCTCGAAGTTCAAACTTGTAAGTGTTGGAAATCCCGCTAAGGAGATTCCTTTCAAGAATCGAGTCCTGAAGATGTGGGTCATTACTTGAACTTGTTCAATGTTATGCCAACTGTCCCTTATGGGATTCGGACGACTGATTCGCCCGACCAAGGTGAATGGAATCAAGACATTCATCAGAAGAACAATCGTAGTGGTCATTTCTCTAAGAATCAACCACAATGATCGATTGGTGTTTATCACTAACCCATTCTTATGTTTTCTTCTTATGGATGCTCCTGGGGGATGATCGTGTAGATTCTCCACATGCTCATACCAACAACTACGTCAATTGAAGTTCTCTCGAAAGGCAACACAAAAGTCAAATGATTCTTCGTCAAAGCCAAAGAATCTACAAAGTTTAAAGACATAAGAGAACTACATCAACACTGAATTCCAATGTCAAAAGAGCGTGTGAGCATGTTGGAGGAGGACGTGGAGACACCTGAGCAACGAAGCAGACCTGATGCAGATTACTACAACATAACATCACCATATCCACACCAGAACAAAGAACAAAGAGTTATGAAGACGTCAAAGCTGAAAAAGTTAAAGAAACACAAGATCCTCACACTGGGGAGATTATTGGAATCAAGGCACTTCTTCTCACAAGAAAGAAGAATGTGAGAAGACGTTGTTGGGAATAATCTGTTACCACTGATAGCTGTGGAAGACACTGCTAAGTATTGCACTAGCAGTGGAAACGTGTTACCACTGCTGGCACATTATTACCACTGCTATTAGATAATTGTTAGGAAGACGTGTTTAGATAAGTATAGAAAAGATCTTGTGTATATTCTATAATGTTAGCTTTATACTTATCTTGTAAAGGACTCCTTGTACTATAAAAGGAGGTCCTAGGTCATTGTCTTAGGAACTTACTTACATACGTATTATTCACATAAGCTTCAAGGTGTAACCCTAGTGATAAGCAAGATCACTCGTATTATTCATTAATAATATTGGAGCTTAGTTTTGTGTTTAATCTGTATTCACTTACAATACATCATATAATCTGTCTTCTAAGTATTATTAAGTAAATTCCGCGTGCTTATTAATATAATACAAAATATCACTGACACAAGGTGTGTGTCTAGATCCATCAAGTGGTATCAGAGCGAAGGTTCTGATATTTTGTTTTAGAAGATCCAAGGAATACACTTAACATACTCACTCAATGGAGATGGAAAACAACCAGTCTAACGCTTCTACTCCAAGACTTCCTAAGCTCAAACTTAATGAGTTTGAGATGTGGAGGATAATGATTGAGCAATACTTTCTCATTCAAGACTATGCTCTATGGGAGATCATCTTAACTGGTGATTCTTTCAAGCCTGTGACTAGTACTCAGAAGGTTGGTGACACAGATGTTGTGACAGTTTCTGTGCCTGAGACTAATATTGAAGAAGCACTGAAGAAGAATGATCTAAAGGCTAGAAGTTTTTTGCTAATGACTCTTCCTAGAGACCAGATCATAGCATTCAGCAAGTTCAAGACAACTAAAGAACTTTTTGAAGAGATTTGCTCAGTGTTTGGTGGTAATGATGCTACAAAGAAGACACAAAAGACATTGTTGAAGCAAAGTTATGAAAACTTCTCTGCTTCAAGCAATGACTCACTTGATAGCATCTTCACCAAACTCCAGAAGATTTTTACACAACTGACAGTGTTTGGCATTGAGGTAGAAAAGGAACACCTCAATTTGAAGTTTCAAAGAACTTTGCCTTAAGAGTTTCAAACTAATGTTACAGTCTGGGAAAACAAAGCAGATATTGAAACACTGAAGCTCAATGATCTTTACAACAACTTTAAACTCATTGAACAAACACTGAAGAAGGCTGGGAAACTTGTTACAAGCATAAGCAGTTTGGCTTTGATGTCAACCTCTGTTGACAGTGATGATTCTGAAGATGACAGTGATGATGATATTACCACTGCTGGTTCTACTGTTTCCACTGGTAATGTTAGCGTTACCACTGCAGGTTCAAAGAAAAAGATTGCTGGTATTGGAGATCCTACCTTTTATGCTTTTATCTCCACTTAAGTTAATGGCTCTATAATAACTCATGAAGACATAGAGCAAATTGATGAAGATGACTTGGAGGAAATGGATATTAAATGGTAAATAGCTCTTATTAGCATGAGGGCTAGGAAATTCTACAAGAAGACTGGCAAGCCTATTCACATCAATGGTGGTGAAACTGCAGGCTTTGACAAAAAGAAAGTAGAGTGTTTCAATTGTCACAAGTTGGGGCATTTTTCTAGGGAATGCAGAAGACCAAGGATGAAGGACAACAGGTCAACTTGGTACAAGCAAAAGAAAGAACCAACTGTGGAAGAACCAAAGGCAATGTTGGCAATTGATGGTGTGAGCTATGATTGGAGTTTCATGGCTGATGAACAAGAGGAAGAACCTTCAAATGCTGCTCTTGTGTCTACTGAATTTGCTCTCATGGCTTTCTCTGACTCAGAGGTACAAAACTTTGAAAGTTGTTCTAAAACATGTAGGGCTGCTAGAGAAGTTGAAAGGCTTAATGATCTATATTCTAATGAAAGACAAGAGCTGTATACTGCTAATTATACAGTGTCAAACCTTAGGAGAGCTATAGATGTATTAGAAAAACAACTAGAGCACTATAGAGAAAATGAGTCAAAATATAATGATGATATGATTCTTCTTAGAAGAGAGGTAGATCATAAGACAACTGTGAATGAGGCATACCAAGAAGAGCTTGAAAAACTTAAAAAGATAAATGAAAATGTCAATTTAACTGTACACACCTGTTATTATCAGTCTAAGTCAATTGATAAAATTTGGAATGCTCAAATTATGAGTAAAGCTAAGTCAGGTATGGGATATCATACTGTTCCACCACCACTAAGAGGTGTTCCATCACCTCCAGGCATAGATTTAGCTCATACTGGTTTAGAAGATTTTCAGGAACTTAAACGTGAATATGGTCCTCTAAAGGACACATTTGTGAATAGTGAGGAACTGGTTAAGCATGAAACTGATGTTTTTGAAAGTGCTAGTGACTCATCAGTTGTTGATGAGAATGTTAAAAAGAATGTAGAGGCTTCTATCCCAAAAGTTGTTAATACTGTTATAGAGGAACCTAGGAAACAAGCTAATAAACCTAGATCAACTGTAAGGTATGCTGAGATGTATAGGAACAAGCCTACAGCTCCTAGGGGTAACCAGAGGAGTTGGAATCATGTTAAATCTCAACAACTAGGTAGTGATTTTGTGATGTACAACAAAGCATGTTATATCTGTGGTAGCTTTTATCATTTACATGTTAACTGTGACTATCATTTTGGGAGAAGGGAAGTTCATGGGAATAAAAGGGTGGAGTCTAACAGATTTAAAAATAATTTGCACCCTAATTCACACAGCAAAATGATCCCAAGATCAGTTCAACTAAGAAGTGGCCTCAAAACTTTTGCCACTGCAAAGACTGTTAACACTGCTCACCCTAAGTCACCTGTTACAAGTGCAAAACCCAAAACAACTTTTGCAAAATCTGCACAAACAGGGAAAAGAACTTTTCAAAATAAAAAGGTTCATTATAACCAACAGTGGGTACCTAAAATCAAACCAGCAGTTTCCACTGCTCATTCAAAAGTTCCCACTGCAAGGGTTGTAAACAAGAAAAGGGGGGACATGGGCAATGATGTGAAGGCCTCAGCACGTTGGGAATGGAAACCTAAAGGAATAACCTCATCAACCAATCCCAATGGTGTATCAATGACCTTTGATCGATATAACTATATTGATACACGAGGTAGATCCAAGTCAATCATGGCTTGGGTCCCCAAAAGAAACTAACTCTTTACTTTAATGTGCAGGAACATCCAAGGACAAAAAGATCAGATCAAGGCTACACAGATAGTGGATGTTCATGGCACATGACTGGTAACAAGTCCTATCTCTCAAATTTTGAACATTATGATGGACAGTATGTCAGTTTTGGAGGTGGAGTTAATTGAAAAGTAAAATGGAACAACAAGTATGATGCAAGAGTTTTAAAGCAAATAACATGGATTTTTATTATTATCAAACAAAACTGCATACTAAGTGCAGTGATACATCCATGAGATACTGACTAAAAGCATCATTACACAACAAGATCAACTGAAAACAACACACTACAACCTACTACAGACACAAGCTTTACATCCTACCCCACAACCCCAACCAAACCACCATCTTCCACCGATAGCTTCTTAGGGAAGGCCCACTCTGGCATCTCTTTGGGCGCCATTCATCTATCAAGCACCCTCCACACCTTGGGGCATGCTAGCCCCATCACCACTCCTACAACAGGTGGTGAGGATGATGAAGGACCCTTTTGTGGTGGTGCTATTAACAGTGGTGGAAAAGGTGGTGCCTGCAGCTCTCCTGGAGGAAGGATTGCAGCAAGGGGAGGCACACTCAAAACTCTTGCAGATGTTTCATCATCTGTGCCTTCATATGGAGAAATGTAGCTTGAAATGGAATCTGAGTTATCCTCTTTGATGATGGCATCCTGAGGCATTGGTTGGAGAGATGAAGGACCAGCAGCAAATGGATTTGAAAGAGCACTTGAAAGTCTTCTCTTTCTTGAAACAACCTTCTCATACTCTTCTTTCTCTACTCTCCTAGGGTTATTCAAAACAAAGTCATCCCAGGAACTATCAGATGAACTGCTAGATGAAAGGTTGATTGGGTTGAAATGACTCATGATGATATTTGGAGAGAAGTAAGTTTGTGTGAGAGAAATATTTTTGGAGTATGTGTGATATGAGTGGTTAATGTGCTAAAGGTGCTTATATAAAGCTTAAGTGCTATCAGGAAGTTAATGTGTGGAAGGTGTAAGTGGTTGAGGAGTAAATGAAGTATTTTGACATTGGAAAATGTTTCAGTGACTAGGAGTTGACTTTATTGACTCTAGCCACTGCTAAGTTCATTCCTTGTTATTCACTAACCTTTGATAACCTTAACAATGCTTTTAGTATGTGGTTTATGTTTGTGTTATACAGGTTTGAAGGATTACTTGTATACATTAAAGTGATTGTTGTTTAGTGCTTGTACTGTTAGTTATGCAGAGATTAAGTCTAATAGTGGCAACCATAATACAAGCAGTGGTAAAAGGTACTCTTACAGTGGAAAAATAAAACAGAGAAAGTTCATTCATCATGAAGATTCATTACATTCAAAGTGAGAGTGCTCCTAACCATAATCAAAACACAAAAGATTAAAACCTAACACAACCTACATCACCATATCTCACATCAGCTACTCCATTGGCTTCTTGCCCTTGCCCACATAGTCATGCTTGTTCTTCTGTGCTCTCTTCCTTTTGTTCTCAAAGGTTGATTGCATTCTTGGACAATGAAGACCAAGAACTTTTGGAGGAGGTCTTGGTGGTCTTGCAGGCTTCTCTGGAATAGTTATCTGCTTCATGTTTGAGAGAGCTATCTTCAATGCTTCTGTCAGAGCCTTTGGCAACTCTTTGGTCAAGGAATAGGTCTCATCATTGTTCTCATCATCATCTGATGAGCTTGAGTAGAACTCAAGAGAAGGTGCAAGTTTGGCAACAGGTGCATGTTTCGCAGTCTCCTTAGTTTGCTTCTTGGAAGAAGTGCTTCCAGCCCATGGTGGAAAGTATCCAGCCCACCCTGATGCCTCTGAAGAAGACTCTAAAGAAATTACAAACTCTTCCTCTGAATCAGAGGAGATGTCAATGATGTTGGAAGGATTACTCATGATGATTTTTAGGGTTTTTGTGAGTTTGAATGCGTTTTGATAAAGACTATAATATGTCAAGCCTCTTTATATAGGCAAAGTCGGTCACAAGGGTTCATTAATGAATATATTTACTTTTCCCTATTTTGGTAGGTTCAAGAGTAAATATAGATATTATCGGGTTGACTTTGGAAGATATTTTTATAGTGGCTTGGTTAAAAGTAACTTTGGTTAAGAACAAGTTGGTTATTCCTACTCTTTGTATTATGCTATCACATGCAGATACATAACCAATCTTGGCTGGGAGTTGATCTTAAAAGGGTGTATAACTGAGATACATAACAAATGGTTATTGATTCACCATGTCTAATCCACATAAAAAACAACTAGTCCATAGCAAATGGCTACTGGTAAAGACTTATCAAATCCGTTTATGGTTGATAGTTTACCAAAAACTATATGGTTATCAACTCACCATATTCTAACTGATTAAGAGTTGGCTAGTCCATAGCAAACGGCTCATGGTAAAGACATATCAAATCCGTTGATAGCTGGTAGTTTGCTAAAAACTATGATAAGAGCAGTATATTTTTATATGTTTTTCTTTACCACTGCCCTATGAAAAATTTTGTGAAAAATTCCCACTGCTAGTTCACAGTTTCCACTGACAGTAGTATTTTTACCACTGTTGATCTAGCCGTTACAACTGTTGTGTCAGTAACTAATTTTTTACTAGCCGTTGTAGAAAAATTGCTTTCCATATATATATATAGGGTAACTTTTTAGAAGATTATCTACTTTCCTATTTTGATATTTATCCCCTAAAGATAAATACTTTCCTAAGATAATCTTTCTTGCGCAAAACTTTTAAACCCTACCTCTATATATCTTTTGTCTCAATTGGCTAGTTATTCCTTCAATTCTTACTGACATAATATCTTTTCATCAAAAGTTTCTATGGCACCTTTAAAGTTTGCAGATGAGCACAACCAAGTGGCCTACTTAGAAAAGTCAAACGAGAAGAATGGCCATGTTTTTCATCAGACTGTGGACTTTCTCAATACTACCCATATAAGGTATGCTTTAATTTTAAATCCCACAATCTATATCTCTCAAATCAAACAGTTTTGGACTTCTGCTCAGTCCATAACACTTGAGCATAGAGATACACATGAAACAATGGATGCTCTTAGAGCCACTGTGGATGGGGTAACCATTGATGTTACTGAGGCATCCTTGAGGAGAATTCTCCAATTGGATGATCTCAATGGTATCATCACATTACCTATGCATGAAATACATGAAAATTTATCATCCATGGGGTATGATACCACTGATAAAAAGGCTACTTTCAAAAAGAGTGGTTTTTGTCCCCACTGGAGATTTTTGATACATACTCTTTTACATTGTCTTAGTCCAAAGAAAACATCTTATGAGCAATTTAGTTCAACCATGGCTTACCCTTTGGTTTGTCTAGCCACTGATAAGATTTTTAACTGGTCAAATTATATTTTTACAAGTATGACTGGCAATGTAAAGAGTTCAACAAAAATTTTAATGTATCCAAGGTTTGTGCAAGCAGTGCTAAATGAGTTTCACCTGCAACCCCATACAAGAACTTATGAAATCCTTTGCCTTAAGCCTAAAGTTTTTCAAAATATGAATATAGATAGCAATATGGATTTTACAACTCTCTTTCCTCAAATGCTTGCAAAAATTTCACAAGTACAAACTTCACCAATAATCATTGTTCCCAACATTGATTATACACCAACAGTTTCTCACACCTATGAGAGGAGGCAAAAATAGCCAACTCCTCCCATTACAACACAGCATGTACCTGATCCTTTTGGTTTAGGCACAAGCAATGGTGGTTCCAGGCTTCAATCTAGTCCAACTAGGGAGGAACCTGAACCAATGCCCTATGATTCACCTCTCCTAAAAAGTTACACAGTTGGAAGTGTTGAGGGCAGTGGGCAACCAATGGAATTGATGGAAATTTGTACAACATTAGCAAAGCAGGTTAAATCTCTGGAACAAGACTTGGCACAACTTAAGGAGCAGCATGCCAAGGATATTACATCTTTGAAGGAGGAGATTCAGACCTTGAAGGAAGAGTTGCAGGGGTTAAAGCAAAGAAGAACTACAAAGATTGTGCTATCATCTCCATCCTCACCTCCTGATGGTGATTCAGAAGATTTCAGTGCAGATTTGGGTAATTCTCCCAAACAGGGGAGGAAAACAGGTGCTGAAGCTAAGGGGAGGAAGCTAGATTTTGAAGATGAAGGTGTTACTAGTAAAGGTGCAGAGGAAGCTGATACTCAAGAAGCGCACCTAGAGCAAGATATCTTTAGTACTGCAACTGAAGAAGATTTTACCATTGATCCAATTTCCACTGCAGAGCCAAATATTCTCACTGTTGGACATGATATTGCCACTGTAAGTGAATAAATTGAAAAACAGAAGAATGACAAAGGTAAAGCTGTTATGCAAAGCAAGGAGCAAACAAAAAGAAAGATTTCAAAGAAAGAACAAGTTCAGATTGCTCTTGATAGAGAAATTGCTAAAAAGATTACTGAAGAACAAGTTGCTGAGAAGAAAAAGCTTAAAGAATTGGAGATTGCAAGCTTTATGGAGGCTAAAAGGCTGGATAGAATGGAAGATCCACTTTCCACTGTTCAACCTACAATATTTAGAAAGAAGACTCCAGAGTTCAGCTATGTACCTACTGAAGAAGAAATTGAGTTCTTGATTGCAAATGATCCAGTGATCAAGAAGAAGGCAATTGACCTAGTAGCTGATAAGTCTTTAACTGAAGATCAAAGAACAACATAGTTAAAGGACTTTATTCAGATGAAGAATAATCAAGCACTTCAAGAGGTAATTGGTTCAGTCAGAAAAGGTCAAAAGAAACCAAGGCAACCGACTAAAGCACAAGTTATTGCATACATGAAGACTTATTGTTGCAATGTTGGTGGCTGGAAAAGACATCAATTCAAAGGAATGCCTGATGATAAAGTTGAAAGTATATACTACAGAGTTCAAAGACAAGATAAATATTTCATTCCAATGACTCTGAAGAAGAAGCAAGAAGGTATCCTGGTTTGAAGAGAAAGGCCAAAGACAGTGATTCTCAGAATGCTAAGAAGACAAAGTTTGCTGAAGAACAAGAAGTTCCAACTGAGAAATTCACTGAAGAACAACTGACTGATATGATTGTGATTGAAGAAGAAGATTTTTATCCAGAACCACTACAAGTCAGACATCCTATCATTGACTGGGAAGTGTTTACTGCTAGCAACTTTGCTCCAACATGAAAGATTACAAGGCTAGGTGGTGAAACTTCATCATTTATTCAGTTTGAAGAACTCATCAAAGCTTTTGATAGAGATGATCTTGATACACTATGGAAATTAGTTCATGAAAGGTTTGATGCTGAAGATCTCAAAGATATGAAGGAGATGCAGTTATGGGTTAATCTTAGAAGGCTCTATGAACCAGATGTTAATGATGATTTTTGGAAATTCTCATGTTCATGTCCTGGTACTAAATGGTTCTACTATGATTCATGTGAAGTTCATCATGTTTCTACAGAAAATGGAGTAGATGCATTCATGCTTGTTGAGAAAGAATATCCACTAAGAGCTGTGTACTAATATCAGAGTTCATGAAGATAGTGAGAAGGTCAGAGCATTGTTACTCAGGCTTCAAGATCAATGTTCAAGAGCTATTCAGAATTTAAGGAAGAAGTGAAGTGTTTGGTAGAATTCCCCAAATCCTTGAAGATGATGCAGATTGAAGAAATTTATTGATTTGTAGAGAAATCATAAGTTTAGGGGAGGATTGTTGGGAATAATATGTTACCACTGATAGCTGTGGAAGACACTGCTAAGTATTGCACTAGCAGTGGTAACGTATTACCACTGCTGGCACATTATTACCACTGCTATTAGATAATTGTTAGGAAGACGTGTTTAGATAAGTATAGAAAAGATCTTGTGTATATTCTATATTGTTAGCTTTATACTTATCTTGTAAAGGACTCCTTGTACTATAAAAGGAGGTCCTAGGTCATTGTCTTAGGAACTTACTTACATACGTATTATTCACATAAGCTTCAAGGTGTAACCCTAGTGATAAGCAAGATCACTCGTATTATTCATTAATAATATTGGAGCTTAGTTTTGTGTTTAATTTGTATTCACTTACAATACATCATATAATCTGTCTTCTAAGTATTACTAAGTAAAATCCACGTGCTTATTAATATAATACAAAATATCACTGGCACAAGGTGTGTGTCTAGAACCATCAGACGTCAAAGCAACTATTACATCAGCACCTACAACTTATAAATATTACTTAAGTCATTAATTACCAACACTTAGGGGGAGATTGTTGGAATCACTCCTAAACTATATTTCAAGTGTTTGTAATTAACATGTAATAGGTTGCTTAATTAGGCTTTTATGTTAGTATTAATGGCAAGGCTTATGTAGAAAGCCCATAAGGAAGGAAGGGAACTTGTAGTGTTGCCCTAGTCCCTTCCCATATAAATAATGTTGTAAACCTTCATTTGAAGGTTGGTTGTTCCCTTCTTTCAATATCCTACGCATAACTCTTCTTATTCATTCGTGTGTATTGTTTGTGTATGTTCATCCGCCTTATCTTTATCTTATCTCTAATATATTGATGCTTGTGTTACAATATGGTGACCTAACAAACTCGTTCGTAACGAGGATCGCTCTCTATCTCTTTGGTTTTGGATCAAAAACCAAAAGTTTGTTTTAACCCTTGGGCAATTTGCTCACATCCTTCGAATTCCAAATCATGGACAATGTGCCTTCACTGAAGATTGGTCTCTTGATTCTCTCTTCAACTTTCGTGAAGAAAATAGTCCATATTGTTCACACATACCCTCCTCGGAAGATTTGACTCGCATAATATGCATACCTCGACCATATTACTCCGATCCAAACATTATATTTACACGGGACATCCGAGAAGAGTACAAGCCTCTTGCACTCATCCTATGTGAAAATGTTTGGAGTCTTAGGGGAAATCAAGAAATCCTTCCCGCTTGTTGTGCTCACATAATGTATTGTTTGCTACCACAACAACCATACAATCTCGCCTACTTCTTCGCAAGGCGAATTGTAAATCTTCAAGGCTCCAAGAATAAACTCATCCCTTATGGAATGTTCTTGACGCGACTTTATCATAACATCATGCACTTCCATCCTCAATTTCAAAGTCTGTTGTACGTACTTGTGAACAAGATAATGGAACCTCTAAACGCATCTCTCATGAAGACTTTCTTCATTCCTGAATCAGCAAACACTCATCAACCATTTGATGATCCATCTAGTGAAAACGCTCAACGAACTTAGGCTTCTTCCTAAATAGGGTCAATCCTTAGTATCCATGCTTTATCAATGTAATCCAATTTCTTTCATGAAATAAAACATCTTACATTTGATATCTTAGTATTAGAACCTCTTAAACTAACCTTGAAATATGATGCATTGTCAAAATTATTGCATACCTTTGTAAAGATTCTGCTTAGCAGATAGACGGATCCCAAAGTTTGTGCTAGACGGATCCCTACTCTTCGGGAACCGTGGGATCCGGCGAACAGAAAATGCAATTACAATCACCGTATTTCAAAACATGTCTTTAGATCACTTCACACTAAGCTAGACATAGTGCCTTATGACAAATTGAGTCCTTTTTAAACTTGAGTAATTTCATACTCACATATAACTCACTTAGATCACACTCAAGACGCTTGTAGATCTATCTTTTCACTTAAACCCATTACTCTTCCGCTCTCAAGCTCACTCATCATTTCTCACATGATCACTCACATCTAGCTTTGGAAATCTTTCAATTATGGCAAAATTGATCATAATCATCCTTAGCTCAAAATTGGTCAAAATTGATCAAATTCTAGTTTTTCCATCTTAAAGCCTTTAGGATATTCTCCAAAACATTATCCTAAGTCACTATCTAATCTCTAGGATCATTTAGCTCCATTTGAAACTCTCATAATATTTAGTGTCATCTTTGTTCATTCATTGGTACTCATGAAAGTTCCAATTTCTTCCATAAAAGGCAATCATTAGCTACATCACTCATTACCCTTAAGTATTTAAGCACCTCTTCATTTAAGACACTTAGATGAACTGAAACACTCAAGAAGAAATAGGCATTAGACCTTACAAACTTCATTGCTATATTTTCTTAGCTGCTGAGAGACGGATCCCTAGGATTAGCCTAGGCGAATCCCTCGTTGGAGGGAACCTTGGGATCAGTATGACAGATTTATGTCAACTCTATTCAAAACAATCATTTCAAGCTCATCTTGCTAACTTAAACACTCCATCTCATCTTAAATGAGTTCCTAGATTAGTACAACTCTGAAGTTGACTCTTGTGGATGTTAATCATCACATTCCAATGAATATTAGTGGCTTGAGTCTTGAATGCACTTGCCAAATCCCTTTCTTTATAAACCACATTGATAGGACTCCTAAAGTCATCATCTTCATCCTTATTTTCAGCACTTAGAAATCTTTACAAACCTCTTGAAATCATCTCATCATGAGGAAAGCTCCAAGTGGTAACTCATCCACCAAAGAACCACCCAAGAAAATTGCTCGTGTTGTACACGAAATATCTTCAACCGAATATTCTCCGATCAAGTCCACAAATGCAAGGATTTCTCCTCCACCAATCAAACCAATCCCTAAAAGGATAGTACCCACAAAACTACCTATGCCAAACACCACCATACCTCCTAAGCCAAACAATCCCATTTCCACTAAACCATCACCATTGGTTCCTAGAGCTATCTCATTCACAACTCCACTATCATCACCACACCTCTACAATTTAGAGGATTTGCCTCCTAGGCCGTCTCATCCTCCTCCACCGGCAACATTCTCCTCATTAGGAGGAATAATGGTACAAAATCAAGGTGTTGAGTCAACACTAGCTCCGGTTTCCTTTTCGCCGTCACCATCAATTAATCCCATTTGGATTATGAGAAATTATCAAAGTCAACCATCCTACCATATGGAAGTTGACACTTCTCTACCACCACCATCATTCTTGGTCGAGCCATCTTCAAATGCGCCTCCACCAATCCCTCCATCATTTGAGGCTCCTCAACACGCTTCACTTGATCCTTCACATCAAGCAATTTCTTTTCTTCCACCACCACTACCTAGCCATGACAAAGATTGTTATCATTTTCAACATGTTGAAAGTTTGATACATGAAGTACGGGAAGATCAACGTTTCATGTTCTATCACCTCCTCGAACGTTTCGACGAGATTAAACCTCAAAAAACTTGAGCTAGAGGATTTTAGTGGTGTCCTAGTATCAAGCGTTACTTAGATAAGTCTAGTAATTCCAAGTCATGTATTGTTCAATTTCTTAGTTTTTAGAGTCATGTATATCATACCTCTAGTTTTATTAAATGAAATTACATGATACTTGCTATATTTTTGAGTATATGATTATGTTGTATAATACATATCTCACTTTGCTGTTAACATTATTTGTTATATCACCATTGCTGGATTTAGTCATCAGCCAGACGGATCCCTGATATTTGCCTAGACGGATCCACCAAAGGAGGGAACCGTGGGATCCGTGCAACAAAAAACAATTTTTCTACTAACTTGAATCATATTTGCAGGAAATTATGCATTATACTTGCTTTCTAACCTTTGTTTTGAAGTTATTCAATTTACACATGAAGACTTTGTGTTAGGAATTGGAAATTCCATAATGAAGAGTCGGTCACCCCAAATATAATCTAGCATAAGTTAGCACGTAGACATATCGTTATTTACGTTATTAAGTAGTTAATTAGTTAGTTATTAGTGTAGTTTAGTTTAGTGTAACACCGTGGAGGAAGGACGGGTCTTTACCCACTGTATACCTGATCCACAGGCCGTCAGGAGGTCGTTTAGTTTGTTACTATAAATACCCTTCCCTCTAAGGGAAGGGTGGTGCTTCTCATTAATCTAACCTTACATTTGTTGATTATCTCTCTCTCTAGAAACACCCTCTCCTTTCTTCATCTCTCTAACCATGGCTCACTTGTTTAATCACAACCCTAAACCACCCGAATCATCAAACAACATAATATACGATCCTACAAATGGTACCAGAGCCAAGGTTGTGTTGGTTTTGATGATTCGTATGGTTGTTGCTCATATTTTTGTATGCGGTTTGAGCAGTTTTGATTGCGGTTTGATGCACGGTTTTGTATGATGTTGTGATGCATGTTAAAAAGTTGTATAACTGTTAAAACAGGTTCTTTTAACTGTTTTTAATAGTTTTTGTATACAGTTTGGTGGTCAAAGAAGTTTTATGGTTAAACCGTTTATGTTAATCGATTTGTGGTCCTGTTTCTTGAAAGCAATTTCTGTATGCATACATTCATATGAGCGTTTTGTGGTCATGTGTCTTGAAAGCAACTTGTCCTTATGTCAGGAAGCGATTTGGAGAAAGTGAAATACCCTGTCCCTGTTTTTCAGGATAGTACTTGCTGTGTTTAGTCCTTCATTTTGGCAGCGATTTGTTATTTCTGGTTTGTTCACTCATGGAAGCGATTTTTTGAGGCGTTTTGTCTGTTTCAAATTCTGGAAGTGATTTGACTTTTGAGTCAAAAATGATTTGTCATTAAAAGGTCAAAAATCAAAGCGACTTGTCTAAATTGGCTTTTTTGAAAGCGATTTGATACTCTAAAGCGGTTTGTCATGATAAGGTTTAATAAGCGACTTGTATGTTCTCAAGAAAGAAGCTAGTTGTCTTGTTGAAAGCTATTTGAAAACAGTTAGATAGTTATTCAAGAAGGAGTCTACTTATTCATAAGCATACATATCTCAAATCATCAAAACCATGAAGGTTTTCACACGACTACTATAATCATCATTGATCTCAAAAAAACACAGACCTCAATGAAAAACAGAATAATCAACAAGGATCTCATGTTGTCTATCTCGTGTGTTTACAATTGCTTCAAGAAATTCAAAGAAACACCACACAAAAACAAATCTATCATCGATCCAAGTCTATACAATCTTTCACCGATCTTGTCTGTTCAACGTTTCAAACATAACTCTAAACAGAAAAATTAACAAAATGTGAATTATTCGAATGATTAGATAAGATGAATAACAACCTCGTTATTATCTTTGTCTAAGTCTCGTTTTTCTCTACTAATACAAGATCTCAGAATCTTTTCGAGGGTTTAAGACAACTAGATGACCAGTTTTTAGATCTAATCAACCCAATAAGTCTATCATCATCGATCGTTATTTTGTTTGTTTGAAGCATGTAATACCTCAAATTAATATTCGAAACATATTAAAAGAAAGGACAAGAACAATAGTGTTCGAATCCTTTTCTTTTGTTGGGACTAATAAAAAAAGGAACAAAAACACAATGAAAAACCTTACCGTTCGACAAGTTGTATGATCTCGTGGCCATCACAAGAACCCTCAAGCCATCCCTGTGGCGAGGTCTTCAAGAATACTAAGAAGGATGGATGGCAGATCAGCTTTGTTTTATTGATGCGTATGATATAATATTTGGGTTTGAGAAAGTTTAAGAGAGAGTGATTGATGAGATCTGGGTTTCCTGTTTTTGGAGCGTTTTGATCAGTAAGAGAGAAAAGGGAGGCGAATTTATTTGGTGAGAATTATTAGGTTTTGATGAAGATTATTGTGTCTGCACATAAGAGATGTGAGATTAGGGTTTAGACAATCTTTGAATGCACTGATTTATACTCGTGGAATTAGGGTATGTATTTGTACTCTATGGGCTTGTGGAACTTAACATTGAATCGGATGCTATCTTGAAAGGAAATGGGCCGAATCATGTTGGTGTTAAAATCTGGGTATAGCTTTTTTTCATGGGCCAAACTTGATTAAGGTCGTCTTGGGCTTCATGTTGATTTCATTCGTGGGATTTGCTAATATGAAATTTGTGCTATCCGAAATTTTGGCATCTCAAAACTTATGGAGACATAAGACTTGATATTTCTCAATAAAGAGTGGTACTTTGGTCTAAATTGTTCAACGGAGGATATTTATTCATAATTTGTACCATTACTTGTTCCATAATGTGTTCGAGGCTCTTGTACGGTATTGTTGATTTGGTAATGAAGCGACGACTCACGGATATATTGAAGTGATTATTGGGTTGTCGATCCCGAATATGATCCGAATATTGCCAATGTTGGGTTGAATATTTGATTATCAATGTGTTCTTATACATTGTGTCATAAATGGCATTTTCATTGGTTAATATTGAGTGGTACAACCGTGCACGTTCAAGGCCATAGTGCAATGAGAATTTAGACCAGATGTGGTGCTAAGAAGTTGTGTTAATATTTTATCATCATGGGATGCGAGTTGTGATTTGATGATGACATTTATTGAAGAGATTTGACTAAGAGATTTGATGTTCATGAGACTTGATGATGAGATTTGAGATGTGCGAGTTAAAATATTATGTTGCAGCTTGAATTGATGACTGATCAAAGTTGACTACGGAGTTTTCATACGATATTTCTCATTGGGATTTGAAGTGAGGTTTTCCGAGGGCGTTTACTTATTTCGTCTTCTTTCTTTCTACCCTTCCGCGAAGATGACTTGTTTGGGCATTTATAGAGTGTGATAAAGGCTTGGCTATTTAGTTACGTTTGTGATTCTTTCTCGCTTAACCCACAACGTAACTATCACTTCAGTGTCTCACGCAGTTGAGGATATGTCAAGAGGTTTTGTACACTGGGTACACCGTTTCTTTATCACAAGGATTAGTACAAGTTTAAGTAACAAATCTGGGGAATTCTACTTCATGTTCAAGTTTGGTATATTGGGTTTACTTCACCAAGTAGTCACAGCAATTGCTGACAGAATATGTGGATGATGTGTTTATCAAAGGGCTGAATGGTTGAGATGTGATCAGCAATTCCCATAGAATATTCGAAGCCACTAATTGACAATGATACTTCACACTCTAAGCAACATCATTCAAGAATCTTCTGCTTCAGTCATGATTTTTCAAGATGTTTACTTATGACAAGAACTTTTATTGCAAATGGTCGTACATGGTAATGATGCTTCCGAAAGTTCAAAACCATCATGGGGGAGAATCGTGTACTTTGATGTTTTACTATCAACCTCAGGGGGAAGTAGTGTATACTACTCGACTTAGTATGGTTTGTGAAGTTGTCTACATATGGGTTAAGAATTGTTGATGATGTTGTTGATGTTGGATAATGAACCGTTGATGAACCGCTGCATGTCTCCCTAAAACGAATATTCACCAAAACCAAAGTTGTCATAACACGTTCAAACTAACATTGTTTACGGTTTAGTCTTGATTTTGTAAAATCCCGCGAAATAATCTATTTCTCGGTTTAAATCATAGATTTGTAAAATCCCGTGACAATGGAATCATCCCGGTGTAAGTAAAGTGCATGTCTGGCTCTATCTCTCGGTTTATTCTTGGTTTTGTAAAATCCCGCGAAAGAAACTATTTCTCGGTTTAAACTATAGAATTGTAAAATCCCGTGTTGATGGAACCATCCTGGAGAAAGGAAAGTGTATTTCAGGATCTTATCTGATGCTGGTGCTACGGTTTCTGCTTCGAAGGATGTATTTCATGAATTTGGTGTTTGTTTGGATTTTCTTCATGACGGTTTGGTTACTTCAAAGTTTTACGGGGATATGCTCATTAAACCATGGTCGGGATGAAAACCATTATCATAGTTCACTTAAAACATCAAAGGAGGCTAGATTTGAGCTTTTAACCAGATGATGTGACAACGGGGTTAATTCACTATTATTTATTTGAAGTTGAAGTGAAATATCACGGGCGAGTGTACTTACTATCTGAAAGGTATCGGGGATGGTTGGATGAAGATTCTTCAAGATCCTTGTTCGAGCTTATTATCAAAAACGAAGAATTGGAAATCTAGTTATTTTTGGGTGACTTTTTCCTTTTCTTTTACCACTTGGTGGAATTGGGCTCTTACCACCACAAAATAACTATCACTTTAAGGAGTTATGTTGTTGTGCTCAGTGTCACATTCAATTGTGGATTTTCAAGAGGTGATGTACATCTTATACTTGATGGTTGGTTGGATGAAGAGTATCGAGTATTTAGAGATTCAATGGAGGATGAACTCTCGGCACCGCTCTTTGTTACATATGTGCAAGTTTAAATCACGAGTTCAAATTAGTTTACTTCAGAATCAAATTCATCATATTGGGTTTTCTCCATCAGTTGTCATGACAAAGAGCCTACTGAATGATAATGGGGTTGATTATAAGTTTGCCAAGAGTAGATGAAAAGAGAGAGATTATGACGTTTGAACACAACAGTTCAAGCCTCGTTCCTCAAAGAAAAGAAATGTGTACGCTTCAGTGCGCATTATCTTCTGAAGAAGAGAAATCTTCTTATTATGACCATTCTAATCAACATGCTTCATACTTTTTCCATGCGCGTACAATTATCAAGTGAACCAAACTACCAGTATTAGTCTCATTCCACTTGCTCAATTAAAATGGCGATGGCGACATCATTTGCAACCTTCGAGGAGGAGAAGTGTGAAGAAACTACATTATGAAGATAATCACTTGGTTAATCAAGAATGGCATCTCCGTATGCAATTATTCAGGGGGAGAAGAAGTATGATAATTCTACATGTTGAGTTATATCTGAGAATATATGGTCATACGGCTCCTAACTCATGTAAGAACCGAGCTTCTTCTTATCGGGTCATCTTTACATGGAGTTTCTTCTAAGAGCCGTTAGTTGACATCTTCTCACAGACTGATGAGTTTATTAACAAAGTGTTTCTGATTAATGCTTCACGTACACATCAACATGATGATTCCGAACAATCTCTCTGTTCTTGTTTGATGTCATTGGTAGTTTGGTGTTACCATTTAGTGTGTTCGTTGCGGGCTGATTGCTGATTTCCTTGATGAACATCTTTATGTTCTTGTTTGATTGGGAGGGATTTGTGTTAAGGGGATTTGCAAGAGGTAAGTTAATTGGGATGCTTTTTTGGTGAGATGAAGATGTTAACTATCTATTCCCCAACTGGACAATCTTGAAGAAGGTCGAGTCTACAGTCTGTTCTACATTTTTTACTGCATGTTAGAAGACTAAAGACGAATTGCATTTAACGATCTAAAGAATTCTTCTTAATTCAAGCATTCATCATAAAGATTGTCAGTTTAGGGGAGAGCACTAATTGGGGGAGAGTGAAATGTCAAATTTAATCCCTAATTAGATTTTCTCACACTGTTCTTCAGCAAGTTGATTCTCACAAATACTTCAAGTGATCTTCTCAACAGATTTCAAGTATTTGGGCTTATAATGTTTTGTTGATTCTGAAGTATCAAAACTAGCAAGGGGGAAGGAGACACGCATCTAAACGCGAGTAAACTTGATGAACTTAATACTTCTAAGTGATTCAAGATATCCCAGGAAGACAAGTGTCATTACTGCCGAGAAACTCAATGTTTGACTCATGGCGTTTAGTATCCTTATTCCAACTATGTGGGGGAAGAGATGGAAGAGTTAGTTTATGAAGATAAAAGTGGTACACAAGTATGACATATTCAGGGGAGATAAATGTGTAACATGAGGGAGGTGTTATCAGTTATTCCTTCCTTGGGTATTGGTGTACTTTGAGTTCTTGAGCTCCATACACGATCATCAGGGAAGAAAAATGTGAACATTGGGGAGGTGTTTTCATTCCCCTCATGATGTGTATTCGGGAGAGTTCTTGAGCATTATTCAAAGAGACTGACTCATTAATTCAACTACTTGGGGGAATTGTTCTCTTGACACCTTTTAGTATGGATCGCTTCAGACGTCAGTAGAAAAGAGATATGAGAAGATTGTTTTGTGTGAGGGATGATACGTTGTTGTTCTATTGGATGATATAACCTCGAACGAAGAATCACGATGCTTATTCTTAAAAAGAGCAGCAAGATCGATGATAATGGTGTGCTTCTTTGTTCACCTGGCTAAGGTAAGCTTGAAATAGAGCTTCGAATCTGCTCAACAAAAGGATTTTCGGTTCGGGGGGAAGCTGCCAAAGTCTCACTTTCAGATGGTTCAATTTCATTCAATTCAAGAGCCCTTGGAAGCTTTGGTGGTGAAAGTTTAAGAGATGACGATTTCTATCTTCTAGAACGGGGCTGTTCGATATCCTTATCTCGGTACTCGTATCATCATCTTCTTAAACTATATCATCTAAACTATCCTTGTATATATTTATCAAAAACCAAATACAAAAATATAAAACTAACAAAAACAAAATAGAAAAATATAAAATCAACAAAAATCCATAAAAATTTGAAAAATCAGAAAATACCAAAAATATTGTTTTTCTTAAGACATGTCTTCTGGTATCGATAACATCTACGGTCTTAGAAATGTCATTCAATAATGGCACGGGACCATAGATGAAGTTCGAGCAGGAGGTGTAAATATTCTTTTCCAAAACATGTCTCAAAATATGGCTTGCAGTTATTTCAGACTGTAACCCATGCTTAAACCATGGCTTGCTATTGTTTCAGATAGCAACCCGCTCTTAAAGAAATGAAAGTGTTGCGCTAAACCAATTTTCAAAAAAATTTCGTGCACTTATCCTAAAAATAATTGAGGAAAGTATGTCGAAGGACTGCTGTTCCTACTCAAATATTTTTCCTTCTAAAATTCTTCAGAAAAATATTTGTTTTAACTAAATGGTGGTAATTGAGTTGCTTGAAAATCAATTAGAATCATGTTTTCATAAATTTGCATAACCCAATCAATGACTTCGGCTTATTTAAAAACTTTTCATAGAAAGAGTCATTGATTGAGGGGGAGAATGTTTTTCAAATTTACATCATATATCGGGCTTATCTAATTATCCTAAATGCTTAACTGAAAAATGATGTTAACCTACGTTAAAGGACTAGGTGTCTAGGATATGATTGTTAGGATTAGATGATTAGAGTTTGATAAGCACATTATTCCCATGCTTTATATGATCTGATTGATATGTTGGATAGACTTTTATTAGTCGATTGCTGTTTGGGTGATGTCGACCACCATATATCTGTATGTGTGTTCACTAACGTATGCAGGTATATTGGTATAAAAGAATGTTCCCAATCCGGATCCCAGACATGAAGATGATTGGATGCCGAAAGGAAAAGGGTAACTATATCTTGGTTTGACAAATAAAGAAACGGAGCTTAATTTGACATCTATGGACAGTTAAAATGAAAAAATGCAACGTAAGATGTCTCACTGCATCAGCAGATGGTTTTCTTCATCATCAAATGAAGAAACGGAGCTTAATTTGACCTCTATGGAGAGTTGGCATGAAAAAATGCAACGTAAGAGGTATCACTGCATCAGCAGATGGTTTTCTTCCAAACCTCCAGCAACAACAACAAAAGTAGCTTACCACCTAACGTATCTTTGTGCAGGACAAGTAGTGAATGATAACATTTCTTAAAACATTCTGAAAATACTGTTTTGAAAATGGAAAAATATTGGTTTTTTAAATTAATTTGACTTAATTTTGGAAATCACCGGACTTCATTTTATCAAAACTTAAGTCACTCAATCATCGACTACGGTCATCGATTGAGGGGGAGAGTGATTTAAAATAAAATATTTTCAAACAATATTTCATCAATCAAGTCCGTTTGTACAAAATAAGTGGTGATCTAAAGAATTAATGTTATGTCATGGTATGATTTTCTTTAAAACCCAAAGATCTTTCAAAATGAAATTTTTTCTATTCTCGTTTGATTGTGAAATTGTTTTATTTTACTTAAAGATCTCTTAAAAAACTATCATACCTGACACTAACAATCTTTAATGTCTATAATTGATCCTGATCAATCATTTTTCAAAATTAAATCGTGCCACGTCTTTCCCCTAAAATTTTCTAAATGATTTAAATCATTTGG
This sequence comes from Chrysanthemum seticuspe, assembly GCA_019973895.1. Taxonomy (NCBI): domain Eukaryota; kingdom Viridiplantae; phylum Streptophyta; class Magnoliopsida; order Asterales; family Asteraceae; genus Chrysanthemum; species Chrysanthemum seticuspe. The sequence goes on along the minus strand of BPTQ01000008.1, from coordinate 226,452,175 downwards.
GATCACAAATCTCAAATGGTTTGATATTTTTGATCGGGGAGAGATCGTGATTTAAATCTCAAATCGGTTTTAAAAGGGTGATTGTTTCAAAAGCACTCCTTCCTTCATGTGCAAAACGATTTCAAATACATAATGCACGTTATTAAGGAGGAGCATTTAACCATAAACCAGAAGAGTATTTAAACAAGGCCACATATTCTCCCATGTTTTCCAAACCTTATTAAATCACTTGGGATCCAAAATCTCAAAGGGCTTGATATTTTTGATCGGGGGAGAATTTGTGATTTAATATAAAATTTGATAAAAGATGATCGTTTTGATTCAATGTGCAAGTTCTCTCTAATATGTGCTAAACTATTTCGTATATCGATGCACATATTGAGGGGGAGCGAATGGTTTCTATTGGCAATCGTGAAAAGTACTTCAAAAACCTCTTGCCTCCATGTGCAAAATGATTTTCAAATATCCAACGCACATATTGAGGGGGAGAATTTACCAAGAAAATAAAATGGCTTTTTCTATGGAAATTGTGATCAAGAAATTATTTCAAAGAACTCTTTCCTCCATGTGCTAAACAATTTCAAAATCATATGCACATGTTGAGGGGGAGCATTTCTAAATGGAAAAAAAAATTAAGGTACAAAATGCTTTTGATATTTGTTGGGAATAATCCGTTACCACGGATAGTTGTGGTTTACACTGCTCGGATTAACACTAGCAGTGGAAACGTATTACCACTGCTGGTACATTATTACCACTGCTATAGGAAAACGTGTTTAGATAAGTATAGAATAGATTTCGTGTATATTCTATAATGTTAGCTTTATACTTATCTTGTAAAGGACTCCTTGTTGTATAAAAGGAGGTCCTAGGTCATTGTCTTAGGTACTTGTCTAATTACCTACGTATTACTCACAAAGGCTTCAAGGTGTAACCCTAGTGATAATCAAGATCACTCGTATTATTCATCAATAATATTGGAGCTTAAGTTTTGTGTTTAATTTGTGTTTATATACAATACATCATACAATCCATCTTCTAAGTATTACTAAGTAAATTCTGCGTGCTTAATAATATCATACAAAATATCATTGACACAAGGTGTGTGTCCAGATCCATCAAGTGGTATCAGAGCGAAGGTTCTGATATTTTGTTTTAGAAGATACAAGGAATAAGCTTAACCTGCTCACTCAATTCAATGGAGATGGAAAACAACCAGTCCAACTCTTCTACACCAAGGCTACCTAAGCTCAAACTTAATGAGTTTGAGATGTGGAGGATACTGATTGAGCAATACTTTCTCATTCAGGACTATGCTCTTTGGGAGATCATTCAAACTGGTGATTCTTTCAAGCCTGTGACTAGTACTGTGAAGGTTGGTGACACAGATGTTGTGAAAGTTTCTGTGCCTGAATCTAGTATTGAAAAATCTTTTAGGAAGAATGATCTTAAAGCTAGAAGTTTGTTGCTGATGACTCTTCCTAGAGATTAGATCATTGCATTCAGCAAGTACATGACTGCTGAAGAACTGTTTGAAGAGATTTGCTCAGTGTTTGGTGGTAATGATGCTACAAAGAAGACACAAAAGACATTGTTGAAGCAAAGTTATGAAAACTTCTCTGATTCAAGCAATGACTCACTTGATAGCATCTTCACCAAACTCCAGAAGATTGTTACACAACTGACTGTGTTTGGCAGTGAGGTAGAAAAGGAAGACCTCAATTTGAAGTTTCTAAGAAGTTTGCCTTCAGAGTTTCAAACTAATGTTACTGTCTGGGAAAACAAATCAGACATAGAAACCATGAAGCTCAATGACCTTTACAACAACTTCAAACTTATTGAGCAAAGGTTGAAGAAGGCAGGGAAACTTGCTACAAGCTCTAGTAGCTTGGCATTGTTGTCAACCTCTGTTGACAGTGATGATTCTGAAGATGACAGTGATGATGATGTTGTCATTGCTGGTTCTAAAGTTTCCACTGGTAATGTTAATGTTACCACTACAGGTTCAAAGAAGAAGGTTGCTAGTATTGGAGATCCTACCTTTTATGCTTTCATCTCTACTCAAGTAGATGGCTCTGTCTTAACTCATGAAGACATAGAGCAAATTCATGAAGATGACTTGGAGGAGATGGATATAAAATGGCAGATAGCTCTTCTTAGCATGAGGGCTAGGAAATTCTACAAGAAGACTGGCAAGCCTATTCACATCAATGGGAGTGAAACTTCAGGCTTTGATAAGAAGAAAGTGGAGTGCTTTAACTGCCACAAGTTTGGACATTTTGCTAGAGAATGTAGAAGACCAAAGACCAAGGACAACAGGTCAACTTGGTACAAGCAAAAGAAGGAACCAACTGTGGAAGAACCAAAGGCAATGTTGGCTATTGATGGTGTAAGCTATGATTGGAGTTTCATGGCTGATGAACAAGAAGAAGAACATTCAGATGATGCTCTTGTTGCTACTGAATTTGCTCTCATGGCTTTCTCTGACTCTGAGGTACAAAACTTTGAAAGTTGTTCTAAAACATGTAGGGCTGCTAGAGAAGTTGAAAGGCTTAATGATTTATATTCTAATGAAAGACAAGAGTTATATACTGCTAATTATATTGTATCTAACCTTAGGAGAGCTATAGCAGTATTAGAGAAACAAATAGATCACTATAGAGAAAATGAGACAAAATATAATGATGATATGATTCTTCTTAGAAGAGAGGTAGAACATACAACAGCTGTGAATGAAGCATACCAAAAGGAGTTGGAAAAACTTCAAAAGAAAAATGAAAATGTCAATTTAACATTAGACACATGTTATCATCAGTTTAAGTCAATTGATAAAATTTGGAATGCTCAAGTACATAGTAAAGTTAAGTCTGGTATGGGTTATAATATTGTGCCTCCACCTCTAAGGGGTGTTCATTCACCTCCAAGTATAGATTTAGCTCATACAGGCTTAGAAGAGTTTCAGGACCTTGAACGTGAATATGGTCCTTTAAAGGACACAATGGTGAAAAGTGAGGAAGAGATTAAGAAGGATAATGATGTTTTTGAGACTGCTAGTGACTCATCTGTTGTTGATGAGAATGTTAAAAAGAATCTAGAGACTTCTATCCCAAAAGTTGTTAGTACTGTTACAGAGGAACCTAGGAAACCAGTTAATAAACCTAGATCAACTGTAAGGTATGCTGAGATGTATAGGAACAAGCCTATAGCTCCTAGGGGTAACCAGAGAAGTTGGAATCATGTTAAATCTCAACAACTAGGTAGTGATTTTGTTATGTACAATAAGGCATGCTATATCTATGGTAGTTTTGATTATTTACATGCTTATTGTGACTATCATGTTGGGAGAAGGGAAGTCCATGGGAATAAAAGGGTGAATTCTAACATGTTTCAAAATAATGTACACCCTAATTCACATTGCAAAATGGTCCCAAGAGCAGTTCAACTAAGAAGTGGCCTCAAAACTTTTGCCACTGCAAAAACTGTTAACACTGCTCACCCTAAGTCACCTGTTAAAAGTGCAAAGTCCAAAACAACTTTTGCAAAATCTGCACAAAGAGGGAAAGGAACTTTTCAGAATAATAAGGTTCATTATAACCAACAGTGGGTACCTAAAAACAAACCAGCAGTTACCACTGCTTATTCAAAAGTTACCACTGCAAGGGTTGTAAACAAGAAAAGGGGGGACATGGGCAATGCTGTGAAGGCCTCAGCATGTTGGGAATGGAAACCTAAAGGAACTACCTCTACAAACAATCCCAATGGTGTATCAATGACCTTTGATAGATTTAACTATATTGATACACGAGGCAGATCCAAGTCAATCACGGCTTGGGTCCCCAAAAGAAACTAACTCTTTACTCTTATGTGCAGGAACATCCAAGGACAAAAAGATCAGATCAAGGATATACAGATAGTGGGTGTTCAAGGCACATGACTGGCAACAAGTCCTATCTTTCAGATTTTGAACATTATGATGGACAGTATGTCAGTTTTGGAGGTGAAGTTAATGGAACAACATGTTTGATGCAAGAACTCTAATGATAAAGGAAAACATGGATCATTATTATTATTTCACAAAAATGCAGACTGAGTGCAGTAGATACATCCATGGAATACAGATAACAAGCATCATTACATCAACTAAAAACAACTAAACAACACACTACCCCAGACACAAGCTTCATAACCCATCCCCAACCTAACCATCATCTACCATCTATGGTTTCTTTAGGAAACCCCACTTTGGCATCACCTTAGGAGCTCCACGCATATCAATCCACTCATACACCCTAGGGCATGCTAACCCCCTCACCACTTCTCTGACTGGTGGAGAGGATGATAAAGGACCAGCTGGTGGTGGTGCTGCTCTCAAGGCTCTTGCACGTGGTGCTTGGAGCTCTTCATTAGGGAGTATTGCAGCAAGGGGAGGCACACTCAAGGCTCTTTTGGAAGTCTCATCATCTGTATCCTCATAGGGAGAAATATAAGAACTTATTGCACTATCTCCCTTGGTCAAAGCATCTTGAGGTACTGGTTGCAGATTTGATGGACCAGCAAATGATGGGGTGATACTCATGGACTTATGAGACCTCTTCCTGGATGACACTTATTCAAACTCTTCTTTCTCTACTCTGCTTGGGTTGTTCAACACAAAGTCATCCCATGCACTGTCAGAAAATGAACTGTCTGAGGAAAGATTGATTGGATTGGATCGGCTCATGGTGATCTTTTGAAATCTTTTAAGAGAAAAGTGTTGGTATTATAAAAGGTTATGGGTGCTTGGTTCTTTAATACAAGTTTAAGTTGGATTCAGTAAGTTAATGAGGGGAAGGTGTAAGTGGTTGAGAAGTAAATGGAGTCTTGTGGCTTTAGAAAGTGTATCAGTGTCTATGAGTTGACTTAATTGAGTATAGCCTCTGCTATGTTCATTCAGAAGTATACACTAACCATTGCTAAATCTCAACAGTGATTCCAGTGTTTGGTTTATGTTTGTGATTTACAGATTTGAAGGATTCTTTGTTTACATTGAATGGTTACTCTTTGGTGTTTGTCTTTCTAGTTGTCCACTGATTTTTATGCAGGAATTAATTTTAACAGTGGGAACTATAGTGCAAACAGTGGTAACAAGCTTGCTTTTACAGTGGAAAAAGGAAAACAAAGGAACTTCATTTCATTAATAAAACATGATTCATTACAACCAAAGTGAAAGTACTTCTAATCATCAAAACACAAAAGACTGCAACTTAGCACATCCTACAACTAACTTTAGCTACTCCATTGGCTTCTTGCCTTTGCCCACATAGTCATGCTTATTTTTCTGTGCCCTCTTCCTTTTGTTCTCAAAGGTGGATTGCATTCTTGGACATGGAAGACCAAGAACTTGTGAAGGAGGTTTTGGTAACATTGCAGGCTTTGTTGGGATGGATATCTGATTCATATTGGAGATAGCTGTTTCCAGTGCTTTTGAAAGAGCTCTTGGAAATTCTTTGACCATGGAATAGGTCTCATCATTCGTCTCATCATCATCTGATGAGCTGGAGTAAAACTCAAGAGATGGTGCAGGTTTTGAAGCAGGTACACGCTTGGCAGTCTCCTTCGTATACTTCTTGGATGATGTGCTTCCAGCCCATGCTGGGAAGTATCCAGCCCATCTTGATGCCTTTGAGGAAGTCTCTGACTCGATCACATATTCTTCTTCTGAATCAGAGGAGATGTCAATGGTGTTGGAAGGATTGCTCATGATTATTTTTAGGGATATTGTGTGTTTGAATGTGCTTTGATGAAGATTACAATCAACCAAGCCTCCTTATATAGACAAAGTCGGTTGAAAGGGTTAATTAATGAGTATATTTACTTTTCCCTATTTTGGTAGGTTAAGGAGTAAATATAGATATTATCGGGTTGACTTTGGAAGATATTTTTCTTGGGTAATGGGTTGGTTAAAAGTAATTTTGGTTAATAACAAGTTGGTTATTCCTATCTCATACAAATACATAACTAAGCTTTGATGGGAGTTGATTTCAATAGGTGTATATCTGAGATACACAATAAATGGTTATTGATTCACCATGTCTAATCCACATAAGAATCAACTAGTCCAGAGCAAACGGCTACTGGTAAAGACTTGTCAAATCCGTTTATGGTTGATAGTTTACCAAAACTATATGGTTATCAACTCACCATATTCTTTATGATTAAGAGTTGGCTAGTCCATAGCAAACGGCTCATGGTAAAGACATATCAAATCCGTTGATAGCTGGTAGTTTGCTAAAAACTATGATAAGAGCAGTCTAGTTTTCAAATTATTTTATTTACCACTGCTCTTTGAAATTTTTGTGAAAAATTACCACTGCTAGTTCACAGTTTCGACTGACAGTGTTATTTTCCCACTGTTGTTCTAGCCGTTACAACTGGTTATGTCAGTAACTTATTTTTTACTAGCCGTTGAAAGTAACCACTGATTTCCATATATATAGGGTTAAAATTTTAAGGAAATCATCTTCTTTCCATATTGTGATAAATACTTTCTAAAGATAATTTTTCTTGCGCAATAATTCTAAACCCTAACCCTATATATCTTTCTCTCTAAATTTGCTAGTTATTACTTCAATTCTTACTAACATAATATTGTTTTTCATCAAAAGTTTCTATGGCACCTTTAAAATTTGCAGATGAGCACAACCTAGTGGCCTACCTACAAAAGTCTAACGAGAAGAGTGGCCCTGTTTTTCATCAGATTGTGGACTTTCTCAATACCACTCATATAAGGTATGCTGTGCTTTTAAAACCCACAATCTATATCTCTCAAATCAAACAGTTTTGGACTTCTGCTAAGTCAATAACACTTGAGAATAGAGATACACGTGAAACAGTGGATGCTCTAAGAGCCACTGTGGATGGGGTAACTATTGATGTTACTGAGGCATCCTTGAGGAGAGTTCTCCAATTGGGTGATCTCAATGGTCTCATCACATTACCTATGCCCGAAATTCATGATACTTTATCATCCATGGGGTATGATACCACTGATAAAAAGGCTACTTTCAAAAAGAGTGGTTTTTGTCCCCAATGGAGATTTTTTATGCATACTCTTTTACATTGTCTCAGTCCAAAGAAAACATCTTATGAGAAATTTAGTTCAACCATGGCTTACCCTTTGATTTGTCTAGCCACTGATAAGATTTTTAACTGGTCAAATTATATTTTTACAAGTATGACTGGCAATGTAAAGAGTTCAACAAAATTTTTAATGTATCCAAGGTTTGTGCAAGCAGTGCTAAATGAGTTTCAACTGCAACCCCATACTAATATTTATGAAATCAGTTTCCTAAAGCCTAAAGTTTTTCAAAACATGAACAAAGATGGCAACATGATTTTTAAACCACTCTTACCTCAAATGCTTGCAAAGATTACAACTGAACAAAACACACCCATAATCTCTGTTCCAAACATTGATTATACTCCACCAGTTTCTCAAATCTATGCGAGGAGGAGCAAACAGCCACCTTCTTTCATGACAACACAGCAATTTTCTGAACCTTTTGCTCTAGGAACAAGCAGTGGTGGTTCTAGACTTCAACCTAGTCCAACTAGGGAGGATTCTGAGCCAATGCCCCATGATTCACCTCTCCCAACAGGTAACACAGTTGGAAGTGATGAGGGCAGTGGGCAACAATTGGAATTGATGGTTGTGTGTACAAAGTTAGCCAAGCAGGTTGAATCTCTACAGAAGGACTTGGCACATGTCAAGAAGCAGCATGCCAAGGATGTTAAACACTTACAAGAAGAGATTCAGACCTTGAAGAAAGAGTTGCAGGGGTTGAAAAAGCACAAGAATACTACAAAGTTGGTGATTTCATCTTCATCCTCACCTACTGATGGTGATTCAGCTGGTTTTGATCATGATTTGGGAAATTCTCCCAAACAGGGGTGGAAAACAGGTACTGACACTAAGGGGAGGAAAATTGATTTTGAAGATGAAGGAGATTCTAGTAAAGGAGCAAAGGAAGCTAATACTCAAGGAGAGCAGCTTGATAATCAAGACATTTTCTGTATTGCAACTGATTTTACCACTGATTCAATTTCCACTGTAGAGCCAAATATTGCCACTTCAAGTGAAGAATTTGATAAACTGAAGAAAGACAAAGGTAAAGCAGTTATGGAAAGTCAAGAGCAACCTGGAAGAAAGATTTCAAAGAAAGAACAAGTTCAGATTGCTCATGATAAAGAAGTTGCTGAAAAGATCTCTGAAGAACAAGTTGCTGAAAAGAAAAAGCTTGAAGAAATGGAAGTTCCAAGCTTTTTGGAGACTAAAAGATTGGATAGAATGGAAGAAGATCCACTTTCCACTGTTCAACCTACAATTCTTAGAGAGAAGACTCCAGAGTTTAGTTATGTTCCTTCTGAAGAAGATATTGAGTTCTTGATTGCTAATAATCTAATAATCAAGAAAAAGGCAATTGACCTTGTAGCTGATGCATCCTTAACTGAAGAACAAAGAACTGCTCAGTTGAAGGATTTCATTCAAATGAAGAACAATCAAGCACTTCAAGATGTGATTAGTACAGTCAGAAAGGGTCAAAAGAAACAAAGACAACCAACCAAGGCACAAATTATTTCATACATGAAGACTTATTGTTGTCATGTTGGTGGTTGGAAGAAGCATCAATTCAAAGGAATGTCTGATGATCAAGTTGAAATAGCTTACTACAGAGTTCAAAAACATGATAAAGATTTTATTGCAATGGGCTCTGAAGAAGAAGCAAGAAGGTTTCCTGGATTGAAGAGAAAGTCCAAAGAAAGTGATTCTCAAACTGTTAAGAAGACTAAGGTTGCTGAAGAACAAGAAATTCCTACTGAGAAATTCACTGAAGAACAACTGACTGGAATGATTGTGGTTGTAGAAGAAGATTTTTATCCAGAACCACTGTAAGTAAGACATCCTATCATTGATTGGGAAGTTTACACTGCTAGCAATTTTGCTCCAACATGGAAGATTACAAGGCTAGGTGGTGAAACTTCATCATTCATTCAATTTGAAGATCTTATAAAAGCTTTTGACAGAGATGACCTTGATACACTATGGAGGTTAGTTCAAGGAAGGTTTAATGCTCAAGATCTCAAAGACATGAAGGAGATGCAGTTATGGGTTAATCTTATAAGGCTCTATGAACCAAATGTTGATGATGATTTCTGGAAATTCTCATGAACCAAAGCTTTTGACAAGATTTCTGGAAATTCTCTACAGTAAATGGAGAAGATGCATTCATGCTTGCTGAGAAAGAATATCCACTCAGAGCTGGAACTCTCATAGTGATGTTATGTACTACTATAAGAGTTCATGAAGACAATGAGAAGGTCAAAGCATTGTTACTCAGGCTTCAAGATCAATGTTCCAGAGCTATTCAGAAGTTAAGGAAGAAGTAAAGTGTTTGGTTAAATTTCCCAAATCCTTGAAGATAATGCATATTGAAGAAACTTATTGATTTGCAGAGAAATCATAAGTTTAGGTGAGGATTGTTGGGAATAATCCGTTACCATGGATAGTTGTGGTTTACACTGCTCGGATTAACACTAGCAGTGGAAACGTATTACCACTGCTGGTACATTATTACCACTGCTATAGGAAAACGTGTTTAGATAAGTATAGAATAGATTTCGTGTATATTCTATAATGTTAGATTTATACTTATCTTGTAAAGGACTCCTTGTTGTATAAAAGGAGGTGCTAAGTCATTGTCTTAGGTACTTGTCTAATTACCTACGTATTACTCATAAAGGCTTCAAGGTGTAACCCTAGTGATAATCAAGATCACTCGTATTATTCATCAATAATATTGGAGCTTAAGTTTTGTGTTTAATTTGTGTTTATATACAATACATCATACAATCCATCTTCTAAGTATTACTAAGTAAATTCCGCGTGCTTAATAATATCATACAAAATATCATTGACACAAGGTGTGTGTCCAGATCCATCAATATTATATCACAAGTACCTTGATTGATTTTCCAAATGATTTTTCAATTGGTTTCAAGAAGAAAAGAACAATACCAAAAGACCGACCAATTTACTTTATGCATGGAGTTATAAGGATGGTTAGATTAGGTATTCGTTCCCACGATCTCGCCAGAGCCGGAGGGTTCTACCCAGGGACAATCTACTAGATAGTGTAGAATTCCTTAGGTATGATGAAAAAAAGGAGAAAAATGAGAATATGGGAAGAGTGCGGAGTGAGATAGAGCTGGAATTGGAATAAACCCAACAAGGTTCTAGTAATGAAGTCTCGGTAAGCACTGAAGGGGTTGAAGAATGAAAAAGAATTAAATATGAAAAGGGTGAAAAGAAATAGCCCTCCATTATTTCAACCTTATGGCATAAACCTGGTTCAATTCATATGCTACTGGTGGTTACCAAGGTAACATCGGTATTGAAGACAAGACGTCATGGACCCAGTGATGCACTGCACTAAACTTCCCAAGCTACTCAAGTTCCTCTTAAAAGGGATTGTTTCATTCTCACGGGGAACCTACATAATCTATCGACTTTCTCTTAGAGATTGTTGATATTGAAGAAGGAGACCCTCTCCCTAGTATCCAGAATAGGAACCAAATGTGCACAATTGAGTCTAGAGCCAAGAGATCATCCACAATATCTCATTAGGACACAAAATTAATGAAGACTTGTTGTTTCACATAATGTGGAAAGTGAGTATATATTAAGAGTCCTACGCATTATCCTTGTGGTATTGCCAGAACATCCGAGTGATATGTAAAATATTCACGATGAAGATGGAAATCCTTCTAGAGCCAACATCAAACAAGCTCTTGGTGGGTGACATGTGAGATCTTTTCAAAAGATCAAGCTTGTGACAACTGGATAGAAACAATGGGGTGATTCACTCTTGAATCAACCTTGGTCCATGTAATGAATTGACGAATACTTTTGGAAAAACCGTTCGATGTGCAAATCTTCTTTTCTCTAGCACATCGAATGTCTATTCATTTTCAAATTCAAAAAGTATCTCTGATCGAAAAAAATATTTTTGGAAAAACCGTTCGATGTGCGAATCTCTTCTTTTCTCTAGCACATCGAATGTGTATTCTCTTTCAAATACAAAAGGTATTTTAAATTGAAAATTGATCTTTCTCATAAAACCTTCGTTGTATTGCAAAACTCTTTCTTCTAAGCAATACGCGATTGTTTTCAAATCAATTTTTCATAAATCAGTGAATCTCAATTCGCTGGTTCACTCAGTCCGTGTTGTCTTCTTTGAGACGTTCCGGTTTGAGAACAGCTAGAACATCTGCGAAACCCTGTCAAGGAGATTCTTCAGAATTATACGTGATCACAGGCAGTACCTGTACTGATCAACGGGGAACCGTGGGCCGTGTACCTCAATTCAACGAAAGTGATCAAAGACACTTTCGTGTGTTTTATTGCTAACTATTATTTGCAGGTACATTTGGACGGTTGCAGCTGATCAGAATTGAGAAGTCAATCAAAAGCCGCATGCTCACAGCATCCACACTTAATTGAAGAAATCATGACTAGTGCATATCTACATAACCTGGCTCTAATATTTTTATACTATGCTTCTGCTACGCTGCTGCAAATATCATGAACCAGTAAAGCTTCCACTACTCTGATGAAAAGATGTCATGATTCAAAAAGTGTGAGCATGTCAGTCCAAAAGTCACAACATCACATGAAGGCAACGCAACAAAGGGTGATCCAGAGATTTACTGTGGCTGATGATCTCAAACAAAGCTCGAAGATCATCAAGATGTGGATCAGATCAAAGACCTCCACTTAAAGTACAAAGTAATCAGACTTTGAAGAATCACTGCTAAAGCACAAAGATGCAGAGGTTGAAGAATTAAAGTCTACGAGCTCAAGACTGAAGATAAAATAGAATGCTAGGATTCGAAATGTAAATCATGGGGTGACCTCCCTTAGGGAGAGATTGTTAGGAATTGGAAATTCCATAATGAAGAGTCGGTCACCCCAAATATAATCTAGCATAAGTTAGCTCGTAGACATATCGTTATTTACGTTATTTAGTAGTTAATTAGTTAGTTATTAGCGTAGTTTAGTTTAGTGTAACACCTTGGAGGAAGGACGGGTCTTTACCCATTGTATACCTGATCCACAGGCCGTCAGGAGGTCGTTTAGTTTGTTACTATAAATACCCTTCCCTCTAAGGGAAGGGTGGTGCTTCTCATTAATCTAACCTTACATTTGTTGATTATCTCTCTCTCTAGAAACACCCTCTCCTCTCTTCATCTCTCTAACAATGGCTCACTTGTTTAATCACAATCCTAGACCACCCGAATCATCAAACAACATAATATACAATCCTACACTTTGACACCATAAAGCTAGGGGGAGCTTTGTGTCAAAGCAATACATTGCAAAATCACTTGCAATATTAGGATTACATTTCATGACGTCCCTTTGCAAGGTTGCAATCATCAAGGGGGAGCATATTCGTCACATAGATGAAATCTTTTGCAAACTTAGTTGCAAATGAACTAGCTTAGTATTAGTTTTCTTGAGGTCCTCACATAGGGATGGACTCGTCAAGGAGGAGTTAAGACGAGATCTTTTCCCGTTATTTGCTCTCTATTATTTTTTTTTCCTTTTCTCACATATTTTTCTTAAAACAATGTGTTAGTTTACCTTCGAAGCTCTTTTTGTTTCGACAAAAAGGGGGAGAAGAAAGTAAAAACTACAAATCCAAACTTTTACGAATTTTGGTTTTTTCTTTAAAATAATTTTATGTTTTGTCATCAACAAAAAGGGGGAGATTGTTAATACAAATAAGCCATAAAAACGTTTATTTATATTTTACGATCCTCTAATGTTTTGTCGATAACAAACGTAAAATCATTTTAACGAAACCAATAAAATACGTAAATGGTTTGAGCCAATAGTTTTCTAACACACTTACGCTTTCACATAAAACACTAAAACAAGTATAAGTGATTTTATGATTTAAGTAATACATATGTACAACAACTAGTGTTTACATATTGGGCAAATATATACATAACTAGTATGCATTATAATGGGTAAAAACTACAACCCATGGATCATATCCATAACCCATGGTATTGACCCATACCCATTTGACTAGGTGCATTGCAACCATTAGGTACATTGTATCTAATAAAATACCCATGGATCAACCCATAACCCATGATCCATATCCCATAACCAAAATACCCATGGGCAAAGAGGAGCGTCCCACGGATCCCTAGTTTTACACTAGACGGATCCCTTGAGGGAGGGATCCGTGGGATCCATGGAACAGTAGACATTTTCTCTCTATAAATAGTGAGCCATTTCTTCATTGTTTCTTACCCCTTTCTCTTATACTTTCCCTTTGAGTTAAAAACTCTCTAACCCCAGATCCAAGTGATCTATGTATGTAGTTTTGTTTTTGTGTGATCTAGGTTCCTCTTAAAAGCGAGATCACCACTTTTGAAGTCAAGCAAGCTCAAGTCCATGAGTTGCCATGCTTCCTCATCATCAAGACTACTGAAGTCCTCTTGTTGATGATTGTTTTCTTTCTCCTACGAAGTGTAGTGTTGAACACATTTGTGAAAGGTGTCTCAAGTATCAAGACGAAGATATTAGTGAAGGGTATCTATCATCCGTATCATAAGCACTTGTGGAGGGTGCTTAGAAGTCAAGACTAAAGGCATTAGTAAAGGGTGCCTAGAAGTCAAGACACAAGACATTAGTGAAGGGTGTCTTGAAGATCAAGTCAAAGGCATTAGTAAAAGGTTCCTAAGGTATACATTCGATATGGTGTGATTCGATGTACAAGATAGATTAGTATTGGGTCAAAGGATATTGATATCCTTGTTGATGTTGTTATAAGGAGTAGATCTCCTTCGGGGTTAGGTGATTGGTGTAGTGTTGGGTAGTAGTTCCTCCATTGTAATGGAACTCAGTATCTAGCCTAGTACCGGATAAAGGGTGGGGTAGGCGATGTTGTGATGGGATTGGTTCTCCTTGGTGAAACGGACCCGGTATCTAGCCTTGTGCCGGATAAAGTGTAGGCGACGTTGTGAAGGTTTCTCCACCATAAGGAGTCGGTGTTGTGTAGTGATTACGAACTCTCGAGTAGGTGACTCGAGGAGTGGAGTAGGGCAAGGAAGGTGTCCTTGTAGCCGAACCACTATAAATACTCGCGTTGTGGTTTTGTGCTTCTTACTCTTTATCTTTTCATTACATATTTATATTTCTATATATTTTTTTATCAATATCCAACACACATCCAAATAGATTGACATAAGTCGATCTAAATATTTTAAAAGGAAGTTTTAATTGGTAAAACTATTCAACCCCCCCTTCTAGTTTTCCACACAAACCTAGGGTACGAAACGTATTTCGCCCTAGTTTTGCTCTGTAGCTTGGTTACGAGATCACTATTCATGATCTCCCCTATTTCGACATCAGTCCCAGTCATCAAAATGTATGCCATCATCAACTGAATAGAATTAATCTATTCAGTAGATGAATGGTTCCCGCCGAGAACCTGAATCACGAATGTGAACAGGATCCTCCAAGCCATGGGAAAGGAGTTCTTGGTGACTGGGATTTTGTCCAAAATTTTTTGATCTAAAGCAATTTTACCTAACTCAGCCTTAACAGTGGCTAGGTCAGGGTGAGCAACATAATTTCCTGGATTATAATCAAGCCTTGTAGAGGTAAAAAAAGTTTTATAGTCCAGGGTGACTGATTGTTCCCCATTTAAAATTGAGAATTTGATGAGAAACTCCCAGAGGGGTCTAAGGTCTGTCTCATCAGTTGAGGGTGTCGGGTCATAGGCCACTGCAGTTTCCTAAAACTCCCTGAGGAGATTTTGGTACAGTATAGAGGGGGACTGAATAAAGGCCTGTTTGAGTGGGCAGTTGAGCAAAAATTTCATGATTCCCTTATAGGATGGGACATCATGTGGGTATTCAAAATTGCCTATAACGTTGTTTGTTTTAAACTCAACATTTTCAAGGTTGCCTGCCCACTGAGGTGCAAACTGAAGACTTTGTGTTCTTGCCATTTCCATTCAGAAAGTGATTTTAGGGTTTTTGATAATAAGTTTTTGACAAGAACAATCAAAGAGGTTACTTTCTTTTAAAAGTTTGTGATGAAAACTTTTGTAGATTGTTTGCAGAGAAGATTTTTCTTAAAAGACTAGTTTTGGTGATAAGAACACACAAATATTTCTGAGTTTTGAAAGGATTTTGACAGCGTTTAATTGCAGAAATCAAATTGTATGTGTGTTTATGTGTTTGTGAGTGGGGTTTTTATAGAGTGGTGAAGGGGTAAATTTTTCACATGTGAGGATTTGTAAAGTCGGTTTTTGAAAACTTTTTATTTTCCTCATTTAATGCAGCCACTCTAGTACCCGCAGTTTTCTCACGTTTTTCAAGGAAACAGTTGCAGTGCATAGTAAAAGTGCATTTGCAGATTTAAAATATCCTAAGGATATTTGTTGTGAGAGAATGCATTTAATGCTAAGTGGGAAGAGGTAAGGTTTGAGGGACCCATGACATGGATGACAGAAGGGTTAAGAGACATATATTCTTATATTAAATTGGTGAGTTTACCAACCTAGGACTTCAGTAACTGAAATACTTAAACCATTTAGTTACTCATTCAATGCTCTTTGTACAATGTTAGGGACCCTGAATAAGTCTTACTCATTCAGTGAGAAGATGATTTTTGGGTCTTTGTTCAGGGATCAAGGACCATTTCAGAGAGAACATGCTGAGATCAGGATTAGTTATCAGGTAGCTGACTTTCAATGTCAAGCATTCCTAATCCAGCTTTCAGTCTTCTGAAGGTAGGTTCATCCAAAGGTTTTGTAAAGATATCAGCAAGCTGATATTCAGTAGGGATGAAATGGAGTTCTATGTCTCCTTTCATGATGTGGTCCTTGATGAAATGATATCAGATATCAATGTGTTTGGTTCTTTGGTGAAGGACAGGGTTGTTGGAGATTGTTATAGCACTAGTGTTATCACAAAAGATGGGTACCATCTTGTAATGGATGTCATAGTCACTGAGTTGACTTTTCATCCATACCACATTGGCACAGCACCCTGCAGCTACTACATATTCAGCTTCGGCTGAAGACATAGCCACTGATTGTTGCTTTTTAGCACTCAAACAAACCAGATTTCCTCCAAGAAATTGACAGGACCCTTAGGTACTTTTTCTGTCCATGTTGCAGCCTGCATAATCAGAGTCAAAATATCCTTTGAGGTCAAACCCAGAGCATTTTGGATAGTAAAGTCCAAGGCTTGGAGTTCCCTTCAGGTATCTGAGAATTCTTTTGGCTGCAGTGAGATGGGATTCTTTAGGATTGGACTGATATCTTGCTACTAGACATACTGAGAATTGTATGTTAGGTCTAGAAGCAGTTAGATACATCAGTGATCCTACAATCCCTCTGAAATGAGTTTGATTGACTGATTTTCCAGTGAGATCAGGTCCAAGGTTATTTGGAAGGACCATTGGTGTCTTCACTGAAGCACAATCAGAGATCTCATATTTCTTCAAGAGATTTCTGGTATATTTCTCTTGACTGATGGTGATTCCTTTATCAGTTTGCCTGATTTGTAATCCAAGGAAGTATGTGAGTTCACCCATCATGCTCATTTCAAATTTCTTTGTCATCGGTTTTTTGAAGTTTTTGCAAAGAGTATAATTTGTTGAGCCAAAGATGATGTCATCAACATACACTTGGACTAGTATCACATCTTGTTTTATCCTATAGATAAACAGTGTGTTGTCTATCTTTCCTCAGACAAACTTGTTTTGAATCAGGAAGGCTGAGAGAGTTTCATACCATGCTCTAGGAGCTTTTTTAAGTCCATATAGGGCTTTGTCAAGCTTGCAGACATAGCCAGGGTATTCACTACTCTCAAAGCCAGGAGGTTGCTGAACATACACATCTTCCTTGAGTTCACTATTCAGGAATGCACTTTTCACATCCATTTGGTAAACCTTGAAGTACATGTATGTTTCATAAGCAAGGAAGATCCTGATGGCTTCCATTCTTGCAACAGGAGTAAATGTTTCATCATAGTCAATGCCTTCTTGTTGACTGGAACCTTTAGCTACAAGTATGGCTTTGTTTTTAATGACAGTGTCGTTTTCATCAGTTTTGTTTCTGAAAACCCACTTCATTCCTATGACGATGACATCCTGAGGACATTTGATCAAGGTCATGTCCTTGTTTTTATCAAACTATTGAAGTTCTTCTTGCATAGCCTGAACCCAACTAGGATGTTTTAGAGCTTCAGTGACACTTTTGGGTTCTATTTTTGATAAAAAAAACAGCATATAGCCATTCATTTGCTGAAGCTGCTGTTAACTTAGCAGCCATGCTTCTTGTGAGCATACCTTCAGTGGGTTCACCAATGATGTTCACAAGCTCAATGTCATGAGATTTTGTCCACTTACTTTTTGGTCTAGGATATGAGCTTGATGTGGTCACTAGAGACTCAGGAATGGGTTCAGGTGCTGGAGCCACAATTAAGGTCAATTTGTGGTAATAAGCCGCTCAAAAACGTTTTTTAACAGGATCCAAATGGCTAAAAGTGATGTGCCCCAACTTGTGGATAAAAAGGGTGAAGCCTATGCTGTTGTTGCCCCTCGACTAGAAGTTGGCAAATTTAACAAATGGAAAAAGCGAATGCTTTGCTATTTGACTGGGATGGAACCTTACTACATTAAGTGCATTAATGAAGGTCCATTTATCCCAAAGACTGCAGAAGGTTTAGCTAAACCTGAGGGTCAGTAGACTCAGGACGCGAGAGAGTGGTCAACCAGGACCAAAGGCTCAAAAGCGTCATCATATCTTGTCTTCCTGATGATGTTATGGAGTCTGTCATTGGCTGTAATACAGCTAAACAAACCTGGAATTACCTGGTCCACAGCTGTCACACCCCCAAATTACCTGTTTTGCAGCGGAATGGAATTCCTGGGGACTGACTGTCATAGCATCACAATCACAGTTATATTGAACGACCTAAAGTGTCGTTTGGAAAATACATCGTTTGATTTAATAAAACAATCAGAGTTTACAAAGTATAGGTCCCAAATGAAAATCAACTTGTGCGGAAATAATTTTGTTACAAGCCAAACGATGTTCTAAAGTTCATAAAACCCAAGTGAGACGCGTCGTCACCGCGACTCTATGATGTGTCCAAATGTATGCCATGAATTGAATGCCTTAGATACCTGAGATAAAACATGCTTAAAAAGGTCAACACAAAGGTTGCGTGAAATCCATAGGTTTAATTAATTCGTTTGAACACAATAATCGTAGTGTGAGTTAAATTGTTTCACACTCATCGTTGAAAACAAAATCGTATTTATTTCACTAAGTTCATGACACCAAAGCGTAAACATCGCACCAATAAAAATTGGTAATCATCGTTTCATCGCCGCCCTAATAGGTAAACTTGCCAATTTACCTTAATGATTCAAATATAGTGCGCTCGATTTCCCCTAACTGGGTCAATAGGAGCGGGAGTGTTAATTCCAATAGGCCTATTCACAATATTCGCGCTCACTCGCAAGTGACTAATGGTGCATGATGTAGGGACTTCGAACATGGCAAATACTTAGTGACAATAAAACATTCGGGTATAGCATACAGTTCAAAGCATTTGTGTTCGATTAAAAATGTAGCATGTATCTCCCCCAAGAGTTTGTAAAACAGTTAAAAGAGTAAAAGTGGGGCTATGAACTCACCTGTTGCAATGATTATGATGACAAAAGTGGATACACTGAAATGTAGCGTGAATCTCGAAAATGACCTATTATGAATGATATGATACGTAATGAGTTATGATGTAATGTTATGCATGCATTTCGTATGTTATTTATACCACTTGTGAGTTTTGAAAATAATACTTATCGTCGAAAAATACTCTTTTGACGTCTTGACCATTCTTAAATTACTTTGCAAGTATTTACGTCAAAATGTCATCCTACAATAGTTTCTTAATGATTTTTTTTTTGTGAAATTATAACTTTTCGTCGTAAAATAATGTCGTTGGAAATTTCATGAAAGTGACAAAAATGGCTTCGAAAAGCTAGTCGTAAAATGGTGTACGTCGAACGTTAGGAAACGAACTCAACGGTTTTGGAAAGCTTGTATCAAAATCTCAAAGTTTTAGTACATGAGTTTTCGTCATAGAGGTCTCGAACATAAAGATAATAGAGGTTAAATATGGTGATTTTGTCCAAAATGTGGTTTAATAGTGAGTTTCGGCAAAGTTTAAGCAACCGTAAAAAATTTATTACAACTCCGCTATACAAACGGTTGGTCGTTTTGAAAAATATGCTTGGTGATCTAAATTTTATTAGAAGACATCTCGTTACAAAAAGTTCCACATCAACGTTAAAAATAGCCTTCAATATGGTCGTTTTGTTTACCGTAACACTTGTCAGCTAAAATAATATAGTTTTTCGTAAATAATAAAGTTACGGAAATTTTATGAAAACGTGTATATTTTAGTCGTTACAAATCCGTTTTCTACGTATTATACGTCCTTAGCTTCGTATCAAAGTATACTAATATATTTTTGATAAGTCGAAATAATTTATAAAGCTTAAGACTCGTTTTTGACTCGTACAACACGAAAACTGTTTGCTGAAATTTTCAGAAAATGTATATTTCGTCGCCAAACTTGAAAAATTCATAACTTCTTCGTTATAACTCCGTTTTAATCCGTTCAAGCGGCCACGGATTCGTTTTAAAGTATATTTTCTAAATATCTAGGCCAAAAATTTGTGTCTACTGTCGGATTTTCCAGAAATACAAAACAAGATCAGACCACTTTTTATACTTGTCGAAAATAGTTTTTCTCGTACTAAACTTATTCCAATCCCTTCAAAACAACTCCAAAGCTATTCTAATCCTACCATACACCTTCTTAGGGTGTCATGGGTTCCTAAACATCATCAAGACCAATCTATAACAAGGGATAAATTATAGGATGACTTATATATGTAAAACTCTAAAAACATTGTTAAAAATGGTATAAATAACCATAAGTCATGCATGCTTGCTCAAAAATGAAGAAATAAATATGAAATGAAAATGAAAGATGTAAAATGAAAGTAATATGCTTACTAATTACTATGATGAGGTGATTAGAACAAGGGTTAAACCTAAACACCCTAGGTTTTTATTTCAAAACCTTGAATAAGAGTGTATCTAGATTGTGTATACTTGATCTTGGAAAATTTTTATGATTTCTTCTACTCCCTTGGTGTGACCGGTTTTGAAGAGGAAGACAAGAGAGAAAACACTTTGCTAACTTCTTGAATTATGAGAATGAATGAATGAGTGAAGTAGTTTGAGTACATATCTATACAATCAAGAATTTTTCTACCAAATCATTTAATGCCTACCCCCCCCCTTGGTCGGCCAAGGGGGGAAGTATTTCACCAAATACTTTTTTTTTCTTTTATATATTGTGTAAAAATTGTGTAAGTAATTATTTGTAAGAAAAAAATGTAGTTAAGTGAAAGATGTTGTAACTTGTATATAGTTGTGAACTTTGAGTAGTATGGACTAAAAATAAGTTTTAATGGATCAAAGTGAAGTATAATGAGATCATAAAAATTGTAAAAATACATTTCTTGCAAGATTTGAGTGATATAGTAATTTTCGTGTAGTTTTTAAGAAAAACGTCGTAATAATATAAATTTAACGATTTATATACAAAATAAATTTAAAACACTAGGTAAACTCAAAATATAGTTTTTATAAACTAAATGTAAGTATAAAAATATGTCGGGATCACTTTTGGAAGTATCGAATTAAATGTTCAAAATAATAACTTACGCGATAACATTTATTTAATATGAAATTTACGCGTTTAAAGTGAAATGCAAAGTCATGAATGAACTAACATGATGAAAATGATGCTAATGAAATGTAGACTAAACTTAGTCTATATGAAATGTTCGTGATGATATGATCATGAATTCGCCGCTAAACCATTAAGGTTACGCGAATTTGGAACACGCAAACCTAGTTTACGATAAATGATGAAATAGTGAAACGTGAATTGTTTTGAGAAATGACCTGAAATTGCGAGTTGTCACATTCGCCCATCCGAAAAGGAATTCAGTCCCTGAATTCAGTTCGTGTTAGTCTATCGAATTTTTGAGTTTGTGATGAATAACGAGGAGAGAAGACATGGAGAAGTGTCGTTACGGTTATCGATGATTGAGAGTGTCTAAAACATCATAGTAAGGAAAATATCGGATGAATCTCTCATAAGTAACATTTTGAATTGGAACATGTGAACATTTTGCTCGCACTAAGATTTATAAATAACCGCTCCCAACATAACATGATCCCTCCAGAATTAGACATAGTTAGCTAGGCTATGTATAATTAAGGAACGATGACGTGACGTTCGGCTTAGTTGTTATAACTCTCAATGTTTACAAAGATTTAAACCGTGTCGTTAAAATGGTCATTAAAGTAAAAGGGAGTAAAATTCTCGTAAGTAATAACAAATTGGAAAGACAATAAGTAAGATAGATGAGAATATTTTACAACGAGTGGTTTATCAAACAGAAATACATCCTAGGTTATAAAGATTCGGATACGATGGAAAACATAAACTAAGTACGACATAGTACATAAGGAAAATAAGACTGTTAGTTTCCGAACTTCTTCAGTCTTCCGCGTCGTTGATACCATGACGAGCTTCTCCTCCTCCTAACATGTATGCATTCCCATGAGCACCTTCAACTTGTTGACCTTGGTTTTGAGGACATTGATTCCTATAGTGTCCTTGCTCCCCACATCCGAAGCACGTGACTATGGCTTTACCTTTACAATCCCTGGCTAGATGTCCCGGTTTTTGGCATTTGTGGCACTTGGCAGGGCAAGGACCCGAGTGATGGAAATTACATCGATTACATAGTGGGTGTGTTCCAACATAACCTCTACCTTCTCTAGGTGCAGCAACATAAACCATAGCAGTTTCTTGCCTTCTATTCTGTTGTTGATGATGGTTAGTGTTACGGTTTTGGTTGTTGTTATTATAACCTCCTTGGTCATTTTCCCATTTTCTTTTGTTGTTGTTGATTTGGTTATCGTCGTTGTAGTTGTTGTTTTGGTTATTGTTGTAGTTGGTGCGGTTGTTGGTATTGTTGTTACGGTTGGTGTTGGTGATGTTGCCCCTCTTTACTACTTGTGCCATGAGCTTTTGAGACACTCGAATAGATTCCTCAATCGTTTGCGGATCAAAGGAAGTCACATCACCTTGAATAATCTCGGGAAGTCCTTCAATGAAAGCCTCCAGTAGCTTCTCATTATCCGAAACCATAGATGGGCATAACACGGCCAATTCTTGAAACCTTCGAATGTAAGTATCAATGTCATACCCAATAGTTACCAACTCATGGAATTCGGTCTCCAACTTCTTCACCTCCGTACGCGGACAAAACTTCATTGTTACCAAACCTTTGAATTGCTCCCAAGTGAGCTTGAAAGCATTTTCCATTCCCATCGGCTGAGCATAAGAGTTCCACCACGACAATGCTCCATCAAGTAGTGTACTCGTAGCAAACTTGACCTTACTATCATCCGGACAATTACATAGCAAAAACACGGACTCCAATTTCTCAAACCATCGAACCATGGCAGTGGCTCCTTCGGTACCTCTAAACTTCGTGGGATCTCCACTTTTGAAATTCTTATACGAACAGCTTTTAACTCCGGACCCTCCTGCATTTCCTGCAGCAGTAGCAAGCCTAGCGGCTTCAGCAGCAGCCGCGGCCTCAGCAGCAGCAGCAGCCACCGTTTCCCTTTCGATCCTTAAAGCATCGGCTATGCTATCCCTTACCAACTTTTGAATAGCCGCTTGTGTCAATTCGGGTGTAGCTTTCTTCGGCGCCATATCTTCTTCAAAATAAAAGGAAAGGTGAGATGTAGCAAAGTCCGATGTCAATAATAAACGCTCCAAAGGGATGTGATAAGAAATGATAAGTTTGAGGTTATTTTTCAAAATGATCGACGGTTTCCTAAGAAATGGGTTATGAGGTGTCGTAAGTGCTTCAAATGTATAAAGGTTTAGTGACTTAATGTGTTAATAACGTGTAACTCGACATGTTAGTGATGAAACAAAGGAGTGAGAGTGACTTCGCCCTACTTAAAGGTTTACCTCGGCATTCGACGTTATCGGTAATGAGTCAATTGATGTAAAAATTATGATAGGGAATGACAAGGAATTCTCCACATTAGAGTATGAGGAAATGATAATGGGATGGGTATTTAAGAGCATCCATGTGACAATCGATTTGAAATGAAAGTAAATAACTCGAAAAATGTACGTATAAATCGCATGCAAAGTGAACATGCACTTATGATGACCTGATGAGATGCTATGATGATGTAGTTATAGTCTAGGGTCAATGATGCAACCTAGTTCTCTATAACCGAAGCTCTGATGCCAATCTGTCACACCCCCAAATTACCTGTTTTGCAGCGGAATGGAATTCCTGGGGACTGACTGTCATAGCATCACAATCACAGTTATATTGAACGACCTAAAGTGTCGTTTGGAAAATACATCGTTTGATTTAATAAAACAATCAGAGTTTACAAAGTATAGGTCCCAAATGAAAATCAACTTGTGCGGAAATAATTTTGTTACAAGCCAAACGATGTTCTAAAGTTCATAAAACCCAAGTGAGACGCGTCGTCACCGCGACTCTATGATGTGTCCAAATGTATGCCATGAATTGAATGCCTTAGATACCTGAGATAAAACATGCTTAAAAAGGTCAACACAAAGGTTGCGTGAAATCCATAGGTTTAATTAATTCGTTTGAACACAATAATCGTAGTGTGAGTTAAATTGTTTCACACTCATCGTTGAAAACAAAATCGTATTTATTTCACTAAGTTCATGACACCAAAGCGTAAACATCGCACCAATAAAAATTGGTAATCATCGTTTCATCGCCGCCCTAATAGGTAAACTTGCCAATTTACCTTAATGATTCAAATATAGTGCGCTCGATTTCCCCTAACTGGGTCAATAGGAGCGGGAGTGTTAATTCCAATAGGCCTATTCACAATATTCGCGCTCACTCGCAAGTGACTAATGGTGCATGATGTAGGGACTTCGAACATGGCAAATACTTAGTGACAATAAAACATTCGGGTATAGCATACAGTTCAAAGCATTTGTGTTCGATTAAAAATGTAGCATGTATCTCCCCCAAGAGTTTGTAAAACAGTTAAAAGAGTAAAAGTGGGGCTATGAACTCACCTGTTGCAATGATTATGATGACAAAAGTGGATACACTGAAATGTAGCGTGAATCTCGAAAATGACCTATTATGAATGATATGATACGTAATGAGTTATGATGTAATGTTATGCATGCATTTCGTATGTTATTTATACCACTTGTGAGTTTTGAAAATAATACTTATCGTCGAAAAATACTCTTTTGACGTCTTGACCATTCTTAAATTACTTTGCAAGTATTTACGTCAAAATGTCATCCTACAATAGTTTCTTAATGATTTTTTTTTTGTGAAATTATAACTTTTCGTCGTAAAATAATGTCGTTGGAAATTTCATGAAAGTGACAAAAATGGCTTCGAAAAGCTAGTCGTAAAATGGTGTACGTCGAACGTTAGGAAACGAACTCAACGGTTTTGGAAAGCTTGTATCAAAATCTCAAAGTTTTAGTACATGAGTTTTCGTCATAGAGGTCTCGAACATAAAGATAATAGAGGTTAAATATGGTGATTTTGTCCAAAATGTGGTTTAAAAGTGAGTTTCGGCAAAGTTTAAG
>BPTQ01000008.1:226371860-226426661 GCA_019973895.1 Chrysanthemum seticuspe | reverse complement strand
AATGTGTTAAAAATGTGTTATATATTTTCTTTTTTTTTCATAAACCACTTTATGAAGGGGGGAACCGGCTGGTTCCCCCCCATCCGTAATTTACTAAACCATCTTTTTAAGAACTAACATATCTATACATGAGTTTGATGAAGTGAGTAAGTAAGTAAGAGTATTAAGTTCTTCAATCGTTTCACAAAAGAGAGAACAGAAGGAGAAGTTTTGGCCAGTGTGGTTCCCTCATCTTCTTTAGTATTTTTAAAAGGTTCTAGTTCATATGTGTTAGATCTATGTGAGAATAAGTTCCAAAACTTTATTTTTGGATCCCACAAATCCAAATTGGGAACAAGATTAGTGGAGTAGTATCATTAATCATTCGTATAATGAAAGTAAAATGTAGAAAGTAAAAGTAAAGTATAAATAAAGAAGTAAACTACTCCCTTGGTGTGACCGGTTTTGAAGAGGAAGACAAGAGAGAAAACACTTTGCTAACTTCTTGAATTATGAGAATGAATGAATGAGTGAAGTAGTTTGAGTACATATCTATACAATCAAGAATTTTTCTACCAAATCATTTAATGCCTACCCCCCCTTGGTCGGCCAAGGGGGGAAGTATTTCACCAAATACTTTTTTTTTCTTTTATATATTGTGTAAAAATTGTGTAAGCAATTATTTGTAAGAAAAAAATGTAGTTAAGTGAAAGATGTTGTAACTTGTATATAGTTGTGAACTTTGAGTAGTATGGACTAAAAATAAGTTTTAATGGATCAAAGTGAAGTATAATGAGATCATAAAAATTGTAAAAATACATTTCTTGCAAGATTTGAGTGATATAGTAATTTTCGTGTAGTTTTTAAGAAAAACGTCGTAATAATATAAATTTAACGATTTATATACAAAATAAATTTAAAACACTAGGTAAACTCAAAATATAGTTTTTATAAACTAAATGTAAGTATAAAAATATGTCGGGATCACTTTTGGAAGTATCGAATTAAATGTTCAAAATAATAACTTACGCGATAACGTTTATTTAATATGAAATTTACGCGTTTAAAGTGAAATGCAAAGTCATGAATGAACTAACATGATGCAAATGATGCTAATGAAATGTAAACTAAACTTAGTCTATATGAAATGTTCGTGATGATATGATCATGAATTCGCCGCTAAACCATTAAGGTTACGCGAATTTGGAACACGCAAACCTAGTTTACGATAAATGATGAAATAGTGAAACGTGAATTGTTTTGAGAAATGACCTGAAATTGCGAGTTGTCACAACAGCTATGAAGGTCCCTCAGATACCAAGGAAAACATGATTATGGACCTGAAACTTGAGTATAATACCTTTAGGGCTAAAGACTCAAAAACTCTCTCTCAAACATACAACGAGTATAAAGCTTTGTTAATTGAATTGTCAAATGATGGTGTAAAGTTGTCCAAACATGAAATCAATGTTGGTTTTGTTAATAGTATCCCTGAAAAGTTGAATTTCTCTGAAGGACTTAGGAATGCTAATCATATTCAGAATCTTGAACTTCCTGAAATTTATGGGAAATTTGTCTATGAGGAAAACCTCATCAACAGACGATACCCTGACTTGAAAAAGTCTTAGGAAGTTATGAAGTCCCTGACCACCACTTCAACACCAATTTCTACTGCCATTTATTCTAACAGTGTGGTTCAGGATTTTCAGGAAAATTCAGACGATGAGCCTGATGAGAGAACAAGCGAGGAGTACCTGAATGACTTGAACATTGAATTTCAAGAAAGGGCACTCCTTGCTAACTCTAGAAGGTTTATAAGAAGAAACAAAATTTTTTCCAATGCTAAAGCTAATGAGGACACTGAGTGTTTTAAGTGTAACAAAAAGGGTCATTTCATAAAGACTGTTTTTCAAAAACTATCTCTGAGCCCTCTTACAAACCCTCAGGGTCAAATCAGTCCTTAGGTTTTAGCAAATTTCAACCAAAAGTCTATCAGTCTCATCAAAATTTCCAAAACGAGTCTGACCAAAACAAATCTGTCGATTTTGAAGCTAAGCATAGGAAAGCCAAGGCTAAACTAGCACTTCTTGAGGCCACTCCCTCAGAAACAACAAACAATGTTAAATCTGTGAAGGTAAAAACAAGGGCCTGGTAGCTGAAGTCTTTGACTGGTATGAAGAGCCAGTCTCCTCAGACGATGAAATGGTGCGAGTCAGTGCACTGATGGCTCTCTCAAAAGAGGATAAGCTAGCTATTGGAAAGAATCATGCTAGGAATGGTGAATGAGTCAATATCACAATGAATAAGGTAAACATTTTACTTTCTATGGATGATGATTCAGATTGGCAGTCTTTCATGAACTATATCAATGTTGACTTTAAGTTTGTAGAGGAGCAACGATTAAATCGTTTTTCTAAATACAACAAGTTAAGTTTTGAATTAAACAAGTGTAGGGATGAACTGCTTCTTTTAAAATAAGCCAAGCTTGAGGCTGTTACACTTCAAATTCAAAACACTGAATTAGTTAAAAGAAATCAAGCTCCTCAGGAAGAACTTAAAAAGGAAAAAGATATTATTCAAAGCTGGAATGCTAAGAATCCTAGAGTCTTCGATACTGTTTAAGCCCCAAGTAGCAAAAAGAGAATCATAGGTGAAGATCATCTCCCTGATTCTCTTAGTGAAGACCAAAGTCCAAAACCATTTGTTTCTGCTGGCATACTCTCTAAAAAGGAGTTAATGCCTAAGTCTAGTGACTGGATTGAAAAGGTAAACCCTGAGAGTAAGCTTCCAAACTTCAATTTTGGAAGGATTCTTGAGCCTGAGAGTCAAGCTCTCAAGAGCATGCTTAGACTCCCTGATGTACCCAGTAGTACTAAACACATCACTGAGTCTGAAGTTGAATCTGAAGCACCGCTTCCACCTCTGAAACCTCTTCAGGGTGCTGCACCTAACTCTGAGCTTACTCCTCTACAATTCAACCCTCACTCTCCAAAAGAAAGGTCAGGTCTAGGCAGAACTATTTTGAAAAGGCCAGCAAAACTAACCCAAGAAGATTTAGTTCCTACTGAGACTTCCACATCTTCAGTTCCTACTGAAGAAGGTCAAATCCAACAATTAACTGAAGTGGTGAGGAAGTTGACTGAAAAGATGAACTCTATTGAGAAAGCTCCTGATTCAACAATCAAGGAAACTAAGTCAGCCTCCTCTAGTTCATCAAGGTCAAAATCAAACACCAAGCCCAAACAGAAGTGTGATCTGTGCCATTATACCAGCCATACCACTGATAATTGCTACGAAATCCTTTTTTGCATGATCTGCAAAAAGGATGATCACAGAACTTCTAATCACTTACAGTATGTAAGATCATCCAGTGAAGCAAGGCATACCAATATTGGTCATCAGTATGCTTCATCATCTAAGCAGGGTCAAAGACCTAAAGCAATACCTTTTCCTCCTTGCCCACATTGTGGCTTTAATGATCATCTTCCTGATGACTGTCTCATGATTACCTGATGTGATATATGTGGAAATCCTGATTTAAGACCCAAGTTATTCGGATAATTACCACAAAGTGGCGTGTGGAATTAAGGTCAATTCACCCTTAAAATGTTTTTGTACATGTAAATAGTCGTAGCTAGCTCCAATTTGACGCACAAAGAAGCGGAGAAGCGGGTCAGCGCGAAGCACATTAAAAACCCTCTTCTTTCGGGTCACAATTTAATGCGTACCCCTCTTTATACCTCTCTTATAGTTTGTCAAACTGGGTGAGTCTTTCTAACAATTTGGTACAAGAAACTTCAATTGACTAAAAGTTTAAGGTATAACACTTAAAAGCAAATCATATTTCACCATTGTTTAGTCTGATTCATTTTTCTATTCAGAAATTACCCTTTACTTACAACTTGTCAAGACAAAAATAAACAAACAAGTAAAATAAAAAGTAATCAACTAAAACAATACACATATAACTTAACAATTAATATGTGTAAACAAATAGCCACATGCAAGAATATTTGATAAAACCCTATTAATAATCAATTCTGGGTTTTAATTAAATGCGTATATTTTACCAGGACTTTCACTAGTTTTCATCTATGTACAAAGTAAGCCACATACATCGACGAATCAATTGCGTAAGTCATAGATACAAATATACCATATTGCACATAATTGATTCATTAATGTATTATTATTAAGGTCTTCCCAATTTAAAATTTATCAAAAACTACATGTGTATACACTTAACAGTTAATGCACAATAAACGATAATCCATGACAAAACATGCATGTTTTTATCATGGATGTTCACATGACAATTATTGTAGTCCCAAAAATGCATACTCAATGACATAACATATATCCATTAATTTTAAACACATAAATATAGCATGCAAACCTAGGGTTTCTAATCCAATTAATTAACAAAACACACCCTAATTTTTTAAAATAAAATAATGGACGGCGGCCCTAAATATAAAAATTAGGGTTTCAAGTTAAACCCTTAAATTGATTAGCATGCAAACCACGATACAATATTCGATTTTTACGTGTTTCGGCAATTAATTACACATTATAACGGCTCGTGATGCCATTGTTGGGATTATAAACATGTCATTGGTATATGTGAAAACATATACCTTTTCTTTATCAAAACTGACCCAAATAAGCCGGAAATCAGCCATTAATGCTTAACATTTGTGTATTTTTTGAGTTTATGCAAGTGCAGGTACGGATATCTCAAAACAGATAAAAGAAAGACAAAACAGAATAAACCGAGCACGAGAAGGAAAAGAATGCAAAAGTGAAGCCGGGAGATCAGTTGAGTCAGTTTAAAGATATTGAATGCTCAGAAGATGATTTGTGAAGTGTTGAATCATGTTTTGAGAAATTACACATCAACCCCTCATCTTTACCAAAATTACAAGACTCACCCTCAACTTTGACAAAATTACACAAATCACCCTCGAACTATCCAAATTTGTCATTTTCACCCCTCACATACCCATAATTACCAAATATACCCCCATACTCTCATTTTACCAAAGTTTACATTACACCCTTACACTTTCCAAAATTACAACAATGATCCTTGAAAAGTCAAAAATTACACAAATGGTCCTTGTTACACTAACCGGATGCAAAATTAAGTCCAAATCCAAATTTATCCTACCTTGGCCCAATCCCAACACCCCAAATAAAACTACCCGTATACCATTTACACCCCATGACCCCTTCCAAATGAATATGACCTAGGGTCATAAACTCTTTTGAACCCCTTTGTCCCAATCAACCAGTATTAAATCCTTAGTCAAAATAAGTCAAACGCGCCCTTTTTTACACCCTATTACTATTCATCGTCATTCTCCTCAAATTACCCTGATCCCTCGAAAATTACCCCAATCATAAAAGCTTCTAGAAACCTGACATCATTCCTGACACGTGCAGAGTATGCCACGAGGGCAATCCGTGTGATTTGAATGAAAGCACATGATCCAACGATCCTGGTTTATTCTTAAGATTGAAGCAATGATGAATGGCTGAGATAAGAGGATCCAGGCACTCCTGAAACCCTAGTTTCACCTATAAATACCCCTACATTTTCACCAAGTGTAGTGTGTAATTTTTCCTTAATCGTTTTTTATGTTAAATTGTTTTTAGAAGTAATTTAAGCTTTCAATTGTTTTGTAATTCATTTTTAATATTGTACTCAAGTTTATGATTAATGAAATTCTAGTTTGTTTTTAATATTGTTGCACTTTATTATTGAATTCATCACTTAAATTTTGTCTTTAAGCTTCTACTACTGTTTCACAAGCTCTTATTCAAGTTCTAAAAGCTTATTAAGGTTTACTTTATTTTAATTTTGTTATCAACAACAAAAACTCAAAAAACAATAAGAAAAACTTTTAAAAAAATAAAAAAAATATGTTCAAGTTGTTTTCTAAAGCTTCAATAAGCTTTTACCTAGTTTAGATAAGCTTATATTAGCTTCTTATAGCTTATTGTAAGCTTATATTAGATCCAAATCTGTTTTAAGTTCAAAATACCAAAAAAGTCAATAAAAGTCAAAACAATAAAAAATACCTTAGCATAACTGTGGAAAGCTTTGGAAGTTACCGTAAGGGATTGGCAAGATGGACTTTTACCATCTTATTCTCTAAATAAGCTGGAGCTTGTAGCTGCCCTTAATTGGGAGCCCTTGTTTAGCTAGGGTCTCAAGTGAGTAATTTCCATTTATTGCTTTAAAATTGCATTCTATTGTTCTAGTAGTTTAGATATGCTATTATTATATTATTGTTCATCTAGCTTATTTTAATTTATTTTTAGCTTATTATAGTCTATTTCATCACTAAATAGCTTATCTCTCATATTTACATCTCATTTGGAAAATCTGTCATAGTACTCATTAGGAATTATTTGTAGTTTAAATCAGTTAAATAGTGCTTAAATAGTTTTAAAATAAGTTTTGATAAGCTGTTTTGAAAGTCTCATGGCTTAGAATATCATTTTGCTTCAGAAAATCTTCAAGTCAGTAGCTTAAGTGGTGTTTGGATTAAGTGGCTTTACTTAGTTAAAGTCTGGTTCAGTGAGTTTAATAAGTTTAGTTAGTCCTTATTAGGTAAATTTAGGTTAGTTCAATCGTAAAATACATCGGTTATTAGTAAAAAAGTCAAAAATCTCTTGTAAACTCATTTCTGCACTCATTTGGTAAAATCAGTTTGCTTAAATTTTCATATAGGTGCATAATTAGTTGAAGTAGCTTAATTAGGTTTTTAAATAGATTATTACTTCATTTATATTTAGTTTTGATCATCCAAAGTTCATAAAAGTCAATCCTCTAGTTTTACAAAAAGTCAAAAATCTGCTTTCTTTGTTTCTATGATCATCTGATCTGAGTGCCTTTTGGAGGATTAAAATGTTTTGAAATTGTGTTTAACGTGGTTTTTGAGGAAGTCTGGGACATAAACTTAATCTGTTTTTGGTTTTTACCATGTTCCAAAAGCTTTTAGTGGGTCAAATTTATTCTCAAAGTCACCCATTTGTCATACATTATGTCCTGTGCATCAGTATACACTGACCTCAGTACCTATTTTCAAAAGCTTGTAAAAAGCTCTCTAAAGCTCCTCTAAGCTAAAATTTGGTCTTACAAGCTCTCAGCAATATAGTCTTTTGATTTCAATTGGTTTCAGTTCACTAGCTGTTAGAAACAAGCTTTTATACAAGCTTAAAGTAGGCATGGCAGACTGTTAGTTCATTTTTAGAAGCATAAGTGCTTATTAGTGAAATTTGCTTATTGATTGCTTAATCTTGCTCATTCATGGTTTTAATAGCCTGTGAATCTTACTTTTAACAGTTTCTTAGCTTATTCTAGTTTATAATAGCTTTTCATAAGAGTTATTTAGCCATTAGATAGCTTTTAGCCTTAGTTTATTTATATAGACATCTTCAGCTTATTTCTGCTTGTTTCTAGCTTATTTACAAAAGATTTTTAATATTTCAAAATTTTTATAAGTTCTCTAAAGTTTATTCTTTAAGCTTGAAAAAAAATAGTTTTCCAAAAATGTGCCACTGCTGGGATTTGATCTTTGACCACCTAGCTCACCACACACACACACTACCAACTTGCCCTTGGGTCTTCTCACGTTTAAGTTTGCACAAACAAATCCCCTAATTACTCTTTCTCTTTTAAGCCTAAATAAGTTGTCAAGCTTATTCCAGCTTATCAAAAGCTGATTTTTTAGACTTTGTATTTTTGCTAGCTTTAGCTTATATTAAAGTAATTTCTGAGAAAGTTTGGTATTTTTCTAAAAAGTTTTACTATTTTTAAATAATTGTTTTCTACTTTTTAGTTTTTAATTCATAATAATTAAATAAAAAGTCAAAAAAATATTCCGCTTTTTCTCAAAATTTTATTTTGTCGTATTGCACGTAGAAAAATTAGTTTTGCATTCCTAGGGTAATTATTTCTCATATTTCACTTTTAGGCTCAGGTTTTTTCCGAGCGTGCTCGTTTTTAGGATTTAAGTGCGTTTTAGGCCCCAATAGCTTAGTTTAATTATTTTAGTTGCCTAATTAGTTATTTTTAGTTATTGTTTGCTATATTTAGCTTAATTCCCCTGTATTTGCCCATTTTCACTATTTAAAATCCCGTAAAACGCGACGTGAGTTATTAAACTCCATTCATCCTTCGCTAGGATGCCGAAAATTTCGAGCTTAAACACGGATTACTTAACTTGATATCGTCAAGCCAATTTTACAGATTTGAGAGGGATGATCCTCACTCACATATCCGACGGTTTAACCAGCTTACGTCTACAATCAAATACCGAAACGTGTCGGAAGAAGCTATCAAACTACTTCTTTTCCCGTTTTCACTGGAGGGGGCCGCCCGGATTTGGGTCGAAAAACAACCCACTAGATCGATCACCACATGGGAGGATTTAGTATCCAAATTCGTGAATGAATTCTTCCCACCATCTAAAACAACAAGTTTAAAAAATGAAATAACAAAATTCACTCAAACATTTCATGAATCGTTTAGTGAGGCATGGGCCTGATTTAAAACTTGCTTAGAAAATGCCCCCATCACGGTTTGTCTGAATTGCATCAACTTGATACATTTTACAACGGTTTGAACGAAAATGATCAAGACTCTCTCAATGCCGCCGCGGGTGGTAATCTTTTGACTCGATCTACGAGAGATGCCTTGTCTATTATTGAGAACAAATCCAAAGTCCGCACATCACGTAGCAAATCGGTTGCTGCCCGAGTGAGTGCTTCACCTTCTTCTTCTTTTGAAAATACATCTAGCACCAATGCTAAAATTGACAAGCTTACGGATATGATCCAGGCTTTGGTTAAGATTATGGATGCTAAGATATATTCTTCTCCACCCGCTCAAGTCAAAGTGGTGGAATCCACTAGTACTACTTGTGGTGGGCCTCATGCTTACTATAATTGTACTGCTACCGATGGTTATCCTAATGAATTCAATGCCGTAGTCGGGTCGTACAACCAAGGAGGTAACCAATACCGTCCTCAAGTTGACCTGAACTACCGAGTTAGTAACCAAATAGGACCTTCGGGATTTTCTCAATCAAACAATCAAACTCATCTTAATCAGAATCAAGTTAGAGGGCAAAATGTTCAGAACCAATATAAAGCCCCAACTAATCAATACATAACCCAAGGGGTCAATTACAATCAAGGGTATCAAACTTCGAATTATCAAGCTCCGACTTTTCCATCTAATGAATTCTCGACTTACGTTCAGAAGAACAATGCTAATCTCCAAGCTATGCAAACCCAAATTTCGAATTTTGAAAAATTATTTCCAATCTTCGTTGACTAGCCAAAGCAATGAGTTTAAAAATGAGATTAGGAACCAGAACAACAAGATTGAGGTATCTCAAAGAAAGGTTTAGAACATGTTTAACAATCTTTTATGCAAAATGAATCTACCCTCGGGTTCAAGTTCTCTTCCTAGCAACACCATTCCCAACCTGAGAGGTGACATAAAAGCGATTACCACCCAAAGTGGAGTAGCCTACGATGGACCCACGGTGCCAACTACTACTTCTTCTTCTTCTCATAAGGGGAGTACTGAGAACGTCCAACCCGTGGTTGTCCAGACTTCTGAGCCAGAAAATGCTCCCGTTAGTGCTACGAAGCCTAACCCGGAGACGAAAATTCCATATCCGTCACATCTGAAAGATCAAACGCTCCGTGAAAAATCTAATCACCAAATGAAAACGTGCTTTCAAATTTTCAAAGATTTAAATGTCGATATTAGTTTTGCGGATTCTTTTTTATTAATGCCAAAACTTGCTTCTATGCTTAAGGGTTTATTAACAAACAAGGAAAAACTTTACGAGCTTGCGAAAACTTCATTGAACCAAAATTGTTTGGCGGTTATCCTTAAGAAACTTCCCTAGAAGTTGAGTGACCCAGACAAATTTCTTATCCCTTGCGACTTTCAAGGAATCGTTCAGTGCTCCGCCTTGGCCGATCTTGGTGCGAGTATCAATTTAATGCCACTGTCGATTCACAAGAAGCTTTCATGGCCCGAACTTTCCTCAACGTGTATGACTCTCGAGCTTGCTGACCGCTCTATGACTCACCCATTCGGTATAGCCGTGGATGTCTTTGTTAAAGTGGGGGAATTCCATTTCCCGCTGATTTCGTTGTAGTCGATTTCGATGCCGATCCTCGAGTACCCCTCATTCTCGGAAGGTGTTTCTTAAGGACGGGCCGTGCGTTAATTGATGTTTTTGAAGGAGAGATCACTTTAAGAGTGGATAAAGAGGCCGTCACATTCAATGTTAACCAAACTTCTAAATCTCTAACTAACCAATGTGATGTGGCAAAAATTAGTGACACCGAGGTGACAAATGACCCGGTACTTCCCACTAATAACGGAAGTACCAAAAAGTTCCAACCTACGATTGTCCAAAAATTTGAGCCTAAACCATCTAGAATTGATTTGAGTCTTTCACGATTTACGATTAAGAGTTTGTCGACTATACGTGCTGAGCGAAAAAAGAAACAAGAACCGGAGAGCATAACAGAAGTGGTGGAAATTGCTAGCTCTCAAGTATACCACTTGTCCCACCTCTGCATTCGTTTATAGTATTGATCTTGTTCATAAAAAAGTCGAGCTTTCTTCGAGTGGCAATCCCACTCCTTCTTCTGAAATTATGGAACCTTCTTCTCAACCAATATTTTTTTATTCTTCCCCTTCCCTCACTCCATTTGAGGGGAGTGATTCCATCATGGAAGAGATCGAGGCTTGTTTGAATAACGATTTAAGTTCACTGGAATATGATTTTGCCATTTGTGATTTGGAGGGAGATATTCATTTGATTGAAGAAATGCTTAAAATGGACTCATCACTCCCTCTGGCAAAACCTAATATTGAAGAAATTAAAGAAGTCGAGCCATCTACTAATCCTCCGGAGCCCGAGCTCAAGGATTCATCTATCGATTTACTTCTCGAGGAGTTCGCAAATGAACTCGCTCGCATCGATCCTCTTCCACTGGGAAGTGAGAACGACATCTTTGATTTTAAAGCCGAATTACGAGAAATTGAAAATTTGTTGAATCAAGATCAATCAATTGATAAAGATTATTTTGAGGAGTTCACCGATGAACTCGCTCTCACGGACTCGATGCCTTCGGAGTATGATCTTTTGGAAGAACTTGAATTTGATGATCCATTTTATCCTAAGAAAGAAAAGAAAGTGCAAATTTATATTGATGAGCTTGTTGACCAAGATGTCCTACAATATTTTTTATCCGAGAGTGGCTCCCCTTCTCGTGAGGATTTTCCTGTAGATGATACTTTCATTTCATTCCTCTCTGAGGACAGGATTTTTAACCCCGGGATACTCGTCATAGATGAACTTCATATTACCAAAGTTGTCCGAGAAAAGGATCCTTCGATGGATTCCTTCACTATTTAGCTTTCAAGTTTGATACCTAACCATGGACTCCTTTCTTCTGTGAAGTCGTTTCATTTTGATCCATCATCCCGTCTTCCTCCCGCTAAACCTCCGGATGATGGACCGTTCTTTCATGATATGACCAATTTTAGTTTGGGGGGAGATGATTATAAAGTTTTTGTGCTTATGCCCGACATTTTCCCCACCCAACCCACCCATTCTCTTTCCTTCGGGAATGAGGACACCATTTTTTATCTTGGTATCTTTACCGCTTTCTTCCCCAAGGACAAATGAATTTGGGGATGTGACAACTGGAAAATTAGGGATCCTATTTTAGGTAACCACATTACGTTAAACTAAACCGAGCTTTTGCCTTTATCACTATTTTTATCGACCATGACTTGATTTGATATCGTTTATTGGTTTTTATGATTTATTTTGTTATTGAATGAGTTATGTGTGAGTTTTAACTCTTTTTGATTGGCACTATTTGATTCGGCACTATAAAAGCCTAAAACAAGAATTAACGTAACTTTTAGACCGTAACTCGAAAATTGGCAAATAAATAGTCAAAACTCGTGGAAAAACATAAATAAACATAATAGAAAGTCGAATGAACGTTGTGGGACACTCGTAGGACAATATATGAGGTCGGGAATGGGTAAACGGGATAGTTTACGAGTGACATCCTCCACCCAAATTATTTATTTTTGAGTCCTTTTTCCCCAAGTATATATACTCCCTCATAACCTCATTTTTGCTTCCACTTTCTCTCACTAAAAACATACACACACATAACTTTCTCTCTCTCCCTTCCAAAATTAAAAACTCTAACCCTAAAATACCACCACCATCGCCGGCCACCTTGCGGCCAAATTCTGGCCATTTTCTGACGAGTGACATCTCACCTCCACCACTATTTTTTAGATATCTCTTTCCTCTTTCCATCCATATATATATCTCTTATAGAAGCCTACATTAACACCTCCAAATCTTACAAATACGATTCGTGATTCTAGGGTTTTCATTAAATCTTGTAGATCGGGTTGTAAAAAGGTAAATGGAACATGGGTCAAGCTTGTTTTGGCCATGGAAAGCCACGTATGGGTCTCTTGAGGCTCGTACATGGTTCGATTTTTAGGGCTTTTGGTTGAAACATGGGATTAAAACTAATTTACAACTAATAAAACATGTAGCTAGTGATTTGGTATCATGTGGTGTATCATATTGTTGGGTTTTTGCATTTTAGGTTTAGTTTCATGAAATCGGTCTAGATTAGTTGTGGGTTAGATGTTTGGATGATGATTGGAGGTTGATTGATTGTGTTTGGTTGTAGTAGAAGCCATTTGGGGAGAGTTTGGTTGTGGTGTTGAGGCGTACGAGCCACCAAGACCCACGATGGTCATGGTTTGGTGGCATACGTGACCCCTAAGGACCAAGGGTCCGGGTCGGGTTGTTGTGGTAGCTTGTTGGTTGATATTGTTGGTGTTTGGATGAGACGCGTGGAGCCGAAAAGCTTCTAGAGCTTGTTTGGTTCACGTGGTCTTAACCGTGACCGTGTAATGACCATTAGGGTCATAACGTTGGTTTCGGGTATATTTGGTTGGTTTATTGGTTGGCGAGATTGAATTGGGCTAATTTGAGATCGAATTGCGCTATTATGACTTTTATTTGGACTTATTATACAAATTGTCAACTTTGAGCAACGTCGGTGTTAATTTGACTTTTTAGTCAATAGTTGACCCCGACAACACCGTAACATGGACTTTAGTATAGTTTAGACTATTAATTGATTAGAAGCCGAGAAGTCATGACTCGTGCTTGTGGACTCGAAACGAATAACGATATGAAACTAATATTGAAATTGACGAAATATATATATATATATATATATGAAAATGTTAATAAACTATGAAACATAAATAATAAAAAGGCTTTTATACCAAAAACTATCGATAACAAGACTTGTCTTGTTATTTACCATTTTAAATGGAAACTAACGACTAAAAATGGAAAGGTTTTCAAATAAATAAGTAATTAATGTTTCGAGTGCACGTTTATCGAAATGTGCCAATTATGAGCATTTAATACTATTTTCAAGTATTTATTTTCTTACGTTGTGTGTATGGGTTACGGATGACCTAAAATTAATAGCGTCGATCAACGAGGGTAGCGGACTTATTAGGTTGACGAATCTAATAAGAGACCGCTATGTACGTAGGATAACGTTATTAATGGATGAGTTATCCTTATAACTCGTTAGGATGCGACCGGTTTATGTGATAATAAGCGACACGAATAAATAATTGAGTTTATCGAGTTGACGAATTCGATAAGGTCTACTATTTATTCCGAAACTTATTGGACTATCGAGCTTATCGCTTAGATGTCTCATTGTGTTGCATTGAGTCACATTGTAGTTGTTTGAGTGCATACATGACATAATATTGAGTCGATACACCCACATGAGGATACCAAACGCTAGGACTAAACGATGAAATAAGACATTTTTGGAGATAAAGAAAAGGAATACATTGGGGTAGATAAGTTTGATTTTGGGATATATATATTAAAATTGGTTTACATTAATAGGTTGTGCCGATTCGATAGTTGATGTGCTGTGATTAGCTGTTATCTTCTGCTAGTGTTTATTTGTGCGTTGCTTGCTTGAGGTGATTTTCATAGCCCTACTTTTATCTATGTTTTTAACTAAATTGGGGTGAGAATCATGCTACTATTATTGGACCTTCTAAACTATTTTGATTTGCTTATGTGCTTGACTGATTAGATAGATATGTGGTAGTTGTTGCCTTCGTTTAGGGTAGCAATGCTAATTGCTATAGCACTTGCCTAGCTAAGTATAGACTTCTACCTCGACCTAGTCCAGGGTTAGCAATCGTTCTAGACTTTGCTACGACTGTGCTGGCTAGTGTCGCTAGGGGCCCATTATGACGTTGGATATGATATTGATATGTGATTGATGTGTATCTATCTTAGGTCTTGCATAGCAAATTAACTCCTACAGGTCCACTATTTTAAACTTGAACTTAAACCTATGACCTCACCAGCGTTAGCTGACCTTTTAGCATGTTTTCTCAGGTAATTAAGTGATGTTTGGAGTATGTGTTCTGTGGAAGCTTGGCAAGGAGGCATGATTCAAGGATCATAATCAACTCTGATATTTTATGGGGACCTATTTTATTAAATATTGTTTGGGTCTAATATTTACATTTTGGGTTTAATGTTTTGAATATTTAAATTTGGGATTGGTTTTGAATGATAAATGACTATCTTGTTTGCTATACTTGTGTGAGATAAAAATCCAATTGTAACGCCCCGAAAACTTGATTAAGTCTTCCGCTGTACTGAGATTTGGGGGTGTTACAGATTGGTATCAGAGCTCAAGGTTATAGAGAACTAGGTATTTAATAAAACCTAAACTATAACCACTTTTAAGAAAAATTGATCCTCGACCGACGCATGCCCGCCTGCCAAGCCGAAGCTTCTTATTTGATTAGGTATGAACTGCAATTTGATTTATGCGATATTATGAATTGTGAATTGTTTATTGAGATGTTTTGTTTTGAGATATGATTATTGATTTCGGGTAAATGTGATTCGATTATCGAAATATTATGAACTTGATTGGATTATTGATATGTTATGATTTTGGGATTTTGAGCGTGATTATATGATTGATTTGATTTGGGATTATATGATGCGTGGATTATGTGATAGAACAGAATTTACGTGCTTTATTTAAAGGCATATTTTGAGTAATGCGGTACCTTTATTTTACAACTTTCATTATGTGATATATGTTTTGGTTGAGTTGATGCGCTTATTAGAACTAGTTGTTTTCGAACACTTATACCTACCCTATGCTATTGTCACAGACTATGCCTTCACTAGCTTATGATGTGTCTGAGGATGTCCTTGTTGCTGCTAGTTCCCCAACATTGACTCTCATGACTGTTGTGCAGGGTGATCCTTATGTGATTGCCCGTCACTCTAGTTCGCCATCATCATCAGATCGCCTTAGCTCATCTAGGAAGCTCACTTTGCATCAGGTCTTAGCACGAGCCCAGACTCCTAGACTTACTCGTTGTACTGCCCGCATGTCCGTGCGACCACCATCATCACTTATTTACCTAGCAGCTCACTCTCTTCTGTCATCACCTCCAGCATCACCATGTCTTAGAAGACCTAGATCCCCTACTGTACCACCTCAGGATTCACCCACATAGAGACTCCGACTCATGGACTCGAGGAGCATGAGATCGAGGAGGAACATGAGATTGAGCGGGAGTATGTAGATGAGGATGAGGATCCTCAGGAGGTGGATGATGAGGATATCCCAGAAGGGGGTACTCCTCCATTGCAGAGTCCTGCGCATTCTCCAGGACCAGGCTCTCCCTTACCTTTGCCTGAGCCTGATTCTCATAGGCATCCTTTTGATTTTGGTTCACCTCCACACTCACCTGAGATAGGTAGCCCATTAGGTTCAGAGATACCATCAGAGATTGCTTCAGAGCCCAAGGAGTATGGGGAGACAAGTCTGATGTGGGAGAGGATTACATCTCATGGTATTAGTCTTAGTAGGTTGACAGATCGATTGGTTGGAGTATCGAGGGCTAGTGTAGAGGATTTGAGAGCAGATATGGGTTCGGTAGTTAGGAGGACTATAATCCTGAGAGAGGGTATGTCGGAGCTCCAGGAGTAGGTTGGGGACCTGTTGAGAGGGTTCGCGACAGCCCGAGATGCAGATAGAGCGATATGGCGCAGGATAGGTGAGTTGGAGAGA
Source organism: Chrysanthemum seticuspe (assembly GCA_019973895.1). NCBI lineage: Eukaryota > Viridiplantae > Streptophyta > Magnoliopsida > Asterales > Asteraceae > Chrysanthemum > Chrysanthemum seticuspe. Next base: position 226,410,437 of record BPTQ01000008.1, on the reverse strand, counting down.
TAGGTCGTGGATCTGAAGAGTGATCGCGACGCTCAACATGTTGAGCTTTCATCTTTATGGAGACAGGTTGATGGTGCTAGGAGATCTGTTAGTGGTATTCGTAGTCGTGGCTAGATTGTGTTAGACTCATGGCATTGTACCATCTTGAAACTGAGTAGTCTCTAGTTCGAGATGTAGATCTATCCTAGTTATCTTATTAGTATCGTTGTTAGGATCGTTTTGATTTCTCCGTATCCTTTCATGTATTTCACTTTGGAACCTATGAGTTATGGTTATTAGAACGTGCATCCTTTCGTTATGATTCAGTCTCTAATTGTTTTGTTATTGTATAACGTTATCCTTGTTAACCTTGATTATGTATTCGAGCGTTATTTAGTGATCCTTGGAACTCAACTCGGTCTTTTAGAGCATGAATTGTGAACTTATGAAACTATTATTCTTGCCTTCAGAATGATGGCACCACGACGAAACCCTCCTAGGACTAACCGAGCAGCCCCTACTGTTGTGGTTGCCCCTGTTTGTCGAGGTCGTCGTCTGACCCCAACCACTCCACTTGTCGAGAACTTGAACACTGATAACCTAGCTGTAAAGAACCCCGAATGTGAACGACCATGCTGAGAATGGTCCTATTCCACAAAACCCTCCGCCTTTGGACCCAACCCACATTGACCAGCTTGTGACGCAGCGTGTAGCTGAACTGCTAGTTGAGTCTAATCTCTCTAACACCTCTGGTGGAACCCCACTGCTTAATCGAACTCGAGGTTGTACCTACAAAGAGTTCCGATCCTGTGGTCCCATGGAGTTCAGAGGAACCGAGGGAGTGGTTTACCTAACAAGGTGGATGGAGAAAAGTGATTCTGTGTTTACCGTTAGCAACTGTAAAGAGGATTGTAAGGTTAAGTATGCAACATTTACCTTGAAATTCGAAGCGTTGACCTGGTGGAACAACTATCACATATCCGTAGGGAGTCATGTAGCTTATAGCATGACTTGGACCCAAATTAAAGCTCTCTTGATCAAGACTTACTGTCCTAGGAATGAAATTAAGAAGCTATAGATTGAGTTCTGGAACCATAAGGTTAAGGGAACCGACATGACGACTTAGAATCGTCGTTTCCAAGAGTTGTCGTTGCTTTGCCCTAAAATGGTTCACACTGAAGCCCTTAAGATTGAGAGGTATACTGATGGATTTCCTTTAGCTACTAGGAATGATGTCATTGCTACGAAACCAGTTAACTTGCATGAGGCAATTGTTGTGGCTCAACGTTTAATGGACTCTTATGTGTTAGAAGTAGGAGACAAGGGTAAGAATGATAAGAATGATAAGAGTGATAAGAGGAAGAGGAATGAAGTTGTTAAAGGGAATGGCAACAAACGGCAAGAGACAGCCAGGGTGTTCGCCATAAGAAATGGAGAGAATAAGGGTTATGAAGGTAGCAAACCCTTGTGTGGTCGTTGCAATCGACACCACCATGGACCGTGCTTAATTGTGTGTAGGAATTTCTCTAAGGTAGAACACATGGCCAAAAACTGTAGGTCCCGTACACTTGCTGCGGCTCAAACTGCACAAGGAGCGGACTGGAAGGCCACTGTCACCTGTTTTGGATGTGGAAAGAAAGGGCACTACAAGAATGAGTGCCGAGAGCCGTGGATGAAAGGAAACCCTGGTAATGGAGGAGGATTTGTTAACCGAGGTGTGGGAAGTAATGGCTTAGACCCTATGAAGCGTGAGGTTGTAGAGAACCAGGTAAATCAGAGTGCTAGGAATCAGCAGAGAGACATGGGAATAGCGCGTGTGTATGCTATTGGGAAGGAAGCTAGTGAGGACCCTAACGTGGTTACGGGTACGTTCCTTCTCAATAATCGCTATGCTTCCATACTGTATGATACTGGTGCCGATATGCGTTTCGTATCCACCACCTTTATGCCATTACTAGGAATTTCCCAAACACCTCTAGGGTTCAGTTACGATGTGGGAATAGAGAGAAGATAGACACCATAGTCCGAGGTTGTACCTTGAGTTTCCTAGACCACCCGTTTAGCATAGACCTATTACCAGTCACCCTTGGGAATTTTTGACGTCATCATCGGAATGGATTGGTTGTCGAAGAACGGTGCACACATCATATGCGATGAGAAGATCGTGTGTGTACCGTATGGCGGAAAAGTTCTGAGCATACAAGGAGATCGGAGCAACTGTGGAAGTCCTTCCCGGTTGAGCATCATCTCTTGTATTAAGGCCCAGAAGTACATCGATAGAGGAGGTTGTCTTTTCTTGGCTCGAATTTCTGAAAAGAAAAGCGAGGAGAAGAGTGAAAGACACCTTAATCATGTACCCGTCGTTAGAGAGTTTCCTGATGAGTTTCCCGACGATCTGCCAGGGATTCCACCTCTCCGACAAGTGGAATTCCAAATCGAGTTGATACCCGGTGCTGCACCCGTAGCCCAAGCACCCTATCGACTTGCTCCAAGAGAAATTGGAGGAACTGTCTAAACAGTTGGTAGAGTTGTCAGAGAAGGGATTCATTCGACCAAGTTCGTCACCATGGGGAGCACCAGTGTTGTTTGTGAAGAAGAAGGATGGATCGTTTCGGATGTGTATTGACTATAGGGAGTTGAATAAGTTGACGGTGAAGAACCGATATCCGTTACCTAGAATAGATGACCTATTTGATCAACTCCAAGGAGCTAGTGTCTTTTCCAAGATCGACTTATGGTCTGGTTATCACCAGCTTAGAGTTCGAGATGAGGATATCCCTAAGACGACGTTTAGGACTCGTTATGGGCACTATGAATTCCAAGTGATGTCGTTTAGCTTGACCAAAGCGCCAACGATATTCATGGATCTCATGAACCGAGTATGTAAGCCATACCTGGATAAGTTTGTGATAGTATTCATAGACGACATCTTGATATACTCCAAGAGTAGAGAGGAGCACGAAGAGCATTTGAGGCTCATTTTAGAATTGTTGCGAGAAGAGAAGTTGTATGCCAAGTTCTCTAAGTGTGAATTTTGTATTTCATTCGTGCAATTCTTAGGTCACGTGATAGATAGTCGAGGAGTTCATGTCGACCCAGCCAAGATTGAGGCCATTAAGGAATGGGCATCCCCTAAGAACCCATCAGAAGTCCGCCAGTTTCTAGGTTTAGCAGGCTATTACCGGAGGTTCATTGAGGGATTCTCCAAAATAGCTAGTCACTGACTAAACTGACGCAGAAGGACGTTAAGTATGAATGGGGAGAAAAGGAAGAAGAAGCATTCCAACTTCTGAAGGAGAAGTTGTGTAGTGCCCCCATCCTAGCTTTGCCTGAAGGAAGCGAAGACTTTTTCGTGTACTGCGATGCTTCACATAAAGGCTTAGGTATTGTTTTGATGCAACACGAGAAGGTGATAGCTTATGCATCCCGACAACTTAAGAAGCATTAGATGTTGTAGTGTTTGCTCTTGGAATCTGGAGACATTATCTGTATGGAACGAAGTGTGTAGTGTTTACCGAACATAAGAGCTTGAAGCATATCTTAGATCAGAAGGAGCTGAATATGAGATAGCGTCGTTGGTTAGAGTTGCTCAGTGATTATGACTGTGAGATTCGTTATCACCCTAGTAAGGCCAATGGTGTTGCTGATGCACTTAGTCATAAGGAGAACATTCAACGATTACTCGTTCGATCCCTAGGAATGACTATTGGTTCGCCTCTACCATCTCAAATCTTAGCCGCCCAAGCTGCGGCATTGACGGAAGAGAACTGTCCTTATGAGAATCTGCATGGAATGGTAGAAAGTGAAAATGGCTTCTTGAAGCGTTCTGACTGAACTTTATGCTTCAAAGACAAAAGCTGGATACCATTTCATGTTGTAATCCGTGAGTTGATTATGCACGAGTCGCATAAGTCAAAATACTCTATTCATCCCGGAGCCGATAAGATGTATCAGGACTTGAAGAAACTCTACTGGTGGCCTAACATGAAAGCCGACATAGCTCAGTATGTCAGTTGGTGCTTGACTTGTTCTAAGGTAAAGGCCGAACACCAGAAACCCTCATGACTCTTAGTCCAACCCGAACTCCCGGAATGGAAATAGGAGCGAATCACCATGGACTTTATCACCAAATTACCGATAACAGCTAACGGCAATGACGCTATCTGGGTAAGCGTAGATCGTTTGACTAAGTCTGCTCACTTCTTAGCCATTAGTGAGGTCGATAGCCTCGACAAGCTTGCTCGGCTGTACATTAAGGAGATAGTATCGCATCATGGAGTACCGGTATCTATCATTTCCGATCGTGATAGCCGTTTTACATCCCACTTTTGGAGATCCTTACAGTCAGCCTTAGGAACAAACCTGGATATGAGCACTGCTTGTCATCCTCAAACCGATGGTCAGAGCGAGAGAACCATTCAGACCTTAGAGGATATGCTTAGAGCCTGTGTCATTGATTTCGGCAAAGGCTGGGAGAGACATCTCCCTTTGGCCGAATTCTCCTACAACAATAGTTATCATGCTAGCATTAAGGCCGCTCCATTTGAAGCACTGTATGGCCGAAAATGTCGTTATCCTGTTTGTTGGGCTGAAGTTGGCGAGAGTCAACTTACCGGTCCCGAACATGTCCTAGAAACCACTGAGAAGATAGTTCAGATTCGTAACCGTTTGTAAACAGCTCGCGATAGACAAAAGAGTTATGCCGATAGAAGACGTAAACCTTTAGAATTTTAGGTTGGAGATCGTTTTATGTTAAAGGTTTCTCCTTGGAAAGGAGTGATTCATTTTGGAAATCATGGGAAACTCAATCCCCGATATATTGGTCCCTTTCCAATCCTGGAAAGAATCGGATCAGTAGCTTACCGCCTTAAGCTACCATCGGAATTGAGCAGTGTACACAATGTCTTTCATGTTAGTAATCTTAAGAAATGTCTTTCGAAGGAAAACATAGTTGTGCCTTTAAGAGATATCCGTATTGATGAGAAATTGAATTTCATTGAGGAACCGATAGAGATCATGGATCGTGAGATTAAACGGATGAAGCATAGCCGTATTCTGATTATCAAAGTTCGTTGAAACTCCCGGCATGGACCGGAGTTCACTTGGGAACTTGAGGACTTATTCCGTAAGAAGTACCCTAAACTCTTCATGACACCAAGCAACTCGGAGTGAAACCCGGGACGGGTTTCTTCTAAGGCTGGGAGGCTGTGACAACTGGCAAATTAGGGAGTCTATTTTCGGTAACCGCATTACGTTAAACTAAACCGAGCTTTTGCCTTTATCACTATTTTTATCGACCATGACTTGATTTGATATCGTTTATTGGTTTTTATGATTTATTTTGTTATTGAATGAGTTATCGTGTGAGTTTTAACTCTTTTTTATTGGCACTATTTGATTCGGCACTATAAAAGCCTAAAACAAGAATTAACGTAACTTTTAGACCGTAACTCAAAAATTGGCAAATAAATAGTCAAAACTCGTGGAAAAACATAAATAAACATAATAGAAAGTCGAATGAACGTCGTGGGACACTCGTAGGACAATATATGAGGTCGATAATGCGTAAACGGGATAGTTTACAAAAAATTACGGCTTCGGCCCCTCAATTTCTACATGGCCGGCGCCCCCTCCACCCAAATTATTTACTTTTGAGTCCTTTTTCCCCAAGTATATATACTCCCTCCTAACCCCATTTTTGTTTCCACTTTATCTCACTAAAAACACACACACACATAACTTTCTCACTCCACTCTCTCTCTTCCAAAATTAAAAACCCTAACCCTAAAATACCACCACCACCGCCGGCCACCTTCCGACCATTTTCCAGCGAGTGACATCTCACCTCAACCACCATTTTGTAGATCTCTCTTTCCTCTTTCCATCCATATTTATATCTCTTATAGAAGCCTACATTAACACCTCCAAATCTTACAAATACGATTCGTGATTCTAGGGTTTTCATTAAATCTTGTAGATCGGGTTGTAAAAAGGTAAATGGAACATGGGTCAAGCTTGTTTTGGCCATGGAAAGCCACGTATGGGTCTCTTGAGGCTCGTACATGGTTCGCTTTTTAGGGCTTTTGGTTGAAACATGGGATTAAAACTAATTTACAACTAATAAAACATGTAGCTAGTGATTTGGTATCATGTGGTGTATCATATTGTTGGGTTTTTTCATTTTAGGTTTAGTTTCATGAAATGGGTCTAGATTAGTTGTGGGTTTGATGTTTGGATGATAATTGGAGGTTGACTAATTGTGTTTGGTTGTAGTAGAAGCCATTTGGGGAGGGTTTGTGTTAGGATTTAGTAAATCCAGTTATTAAAGAGTCGGTCACCTCAAGTATATGTAACCGTTAGAAAGCTCGTAGTCATAGATTAGTTAATGTTTAGTAGTAATTAGTTAAGTAACACCGTGGAGGACGGACGGGTCTTTACCCAATGTATGCCTGATCCACAGTCCGTAGGTGGCGATTTATATAAGAACTATAAATACTCTCTACCTTCCAAGGTAGAGAGTTGGAGCTCATAATAATACTTTCATTTTTTCTCACTAAGTTCCCAAACCTCTAACTCTTTCTCTCTCTAAAACCTCTTATATACGCCTCTTTGATTATTGGTTTAGTGTGTTTTTGAAATCCAATATGCAACAATTGGTATCAGAGCCATGGTTTGATCATCTCTTTTACATATCCTTGGATTTCTAGTGGTTTTAGATGCTTTTTGAGTTTGAAAAAGTTTAGTGGTTTTTGCATCATTTGGATCATTTCTTGTATTAAAGTTTGAATTTTAGGTGTACTTTTGTGTTAAGAATCATTGTAAGTGCTTGGGATTTGATTTGGTAAGCTTGAATCACTGTGGTTGAGCTTGTTTTGGATTGAAAAGTGTGTTTTTGAAGTTTTTCTTGCTAGCGACTTGGTTCTCGTAGTATTTTTCATCATAGCCACTTGCTTCAGTAAAAATTAGCGAGTTACAGTGTTAGTTGTTAGCGACTTGAGCCTAGCGACTTGTCTATTGAGACAAGCCGAAAAATAGTACAAGTTAGTGGATTCTCCACTACGGCTAGCGACTTGGTGAGGTTAGCGACTTGTTTCGGAAATTGTTAGCGAGTTGTAGTGTAACCTGTTAGCGACTTGATACTAGCGACTTGGATCTTAGCGAGTTGTTCTTTAGCAACTCAACTGTGTCTAGCGACTTGGTGCTTAGCGACTTGGACCTTAGCGAGTTGCTCTTTAGCGACTTGACTGTGTAGCGACTTGGTGCATTAGCGACTTGAGTCCAGCGACTTGGTACTTAGCGACTTGGTGATTAGCGACTTGGTTCAAGAATTCGTAGCGAATTGGTTGATTTTTGTTTGTAATACGGTTTTCTCTTGATTTAGTAAAATCCCGTGAAAGAATCTATTTCCCGGTTTAATCATAGAGTTATAAAATCCCGTGTAATCTGTTAACATGTCTACCAACGTACCTACAATCATCTCCACTGTTGCTGAGGATGTTCAAGCAGCTGGTTCAGATACTCGTCCACCTATGCTTGACAGAACTGACTACGACTCTTGGGCTCAACGAATCAGATTGTACTGTCTTGGAAAGGAAAATGGGGTCAACATTCTCAAATCCATTGATGAAGGACCTTATCAGATTGAGACTACAAGAGACTTAATTGATACAGCTGCAGATGGAACAATGATCTATGGAATAGACAGACCAAAGACGTATGATGAGCTCAATGATAAGGAGAAAAAGAGATTTGATGCTGATATCAGGGCTTCTAACATTATACTTCAGGGTCTTCCAAAAGATATCTACAAGCTTATCAATCACAACACTGAAGCCAAGGCAGTATGGGATAATGTCAAGATGCTTCTCTCAGGTTCTGAATTAACCAAGGAAGACAGAGAATCACAACTGTATGATGAGTTTGAGCACTTCAAAATGAAACCAGGTGAGAGTGTCTATGAATACTACGTGAGATTCCATAAGCTTGTGAATGACATGAGGAACATCAAAATGACCATGCCAAACATTCAGCTGAACTCAAAGTTTGTGAACAACATGAATCTCGAATGGCACAAGTTTGTCACCTCTGTGAAGCTAACCAAAGGATTGAAGAATAAAAACTATGAGCAGCTGTATGCCTTCCTTCTACAAAATGAGAGACATGCCATGTTTGAAAAAAGGATTCTTGATCAGTTCAAAATCAACCAGGGAGAAACAAGCTCATCAAATGATTCAACAGCTTTTTACACTAATGTTGGAATTACCACCAAAGCTTCTCAAGTCATACCCATGGGTAATGGTAATTACAAGCTCATCCCTGATCCAGCATATAAGCCTCCTGACCCAAATACATTAATGGAAAACCTCATCAATCAACTGTCTCTCATGGTTAGTCAAAACATGAACTCTCTCCCACACACCAACAATAACCTCAGAACAGCATCCAACCCACACAATCAAGCTACTGTCAGAGATGGGAAGGTCATGGTGCAACCAGTTCAAGAAAGGCAGTATGAACAGGGAAGAGGTGGAGTTGGTAGAGGATATGTGGCAAATCAGAATCGTGGAAGGAATCCTAATCAGGGTCAAGCTAAGCCAATTAAGTTCTACAACTATGGTGGTGATGGACACATAGCACGGAACTGCACTTCTCTAAAACGCCCTCAAAATGCAGAGTACTTCAAAGACAAGATGTTACTAGTGCAAGCTCAGGATTATGGAGCTGTGTTGGATGAAGAGGAGCTGTTGTTTCTTGCTGAGGGCAATGCCAAGACATATGATGCAGATATGGATGAGCAACCAATTCAGGAGATAGGTCAAAATCATCAGAATGCCTTTCAAGTCGCCGACTGTGATGCATACGACTCTGACGTTGATGATGAACCTACTGCACAGACTATTTTCATGGCTAGCATTTCTCCAATGGTCTCTCCAAAAGTCCCCTCACCACAGCAAGCTGACCCATCCAAAGAATCAATCATCTCAGAGGTATTAAAACTATACGATGATGTTGATGAGCAAAAGATACATGACAAAGTACAATCAACTGAAACTTTTGAGTCAAATATTGAAAATATGGGTAATATACATGTTGTCCATATGATCAATATATGAAACAAAGTGAAAGCGAGACTGTACCAAGTGATGCATCTTCTGCAGTCAATGATGACTATATTTTTAAAGAATACACTGCATGTGCCCCTGAGGATTTTGTTATTTCTGAACTCAATGCCTATAAAGAACAAGTTGCTATTTATGAACAGCGTGCTAAGTTTGAGTTAACCACCCGTGAGCAGGAAATGGATGACCAAATGCGTACAATTATTAGAAAAAGTAATTTTAGAGAAGAAGTATTAAAACAAGAGTTAAACTCCTTACATGAAAAGCTTTCTAAAACTGCTAAGCAAAAACAAGAACTTCAAGAAAATGTTAAAATGCTTAAGCAAGAATTCAGTGCTAAGGTGTTAGGAATTAGAAATTCCATGTTGAAGTATCGGTCACCCCAACTTTAGTCTAGCACATGTTAGCTCGTAGACATTACGTTATTTATTAGTTAGTTAGTTAGTTAGAGTAACACCGTGGAGGAAGGACGGGTCTTTACCCACTGTATGCCTGATCCACAGTCCGAAGGAGGACGTTTATTGTGTAACTATAAATACCCTCTACCTCCCAAGGTAGAGGGTTGGACCTTTCAATCTAATATTCTTTCTTTTGTTACTTTCTCTCTCTAAAAAGGCTCCCACACTACTTTCTCTCTCTAAATTACTTCATCTCATTCGAACCATACTTTGATTTGTTATGTGTTTATGAAATCCAATATCTAACAATTGGTATCAAGAGCCATGGTTTGATCACTCATCTTTCATGTTCTTGGATTTCTTGTGGTTTTCATAAGGTTTTTGGGTTTGAATGAGTTTAGAGTACTTTGCATCATTTGGATCATCTCTAGTGTTAAAGTTTGAATTTTGTTTGTACTTTTGTGTTTAGGATCATCATATGTGTTTAGGTTTTGAATTGGAAGGCTTAAATCATTGTGGTTTGGTTATTTTTAATTGATAAAGTGGTTATCTTTGAAAGTTGTACGAAGCGAGTTGAGCCTCGGAGTTGTGTTTCTTCGAAGCGAGTTGCTTTGTTATTGGAAGCGAGTTGGTATATGCGACTTAGCTATTTAGCGAGTTGACTCTTTATGTGACTTGGGTTCTAAGCGAGTTGTTTCTTTAAGCGACTTGAGTTCTAAAGTGACTTGACTATTAAGCGAGTTGTCAGCTTAAGCGAGTTGTCGTTTAAGCGAGTTGCTTTGAAATCGAGTTGACAGCTTATGCGAGTTGAGCCTCTTGCTTTTTGAAGCGAGTTGTATTATGCGAGTTGACTATTAAGCGAGTTGTCTGTTTAAGCGAGTTGTTAATTAAGTGAGTTGTCATTTAAGCGAGTTGCTTTGGAAGCGAGTTGTCATCTTATGCGAGTTGTACCTTAAGCGAGTTGTCTTGGAAGCGAGTTGTCATGGATGCGAGTTGATTGAAGCGGTTTGACCAAAAGTTGACTTTTTACGTCACAACTTCAAACGACCATAACTTTTTAACCGTAACTCCGTTTTCAGTGAAATACCTGTCAAAACGACTGGAACAGGCTGAATATTGTGAGGTTTCACTATAAAGTCGTGAAACGAATTTTTCGAGGCCCAAATCCTCTCCGAAAGGAAGTTATTGAGCTTTTAAGTTTTTAGACCTAAATTTCACCGTAAAAACGTGCATTAACAAAACCAATTCACAACCAAATAACACTTCAGCTAATCCTTCAAACAATCATCACTCCTAACACATAATCCTCTATCATTGTGTGGGTCCATCAGTTATCTTAACACGTTCTATTGGTCATTATATCACGGTTTCTTCTTGATTTTGTAAAATCCCGCGAAAGAATCTATTTCTCGGTTTAAATCATAGACTTGTAAAATCCCGTGCATACTACAACATCATGTCTTTCACTACTGACCCAATGATTTTGGAAGTACTTAAATTGTATGATGCTGTGGACAACAATGATAATGTATGCTACATTGAACGGTTAAAGATGTTTGAATTAATCAATGAGGATGTGAGATCTTCATGTTCTGAGTACAATGAGAATGAATTGCACCTGCTAATGGTACAGAATGCAATGCAAAAGGAATGTTGCATTATACCCTATCAACAACTTCACTCTCACCTCATGTTACTTCTACCCACAACAACGGAACGAACATGTATTGCCCTTTTCCGTCAAGATTTATCCACATTAACGGGTACATTACTGTTGAACTTAGAACAATTGGAACAACAACTTGATAAAGAAAAGGTTCAAAAGGATAGTTCCAGTGCTGCACTTCAAGTGATCCACAACCAATTTTAGTCATTCATCAGTGGGGAATTTACATCAGATTATGATCAAGACATGATTGAGATGTCTTTCAAGAGACATACTGGAATGGAAATTAGCGTGTTCACAGAGACACTTATCCATCTCATGGAGAATGTGGAGAAGTATATTGAGGAAGTTACTCAGACAGATGAAAAAGTGGATGAGTGTCTGGTGCAGTTGAGAGATAGTTGTGATAAGTTGGGTAATGTATCTGTTGAAGAATCTGGTGTTGCTGCATGCAGAATGTCAGAGACAACAAATAATGATGAGTCGGGCAAAGCACCAGATGATGGATCAGTTCACACTGAATACAGAGGCTCAGAGATAGATAGGCTTGACACAGTCAGCGGTCCAGTGACTCTTGTTACACATGATGTGGATGCAAATATCAGACCAGAAATTGAGCAGGTGTCATGTGATGAGGTACACTTAACTGTTCAACATAGTGCATGTGCTAATGTACCTAAACATACTGATCTTAATGCTGAACATGATTCTGATAAATGTTCCTTGGTTGAGGTTGAGTCTAATAATTTCAAAACAAATGATATGGTTGATAAAAAGGCTTTTGATGAACTTTCAAACAAATTCTCAAAACTGGAAAAACATTGCATTTCACTTGAAATTGCGATACAGAGTAAAGAAGAAAGTTTTCAACTTAACAAACCATGTAAAAATCCGAAACTTCTTGAATTCCGTGAACTTTTTGAAATTAACACTTTGAAAGCTCAGCTTTAAAACAAAGAGTCAACTATCAACAATTTGAAGAAACATATTTCTGATATGCATGTGAAAAGTAATTTGGTTACAAGTAATTCTGATGTTAATGCTATTGATGATATTCAAATGAGAAATGATGAGTTAGCGGTTTGTGTGGCCAAATTACTAAAGGAAAATGAGTCTTTGAGAAAGCATCACATAGAACTAAGTGACTCTGTCAAAGAAGCTAGAACTAAGTCAACAGAACAAACAAACTCTTTGATAGCAAAAATTGATGATCTCAAAGCTCAACTTCAGGAAAAGAGTTTCGCTATTGTTGCCCTAAAAAATGAGCTTAGGAAAACTGTAGGAAAAAGTGTGAACACTAAGTTTACAAAACCATCAACCTTGGGGAAACCATTTTCTCATCCCATTAGAAACCGGTCCGTTGTTAGGCAGCCTACTGCGTTTATATCCGAAAGACCAAAATTTTCAAAAACACGGTTTGCCTCCCAAGTTGATGAGAAACAAGTTTTGTCAAAACCAGTCACTTCACCTGAGTTACCTAAGAATAAGGCTTCTAGCTCCATTAACTCTCAACACGTAGCCACTTCTACTCCCAGCACCTCTAGGATTAGTTTGAAAACAGTGTCAAAACCAAGCATTAAAACCCAGAATTCATACGATATGAATGACTTGTGGAAGAACTATTATCTAGAAAAAGCTAGGAAAAAGGCACGGATTCGAAAAGACGGAATTTTAGGTGCAAGACCTAGGGTGAGGAATTCTACAAGATTTCAAGGCACTGCTAGTAGTTGTAAACCACTACCTAGGAACACTCAAAAGACTAGGGATTGGCGTGCATCTAAGAGTAGTTATGTGCATAAGAATGCTAAGCATGTAGAAAATAAAACTAGAAATTCTGAGTCTTTTCCACATAAGAAACATTTTCCTAATTCACATGCCAAGGTACAATCCACTAAGACTACCTACATGGCTAAGGTTCAACATGTTACGATGCAAAACAAACCTAAAACTTCGTCTAGATGGATCCAAACTGCTAAATCTTTGGAGTCTAGGAATAACGATAAGTCTTCCAATTTGCATAAGAATATCAACAATCGTCGACCTTGCCATAAGTGGATGCCGTCTGGTATATTGTTTAAGGATGCTGGACTTAGGTGGATACTTTTTCCATCAACATGCTTCATACTTTTTCCATGCGCTTCAGTCATCAAGTGAACCGGGCTACTATTGATTGTTTTCTGATTCCACTTTCTCAACTATAATGACGATGGCGACATCATGTGCTAATTTTGCGGGGGAGAAGTGTGAATAGACTACATTTGGATGATTTCACTTATTTAATCAAGAATGGCATCTCCGTATGCAATTCTTGAGGGGGAGAAGAAGTGTAAATTTTTGCATGGTTGATTGATAATTAGGAATAAATGGTCAAACGGCTCCAAACTCATGTAAGAACCGAGCTTCTTCTTATCGGATCATCTTTACATGGAGCTTCTTCTAAGAGCCGTTGGTTGACATCTTCACTCGGATTGATGAGTTTATCGACAAAGTGCTTCCGGTTAATGCTTCACGTATACATCAACATGATGATTCCGAACAATCTCTCTGTTCTTGTTTGATGTGATTGGTAGTTTGGTTTTACCATCTTGTGTGTTCGTTGCGGCCTGATTGCTGATTTCCTTGATGAACATCTTTCTGTTCTTGTTTGATTGGGAGGGATTTTAGTTAAGGGGATTTGCAAGATGTAAGTTAATTGGGATGCTTTTTGGTGGGATGCTTTTTTGGTGTGAGTTGAAGATGTTAACTATCTATTCCCCAACTGCACAATCTTGAAGAAGGTCGAGTCTTCAGTCTATTCTACATTTTCTGCTACATGTTAGAAGACTAAAGACGAGTTGCATTTAACGATCTAAAGACTTCTACTTAATCTGGGCATTTATCAAACAGATTGTCGGTTTAGGGGAGAGCACTAATTGGGAGAGTGTTATAAGTCAGATTCAATCCCCAATTAGACTTGCTCATATTCTTTAGCAGTGACTCCTCGAGACATTGATATTGACTATTGTAATATTACAGTTGCACTATTGAATAATAATCCGCTCTTTGGTATTCCTTTGCCAAATCTTCACGGATTATTGTTCATGAAAAATGATCCGCTCTTTGGTATTCCTTTACCAGATCTTCACGGATTATGGTGCACTCTGTAAATCAACCACATGAACATTAAGGAAAATGACTTCCTCATCCACTTGAAGACATTATTGGTGAATCTTCCTGATCAGTCTCAATATGTATATCTTTAGGAAGATGGAATTGATGTTGAGGAATCATTTGTTCCGGTTCATTAAGTAGGTCAATGTACATCCGGTTGTACATTTATTCACGTGTTGGACATTTGACACAAGTTGATTACTTCGGAGTTAATCATTTATCACTTATTTGAGATTGAAGTTGACTTTCACAAAGGCGTGTTCTTATTTGATAACTTGCTCGGGCTTAAGAATTTGAGTTGAAGACTTGGTTTATCTAGTTACCAGCAGTCGAGGTGGATGGTTGAAGACCTGGTTAACTATCACTATTAGGAGTTACTTTGTTTTACTCAGTGTCACACGCATATGACGGTGTGGATAATCGCAAGAGGTGTTAATGTCTCATACTTTGTTTGGGTAGTGAGTACTTAGAGATTTGCTTGAAGCATAAATTCTCTACACCGTTCTTCCATCATTAGGTGCAAGCTTAAGATACAAATGTGGGGATGTTGACTTCAGTTACAAGTATGTTATATCAGGTGTTCTTCTTCAGTGGTCACTTCAAATTGTCTACATAAGGGTTGATAAAAATAGTCAGAGAGAGTCTTCAGCAAGTTGATTCTCACAAGAGTTCAAGTGTTCTTCTCATAAAGATTTCAAGTATTTGGGCTTATTATGTGTTGCTGATTCTGAATCATCAAAACCAGAAATGGGGAAGGAGACACGCATCTAACGCGAGTAAACTTGATGAACTTAATACTTCTAAGTGATTGAAGATATCCCGGGAAGACAAATGTCATTACCGCAGAGAAACTCAAGGTTTGACTCATGACGTTTAGTATTTATTCCAACTATGTGGGGGAAGAGATGTTAGAGAAAGTTTCTGAAGATAAACGAGGTACACAAGTGTGTGATTCATTGTGGAGAGAGATTGTGTACATTGGGGATGCTCAGCTGTTTTCAGTTGAGGGCTTAATCAGTGATTTAGAGATATAATCACTTATTCCGGAGTTGACATCCGCAAAGATTGTCATCCGCAGAGATAATCAGTGACTTGGCCTGCTTCTTCAATGTTATCAGTCATTCCTTCCTTGTGTAGTGGTATACTTCGGATACTTGAGCTTCATACACGATCATCAGGGAAGAAAAATGTGAACATGTGGAGGTGTTTTCGTTCCCCTCATGATGTGTATTCGAGAGAGCTCTTGGGTATTGGTGTACTTCGGATTCTTGAGCTTCATACACGATCATCCGGGAAGAAAAATGTGAACATGGGAAGGTGTTTTCATTCCCCTCATGATGTGTATTTGGGAGAGTTCTTGAGCATTATACAAAGAGACTGACTACATCAATTCAACTACTTGGGGGAATTGTTCTCTTGACACCTTTTGGAATGGATCGCTTCAGACTTCAGTGGTTATGAAATTTGAGAAGATTATTTATGAGTGGGATGATACGTTGCTGTTCTATTGGATGATATAACCCCGAATGGAGAATCTCGATTATCGTTCTTAAAAGGAGCAGCGGGATAAATGATAATGGTGTGCTTCTTGGTGCACCTGGCTAATGGATGCTTGAAAGAAAGCTTTGAATCTGCTCGGCTAAAGGATTTTCGGTTTGGGGGGAAGCTGCCAAAGTCTCACTTTCAAATGGTTCAATTTCTTTCTTCTATGCAAGAGCCTCGGAAGCTTTGGTGGTGAAAGTTTTAGGGATGATGACTTCTATCTTCTAAAACGGGGCTGCTCGATATCCTTATCTCGGTACTCGTATCATCATCTCCTTAAACTATATCATCTACTCTATCCTTGTATATATTTATTCAGAAAAACAAAATACAAAATTATAAAACCAACAAAAAGAAAATAGAAAAATATAAAACTTTCAAAAACCCATAAAAATCAGAAAATTTGAAAAAGACCAAAAATATGTTTTCTCAAGACATGTCTTCTGGTATCGATAACATCTACGGTCTTAGAAATGTCATTCAATAATGGCACGGGACCATAGATGAAGTTCGAGCAGGAGGTGTAAATATTCTTTTTCAAAACATATCACAAATCAAATGGCTTACAGTTATTTCTGACTGTAACCCGGGCTTCAAAAAATGGCTTGCAGTTATTTCAGACTGTAACCCGTGCTTAAATATGGTTTGCTATTATTTCTGATAGCAACCCGCTCTTCAAAGAGGAAAGTGTTGCGCTAAACCATTTTTCAAAATTCGTGCACTTATCCTAAAACATAACAAGGAAAGCATGTCGTCAAAAAGACTGTTGTTTCTACACAAATGTTTTTTCGTCTAAAATTCTTCGGAAAAATATTTGTTGTTTTCAAAATAGTGGTAAATGAGTTGCTTGAAAATTAATCAGATTCAGAGTTTTTCATAAAAATTGAAAACTCAACCAATGACTTCAGCACTTTTAAACTCTTTAGAAAATGAGTCATTGATTGAGGGGGAGAATGTTTTCAAATTTATACCATCTATCGGGTTTTTCTAATTATCCTAATATGCTTAATTAAAAATGATGTTAACCTATGTTGAAGGACTAGGTGCTTAGGATAGGATTGCTAGGAGTAGATGATTAGAGTTTGATTTAACACATAAACCCCATGCCTTATATGATCTGATTGATATGTTGAATTGACTTTAATTAGTCGATTGCTGTTATGGGTGATGTCGACCACCATATATTTGTATGTGTGTTCACTAACGTATGCAGGTATATTGGTATATAAGAATGTTCCCGATCCGGATCCCATAATACAAGATGATTGGATGCCGAAAAGAAAGGGTAACTATATCTTGGGTTGACAAATGAAGAAACGGAGCTTAATTTGACTTCAATGGAGAGTTGGCATGATAAAATGCAACGTAAGAGGTCTCACTGCATCTGCAGATGGTTTTCTTCATCGTCAAATGAAGAAACGGAGCTTAATTTGACCTCAGTTGGCATGAAAAATTGCAACGTAAGAAGTCTCACTTCATCAGCAGACGGTTTTCTTCCAACCCTCAGTAACAACAACAAAAGCAGCTTAACCACCTAACTTATCTTTGTGCATGGATATTAGTGATGATACCATTTTTCTAAAACTTTGTAAAATATTGTTTTGAAAATGGAAAAATATTGTTTTGAAAATAAATCGGATTCAAAGTTTTGAAATCAACCGGACTTTATTCTGTCAAATCTTAAGTGATTTCAAATTAAATATTTTCAAACGATATTTCATCTATCAAGTCCGTTTGTACGATAAAATGTGGTGATCTAAAGATTTAATGTTATGTCATGGTATGATTTTCTTTAAAACTCAAGGATCTGTCAAAATTAAATTTTTTTTTCTGTTCTTGTTTGATTGTGAAATTGTTTTATTTTACTTAAAGATCTCTTAAAACAATCATACCTGACACTAACAATCTTTAATGTCTTAAATGGTCCTTATCCGTCACTTTTCAAAAAATTAAATCTTGCCACGTCTTTCCCCTAAAACTTTTCTAAATGATTTTAATCAATTGGGATCACAAATCTCAATTGGTTTGAAATTTTTGATTGGGGGAGAGATCGTGATTTAAATCTCAAATCTGTTTTAATGGAATTGGTTTTAGTCCTTCAAAGGCACTCCTGCCTCCATGTGCCAAACGATTTCAATATACAATGCACATGTTGAGGGGGAGCATTTATCCAAAAAAAAAAAAAAAAAAAAAACAAGATGAGTATTTAAACTTGGCCACATTTTCTCCCATGTTTTCTAAACCTAATTAAATCACTTGAGATCCAAAATCTTAAAAGGTTTGATATTTTTGATCGGGGGAGAATTTGTGATTTAATTATGAAATTTGAAAAAAGGTGATCGTTGTGATTCAATTGTGCAGGCTACTCTCCCATATGTGCTAAACACTTTTGAATCCCGAAGCACATATTGTGGGGAGCATTTCAAAAGAAAACAAACTATCGAGGTATAAAGGCTTTTATGTTTTAAAATTAAGTACCTTGATTGAGTTTTATATGGTTTCTTAATGGCTATTGTGATCGTGGATGTACTTTTAAAGAACTCTTTCCTCTATGTGCTAAAATAATTTTGAAATATCCAATGCACATATTGTGGGGGAGAAGTTACCAAAGAAAATCAAAAGGCTTTTTCTAAGGAAATTGTGATCAAGAAATTATTTCAAAGAACTCTTGCCTCCATGTGCTAAACAATTTCAAATCATATGCACATGTTGAGGGGGAGAATTTCTAAATGATCAAAACAATTAAGGTACAAAATGCTTTGATTTTATATCACAAGTACCTTGATTGATTTTCCAAATGATTTTTCAATTGGTTTTAAGGAAGAATGAACTGTACTAAAAGACCGACCATTTTACTTTCTGCATGGAGTTATAAGGATGGTGAGGTTAGGTATTAGTTCCCACGATCCGCCAGAACCGGAGGGATCTACCCAGGGACAATCCACTAGATAGTGTAGAGTCCTTAGGTATGATGAAAAAAGGAGAAAAATGAGAATATGGGAAGAGTGCGGACTGAGATAGAGCTAGAACTGGAATAAACCCAACAAGGTTCTAGTAATGAAATCTCGGTAAGCACTGAAGGGGTTGAAGAATGAAAAAGAATTGAATGTGAAAAAGGGTGAAAAGAAATAGCCCTCCATTAATTCAACCTTAGGGCAGTGATGAGTGTGTAAATACTCATCATTTTTGGGTCAATCTGAACTGCAAAACGTTTAAAAATGCTCAGAAATGCATCAAAATACTGAAAATATTCCAAAATTGCATTTTATATGTTTCAGAAGCAAAATGTTCAAAATCAGATGAAAAATGAGCAAAGTTTGCATAATTGGCAGTTTCAGTCCCCCAAGTTTCTAAAATTGTCAAAAATAGTCCCTGAGTCAAAACTTCAAAAGAAAAATCACCAAAGGTCCTTTTAATATCATAACTTGTCAAAATTAGTCTTTTGGTGAAAAATATAAAAAGTTTGAGAAAATTGCAAAAGTGGTCCTTCAAGTTTGAAATTTGGCAGAAATGGCCCCTGGAAATTGGAGAATGGCAAGTTAGGTCCTTATACTTTGTGAGATTGTCACTTTTGGTCCCTTGGAACAAATTTGCAGAAATGGCAACAGTGGTCCCTTAACTTTCAGATTTTACAAAAGTAGTCCTTGTACTTAAAACCCTTTACACCCATTTTGGACTTGTCAATAAACCCATGTGACCCTGCCACCCTTTTTGACCCTGCCATATTACCACTTTTGAACCCCCCTTTTATATTAATAACCGGTCAACTTTTGGTCAAATCCCACAAAACGCGCCAAAAAGGGCTTCTTCTCCCCAACTGCTTTCTGCAAGCTCCCTGCAACACACAACCCCAGCTCATCCCACTCACCATGTCCCCCCTCCAAACAATACATCCAAGAAGCATTGATTACCTCCCCCCTCTTCACACTCAAGCTCCAGCTGGTCAAATATATGTTTCCCGCCAAAAAATCAATCTATGGCCAAGATCATTTTTTCTCATCCAATGGTCAAAAATGGATGTGGGATTTGCTCAGATATGTGAGAGAAACACTTGGAGCTATCAAAGAGAAAGAGAGAAGCATAGAGGAAGGGCAGCTAGTTTTTAAGATTTTCTCTAATGTCGTTTTTAAAATTAATGTTGTAGTTTAATCAAAATGTTGTAACTTTAGTTTCCAAGTATCACATTCAAGTTAAAAAATCATTGTATTAAGCTTTTGAACATCAATCCAAGTTTTTATTTAAGTTCCAAGTTCTATGTTTACTGTTGAGATTTTCAGTTTCAAAGTCTTCTGTCCAGGTTGTTAATTGCTTGTTTTAAGCTTAAACAAGTTTAGTTAAGGTCTCTATAAGCTTTTTATAAGCTCACATTTCATTTTCAAACAATATTGTATAATGGTCAACAGAAGTCAACTGGGGCTCAAATTGGAATGGAAGCTGATAATGGGTGTTGCAGAGGTTCATTTGGGTTGGATTTAGTTAGGTTAGAGTAGTGTTAATTCTGGTTTTAGCCTGCAAGCAGTTGGATACATGTGAGTCAGTCTTTAGTTTTTTTCTAGTTCTAGTCCAATTTCTCATGTAATTAGAGGAATTTTGACCTTTGATTTCTTGTCATTTAATTGTTTTAGTAGTGTAACAATCTCATTTTCATTGTTATTTCAATTTCAGGTTTTGTAAGATCATAAGTTATTAATGATAATTTCAGTTTAAATTGTCTCCTCATCTTGTCCTTAACATCTGAGTTTACTGGTTATAAGTTCATCTCCATTTGTTTTATAAGCTTATGTAAGCTTTTGCATCTGTTTTGAGTATTGTTTCAGTCTAAAAACCTGCTTAAATCTCAAGTTTTGAAAAAGTCAATGAAAGTCAAATGGGTAAATTTGGTAATCAAACTCAGTTTTAGGATTAAGAGTTGTTCTTAATCTGTCTTGTATGTGGATTTTAATCAGTATCAGTCTTAGGTTTTACATTGTTACTGTTCTTATTTTGAAAAGAGTTTTTAAAAGGTGTGTTTGGATTAAGCTGATATAAAAGATTTTGGTGAAGTTGAATTGCTAAAGTTATGTCTTAGGGGTTTATAAATGGATTTCAAAGCTTTTTCAATCAAGTTTTCATAAGATCTAGACTGCTTGTGTGTTTTGGATTTCAATATTTTGTGCTTTTGTAATCTGTTTCTTATTAGCATTTTTAAGACTGCTCATTCAGTTTCCACCCTTTTAATTGCTATCTGTTAGCTTAATGTAGTGGTGGAGATTGCTTAGTTTTGGATTCCATTGATAGACTCTAGCTTAGGATAAGTAAGTTCAGCTTTTAGATACCTAAGGAGCTTATTGAGTAGCTTGTTTTGGCCTGCAACATTCTTTCCTGTCACTTTACAGTTGCTGCATCAGTTAAGCTTCAGTTATGCAGCCATTTTGTTTGCTCTTTAACTTATTCACCTTAAGTCCTTATGATCTGAAAATTTGGGTAAGTACACTCTGCTAGGTGGGCTTGAGTCCCATACTTTTGGTTTTCATGTTGGCTTATTGGATAAGCAGTTTCATCTGCTTAAAGTAGGTGGTCAGGACCTGTTTTGCTATTACAATCAGTTGCTATAATCCTTGGTAAGCTGATCATTAGGTGTTAGGAGTAGATTTAATTAGTTGTAATAAGTTTATTTTAGCATAATATAGCTTTAGTTACTGTTTGGTTGCTTATTTCAAAGTATTAGCTTATTTCATAGTGCTTATTCCTTATCAGTTTACATAGCAGCCCTCAATTCTCCCACATAAGCCCATGTTTTCTTATTTTTCATAGATCCAGAATAAGATTTTAGTATTTTCCTGAAGTTTTCATAATTTTTGGTTTCTATTTAGTATTTTTCATTATTAAAATCAGTTTTTAATCATTTTTAATTAGCTTTAATTGCAATTAATTGAGAAAAAGTTCCAAAAAATAATTTTTCAATTTTCCCAGTTTAAGATAAATGTAAAAAGCATAAAAAATATTTTTCCCTATTTTTCCTCTTTTATTTGGTATTTTTCATAATTTAAATTAGTTTTAAATAGTTTAAAATTCCTAGAAAATAGAAAAATAATCATAAAAATACAAAAATAGTTTTGAAAATTCTAGTTTGTTATTTTAGACTTTTCTAAGTCTTAATTTTCTTTTTCTAGCTTTATTTCCTATTTTCTTGTATTTTAGGTAATTATTAAATAGTTAAAAATAGTTTTTAATTAATAATAATTTATTAAATAGTTGTAAAAATAATTTTCTTTTTCTATAAATTTTCTTTTATCATTAGGTTTGTAAAAATGTATTTTTCATATTTTTAGGATTTATATTGTATAAGTTTCACTTTTTAATTTGTACGTCGCGTAGTTTTTAATTTCAGGTTTATAAAAACATAAAAACAAAAACATCATTTTAAAATAGTGATAGCGTTTATTTAATAGTTTTTATCTTTTTAATTTCCTTTAATTTGCATTTAAGTCATTGTAATTTGTTGGCTTTTCCTTAGTTATAATCATATTTCAAATCCTCTTTTCCGTTCAAATCTCCCGATCACTATACGTTTGATAATCCATTGCATAGCTCGCTGGGACATAACGACCCGGGGAAACCCTATACTCCTCAGATCTTCATTGAGTTTGTGTTCAAACTGTTTTAAGGTTCTTACGGTCTGCCATTCACAAGTGGCAGGCTTGTGTGAGAAACCTTGACGGTTTGCACGCATCAGGCAGTAACCGGGTTCAATACATATGCTACTGGTGGTTACTAAGGTAACGCTGGTATTGAAGACAAGACATCATGGACCCAGTGATGCACTGCACTAAACTTCCCAAGCTACTCAAGTTCATCTTAAAAGGGCTTGTTTCACTCTCACGGGGAACCGACATTATCTATCGACTTTCTCTTAGAGATTGTTGATATTGAAGAAGGAGACCCTCTCCCTAGTCTCCGGCATAGGAACCAAATGTGCACGATTGAGTCTAGAGCCAAGAGATCATCCACAATATCGCGTTAGGACACAAAATTAATGAAAACTTGTTGTTTCACACAATGTGGAAAGTAAGTATATATATTGAGAGTCCTACGCATTATCCTTGTGGTATTGCCAGAACATCCGAGTGATATGTAAAAATATTCACGATGAAGATGGAAATCCTTCTAGAGCCAACATCAAACAAGCTTTTGGTGGGTGACATGTGAGATCTTTTCTAAAGATCAAACTTGTGACAACTGGATAGAAACGATGGGGCGATTCATTCTTGAATCAACCTTGGTCCAGGAAATGGATTGACGGATACCTTTGAAAAACCGGTCGTTGTGCTCAACAATTCTTTTCTCTTGCACATCGACTGTGTATTAATCTTTCAATTCTAAAAGGGTATTTATGATTGAAAATTGATTTTTCTTATAAAACCTTCGTCGTATTGAAAAACTCTTTATCTTAAGCAATACGCGATTGTTTTCAAATCATTTTCAATCAATCAGTAAATCTCAATTTACTGGTTCACTCACTCCGTGTTGTCTTCTTTGAGACATTCCGGTTTGAGAACGGCTAGAACATCTGCGAAACCCTGTCAAGGAGATTCTTCGGAATTATACCTGATCACAGGCAGTACTTGTACTGATCAACGGGGAACCGTGGGCCGTGTACCTCAATTCAACGAAAGTGATCAAAGACACTTTCGTGTGATTTATTGCTAACTGTTGTTTGCAGGTACATTTGGACGGTTGCAGCTGATCAGAATTGAGAAGTCAATCCAAAGCCGCATGCTCACAGCATCCACACTTAATTGAAGAAATCATGACTTGTGCTTATCTACATAACTTGGCTCTGATATTTCTATACTATGCTTCTGCTACACTACTGCAAATATCTTGAACCAGTAATAGCTTCCGCTACTCTGATGAAAGAATGTCATGATCCAGAAAGTGTGAGCATGTCGGTCCAAAAGTCACAACTTCACATGATGGCAACGCAATAAAGGGTGATCCAGAGATTTAATGTGGCTGATGATCTCAATGAAAGCTCGAAGATCATCAAAGATGTGGATCAGTTAAAGACCTCCACTAATAGTACAAAACAATGCGGACTTTAAAGAATCGCTACTAATGCACAAAGATTGCGGAACTTGAAGAATTGAAGTCTACGAGCTCAGAACTAAAGATAAAGATAGAATGCTAGGATGCAAAATGTATTTCTTGGGGTGACCTCCCTTAGGGGGAGATTGTTAGGAATTAGAAATTCCATGTTGAAGTATCGGTCACCCCAACTCTAGTCTAGCACATGTTAGCTCGTAGACATTACGTTATTTATTAGTTAGTTAGTTAGTTAGAGCAACACCGTGGAGGAAGGACGGGTCTTTACCCACTATATTCCTGATCCACGGTCCGAAGGAGGACGTTTATTGTGTAACTATAAATACCCTCTACCTCCCAAGGTAAAGGGTTGGACCTTTCAATCTAATATTCTTTCTTTTGTTACTTTCTCTCTCTAGAAAGGCTCCCACACTACTTTCTCTCTCTAAATAACTTCATCTCATTCGAACCATACTTTGATTTGTTATGTGTTTATGAAATCCAATATCTAACATAAGGAATCAAAACTTTTGAATGAATTTTCTAATCTAAAAACCTTGAAAAACAAGCTTGAAAATAAGTGGGATTACCATTCAGACTGCTCACATGATCACTAAGCATAGAATTCTCAGCGATAAGCATAGTACCCCCATTATAAAGGAATCCAACCCTGAGTATGGTAAGATAGCAAAAGTTGCTCAAAATGTAATCTATGATGGCAATGAGATTCTTAAACCTAGACAGAAACCTAGTTGCATTGAGTGCACTAAGGAAGATAGAAAACTAGATGATGCATCTAGGGAGAAAATGAATAAGAAGCTTAACGATCCTGCGTGTAAAGAGAAGAACATAACGATCAAACCCCATGATTACTCTAAGGAAAATTGGATATCCTTGAACATGTTTAAGTCTCAAACTCAATTAACCCCAGAACGGATCTTTTGGAAGAAAGATATGGATAAGCTAAAAGTTAATGTACTTGTTGAAACAAACACTCCCCTTAGGAAAATGCCTGCAGCTACTGTGTATCCTCCAAATACACCAATGCATCTAGTTCCTAGATCTATTGCCACTAATAGCAAGACCTTAATTAGCATGTATGTTGTTTATCAGTTGTTTGTTGATTTTGAGAAAACATGTAAGAAGAGAATCACACCTACAGGGATAACTGAGGGGGAAAGGGGTTTTGAGCAAACTAAAGAATGTTATTTAACTGAGGTCATGCCTTTCTTCAAACAATTAAAAGGTCAATTTGAGAGTCTTCAAAAAGGGATAAATTCATATATTAAAGAAATGGAAAAGGAATTTGATGCAATGATAGTTGAAGTTAATGATTATGAACAGGAACTAAAATATAATGAAGTTGAAAGGAAGAACTTGCACATCTTAAATGAGAATTTGATTTCATGAATTATCTATTGCATTGAAAGTTTCCCATGATCGTGTCATTGAGCTTGAAAACAAAAACTCATAACTAAGTGAGAAAATTGATCAGGATGATCACGATAATTTGGTAAAACATCTTTCTAAACTAGCAGTTGAACATTTTGATTTACAACTAAAATATCAACATCTTAAAGAAAATGTCAAAACCTCAAATATCAAGACATCCTCAGATGTTCCAGAGTTTGATGCAGTTTTTCAGATAAATAAACGTGACGAACAGATTCAAGCTCATTGTAACACGATCAGAAAGTTGAAAGCCCAAATCTCTCAATTAAAGGGTGAAAAGAACAATGTGACTGGCTCCCAATTGCCTCCTCCTCTAGATTCTCAGTATTCTCAAACTTTTCATCTTCAAAACTTAGTTAATGCTTTATAAAAAGAAAACGAGAGTTTTCTAGAAGAAAATGAAAAAGTTAAACGACACTTTAAAGAGTTATATGATTCAATGAAAGTCACTCGTGACAAAAACAACGAAAAAATAACTTCTTTACAAAAAGAAATTGAGAATCTGAGGAGTCAGGAAAAAGGGAAACTGCCACTTGTTTTTAATGAGAATGTTGCATCAAAGTCATCCTCAGACTGCAAATATACTGTGACTGTTAAATACATTCCTCCTCATCTTAGGAATAATGAACCTGTGTTTCACAACTATTGTGCTCACCTTAAGGATAGTCTAGAATGTCTTTGTGAGATTGTGGAAGAGGATTTTATAAATAAGCCTCTTGACAGTGAAATTAGGTTTGCATGCATTCAAGCCAAATGATCTCAAGAACTGCTAGAATGTTTAATAGCAACATGTCCTAAATCCTTAGGTGCAAAAGGAAAGGCTGTGATGCCTTGTTCTATGCCTAGTGCCAAGCATACAAACCATTCTATGCCCAGTTTTAAGAAAGTGAACACTAATGTGCCTTCAAGTAGTTCAGATCCCTGCACTTCTAGTTCAGGAATGCAAAAAGTAGCAAAACCAACTAATGTTCCAACTCCCTCTACAGGAGTAAGAAGTGACACCAAAGCAAGCGGGTCAAAGCCTCAAGGCAACACAAAGAATGATAGGACCTTGCATGCTAGGAATGTTCAGTGGAAGAGAGTAGAAGATCACCTTAGGGAGAATTTGAATAAGATGAATCGTGTTGATTCTAGTGTTAGCTCTAAGCGTACTGTAATTAATGCGAACTCTACTACTTTTGGCAAAACATGTAATGATGATTGCGTGGTTTCTGTTACTAATCTTGAATGTGGTGTAAAGGATTTGTCTAATGTTGTTAAATGCCCAGCTAAAATTGTTAATGTTAAAATTCAAGCTAAAAAGGCAAAGGCGAAAGAAAGTTAGAAAACAGTGGAAACCCACAGGAAGGAAATTTAGTAATATAGGTTATCAATGGATACCTACTGGCCATAAGATTAATGTGTTGTGCCCTAAATTTGCTAAGTCAATGCCCACTAGAAAATGGATGCCTACTTGTAGAACTATTCCCTTAAGAAGTGAACACACTTTGAATAGGTCAAATACGGACACTAGCACTGCATTTATCTCTGATGATTCCATTGCTTCTACTTCTGATGTGGGTGTTCCAATCACTGTTACTAACCAAATGGAACCCATTCTTGCATGGGGATCCTAATTATCCAGTTATCCATTCTTGTCTGTGTTCAACTGCAGATCGTTCAAATCGTTCTGTGGTACCTGGACTCAGGCTGTTCCAAGCATATGACTGGAGATCGCTCGCGGCTCATGAACTTTGTGAGTAAATTCATCGGGACTGTTAGATTTGGGAACGGCCATTTTGGAGCAATTATGGGTTATGGAGACTATGTGGTTGGTAAAAGTGTAATTTCCAGGGTATACTATGTGGAAGGTCTTGGTCATAACTTGTTCTCTGTTGGTCAATTATGTGATTCCGATTTAGAAGTGGCCTTTAGAAAACATACCTGTTTCGTTTGAAAACTTGATGGTGCGGAATTATTAAGAGGTACTCGTGGTTCTAACCTATACACCATCTCTCTCGAAGACATGATGAAGGCTTCTCCAATCTGCTTGCTGTCAAAGGCTTCTAAAACAAATTCATGGTTATGGCATCGTCGTCTCAATCACTTGAACTTCGGCACCATTAATAACCTTTCCAGAAAGGATCTTGTCAGAGGCTTACCCAGATTAAAATATGAAAAAATATCATCTTTGTTCAGCTTGCCAATTGGGAAAAAGCACGAAATATGCCTACAAACCAAAACCCACAAACTCAGTAATGGAAGTTCTTCATACCCTTCATTTGGATTTGTGCGGACCAATGAGAGTGCAAACGATAAATGGGAAGAAATACATTCTAGTCATTGTTGATGACTACTCTCGATTTACTTAGGTAAAGTTTTTGAGGACAAAGGATGAAACTCCAGATGTCATCATCAAACTTATCAAACAGCTTCAGGTTCGACTCAACAAAACAGTTAGAATTGTTCGAACAGACAATGGCACATAATTTGTTAACAAAGACTTAATTCAGTTTTATGAAAGTGTTGGAATCAGTCATCAAAGAAGTGTTCCACGAACTCCTCAACAGAACGGTGTAGTTGAAAGACGAAATCGAACTCTTGTGGAAGCCGCAAGAACAATGTTAATTTATTCAAAGGTTCCAATGTTTCTATGGGCTGAAGCCATTGCCACTGCTTGCTACACCCAAAATCGTTCCCTTATACACACCTCTCATGGAAAAACTCCATATGAACTTGTCCATAAACGAAAGCCTGATCTATCCTACCTTCGTGTGTTTGGTACTTTATGCTCTCCAACAAATGACAGTCAAGATTTAGGTAAATTAAGAGCTAAAGCGGACATTGGAGTTTTAGTTGGTTATGCATCAAACAAGAAGGGTTACCGAATCTATAACAAAAGAACTCGAGATATCATGGAAACTATTCACGTCATGTTCGATGAGCTGTCCGGGCAAATGGCTCCAGGACAATCCAGTTCTGGACCCGCATTTCAACCTTTATCTAGTAGTCATATCAGTTCTACTCTTGTTTCTAATCCCTCACCAGCAACTCCTTATGTACCTCCTTCTGAAGATGATTTGAAGAAATTATTTGATCCAATGTTTGATGAACACTATGAGCCAAGTGCTAATGATATGTCAGTTCCATCAACAGAGGCTACCTCTATCCCTGTCAATGAAGTTAACTCTTCAGTTTCAATGTCATTAAGTCAAGAAGCGCCTTCTGCTGATCACTCTGTCTCATCAACAAATCATCAATCATCGAGTGTACACAATGGAAATGTTGCTGCTGTTACAGATGATGAAAACCCTTTTACTCCTCCAGAAGATGAACCCTTTGAAAACATATTTGCTCCTGAGTCATCATCAGAACCATCTTCTTCAGGAGATATCAACTCTGCTACTTCAGTTCCTCAACAACAACCACATGAAAACCTCAGAAAATGGACACATGATCATCCATTGGACAACATCATTGGAAACCTTTCCCGTCTAGTATCCACACGGAAACAACTTGCAACCGATGCCTTATGGTGCTTCTTCAACTTCGTACTCTCTAAGATCGAACCAAAAGACGTGAAAACTGCCATGAATGAAGACAGCTGGTTCAATGCCATGCAAGAAGAAATTCATGAATTTGATCGACTAGATGTATGGGAATTAGTACCTGCTCCAGATTGTGCAATGATCATTGCTCTAAAGTGGATCTTCAAAGTAAAACTTGATGAGCATGGTGATGTGTTGAAGAACAAGGCTCGATTGGTTGCAAAAGGATACCGTCAAGAGGAGGGTATTGACTTTGAAGAATCGTTTGCTCCTGTTGCTCGAATCGAGGCAATCAGAATCTTCTTAGCTAATGCTGCTAGTAAGAACATGGTAGTCTATCAGATGGATGTAAAGACGGCATTTCTTAACGGAGATCTTAAAGAAGTCGTTTACATCAGCCAGCCTGAAGGCTTTGTGAACCCAGAGCATCCTACTCACGTCTATCGTTTGAAGAAGGCTCTTTACGGTTTGAAGCAAGCTCCAAGGGCATGGTATGATATGCTATCAAAGTTTCTTCTATCTACTGGATTCAGCAAAGGAGCAGTTGATCCGACATTGTTCACCAGAAATTCAGGCAAACATTTAATTCACGTTCAAATATATGTTGATGATATTATTTTTGCCTCGACTGACCCCAATGAATAAATGGGTTCTAAATTTCAAATGTCAATGATGGGACAAA
Organism: Chrysanthemum seticuspe; assembly: GCA_019973895.1. Classification (NCBI taxonomy): domain Eukaryota; kingdom Viridiplantae; phylum Streptophyta; class Magnoliopsida; order Asterales; family Asteraceae; genus Chrysanthemum; species Chrysanthemum seticuspe. The sequence goes on along the minus strand of BPTQ01000008.1, from coordinate 226,380,858 downwards.
TGTCATTTTTCTTAGGATTACAAATTTCACAAAGTCCCGGAGGCATTTTTATAAATCAATCTAAATATGCAAATGAGATTTTAAAGAAATTTGGATTTGATTATAGTGACCCTGTTGACACTCCCATGACAGAGCGTACTAAACTGGATGAGGACCACTCAGGGATCATTGTAGACCAAACAAAATATCGTAGTATAATTGCATCCCTGATGTAACTCACAGCCAATAGACCAGACATTTTGTTCGTTGTTTGCATGTGTGCTAGATATCAGGCTAAGCCTGCCAAAAAGCACCTTGAAGCGGTTAAACGGGTCTTTCAGTATCTCCAAGGAACCATCAATATGGGACTTTGGTACCCGAAAGACACCGGTATGTCACTAACAGCCTATGCAGATGCTGATCATGCAGGATGTCAAAATACACGTCGAAGTACGTCTGGAGGTGCTCAGTTTTTGGGTGATAAGCTTGTGAGTTGGTCTTCAAAGAAGCAAATGAGTACTTCTATTTCCTCTACAGAGGCTGAATACATAGCCATGTCATCTTGCTGTGCTCAAATCCTATGGATGAGATCTCAATTAACTGACTATGGCTTTGAATTCAACAAAATCCCTCTGTACTGTGATAATAAAAGTGTTATTGCTCTCTCATGCAACAACGTACAACACTTAAGAGCAAAGCACATCGACATTCGACATCATTTCATCAGGGAGCAAGTAGAAAACGGTGTGTTGGAACTTTATTTTGTGAGGACTGAATACCAGTTAGCAGACATCTTCACCAAAGCTCTTCCTAGAGAACGTTTTGAGTTTATCCTCCCACGACTTGGTCTAAAGAGTCTTCAACCGGAAACACTCAAACGTCTTCAAGAGGAAGACGAGGAGTAAAGGTCTTTCTTCATCCATCTCTTGTAAATATCTTTTCGAAAAGCAAAATACAAAATTACAAAACCTTCAAAAAGCAAATAGAAAAATATAAAACTTTCAAAAATCCATAAAAATTTGAAATATCTTGAAAAATTCCAAAAAAAAAATATATTGTTGTTTTGTCATGATTTTTTTGATTCGATAAATATCTACGATCTTTGTGCTGTCATTCAAAGAATGACACGGGACTTTAGATGTTGTTCGAATATTAAAAAAAATCAAAAAATCAAAAAATATTTTTGGGCGAAAGTGAAACAATGGTTTATTGTCATTTCAGACATTAACCCGTTTTTCAAAGAAAGAACAGAGCCATGCTTTATCTTGTTTTTCAAAACTCATGCTCTGAATCTATAAACAAATACTTATTATCTAATGAAAACTAATTGCTTTGTAGAATAACTCGGACTCTATTTTTGAAAATCATTTGGACTTAACGTTTGTAAAAAATATCTACCACTCAATCAACAACTTATGTCATTGATTGAGGGGGAGAATGATTTCAATTAAATCAAAAGGTTATTTGTCATACAATTGTTTTCAAAAGATAATCATGCATGTTTAATCAATGGAGTGTAAAGTCTCAAAATCCGATCCTTATCAGTTAAAATGTTTTTCATAATCAAGTCACAATTCTCCTCAAAAGCTTGCTAAATCAATTTAAATCTACAGAGATCACAAATCTCAAATGATTTGAAAATTGTGATCGGGGGAGAATTTGTGATTTAAATTGGATTTAAACTGATAATTCGATAAATGGTTTCATAAGTGTTTAGCAAGCTTTCCTCCCCACATGTGCCAAACGATTTCAAATTTTCTATGCACATGTTGAGGGGGAGCTTCTATTTCAAACCACAAAGATTTGAAACGTGATTGATTTATATCTAAGGACAGATTCCCTCTAGTATGTGCAAAACTCTTTCTAACCTCGAGGCACATATTGAGGGGGAGCAAACTTTTGAAAACCTCATCCTTCCCCAATATGCTGTATCTACTTGATTTGATCAGGGAAGTGATGTTGATATCTTCTAGAAAATGGTAATCAAAGAAGTTAATCCTTCATCTTGCCTCCGTGTGCTAAAACGATTTCTAATACATGATGCACATGTTGAGGGGGAGCTCGTTTTCTAAAAATATCAAAAATAATTCAGGTACAAAATGCTTTGATAATATATCACAAGTATCTGGATTGGTTTTCAAATGGTTTTTTGATTGGTTCTAATAGCAGATGAACAATACCAAATAGACCGACCAAATTTACTTTATGTACGGTGGTATAAGGATGATAAGGTTAGGTTTTTGTTCCCATGATCCGCCAGAACCGGAGGGATCTACCCAGGGACAATCCACTAGATAGTGTAGAAGTCCTTAGGTATGATGAAAAAAGGAGAAAAGTGAGACATGGGAAGAGTGCGGACTGAGACTGAGCTAGTACTGGAATAAACCCAACAAGGTTCTAATTATGAAGTCTAGGTAAGCACTGAAGGGGTTGAAGAATGAAAAAGAATTGAATGTGAAAAAGGGTGAAAAGAAATAGCCCTCCATTTATTCAACTTAGGGCAGAAACCGTGTTCAATTCATATGCTACTGGTGGTTACCAAGGTAACATCGGTATTGAAGTCAAGACGTCATGGACCCAGTGACGCACTGCACTACATCTTCCCAAGCTACTCAAGTTCCTCTTAAAAGGGCTTGTTTCATTCTCACGGGGAACCTACATTATCTATCGACTTTCTCTTAGAGTTTGTTGATATTGAAGAAGGAGACCCTCTCCCTAGTCTCCGGCATAGGAACCAAATATGCACAATTGAGTCTAGAGCCACGAGATCATCAAATAAATCTCTTTAGGACACTGTCAATGAAGACTCTCTGTTACACACAATGTGGAAAGAGAGATTATATCTTATGAGTCCTACGCATTATCCTTGTGGTATTGCCAGAACATCCGAGTGATATGCAAACATATTCACAATGAAGATGGAAAGCCTTTTGGAGCCAACATCAAACAAGCTCCTGGTGGGTGGCATGTGAGATCTATCCAATAGATCAACCATGTGACAACTGAACAGAAACAATGGGGCGATTCAATCTTTTGAATCAATCCTGGTTCAGGTTATGGATTAACAGATACCTTTGAAAAACCGGTCGTTGTGCTTTAAAATCCTTTTCCTTAGCACATCGACTGTGTACTAATATTTCAAAATAAAAGGTGTTTATGATTGATAATTGATTTTCTTTAAAACCTTCGTTGTATTGCAAAAACATTTCTATTGAGCGGTACACGATTGTTTATCAAATCTCTTTTCATCAATCAGTGAATCTCAATTCGCTGGTTCACTCACTCCGTGTTGTCTTCTTTGAGATGTTCCGGTTTGAGAACAGCTAGAGCAGCTGCGAAACCCTGTCAAGGAAATTCTTCGGAATTATACCAGATCACAGGCAGTACATGTACTGATCAACGGGGAACCGTGGGCCGTGTACCTCAATTCAACGAAAGTGATCAAAGACACTTCCGTGCACTTTATTGCTAACTGTTGTATGCAGGTACGCCCGACGTTTGCAGTTGATCAGAATGAAGCGGTCAATCCATAGCCGCATGCTCACACTACACATTCATCTCTAAAGAAATCATGATAAGTGCATCAACGACTCTGATATTTTCACTCCATGCTTCTGCTACGCTGCTGCAAATATCATGAATCAACAAAAGCTTCCGCTACTCTGATGAGAATATATCATGATCCAGAATGTGAGCATGTCGGTCCAAATGTCACAACATCACATAATGTCAACACCACAATGGAAGAGTCAGAGATTTATGTTTGTTGATGATCTCAAAGCTGGCTCAAAACTCATTATCACGTGGATCAGTTAAAGACCTCCACATTGATTATCCAAACATGCAATAATGAAGAATCAATGACTACGAGCTTGAGAGCTAAGAACATTAACAAGAAACCAAGAACAATCTAATTGTTATATCAGTTCGTATTCTATGTATTTTTGAGGTGACCTCCCTTAGGGGGAGATTGTTAGGATTTAGTAAATCCAGTTATTAAAGAGTCGGTCACCTCAAGTATATGTAATTGTTAGAAAGCTCGTAGTCGTAGATTAGTTAATGTTTAGTAGTAATTAGTTAAGTAACACCGTGGAGGACGGACGGGTCTTTACCCAATGTATGCCTGATCCACAGCCCGTAGGTGGCGATTTATGTAAGAACTATAAATACTCTCTACCTTCCAAGGTAGAGAGTTGGAGCTCATAATAATACATTCATTTTCTCTCACTAAGTTCCCAAACCTCTAACTCTTTCTCTCTCTAAAACCTCTTTTATACGCCTCTTTGATTATTGGTTTAGTGTGTTTGTGAAATCTAATATGCAACAGTTTGGTTGTGGTGTTGAGGCGTACGAGCCACCAAGACCCACGAAGGTCATGGTTTGGTGGCGTACGTAACCCCTAAGGACCAAGGGTCCGGGTCGGGTTGTTGTGGTAGCTTGTTGGTTGATATTGTTGGTGTTTGGATGAGAGGTGTGGAGCCGAAAAGCTTCCAGAGCTTGTTTGGTTCACGTGGTCTTAACCGTTACCGTGTCATGACCATTAGGGTCATAACATTGGTTTCGGGTATATTTCGTTGGTTGATTGGTTGGCGAGATTGAATTGGGTTAATTTGAGATTGAATTGCGCTATTATGACTTTTATTTGGACTTATTATATAAATTGTCAACTTTGAGAACGTCGGTGTTACTTTGACTTTTTAGTCAATAGTTGACCCCGACAATGTCGTAACATGGACTTTAGTATAGTTTGGACTATTGATTGATTAAAAGCCGAGAAGTCATGACTCGTGCTTGTGGACTCGAAACGAATAATGATATGAAACTAATATTGAAATTGGCGAAATATATATATGAAAATGTTAATAAACTATGAAACATAAATAATAAAAAGGCTTTTATACCAAAACTATCGATAACAAGACTTGTCTTGTTATTTACCATTTTAAATGGAAACTAACGACTAAAAAGGGAAAGGTTTTCTAATAAATAAGTAATTAATGTTTCGAGTGCACGTTTATCGAAATGTGCCAATTACATTTAATACTATTTTCAAGTATTTATTTACTTACGTTGTGTGCATGGGTTACGGATGATCTAACATTAATAGCGTCGATCCACGTGGGTAGCGGACTTATTAGGTTGACGAATCTAATAAGAGACCGCTAGGTACGTAGGATAACGTCATTAATGGGTGAATTATCCTTATGACTCGTTAGGATGCGACCGGTTTATGGGATAATAAGTGACACGAATATATAATTGAGTTTATCGAGTAGACGAATTCGATAAGGTCTACTATTTATTCCGAAACTTATTGGACTATGGAGCTTATCGCTTAGATGTCTCATTGTGTTGCATTCAGTCACATTGTGGTTGTTTGAGTACATACATGACATCATATTGAGTCGATACACCCACATGAGGATACCAAACGCTAGGACTAAACGGTGAAATAAGACAGTTTTGGAGATAAAGAAAATGAATACATTGGGGTAGATGACGTTGATTTTGGGAAATATATATTAAAATTGGTTTACATTAATAGGTTGTGCCGAGTCGATAGTTGATGTGCCGTGATTAGTTGTTATCTTCTGCTAGTGTTTATTTGTGCGTTGCTTGCTTGAGGTGAGTTTCATAGCCCCACTTTTATCTATGTTTTTAACTAAATTGGGGTGAGAATCATGCTACTATTTTTGGACCTTCTAAACTATTTTGATTTACTTATGTGCTTGACTGATTAGATAGATATGTGGTAGCTGTTGCCTTACTATAGGGTAGCAATCCTAATTGCTATAGAACTTGCCTAACTAAGTATAGACTTCTACCTCGACCTAGTCCAGGGTTAGCAATCATTCTAGACTTTGCTACGACTGTACTGGCTAGTGTCGCTAGGGGCCCATTTTGACGTAGGATATGATATTGATATGTGATTGATGTGTATCTATCTTAGGTCTCGCATAGCAAATTAACTCCTACAGGTCCACTATTTTAAACTTGAACTTAAACCTATGAACTCACCAGCGTTAGCTGACCTTTTAGCATGTTTTCAGGTAATTAAGTGATGTTTGGAGTACGTTATCTGTGGAAGCTTGGCAAGGAGGCATGGTTCAAAGATCATAATCAACTCTTATAATTTATGGGGACCTATTTTATTAAATCATGTTTGGGCCTAATATTTACATTTTGGGATTAATGTTTTGAATATTTAAATTTGGGATTGGTTTTGAATGATAAATGACTATCATGTTTGCTATACTTGTGTGACATACCAATCTAATTGTAACGCCCCGAAAACTTGATTAAGTCTTCCGTTGTACCGAGATTTGGGGGTGTTACAGGGGACGAGTCAGGCTAGCGACTCGGTGAACAAAAACAGTATCGCTTCATGGGAGGCACCACATGTATGAGTGGTGTGTCGATATGTGGGGCTGTAAACATGTATTTTTTGTGTTAATTAAACCCATAATATGTGTGTGTGAGTCATATTCAAAAATTTTAGGGTATTAGGTTTGTTTTGGTCTCATTATTTCGTATATTGGTATCTTTATTGTTGTTGTCAAATGGAGTGGTTGTACGTGGGTTATGGAGTGGTCAAATAAGGTCAAAAACATGGTTACAAACTAGTTTGAAGAGGGTAAGAGGCGTGGTAATGGTTTAGTTAATACTTGGGTCACTTTGGTCTTGTTTTGGTCTCATTAAAGGAGGTTGTGTCTCGCTAAATGCGTGCAGAATTTGGGTTGGATTGGTGAGTGTTCAAACTGAAGAGGCCAACGTGTGTTTTAGTGATTTTTGAGTTTAAACATAAATTGTAACACCCCAACCAGACAAGGGTAAAAGTATCACACTTATGGTGCTAAATCAGAAAAATACATATCAACCATACAAGCGGAAGCCTTATAATAACATCAAAAGAATTCAAGTTAACATGACTTAACAATACATAAATACAAAAGGAAAACTCCGAAATAGAAATATAATAACCAAGTCTAATAATATCGAAACAAAATCAAATGAAGTCTAAGATGACTAGGCATGGTCTCTACATCAGCTAATCTCTCAACCCCAAACAATTCCCAGCTCCTAGCTTATGTACCTGCCGCAGGAAAAGAAATGCGGCTGAGCTTAAAAAGCCTAGTGAACAGATATAACGACACAATAATAATAAAACTGAACAGAGAACAAAGTAAGGAAAGTCAGTCAATATATCTGGTATATCAAAGGTGTAGAGTAGGGTAAAAGGAAAGGTCAGTAATCCACCACGAGCCAACAAAACAAACCATATCATATCATAGTAGCCAATAGTAACTGATTCGTGCCAAACCGTCAAGTTATCTCACACAAGCTAGCCACTTGTGAATGGCTAACCGTAAGAAACTTAAAACAGTTCAGACACCAATGCAATGAAGATCAGGAGAGTATAGTGTTTCCCCAGGTCGTTATGTCCCAACGAGCTGTGCGAGAATAGTCAAACGAATAGTGATCGAGAGAATTTGAACGGAAAAAGGATTGTGATTGATTATACTTTAAAGAAAAAGTATATAAATTACAGGGGCTTGAATGCAAATTAAATAAAATTAAAAAGATAAATTATATTAAATAAACGCTATCACTATATTTAAAATCTAATGTTTTTGATTTTTCTATTACAAATTTAACTTAAAAAACTACGTGACGTACAAAAGAAAATGTGAAACTGAAGCAATATTAATCCTAAAAATATGAAAATGACATTTTTACAAACCTAATGATAAGAGAGAATTTTAAGAAAAAGAAAATTATTTTTATGACTATTTATTTAATTATTATTAATTAAAAACTAATTTTAACTATTTAATAATAACCTAAAATACAAGAAAATATGAAATAAAGCTAGAAAAATGAAATTATGACTTGGAAAAATCTAAAATAACTAAAGAGAATTTTCAAAACTATTTTTATATTTTTCTGATTATTTTTCTATTTTCTATGAATTAAAAACTATTTAAAACTAATTAAATTACTAAAAATTACAAATTAAACTATGAAAAATCTGGAAAAATATTTTTTTGACTTTTTATATTTATCTTAACCTAGGAAAAATGAAAACTTATTTTTTTGAAGTTTTTCTGATTTAATTGTATTAAAAGCTAATTAAAAATGCTTAAAAACTGTTTTAAATGAAGAAAAATAACAAACAGTGCTAGAAAAATATGAAAAATTCAAGAAAAGTCAAATAATATTATGAATCTAAGAAAAATATAAAAACAGGGGCTTGTGTGAAGGAATATGAGGCTGCAGTGGAGAGTGCTTATAAATAAGCACTCAAGATAAGCCAAAAGCCACAAATAAGCACCAAACTAATACTGAAGCTAAATTATGCTAACTCTACTCAAAAGCAGCTAATTTCAACTAGTCTATACTACTGAAATAAAAACTACACAGATTTGGTTGATTTAAACTTAAGTGCAAAAACAGGTTTTCTAGCTAATTTGTAGCTAAAGCACAAGCTTATTTAATAAGCTAATATGAAAAACAAAACTGAAGACCTCAAGTCCACCAGCTTAACTACCTCTGAACCAAGTCTCAGACCTTAAGGATCTAAAATCAATCCTATGCAAGGACTGCAAGGTGCCTGTGCACAACTCATTGTATGCTAAGTGTGCACAGGGCACTTGGCAGCTTATTGAGCATCTGATTTGAGGCTTATAAGAGCTTACAAAAAATTTCCAAAAATCACTCTTAAATTCTTGACCAGTTGATCTTATTGAATCCAAAATTTCACTGAACTTGAACCAGTAATGAGTCAATTAAAAATCACCCAAGTTGGGTTGAAAATGACTTTTTCAGTTTGACTTTTCTTAGCAGTTTTGGAAAGTTGACCAAATTGAGATTTGAAACCAATTTGTGGACTGATATTGATGAATTATGATGAAATGATACTAATGCAAGCTAACTTAACTAGCATAAAACCTAAATGTGAGAGATGGTTAACTGATTCTCACAGAAATGGAAATCAAAACTGATTCACTGTGATTTTGAC
>BPTQ01000008.1:226323167-226371850 GCA_019973895.1 Chrysanthemum seticuspe | reverse complement strand
TTTGATGTGGTACACAGGTTTTGATTAGGATTTGGATTAATGATGGGGTTCGGGTTAGGTCAGGTTCGGGTTGGGAAAATAGGTTGGGATAGGTTGGGTTAGGTTGGGCCAAATTTTTGTTTTGGGCGGGTGTAAATTTTATTAATTTGATCGAGTGCCCAGAGGGAAGGGGGGAGTAGTAGTGGATACGGACGTTTTTGGTGGGTGCGAGTGGGAGGTAGTAGTAGTGTGGGTAGGATGGGAGGTTTGTGGGGTTCGGTTCTACGTAATTTACAAAGGAAGGGACAGGTTCAATAGTCTCGGTTGACTGTTTTTATGAAAAGGGCGGTTTTACGGTAGTTGCCGATTATACTCGAGGTCACTAGGTTACCGGTTCTATTTTCCACCCTAATCGAGTCTCCGTACACTTCTCTTGAAAACGTATATTTATCTCCTTCTTCTTCCTCTCTTCTCATCAATCAAAAACAAAAATCAAAAGTATATACAGCAAAATTACAAATTCAAAATTAATTCAGGATTTTAACATTACAATTAGAAGGAACATAACTTAATTCCGTAAACTCGGTAAACATTGAGTAAAAGTCATCGTTAAGTTTCAAACTATTTAAAGGAACAAAGATGTAAAGGACAGTATTTTGGTAAAAATTTTCGACAATTCCAAGTTCAAGATGTTTCGAATTAAGATTAGGTTTATTCGAGTGATTTCGACAGACATCGAAAATCACTCGAGTTATAATTCAAAATTCTTTAAAAACGAAGACAGTTGTTTTCAGTTGTGACGTCCCATACCAAGACATAACGACTAAATTTCTGTCTATACCCAACTTAACTTATGTTGGTTCCCCACTATGATCAAAACCCATCACCATAAAACTAGATTTTATCGTACGTAAACACTGTCCTTTGAACATTCAAGTTAATACGAAAATATAAGAATTAGTCATCATATCGAAATCTCTAGGAAATGTAGAAACAAGGAAATTTATCAAACTTTGAATTGCTACTGAAAATGAGTTACAAATGGCTCAAATGCCTTAATTCAATACAAGGAAGATTAACATTACAATTTTAGGACTTAATTAAAACTTAAACATTAAAACGACATATATGAAAACTAAAAACAAAAACTAACTACTCTTCTCTCCTTCTTCTTCCTCTATTTATATGCAAAAGTTCTCTTCACATGCCTCTGAGCTAATCCCACCTTTTATCTTGGCCATTGGATCACTGGAGCTCATATTAGCCGTTGATGGCATTTTGGCGGGAAAAGTATTTTTGTCAGTTGGCTCTGATAACTTGGACAGGGAAGGAAACATTTAATGCATCTTGGCTTGGGGTGTTTGGAGGGTAGGATGGGTGTGATGATGATGGAGGGTGAGCGTGGGTGGTTTTTGCAGGCATAGGTGATGATGAGGGGGGAAGGGAGACCCGTGAGCTAGTTTAATTATTTTAAATGTGGGCGGGTTTTGTTTTTAAACCGGGTTGGATTGGGTTGGATAGGGTTGGATAAAAGGGTTGGGCTTGGACTGGATTGGGCTTGGGGTAGTAATTAGGTTTAGGATTAGTTTTGGACACATGGTGTAGTTTAGGGGCCTAAGGTGTACAATCCGAAAATCCAGGGACCAAACTTTAAATTATGAAATTGTAGTCCAAGGGTTGGTTGTGACAATCTCCAAAAATCCAAGGGTCAAACTTGCAAATCTCAAGTAATTAAAGGACCATTTTTGCCAAATTTGAAACTTGAAGGACCAAACTTGTAATTTCTCAAAACTTTTGACATTTTTCACCAAAGGACTAATTATGACAACTTATGATTTAAAAAGGACCTTTGGTGATTTTTCTTTTAAATAAATGCCTAGGGACTAAATTTGACAAGTTTTGAAAGTTGAGGGACTGAAACTGCCAATTATGCAAACTTAGCTCGTTTTTCATCTGATTTTAAACATTTTGCATCTGAAATATATAAAATGCAATTTTGAGATATTTTCAGTATTTTGATGCATTTCTGAGCATTTATAAATGTTTTGCAGTTCAGATTTAACCAAAAATGATGAGTATTTACACACTCATCAATCCCCCACACTAAACTATTGCTAGTCCCTAGCAATCTTTTGAGAAAAACTTAATGGATTTGAATCTCTTTACCAAAAGCCATTACTTCTGGAGTAGCCAAATGTTTCAGTTCAAGTAAGAACTATGGTACACTGATAACCATATGATTTTGAGCAAATCACCAGCTTCCAACGGATTTGATTTGTCTTTACCAGAAGCCGTTTGCTTCTGGACTAGCCAACTCTTAGATAAATTATCAATATTATCTTTGGTGAGCTGATTACCAATTATGGTTTTTCCACTGCCTTTACCACAAGCCATAAACTTGCGGGCTAGCCAACTCTTCACTAATTAAAGATATGGTGAGCTGAACACCATACAATTTTGGGCAAATTGCAAGCCGTCAACGGATTTGAGATATCTTTACCAAGAGCCGTTTGCTCCTGGATTAGCCAATCCTTTTGTGGGTTAGACATGGTGGACTGATTACCATATGCTGAGTAAGTGAAAAACACTTACTCTAAATCCGAAATTTTTGGCCAAAAATGGGGGAATTAGTTGGTATAATTACATGATAAAATTCGTGAGAATTCCCCCCCACACTAGAAATGAATATTGCCCTCAATATTCAAAGTACCGGCTGTTATGCCGAAACATAGAACGTAAAAGGGAAATACTACGGCCATTATTTGGAATTTTTTTTTTTTTTTTTTTTTTTTTTAGAAAACTTATATACAACAGCGGGGGGCAACTCCCCCACACTAGGGTGGTACACACGGGTGAAAACCCATGTTTAACTACTGTTTTTGATTACCGAGTCGCTAGCTTGACTCGACCCCGCATTAATTGGTTCATGGGGAAGCAAAGTGGAAGAAACAATCTCTATCGGACTTTCATTCAAGATGTTTGGACAAACATTTGAAGCACGTGAAAGTTCCACACCGATGAGATATACATAGAACCGGCTCACAAATGGTAAATGAAAATGCCGGGGTCAAAGATAGTGTCTTCATTCCCGAAGGAGTGAAGATGAAGAGAAATCACAAGATATTTGAGGAAAGGAAGAAAGATTTTGATAACAATCAAGATCCATTCTTCATCCTCAAATGTAGAGATATCGGGAGGAAGGGTGAGGGTAGTATCATTAATAAGCAAACTCGTATGATAGAGTACACCTTCCTCCGAGCCAATATCATCCTCAAGATCAAAATAGAAATGATCATGTTCCGGAGGAGATATGTCATGAGAGAGTTCACCGGAGAACTCTTCATGAAAAGAATCATTCACATGAAGTGAAATTGTGAACTCTTGTTCCACTGTAGACTCATCACTATCCTCAATCTGAGTATCAAAGAGTGGATTCTCAGAAATTAAAGTGAATTCAGAGTCGAATTCAAATAGAGGATTAGTGAGAGTCGTTTTGAATGCTTCAGGAACAAAGTGATCAACATTCTCTATTGGACTGTTGGGATAAGAAGTGAGTGAACGATCATTATAAGGGAGACTTTCAATCTCTCCCAGATCGGCTTCGAAATCAAAGAGATCATCATCACTTTCCGATGAAAGTGGAATGATGTGAGTGAGTTCATCGGTGAACTCCTCAAGAAGAGGGTCAGACTGTGGGAGTGATGCCTCAACATACTCGATGTTTCCATAAGAAGCACAATCTTCGCTACAATTGGAGAAAGTTTCAAAATGATCTTTTGAACACTCAAGAGGGGAAACAGAATCACACATATGATCAGAAGTTCCCTGTGACTCTCTCGGGATTGGGACAAGGTCCTCAACACTAGACTTTATGAATTCGTCCGATTCCTTTTCAGGAACAGTGTCAAGATGCTCGTCTCCCATGTTCAGAGAATGAGTGGGAGCTTCGGGTGTGATAGCAGTTGTTTGAGATGGAATCTCAACTGCTGGGATATCAACTGACTGAGGGAGTTGAGAAATAATATTAAAAGGATAAAAACTCTCCTCGTCATCATCATACATAGCTGCCTTAAGAAATTGGGACCGCCTTAGAGCTGCATGCTCTAGGACTAATAATTCTTCCCTAGATTTGCGAGCCTCTCGTTCTTCGGCTAGCAATTCTCCCATGGTTTTCTCACCACTCACTTGATTCTTAAAGTTTTGAATCATATCATCAAGTGTTTTCATTGCGATTTCAAAATTTTGGGAATTTTCTTGAGACAACGGCTCATGTGGAGTTTGAACCGTATGGTGCTGTGGAGGTTGGAAATTGTCAAACCTGTGAGAGTCATGATTGTTACAAGGAAATGGATTCCCTATTTGACAATCAGAGCTGAAGTGGGGACCTCCACAGTACTCACAACAGTAAAACTGTTACTGGTGAATTATATGGATATTGGTCATAACCAAAGTTCTGAGCATCACCGGAAAACTGTTCATAGACAAACGTGTTTCCGGATTGACACTCAAATCCTTGGTGAGGACCTCCGCAAAATTCACAGCAGTTATGTTGATTATATGAAGATAAGTCGGGTTGTGGTAGGTAATTGGAAAAGTTTGAGGGGTCGTTAAATGAGTTCTGATTAGGATCATAATCAAATGAATTCCTCGAACCACAAAACAAACAACTCCCGTTCCGAATATCATTACCACATTGTACACACGTACACCAACGACAGGGTGAACCAAAAAGAGGTTCACCACAACCGACACAAGGAATAAACGATTTCATTTTAGAGTAATGAGAAGGAATTGGTTCATTCAAAGAATCTTCAAAACCAACATGGTGATCCGAATGACTATCAAGTCTCGAAGAACATTTTGAAAAATCCGGAGGTGGGACAAGTGGTGTGCTCTGAGAGCTAGCAATTTCCACCACTTCCGTTATGGTCTCAGGTTTTGGTTTTTGAGAAACGTGAAGTTTAGGCAAGTCATTCTTGCTAGTCACCGGTCTAAATTCTGCATGTTTGCTTTTAACCGTGAATTGTGAAAGTTTAGGATCAATTTTAGACGGCTTAGGAGCAATTGAGGGGTTAGATCTTTGGATAACCGTAGGTTGGACGTATTTAGCACTTCCATTATCAGCGGGAAGTACCTGGTCCTTTGTCACCCCGGTTTCTCGTTCCATTTCCCAACGTAGAATTAATGGATCATCACGAACAACACGAATTCTTGACATTTGTGATAAAGTATGAATTTTTTCAAATTCGTCCCAGAATTCGTCATAGTCGAGAGATTCCATGAGAATAGAAGAAGTTAGAATCAAATGGATAGAGGGTAAAGGGATAAAGAATCAAAAAGGGTAAGAGGGTAAAGAGGAATATTTTTGGTATTTTTGAAAAACATGATGTAAAAACAAAGAATGAAAATCTTTTTGGGTTTTTGATTTTTATAAGAAAATATAAACACATATAGATGGATGGTATGAACAAAGAGTGAAGCGGGTGACCCGGGTTCGATCCCCGGCAGCGGCGCCAAAATTTGATTCGTGCCAAACCGTCAAGTTATCTCACACAAGCTAGCCACTTGTGAATGGCTAACCGTAAGAAACTTAAAACAGTTCAGACACCAATGCAATGAAGATCAGGAGAGTATAGTGTTTCCCCAGGTCGTTATGTCCCAACGAGCTGTGCGAGAATAGTCAAACGAATAGTGATCGAGAGAATTTGAACGGAAAAAGGATTGTGATTGATTATACTTTAAAGAAAAAGTCTATAATTTACAGGGGCTTAAATGCAAATTAAATAAAATTAAAAAGATAAATTATATTAAATAAACGCTATCACTATATTTAAAATCTAATGTTTTTGATTTTTCTATTACAAATTTAACTTAAAAAACTATGTGACGTACAAAAGAAAATGTGAAACTGAAGCAATATTAATCCTAAAAATATGAAAATGACATTTTTACAAACCTAATGATAAGAGAGAATTTTAAGAAAAAGAAAATTATTTTTATGACTATTTATTTAATTATTAGTAATTAAAAACTAATTTTAACTATTTAATAATAACCTAAAATACAAGAAAATATGAAATAAAGCTAGAAAAATGAAATTATGACTTGGAAAAATCTAAAATAACTAAAGAGAATTTTCAAAGCTATTTTTATATTTTTCTGATTATTTTTCTATTTTCTATGAATTAAAAACTATTTAAAACTAATTAAATTACTAAAAATTACAAATTAAACTATGAAAAATCTGGAAAAATATTTTTTTGACTTTTTATATTTATCTTAACCTAGGAAAAATGAAAACTTATTTTTTTGAAGTTTTTCTGATTTAATTGTATTAAAAGCTAATTAAAAATGCTTAAAAACTGTTTTAAATGAAGAAAAATAACAAACAGTGCTAGAAAAATATGAAAAATTCAAGAAAAGTCTAAAATAATATTATGAATCTAAGAAAAATATAAAAACAGGGGCTTGTGTGAAGGAATATGAGGCTGCAGTGGAGAGTGCTTATAAATAAGCAATCAAGATAAGCCAAAAGCCACAAATAAGCACCAAACTAATACTGAAGCTAAATTATGCTAACTCTACTCAAAAGCAGCTAATTTCAACTAGTCTATACTACTGAAATGCAAACTACACAGATTTGGTTGATTTAAACTTAAGTGCAAAAACAGGTTTTCTAGCTAATTTGTAGCTAAAGCACAAGCTTATTTAATAAGCTAATATGAAAAACAAAACTGAAGACCTCAAGTCCACCAGCTTAACTACCTCTGAACCAAGTCTCAGACCTTAAGGATCTAAAATCAATCCTATGCAAGGACTGCAAGGTGCCTGTGCACAACTCATTGTATGCTGAGTGTGCACAGGGCACTTGGCAGCTTATTGAGCATCTGATTTGAGGCTTATAAGAGCTTACAAAAAATTTCCAAAAATCACTCTTAAATTCTTGACCAGTTGATCTTATTGAATCCAAAATTTCACTGAACTTGAACCAGTAATGAGTCAATTAAAAATCACCCAAGTTGGGTTGAAAATGACTTTTTCAGTTTGACTTTTCTTAGCAGTTTTGGAAAGTTGACCAAATTGAGATTTGAAACCAATTTGTGGACTGATATTGATGAATTATGATGAAATGATACTAATGCAAGCTAACTTAACTAGCATAACACCTAAATGTGAGAGATGGTTAACTGATTCTCACAGAAATGGAAATAAAAACTGATTCACTGTGATTTTGACTAATGGAGTTCTAAGGTTCAAAAATATAAGCTGAATGACCTCTGTAGAACTAATGTGGACTGATGCATGAATTGATTACCACCAGACTTGCCTCTAGCACAGTTTCAACTCCTAAACCAATCACTAGTTATACTAACCTATAGGTAACTCTTCCACTTAACAAATCTCTAATTCTGAACCATGATTACTTCAAAATAGAATAGACCATCTAATATATGCAAATAGAGCAGTAAACTAACACTAAATCTAACTGGCTATGATTATGCAGATTAAGCAATTCTGAGTCTAATTAAGCAGACTTACTTATAAATGATACAGAGATTACTTTTGGTAAACAATGATAACTATCTATCAAACAAGCTGAAATCAATGAGCTAAACTACACTAAGAATCAACAAGCAATAATCTCTAAAGCTATACTACTGATTAAGAATATAAAAGCATAATTGAACTTACAAGTTTCCTGTCACAAATGCGTGCTATTTTAGATCAAAATACCACTACCCAAAACTGGTATCACCCCTTGGTTGTATTCAATTCAACCCATATCTGTCTTTAAATCAGCAATACAGAACCATACCCTGCAGTGTTGACTTTTGTTGACTGAAGCATAAATTTCTTAAAACTTAATATTGAGCTCACTAAAAGCTACAGACAGCTTTAGTGAGCTTATTTGGATTAGAATTAAGCTTTGTAGAACTTGAACCTTAACAGCTTTTAAAAATGGTTTTATGATAGGAAATGTAGAAACAAGGAAATTTATCAAACTTTGAATTGCTACTGAAAATGAGTTACAAATGGCTCAAATGCCTTAATTCAATACAAGGAAGATTAACATTACAATTTTAGGACTTAATTAAAACTTAAACATTAAAACGACATATATGAAAACTAAAAACAAAAACTAACTACTCTTCTCTCCTTCTTCTTCCTCTATTTATATGCAAAAGTTCTCTTCACATGCCTCTGAGCTAATCCCACCTTTTATCTTGGCCATTGGATCACTGGAGCTCATATTAGCCGTTGATGGCATTTTGGCGGGAAAAGTATTTTTGTCAGTTGGCTCTGATAACTTGGACAGGGAAGGAAACATTTAATGCATCTTGGCTTGGGGTGTTTGGAGGGTAGGATGGGTGTGATGATGATGGAGGGTGAGCGTGGGTGGTTTTTGCAGGCATAGGTGATGATGAGGGGGGAAGGGAGACCCGTGAGCTAGTTTAATTATTTTAAATGTGGGCGGGTTTTGTTTTTAAACCGGGTTGGATTGGGTTGGACAGGGTTGGATAAAAGGGTTGGGCTTGGACTGGATTGGGCTTGGGGTAGTAATTAGGTTTAGGATTAGTTTTGGACACATGGTGTAGTTTAGGGGCCGAAGGTGTACAATCCGAAATTCCAGGGACCAAACTGTAAATTATGAAATTGTAGTCCAAGGGTTGGTTTTGACAATCTCCAAAATTCCAAGGGTCAAACTTGCAAATCTCAAGTAATTAAAGGACCATTTTTGCCAAATTTGAAACTTGAAGGACCAAACTTGTAATTTCTCAAAACTTTTGACATTTTTCACCAAAGGACTAATTATGACAACTTATGATTTAAAAAGGACCTTTGGTGATTTTTCTTTTAAAATAAATGCCTAGGGACTATATTTGACAAGTTTTGAAAGTTGAGGGACTGAAACTGCCAATTATGCAAACTTAGCTCGTTTTTCATCTGATTTTAAACATTTTGCATCTGAAACATATAAAATGCAATTTTGAGATATTTTCAGTATTTTGATGCATTTCTGAGCATTTTTAAATGTTTTGCAGTTCAGATTTAACCAAAAATGATGAGTATTTACACACTCATCAGTAACCAATAGTAACCATGGAGTGATCAGCTCCCAGAAAGTGAAGACGCGTATTGCACACGACGTCATTCACCAGACAAATCATATTATAACATATCAGATAACAGAACAAATCTAGGATGCAACCATACGCCCCTGCAGACAGATAGTGGCCATACAATATATGTCGAGCTCATAATCAGATAACAGAAAGGGACGGTGTGTAACATCACTCGTACACACTAGAGTCATGCCATTGGTGCATCAATGACACGGCCATGTTACCTTCATGGCTAGGGAAACATATTTGGGTCGGGTATCAAACTGAAGGGTCAAAGCATAATCATAACATAAAGGTTCATATCAAAGGTTCAGAAGTCAAATATTCATATCAAAGGTCCATAGCAAAGGTTCATAATCAGAGGTTCATAATCAAAAGGTTCATAATCAGAAAGTTCATAATCAGAAGTTCATAATCAAAGTTCATGATCAAAGTTCATAATCAAAGGGTGCATAGCAAAGTCATAGGGAAGCCCTAATAAGAAGGCTCAGAGTAAAATCATAACGGTTTCAAAGCTAATATTAATGAATGCGTACGAATCACGAGAAACCTTAAGAGATAAGGTCAGAATATTTGTACCTTATTCAAGCAAGCAAAACCAAACAGATGAAAGTAGAGACAGCGAAAGGATCACTCCTTCTTTGAGGGATCTACATAAGTGAAAGTACATATATTTATCAGACGAGGCTTAAGTATTTATTTCGGATTAAGTCCTTACGTTTTATAAGCGTCTTTCCCCTTTTAGTAACTTTCTCAATATAGTAACTTCCTTTATTTATTAAGTTTCCATAATTAGCAGGTTTCCTCATAAATGTAAATATTGTAAATTAATTTACTCATTTTACGGTTTTAGTTTATTACCTTACCATTTTAACGAATCATCTTCATGTTTTATAATTTTCAAGATGAGTCTTTTTCTTTTAATTAGAACCTACTCTAATATGCATGTCTAGTTGATTCCCATAATTATTATATGCATGACCAAAGAATTAATATGTACATGTTTATATAATTATATTAAATACAAAAAAAAAAAAACAATGAAGGAGACCATTTACATCTTACCTCACGTGAGGTTTATAATACATGCATGCATGATATTTGTTGAACATGCATGCCTATATGGTTGTGAAATGAAATGCATGCAACACAGAAGGAAACGTGGTCTACATAATTCAAGAGTAGTTCAGGACCCCTTTTTCCCACTTTAGTCGACATATAAACCAGAACCATGTCCACCCATACGACCAACCAAAACATTGTTTTTGTTCCATTTCTTTCCTGTTGTCGACACAAAAAGATAACCCACGACACACTCGTTTTATTACATCTATTTCGATTAAGTGAAAATATGGCCTAAGTCGTGTACAAGAGGGTCGAAAAGAGTTTTCGAAAGCAGTTTAGATATGGGTCGATATGGCCATTTCCTTTGATATTTTACATGTTCGTCGACATGATTTCATGCAGCCAAGTTTATCATTTTATGCGTCATTTACGTATAAGTTTACATGTTATTCATGTGGTCCTTTTATCATTTCATATTCTGTTTTAACGTATCATCATGCAAGCATTCAAGGGGCACCATTTCACACGACATGTAATCATTACTCATGGTTTTATGTGACCCATTTGTTTATCAGTTTATGTGAAGCCAACAGAAATTTGTGTACAAGCATTCAACCAGGGTCCAAAAACACACGACACATGAACTACATGAGAAAGAGGATGAAAGAGTTTCGTATAAGTTGAAGAACCTGCAGAACGGTCATGCTGAGTACCACGAGAAGAGTGATCCTGAAACTGACGTTGACCTCCATTATCACGACCCTGACGATCGTCCCCTGACCTATCATACCTCTGCTAACCCTGCACTCGAGTGTCCTGGCGTCTCGAGTCCGTAACCACGATCCTGTCGACCCCTGGAACCCTGCACTCGGTCTTGACGACCTTTCTGATCTGAACTGTGGTCCTGATGACCCCTGGAATCATGTCCCTGGTCATGTCGACCTCGAGGATAAACCTTATCACCGTCCCTGCCCCTTTTGTTGAAACCTTGGTCCGCATGGAGCAACTCGATGTTGCGGGCAGCGTCCGCAACCTGAACCACCTCAGTATACTCGTTATTAATCAACCTGTCCAAAACCCACCTTTTCAAGCCCCATTTAAAATGTCGAGCTTGCCTTCGTGCATCCCCTGAAACAGCCCCCACGAAACCGGCTAACCTCATGAATCTATGCATGTACTCGTAGGAGGTCTCTCTATCCAACTGATATACGTTGTTATAGTCCCTCTCATACCATTGCTGCTCTGATTCTGGGAAGTACTGTTTGTAGAAAATCTCCCGAAAAGTGTTTCAGGTGCAAGTATCCAGAAAATTTTCCTCCTTAGACAAGAGGTATGCTTTCCACCAATTGAGGGCATCTCCCTCAAGTTTGAAAGTAGCAAGATGGGTTTTAACTTCATCCCTAAAACCTAACACACCGAACAGCTTCTCCAAGTGTGTAATCCAGTCTTCTGCCTCATTAGGTGAAGTCGCTGAGTGAAAAGGGATTGGTTTGAGTTTGTTAAAGCGCTCAATCCAGACATGCATGGGTGTAGGTGGGTCGGCACCTCCACCTCCACCTCCGCCGGAAGAGCTCGCTCTGTTACGGATGTTGTTAGTGATAGTAGCGACAATCTCGGGCATAGCAGCAGCCAGAGCACGGGTAATCAAAGCTTCGAAGTTGGGATTACCATTCCCATTATCCTCGCCGTTTCTTCGGGTATTCACCATCTGAACGATTATCTGACGATTAGCAAATACCAGGAAAAATAAGATGAAGAGCATGAATGGAATTGACGATAATGGAACCTAGAATTTACCCAAAACCTCACCAGTCAAACCTAGACTCTAAGGGTCAAAGCTTAGGGTCCATATGTCACAGGTCCTGACTACAAGTCGTAAACCTGGGCTCTGATACCATAATTGTAACACCCCAACCCGACAAGGGTTAAAGTATCACACTTATGGTGCTAAATCAGAACAATACATATCAACCATACAAGCGGAAGCCTTATAATAACATCAAAAGAATTCAAGTCAACATGACTTAACAATACATAAATACAAAAGGAAAACTCCGAAATAGAAATATAATAACCAAGTCTAATAATATCGAAACAAAATCAAATGAAGTCTAAGATGACTAGGCATGGTCTCTACATCAGCTCATCTCTCAACCCCAAACAATTCCCAGCTCCTAGCTTATGTACCTGCCGCAGGAAAAGAAATGCGGCTGAGCTTAAAAAGCCTAGTGAACAGATATAACGATACAATAATAATAAAACTGAATAGAGAACAAAGTAAGGAAAGTCAGTCAATATATCTGGTATATTAAAGGTGTAGAGTAGGGTAAAAGGAAAGGTCAGTAATCCACCACGAGCCAACAAAACAAACCATATCATCTCATAGTAGCAAATAGTAGCCAATAGTAACCATGGAGTGATCAGCTCCCAGAATGTGAAGACGCGTATTGCACACGACGTCATTCACCAGACAAATCATATTATAACATATCAGATAACAGAACAAATATAGGATGCATCCATACGCCCCTGCAGACAGATAGTGGCCATACAATATATGTCGAGCTCATAATCAGATAACAGAAAGGGACGGTGTGTAACATCACTCGTACACACTAGAGTCATGACATTGGTGCATCAATGACACGGCCATGTTACCTTCATGGCTAGGGAAACATATTTGGCTCGGGTATCAAACTGAAGGGTCAAAGCATAATCATAACATAAAGGTTCATATCAAAGGTTCAGAAGTCAAAGATTCATATCAAAGGTCCATAGCAAAGGTTCATAATCAGAGGTTCATAATCAAAAGGTTCATAATCAGAAAGTTCATAATCAAAAGTTCATAATCAAAGTTCATGATCAAAGTTCATAATCAAAGGGTGCATAGCAAAGTCATAGGGAAGCCCTAATAAGAAGGCTCAGAGTAAAATCATAACAGTTTCAAAGCTAATATCAATGAATGTGTACGAACTGAAGGGTCAAAGCATAATCATAACATAAAGGTTCATATCAAAGGTTCAGAAGTCAAAGATTTATATCAAAGGTCCATAGCAAAGGTTCATAATCAGAGGTTCATAATCAAAAGGTTCATAATCAGAAAGTTCATAATCAGAAGTTCATAATCAAAGTTCATGATCAAAGTTCATAATCAAAGGGTGCATAGCAAAGTCATAGGGAAGCCCTAATAAGAAGGCTCAGAGTAAAATCATAACAGTTTCAAAGCTAATATCAATGAATGTGTACGAATCACGAGAAACCTTAAGAGATAAGGTCAGAATATCTGTACCTTATTCAAGCAAGCAAAAACAAACAGATGAAAGTAGAGACAACGAAGGGATCACTCCTTCCTTGAGGGATCTACAGAAGTAAAAGTACATATATTTATCAGACGAGGTTTAAGTATTTATTTCGGATTAAGTCCTTACGTTTTATAAGCGTCTTTCCCTTTTTAGTAAGTTTCTCAATATAGTAACTTTCTTTATTTATTAAGTTTCCATAATTAGCATGTTTCCTCATAAATGTAAATATTGTAAATTTACTCATTTTACGGCTTTAGTTTATTACCTTACCATTTTATCGAATCATCTTCATGTTTAATAATTTTCAAGATGAGTCTTTTTCTTTTAATTAGAACCTACTCTAATATGCATGTCTAGTTGATTCCCATAATTATTATATGCATGACCAAAGAATTAATATGTACATGTTTATATTAAATACAAAAAAAAAAAAAAAAAACAATGAAGGAGACCATTTACATCTTACCTCACGTGATATTTATAATCACTGCCGGATCTTAGCCTGTGCAGAGTGATCATTGCACAGGGCCTCCATTTTTTCATGGGGCCCCAAATTTTGAGCAGCGTGATTGTGTTTATTCAGTTTTGGCTCAAATTTGATGATAAAGTCTTCGTAAATATAAGATGGTTGATTCCTACCAAATAATTAGTTAGTATTAGTTAATTCTAAGTGAATTAAAGAAATCGAACAAAACGACGAAAACAGGGGTGGAGATTATAAACCAGAGGAAGAAGATGGTGAACTTTACATCATATTCACTTGTGCCCCTAAGGTTTACATTTATCACAATTCCTCCTAATCTTTTTATTATATTTCTCAATATAGACAAAAAGGTTTTGAAATTGACACTTTTTGCCCTATTTAACATATTCTCGTGAAAGAAACGGTATGAAATAATAGAGGTAAACACTTTTTGTATGTTAATATTGTTGGATACTTATAATATTTTTGTTAATATATATAAACTTTTATTAAACATATCATTTTTTCATGCTGAATACCCGTACTACATCGATAAAAATGAGCATAAAAAATTACAACACGAAACCGTGAGGGCCTACATTTAGTTAATCGAACAGGGCCCCCGAAATCCACGGGACGGCCCTGTTTATAATACATGCATGCATGATATTTGTTGAACATGCATGCCTATATGGTTGTGAAATGAAATGCATGCAACACAGAAGGAAACGTGGTCTACATAATTCAAGAGTAGTTCAGGACCCCTTTTTCCCACTTTAGTCGACATATAAACCAGAACCATGTCCACCCATACGACCAACCAAAACATTGTTTTTGTTCCATTTCTTTCCTGTTGTCGACACAAAAAGATAACCCACGACACACTCGTTTTATTACATCTATTTCGATTAAGTGAAAATATGGCCTAAGTCGTGTACAAGAGGGTCGAAAAGAGTTTTCGAAAGCAGTTTAGATATGGGTCGATATGGCCATTTCCTTTGATATTTTACATGTTCGTCGACATGATTTCATGCAGCCAAGTTTATCATTTTATGCGTCATTTACGTATAAGTTTACATGTTATTCATGTGGTCCTTTTATCATTTCATATTCTGTTTTAACGTATCATCATGCAAGCATTCAAGGGGCACCATTTCACACGACATGTAATCATTACTCATGGTTTTATGTGACCCATTTGTTTATCAGTTTATGTGAAGCCAACAGAAATTTGTGTACAAGCATTCAACCAGGGTCCAAAAACACACGACACATGAACTACATGAGAAAGAGGATGAAAGAGTTTCGTATAAGTTGAAGAACCTGCAGAACGGTCATGCTGAGTACCACGAGAAGAGTGATCCTGAAACTGACGTTGACCTCCATTATCACGACCCTGACGATCGTCCCCTGACCTATCATACCTCTGCTAACCCTGCACTCGAGTGTCCTGGCGTCTCGAGTCCGTAACCACGATCCTGTCGACCCCTGGAACCCTGCACTCGGTCTTGACGACCTTTCTGATCTGAACTGTGGTCCTGATGACCCCTGGAATCATGTCCCTGGTCATGTCGACCTCGAGGATAAACCTTATCACCGTCCCTGCCCCTTTTGTTGAAACCTTGGTCCGCATGGAGCAACTCGATGTTGCGGGCAGCGTCCGCAACCTGAACCACCTCAGTATACTCGTTATTAATCAACCTGTCCAAAACCCACCTTTTCAAGCCCCATTTAAAATGTCGAGCTTGCCTTCGTGCATCCCCTGAAACAGCCCCCACGAAACCGGCTAACCTCATGAATCTATGCATGTACTCGTAGGAGGTCTCTCTATCCAACTGATATACGTTGTTATAGTCCCTCTCATACCATTGCTGCTCTGATTCTGGGAAGTACTGTTTGTAGAAAATCTCCCGAAAAGTGTTTCAGGTGCAAGTATCCAGAAAATTTTCCTCCTTAGACAAGAGGTATGCTTTCCACCAATTGAGGGCATCTCCCTCAAGTTTGAAAGTAGCAAGATGGGTTTTAACTTCATCCCTAAAACCTAACACACCGAACAGCTTCTCCAAGTGTGTAATCCAGTCTTCTGCCTCATTAGGTGAAGTCGCTGAGTGAAAAGGGATTGGTTTGAGTTTGTTAAAGCGCTCAATCCAGACATGCATGGGTGTAGGTGGGTCGGCACCTCCACCTCCACCTCCGCCGGAAGAGCTCGCTCTGTTACGGATGTTGTTAGTGATAGTAGCGACAATCTCGGGCATAGCAGCAGCCAGAGCACGGGTAATCAAAGCTTCGAAGTTGGGATTACCATTCCCATTATCCTCGCCGTTTCTTCGGGTATTCACCATCTGAACGATTATCTGACGATTAGCAAATACCAGGAAAAATAAGATGAAGAGCATGAATGGAATTGACGATAATGGAACCTAGAATTTACCCAAAACCTCACCAGTCAAACCTAGACTCTAAGGGTCAAAGCTTAGGGTCCATATGTCACAGGTCCTGACTACAAGTCGTAAACCTGGGCTCTGATACCATAATTGTAACACCCCAACCCGACAAGGGTTAAAGTATCACACTTATGGTGCTAAATCAGAACAATACATATCAACCATACAAGCGGAAGCCTTATAATAACATCAAAAGAATTCAAGTCAACATGACTTAACAATACATAAATACAAAAGGAAAACTCCGAAATAGAAATATAATAACCAAGTCTAATAATATCGAAACAAAATCAAATGAAGTCTAAGATGACTAGGCATGGTCTCTACATCAGCTCATCTCTCAACCCCAAACAATTCCCAGCTCCTAGCTTATGTACCTGCCGCAGGAAAAGAAATGCGGCTGAGCTTAAAAAGCCTAGTGAACAGATATAACGATACAATAATAATAAAACTGAATAGAGAACAAAGTAAGGAAAGTCAGTCAATATATCTGGTATATTAAAGGTGTAGAGTAGGGTAAAAGGAAAGGTCAGTAATCCACCACGAGCCAACAAAACAAACCATATCATCTCATAGTAGCAAATAGTAGCCAATAGTAACCATGGAGTGATCAGCTCCCAGAATGTGAAGACGCGTATTGCACACGACGTCATTCACCAGACAAATCATATTATAACATATCAGATAACAGAACAAATATAGGATGCATCCATACGCCCCTGCAGACAGATAGTGGCCATACAATATATGTCGAGCTCATAATCAGATAACAGAAAGGGACGGTGTGTAACATCACTCGTACACACTAGAGTCATGACATTGGTGCATCAATGACACGGCCATGTTACCTTCATGGCTAGGGAAACATATTTGGCTCGGGTATCAAACTGAAGGGTCAAAGCATAATCATAACATAAAGGTTCATATCAAAGGTTCAGAAGTCAAAGATTCATATCAAAGGTCCATAGCAAAGGTTCATAATCAGAGGTTCATAATCAAAAGGTTCATAATCAGAAAGTTCATAATCAAAAGTTCATAATCAAAGTTCATGATCAAAGTTCATAATCAAAGGGTGCATAGCAAAGTCATAGGGAAGCCCTAATAAGAAGGCTCAGAGTAAAATCATAACAGTTTCAAAGCTAATATCAATGAATGTGTACGAACTGAAGGGTCAAAGCATAATCATAACATAAAGGTTCATATCAAAGGTTCAGAAGTCAAAGATTTATATCAAAGGTCCATAGCAAAGGTTCATAATCAGAGGTTCATAATCAAAAGGTTCATAATCAGAAAGTTCATAATCAGAAGTTCATAATCAAAGTTCATGATCAAAGTTCATAATCAAAGGGTGCATAGCAAAGTCATAGGGAAGCCCTAATAAGAAGGCTCAGAGTAAAATCATAACAGTTTCAAAGCTAATATCAATGAATGTGTACGAATCACGAGAAACCTTAAGAGATAAGGTCAGAATATCTGTACCTTATTCAAGCAAGCAAAAACAAACAGATGAAAGTAGAGACAACGAAGGGATCACTCCTTCCTTGAGGGATCTACAGAAGTAAAAGTACATATATTTATCAGACGAGGTTTAAGTATTTATTTCGGATTAAGTCCTTACGTTTTATAAGCGTCTTTCCCTTTTTAGTAAGTTTCTCAATATAGTAACTTTCTTTATTTATTAAGTTTCCATAATTAGCATGTTTCCTCATAAATGTAAATATTGTAAATTTACTCATTTTACGGCTTTAGTTTATTACCTTACCATTTTATCGAATCATCTTCATGTTTAATAATTTTCAAGATGAGTCTTTTTCTTTTAATTAGAACCTACTCTAATATGCATGTCTAGTTGATTCCCATAATTATTATATGCATGACCAAAGAATTAATATGTACATGTTTATATTAAATACAAAAAAAAAAAAAAAAAAACAATGAAGGAGACCATTTACATCTTACCTCACGTGATATTTATAATCACTGCCGGATCTTAGCCTGTGCAGAGTGATCATTGCACAGGGCCTCCATTTTTTCATGGGGCCCCAAATTTTGAGCAGCGTGATTGTGTTTATTCAGTTTTGGCTCAAATTTGATGATAAAGTCTTCGTAAATATAAGATGGTTGATTCCTACCAAATAATTAGTTAGTATTAGTTAATTCTAAGTGAATTAAAGAAATCGAACAAAACGACGAAAACAGGGGTGGAGATTATAAACCAGAGGAAGAAGATGGTGAACTTTACATCATATTCACTTTGTGCCCCTAAGGTTTACATTTATCACAATTCCTCCTAATCTTTTTATTATATTTCTCAATATAGACAAAAAGGTTTTGAAATTGACACTTTTTGCCCTATTTAACATATTCTCGTGAAAGAAACGGTATGAAATAATAGAGGTAAACACTTTTTGTATGTTAATATTGTTGGATACTTATAATATTTTTGTTAATATATATAAACTTTTATTAAACATATCATTTTTTCATGCTGAATACCCGTACTACATCGATAAAAATGAGCATAAAAAATTACAACACGAAACCGTGAGGGCCTACATTTAGTTAATCGAACAGGGCCCCCGAAATCCACGGGACGGCCCTGTTTATAATACATGCATGCATGATATTTGTTGAACATGCCTATATGGTTGTGAAATGAAATGCATGCAACACATAAGGAAACGTGGTCTACATAATTCAAGAGTAGTTCAGGACCCCTTTTTCCCACTTTAGTCGACATATAAACCAGAACCATGTCCACCCATACGACCAACCAAAACATTGTTTTTGTTCCATTTCTTTCATGTTGTCGACACAAAAATATAACCCACGACACACTCGTTTTATTACATATATTTCGATTAAGTGAAAATATGGCCTAAGTCGTGTACAAGAGGGTCGAAAAGAGTTTTCGAAAGCAGTTTAGATATGGGTCGATATGGCCATTTCCTTTGATATTTTACGTGTTCGTCGACATGATTTCATGCAGCCAAGTTTATCATTTTATGCGTCATTTACGTATAAGTTTACATGTTATTCATGTGGTCCTTTTATCATTTCATATTCTGTTTTAACGTATCATCATGCAAGCATTCAAGGGGCACCATTTCACACGACATGTAATCATTACTCATGGTTTTATGTGACCCATTTGTTTATCAGTTTATGTGAAGCCAACAGAAATTTGTGTACAAGCATTCAACCAGGGTCCAAAAACACACGACACATGAACTACATGAGAAAGAGGATGAAAGAGTTTCGTGATACTATTACCCTTGCAACGTGCGTGAGCAAGAGGAAACGAGCACCAAGAAAATAAGGCCGCGACAAGCCACACTCCTTGTGATCTAAACCCACGACAGAACCGAAACCAAGCAGCCTCCTTCGACTTATAAATACCCACGATGAAAACCAAGATCTCGAACAAGTAACCCACGGA
Source organism: Chrysanthemum seticuspe (assembly GCA_019973895.1). NCBI lineage: Eukaryota > Viridiplantae > Streptophyta > Magnoliopsida > Asterales > Asteraceae > Chrysanthemum > Chrysanthemum seticuspe. Next base: position 226,352,033 of record BPTQ01000008.1, on the reverse strand, counting down.
AACAGCCTACTCAAGACACCCTACGAATCTTCTTTGTTGCTATGAAATCGAATGTAAATTTGGAGATAATGGGTGTGCCGTCACTTTGCGATTTGGGATGGTGTATGAATTTTTGAAATGCGAATAGTAGGTTACAAGTGATGAAATTATATGGTGTAAATGGAAGTTATGAGGCGTTTATTTATGCCGAGTTTAGGGAAGAAATGATAGCCCAATTTAATTCTCCAACTTGAATGTGCAATGACAGTTACAACTAATGGTTTAATTGGTGGAATATTTGGTCGAATATGATGGTATCCAAAAACAGAATATGGGTTTCCAAGTTAAAGTATTATAGCTTGGCTTTTTATTTTATTTTATTTGCATGATCTTGTAGTTTGTATATCTTCGGTCAATGCAATATATTGATGTGTACAATGTATTTTAGACGTAAGCGTTTTGGTTTCATTAGTCTTGCACATTATGTTTGGTAATGACTTACAAGTCAAGTTAGGTTAGAATTACATTTAATGAGCCTGGCGAAATTTACGTATTTTATAGACGTTAATTTAGAGGGGTAACATGGTCTTTTCACGCATTGTAGATTTTTAGGGTTTTACATAAATACTATTCTTCTAGTTTCTGGAAAACTAAGTTTCGTAGTGATTGGATGTCGGAAGGGTACTTTTTGAATTTTACAAGTTAAGTGTGCAAACCTGTCAAACTAAGCCTGAAAATCAGTTGGAATGGGGGATTTTTCATTAGCAGCCCATAAGGTCTTAAGGGCTATAAATTGGTATGGTGAGTATTTGACATGTGAATGTACTTCATGAATTTTTGGGGATTTTTTTGAGATTTCTAAACTGGTCTAACAGACCCATACTTTAAAAGTATACATGTAGTGCACTTTTTGGGAAGGTCTGGAAAGATGGATTTTTATTCAACACTTGTACTTGGAAATAAAATCTGGGAAAATTTGTGAACAAACTTAACTAATCTAGGAACATCTGTGAATTTTATCAGAATATTTTGAGCTCTCTTGATATGTTAATAAATTCATAAGAAAACTGGTTCAATATGAGTTAAAATCTGAGTTAAGAAGAAAGTTAGAGTTTTGCTTGAACCTAATGCCATTTAGTATGTTTGAACTCTAAAATGCACTTGAACATCAGTTATAATATAATTGGTCATATGGTAACCTAATTCCATTAACGAAACCCTAATCATATTAATGAATGATAAGCATTTTAATCCGTTATTAGACTCCCATATAATAAGCAATCCTTAATTCAGGTAGATCATTCGAAGGAGATATAATTGTGTTCCCAATTGTTCCTTCATTTGCATTGAAATCTAAGATTACTGATTGGAATTGTCACCTTGTCTCATCCGCCTCAAGGTGAGTACTCAGAGCCCCATTTTTACTTATATTTTCTTGGGGGAAATACTCAACATCCATTTTGATTTCATTATTTCTCTATACTCAACCATTATTGCAAATGCATTATTTCATTCGATGTGCTTAATCCTTATTTCAATTACACGATTTCACTAGTTGTCCATAAATTCTTATTTTTCCTTTGGATATATGTGTGTTTATAATTGTGTGGATGGGTGCTTTTAGTAGTTGGTATATGACTATGATTTCTTGATTCCTATTAGCCAACAGTCTTTGTGACTAGTAAGATACCTATGATTCCATTTAGCCAACAGTTTTTGGGACTGGTTGGATACCTATATTTCAATTAGCCAGCAGTTTAGCCCCAGCTGGTTAGTGATAATGACTGATTGGATACCTATTGTGCACAGGACCACGTGGTGGTCGGATTATATGGCTAGAACATAACATGCCATGAGGTGTTTGGATACGTGACTACGATTACTATTATGACCACAAGACGGTCGAACTACATGATTGGATTTCTTTTGTACTACTTGCACTGCACAATTATTTACACATATGTACTTCATGTCTTCCATTGCATAGGAAAACTTATTTACTTATGTCTTACTGATTATTCTATGCACAGGAAAATTGACTTTCATTTCCTTAAAACCTACGAGCTCAACAACTTTATCTTGACGTTATCGAGTATTATTTTCAGGTGATCGATAGTCGTATTTAGAAGGCATGCATATCGAAGTCATACATTGTCCTCATAACAAAAGACCGAGTGACTTGGACAAAACCTTTTTCTAAAGACTTAACTTCGATAAGATTAAGACGTTTTCATTATTCAGTCAGGTATAAAAATCTTTATGTAACATTGTAAACTCATTTATTAATTCATATATGGTGTTGTTCTACTATCTTATGCGATGTTACATTTCGTTGCACCTCGTATTTCCGCTCTTAGCGGGGTGCGACAAAAATCCTTTTATGGTTTTTAATTTTGACAAATCAAGTAACAACCCCTAATTAAGCACTTGTAACATCAAAGTAACATGTAATTTGCTCAAATTTACCACACAAGCAAGAAAATACAAAACATATGTGTATGTATAGTTTCGTACGATTATAAGTAGGTATGTACACATTTCTTAAATTTTCAAGATTAACAAAATAATACAAGTAACTACATATTAGCAAGATTTAAGCCATACTAAACATGAAAGTACAAACATAAACAAGTTTTGAAAATTCCATACAATGCTATGTATGTATACGTGAGGTAGGAGAGACCATGAATGACCCAAAGCGTTTCCAAATTACCCATTACACGTTCCAAATCAACCCAAAAACTCTAAAGTACAACCTGATAATGTTGAAACTCAAAGGAAATTTGTAGATCTTGTTTTTAAGTGAATATGTGGGTTTTGAAGATGAAAGGAATTAGCGGAAGTATTTTGAGAGCTAGTTGTGTATGTGTGTAAAATTGTGTGTGATGAGTTTAGTATAAAACAAGAAGGATTATGTCACCCCAATAAGCCAAGAGATGATATGACCTTTGTATCTTAGTGCTAACGGGCGACAACTACAAGTAAAAGAAAGGGGAAAATAATTTTTGAAAGTTATTGTACTCCGTGTGTGTCGGGTTTAGTTAAAATGCTCCCGTTAAGTCCTGGTTTGACGTTTTTGGACACGTACTCGCAAAATAAAGTTTTATTTTTCTTTTGATGTTTTTATCAGAAGAATAATAAAATATTATTCTTTACTCAGAAATGTATTTATTTGACTTAAACCATATCTACTGCAGTGTCGGTGCGCCTATGGGGTCGTTTTTCAGTAACAGCGAGATAGCTTCTCGGTTTAATACGTAACTTGTCAGTAACTATTAGGAAAGGAATATTTTATGTTTTCTGACCACAATAGGCAGTTTTAGTGGTCACTGTAAGCTACACTACGCGGGATATCTTTCCGAAATAATCGCGAAATCTCAAAAATTGTTCAGTTAATCAATCTAGTAATAATAAATTAACATTTATTATTAAAATAAAGTCTGAAAAATGTACCATTTGTCACATTGGATAATAACAATCTAACGGACTTGGATAATATCAATCTAACGGACTTAGATAAAATCAATTACTACCAACGGTAATGGTGAAACCAATTACTACCGACCGAGTAGGTGAAATAAAGTATTAATGACTGTATTGGTTAAATCAATTACTACCGACCGAATAGGTGATATCAAGTAATAACGACTGTACTGGTGAATTCAATCAAATGACTGAATATACTAGTCAAAGCAATACAACCGAATATATTGGAGAATCAAACACTAAAGTCTTGTGATTTATATTTGATATTTACATATACCTGTTACGAGGATTCACTTATAAAGGTTTTCACAATTATTTTGAATAAACCTATGAACTCACCAACCTTTGTGTTGACACTTTTTAGCATGTTTATCTTAGGTTCGTAAGGCATTGGCATTGGCATTGGCTTGGAGCATTAGAGTCACATGACATGATTTGAAGATGGAAATGCATTAATTGTGATTATTCTTTGAGTGTATTACTTTTCGAATAGTAAGATATATATGTATACGAAGCTATTAGTAGCGTAAGAAGGGTGAAAATAATTGAAATCAAGATTTATAGAACAATTAAAATATACAAAGTTTTTTTAAACAATATAGTATATGATTTAAACTCAAATGAACGTTATGATTTATAGAACAATTAAAAAATACAAAGTAAATTTACTCATAGTAAATGTACTGATGTCACATGACATAAGAGCTACAAATGAACCGAGGTTTTATTAAGTTATTCTAGTAGAAAGCCGATCAAATCAAGCTTTTACTAACCAGAATATCCAAAATCGACGCTGAATTGTACTAAAAACACATACTTTTATAGTACCGTTTTACCTTTTATATCTTGATAATATTTAAATTTGTAAATGGTTAAGCTCATGCCCGTTTAAGCCCATGCCCATTGGGCTAGTGCCCGTTTAGCCCGTTGCCCGTGCCCGCCCGGCCCACCCGTTTTGCCACCTCTAATATTAACATATATCTAACTAAACCTTTCACATGCATGCAAATTTATCTAATCATATCAACAGTTTAGACTATAAATAGAGCTGATGATTATACTTCAACTATATTTGTTAGTTGTGTACTTATAAGTCGTGCTTTACACTATACATGTTACTGATATTAAATAAATTTATAGTTATGATTTCTCATTAGATTTAAAAACAAAAAATAATAAAGAATCACAATTAGGAATGTTGAGCCTTGTCAGATGTACAATGTGACAACATCCCCATCAACGTTCAAAATAAAGGAACCATGCTCTCGTCAATAATTATATTTTTACTTTTTTCAAGATCCGAATGTGCATTAAAATGTTTGGTTTTCTTGGCCTTTAGAAGGACAGTGACACTAAATCAACTTGAGAATATTGGTCGCTTCTTCTATATCTGGAGAATTTGATTACATCTTAGGCATCGCATTGATTACTATCTTCCCATCTTTCAATTTCAATGAGCTGCAAACACAGACACATAGCTCTCATAAGGAGTACTTATATAAGAACTTTTTGTCATTATCAAACAATATAGTTAAACGTACAAAAGTTCGCTTGAAGCTAAAGTACCACTTTCAATGAAACATTTGGTCGAATATGTACTACTAACGCTAAATTTAAACCGGTCAACCATACAAAAAAGTTACACCGGATACCCATTTTTTCACATCTGATATATTACTTTTACTTCAAAAACATGTACTTCTCTTTCTTAACACGGAATATATAACAGATTTTATCTTAACTTTAACAATATTACAGTAGTTTCTTTATGATTGACGTTTAATTTTAAACTTTTTTTTATCAAACCACTTAAAGGTTGCCTAGTGGCAAAAGACTTGTGACTATCATCACTAAATGCGAGGAGGTCTCAAGTTCAATTCATAAATAGTGGCTATGCCAACATCGTAAAAGGAGAGGCTATACCCGATTAGATTATGTGTGGTTGTGGGTTCAAACCTAAGCATGAGAATCTTTTAAATTAGATTTTAGAAAAAAAAAACAAAAAAAAAGATTGATAAATAAAAATTGATATGAACATGCTCATACATTTATAAATAGTAATAGTTAGAGATTTAAGAAAGATAACTTGAATATTATAAACTTACCACTTATGTGATGGATCAACTAAATATCTGCAGTGAATTTCAATAAGTACACCTTCTGGCTTTGTTGTAACTGGTTTATCGTCAACGAAAGAATAATAAGGATATCCTAATTTCAGGATCTGAAGCCCTTGCATTGACAGAAATAAGGTGATGGACATCAGTCAATCTTTCAAATAATTGTCTTCAGCCTTCATGAAACACAACTCTGCCATCCTAAAGTTACTCTCATGAAAGAGCTGCAAGAAAAAACCTATATATCATTACAGGGCTCTCTAAAACGAACATGAAGATTATATGAGATCGTAACGGATCAGACCATACGACTCTTGATCTCCACTCGTAGTTGCTACTTGGAACTTTTATAAGCTACGTGTAATAAATTCAATTAAATAAAATAAGTGATTTATTAGATGAAATGTCTCACCACTGAAAGCTATAATAAGCGCAAAAGTAACCAAGGGGTGTTTGTTTAAGCTTATTTAATGAAATATCCTAAGTTCACAAGCCCAAAATTTTGAGCTTATGAGCTTTTCAAAAGTTCAATAAGCTAAAAAGTCGGCCAAATAAGCTTACACAAACACCCCATAAGTATCAGCCTATTTGGCTGTCAATGAATGCCAACAATGCTTTTTTATCACAAGAGGCATATAAATTACAAATATCACAACTGGTGCAAAGCATTAGAGATTTAAAAATTTTAATTATAAGATCACCATTTAAAGCATCTTCTCACCTCATAGTAAATTTTTTTAAAGTTTTACCAACAGGCTTGTTGTTAATCTAATGTGTGCATACGCATGTTTGTTCGCCTTTAATTAATTTTTTTCACTACTAAGTATCACACACATGCCATAACTCTGAAGATATGTTTGATAAATTTACCTTTTTAAGATACTAAATGCTACATAATCACTTTCGATCTTCACGTTCAGTCTCTTACATTAGATAGGTAACCACATTGGATACATATTTTGGGCAGCCAAAACTAATTATCTATATAGAAACGCAATAATGAGATAAGTACATTTAATAAGCAATCCCAAGCACCCCCTTAGTTCTTGTTATTACAACTATGTCAATTGTATGCTACTGCTTAAGATTCTTGATTGTAAAAATGTTTATATGTATGACTTCATTCGTAGTTAATAGCTTTTTCTCTGATAATTAACCGAGTGACATTGTATTATGTATCATCCTTTCTTCTTTGTTTTGAATCCCACATGTCCTTATGTCCAAAAACTATCTATGTTCTTTGAGACCGTATGATGAGATATTTCTACGCCTTCAATTTTTGACCGTTCTGGCCATGACCGATATATGTCGTTCTTGGCTACTTTCTTATCTGCACGCAGGTCTTCAATAATTTCTGTATTTGTAAGATTAAGGTTAGCAAGCTAGCTTGATTCCAAACTATGCATCTTGGTTTTCTTAATATTTCTCATAAAGCTTTAACCGTTAATCTTAATATTTTCATGTCCTTCTTCACGCTTTAACTGTTTTTTCTACGCAATATTAAATAAAAACATGATAAGGGTATGGTTGCCTTCGGGGTCAGCATAATTTGTCAAAAATTAAATCAGAAAAACCAAATTTAAGCTTAAGATGAATTGCACCAGTGTATTCACGGCAATTAGACTATAAACCAAAATGAATATTTAAGTGAAAGTGTCGATCTCTAACCTGAAATTAGAGAATCTCAAATTTAGTAACACGTAACACGTAAAGCATCTTGGATATGAGCATTCTTGACTATAATAAACAATACTAATCCTATAGTACATGACATGTTTGCTTGCCTTCAGTTGCATCTGCACCGAAAATAGTTGATTAAGCAATACATAGGGTATTCACAGTTTCTACTAAGATCTAGGTCGCCTGCACAGGTTATTCACATGGTAGCAGATCTATACATCTATGATGAGAATGATAAAATCTACTTTGTGCATCAGTAGTGGGACAACTAACCTTGAAGCGACTTGTGTCCACACGCACTACGTAATTACCCGTTTGACCAAACACCCAAGCTACCCATCTTTTTCATGTCCAGCAGCTATGAACCTATAAGTTGATGACGGATCTTTAAGGCCATTGGCCATCTCAGTTAGTGCTCATAATGCACCAACTCAGTTAGCCTTTCCCGACCCTTTAAGGCCATTGGCCATCTCTGAGCTTGAATTATGGGAAGCATGCTTTCACGATTTCTTGCATATCATACTCTGCAATACAAAATAAGTCATCAAACAACAATTTTCTCAAAACCAGTATTGATTCCATGTGAATTTCAAGAAAAACGTTATCAGTTTTTCAAAGAGCCTATCACGTCATTCAAAATTCTAAGATACACATTTATATATACACTTCAAAAAGTGGACAACACCTGTTGAATCAGTGTGTTAGAATAATTTATTCAGCAAATTGAGGTGAACAACACTTGTTGAATCAGGTGTTGGGCAAGCTGATCACATTAATTATTATAATTATGATAGCTGTTATGTTCATCCCCAATACCTGATTAGCTATCATCCCAACACCTGTAAAAATGATAATAACTTCAAAAAGTGAACAACACCTGTTGAATCAGTGTTTTAGAATAATTTATTATGCAGCTATCATCTAAACTTTTACGTACAGATTAGCTATCACATTAATTAAAATTCTAAGATACACATTTATAAAGTGAACAACACCTGTTGAATCAGTACCTTGATGTTCATCCCCAATACTGATTCTTCCGTGTCCCGCTATTTGAAGGCAGACTCACAAATCTTTGTCATTAAAGGAACTTTTACACTAACATTTTTGGTTAGTTACGCATCAGGCATGGTATTCTGGTAAGAGACGTTTACAATCTAACTTAGAACTCAAAAGAGAGGAAAAACAATGCTTCCAATAGCAATTACCAAGAAAAGAATTTCCACCTTTATGAGCTTATGGATAGGTAGCATTAGTAGTTACCCATATTGATCGAAATATACACCACGACCCTCAGTCCCTATAAAAAGATCAAGTTGAGATATAAGCAGGCTTTCAAACCCGATTGCATTTTACACCATTTTTCAAACCTGCTTGTATTTATGTATAAGAAGTAACAATATCATCAAGTTTCTATAAAGTTGCGGCAAAACTACAAAAATCATATAATATATTGCGATAGTATGAGATTTGTTACCCAAACTCCTCCAACTCCTCATTTTAGAATGGTATTAGCTTATTTTTATGACCATGTCAAATAAGTGAGGAGTTGCCCAATATCCCGCTAACTTACTGCTTCGCTTTACTGTCCAAACTTAATTTAGAAAACAAACAATCACATGGCCAATTAAAAGAAAACAGGCTCCCTAATTTACTGCGATAACATGAAACTGAGCTTACATTCTTTTTTCCTTTCCAAATGACTTCGCTGCTGCACGTTCTTCAGAAGCTTTCTTTTATTAAGAATAGGGCATAACCATCATACCTCCCGCTGAAAAAAAAGGTATTAGTATGACAGAGTCACATGATCAAATATGGTATTTGAGACCGGTGATATTCTAGCAGCGACACTATAATCATAGATATCATGTCGTTACAGCATGGAGCTTAAGTTTATAATAATGCTAGTTATGGAAAAATATTATATCAGCACAACATTAATCATACACCTCATGTTAATACAGCGTACAACCTAAGCTTACCACTACAACAGTTTTAATTACTTAAAAGCTTATATGGATATAATGCCATATTAATTCTACCAGATTAAACAAATATAACTATAACAAATTCATTATAAGTTTTTCCCGAATGGGTTATTTTCGGATTTTCAGCAGCTACTGGAGCTCTTTTCGAAAAAAATAATGTGAGATCTTGGAGTTTTAATAGTTTAAAGTTAGAGGTTGATAAAAACAATGAGCTATCACTGCTCCCGCCGATCCCAATCCCTGATCTAGTAAATAGAAATAATAACAAAGGAAATAACAGCAAGATTGGATTAATTGTTGGATTACCAGTTGTGATCACTTTTCTAGGTGTGCTTGTGCTTGTTTTATGGAGGAGGAAGAAGAAAAAAGGGAAGTAGAAGCAGAAGAAACTGGATTCGATATTGAGATGGACAATGACTTTGAAATGGGTACCGGGCCTAAAAGATTCACATACCATGAATTAGCTCAGGAAACTGGTGACTTTGCGGAGAATGAGAAGCTTGGAGAGGGCGGTTTTGGTGGTGTTTACACAGGTTTTTTGAAACATTAGCCTAAACAAATAGAGAAAAAAAGAACACTAAGACCGTTAGTTACCCTCGACTCCTTCTTTGAAACACCTAAAAGACTCACCGTAAATTATCTATTGCTAAGCATCTTTTATATCTGACCGTAAGCATATTTATAATGCACGCACTAAAAGACTCACTTTATAAGAGTTTTGCAGATTCCTCGTTGACCCGACTGTTCAAAGTCTTCTCGGTCTTCTATGGCTGTTTATATTAAGACCTACATATGATACAATTAGTTTACTAATTTCAAGTCAGTATAGTGCATCATGGAAAAAATGTTATTCACCTTGTGTTTAAGCGCTGCCTGAACCCACATTTCCGGTCTCTGTATCATGGGTGAATAAAGGACCAACATAATGCCATTGTTGCAGATCGGCATGACCAACCTCTGCACCCATTCCAGCATCAGACATACCTATATCCAATGGTAACGACTGTAATTCGCCTTTGTAGAAATATGCCCCATTGGAGCGTTTCCAATGAAATGCTATGTATGTTTTGCATTTGAAAACCTGTCGTCATTTCCTTCCATAGGATAAATGTAACAGTGTTCGTACTGCCTAGAAAAGTTTCAGATAAAGATAGCCATCATGTTATTGAGTTATTAAAGGGGAAGTCAATTAGACTTACTTGAGATTTTGGATTTCGATGTTACTGCGTAGGACTCGATTCCTAGTCAGATCTCCAAACTCAGCGTTCCCACTGTGAAGAAAAGGTTCAGATAAATATAGCTATCATGTTATTGAGTTATTAGCTTTTTAAGCTAAATAATAGAGCTTGTATAGAGATAATGCTAGGTGTTTGTTCAATTTTTGACTGAATGTCTGAAGTTTTACCGAACAACCACTAAAATAGCCAAGATTCTAGCAAAAGTAGAGCAGACCTTAGTACCATCTTCATGGTATTCCCTTCAGCAATCGACTCACTGCCTGACACATCTGCATAAATCTCCATGCTATGATTTGCTTTAGCATATAACTCAGGAGCAATACATAACGCATTTCCAATGATATCATTAAGTATCTCAGCTGCATATTGTTCTCCATTGTTTCTGTTGTGGCGTAATGTTTATTTGTTGATTGATTATGAAGTACCCAACAACAATAGTGGGTTACTGTCCTTAAGATACTAAAGATAAGAATGAAGTAATGGAGTTAATCAATGCTCAAAATATTATAAATATGAAAATTAGCTCACCAGAGTTGTTGGAAGCTTTTGAATAAATCCGACAGTGTCCTACAGAGACTTTAAAATCCATTCTTCATCTCTGCAGTAAGATGCATAAATAACTAAGACTTATGTATTATTATTTGAATTTACCTAATGAGTATTGAAGTAAATGTATGAGTTTTAAATTCGTATAAGGAATATGATTGCTTTTATTTTATAATGCATCGATAACGTCAGTGTGAATAGGGAGTGGTTAACATTCTGAGCCTCATTAAGTTGTTCACCAGAAAAGAAATGTGCAAATGAGGTATGAGTTCTTCCTTACGACCTAATTTTCTTTTACACTTCCAAGGGCGCCTTCTTACCTGGTATTCTATCCCTCCATTTTGATGATCTTGCGACAATTGCTCTTCAGATGTGTTTTGAATAATCCTGTCTGTCTAATAAGAATCATTATCAACATCATCAAACTGAATATCAAAATCAAACTTCTCGGGATCATTTTCGTCGGACGCTTTTATTTCGCTACCATTGACTTGTTTTTCCACAGGCGGGCTTTTCTTTAGTGACTTGCTATACAGATCTGCTCTACGGTTGTAAAAGAAAGGAAGGATGGTATGCAAATGGGCGTAATTTTTCATGGGGTCTTGAGCATTCAAGTGCAGTTGCGATAGCATTTCAGCTACAGATGCTTCAACTTGAGGAGTTTCGGGAGTCTGCAACGGAATAACAGAGCCCACACCTTGGTCAGTATGCTGGCTGTCTTCTTGACCATGGTCTACCTTTGTATCACTATTGGACTTCAGAGCAGATGGAGGTCCAGTCATCTGGCTTGCTACTCTCTGAATCAATCGGCCAATTTTAAAAGACGGCTTTGGAGTTGAAATTGGAGCAGCGGTAGATACTTTTTCAGGTTGTCGTTTTGGCTTTTTCAGTGAACCATTAGAAATGGAATGGCGAGCTTATGTTTTTTTAAAGCATATGAAGAAACTGATTTACTGGTGCCACCTCCAGATTCTGGCGCCTCGTCCATTATATCTGATAAACTTCTCTCCTTATTTGGGTATGCACTTTTGACCAAATTATTCTCAAATTTCTCAACATTTTTATGTACTTCTTCGACCCCTTCATGTACTGGAGCATCTTCCAACAGATCCCCAAAAAGCTGAAATTCAGGGAGCTCTCTGTACCCCTTATAACGACCATATGCATAACATACAGGAACATTGGGCATGGTTGGGTCTGAATCAAGTCCTGCATTGTTGTTCCAACTTTATGTTGATTATGGGCGATATCCGGAGGCTACTAATCTGTTGCTTAACTATATTGAATCCCTCACACCAGTGAGACCCGCTGATGTTATTCGTAGAAAGAGGACATTTGCAGTGTGGTTTCCATACACAATAATTGAACTATTGTGGTGTAAACTTAGGGAGTTGATTAAGTCAGGCCATATGATCGATCAATGTGAAAAACTAAGAGCCTTGTTACAAACAGCTCTGCAAAAGCATTTCCAACAGCTAATAAATATTATCCAAACAAAAAAAAAACATTAAAAATCATGAAACAATATTATTGCTAAAAATGAAAAGGGGATAATTTATCCATTTATCCACTATGGGGATAATTTATCCATTTATCCACTATATGTATAAATCGATTTCTACTAAGGAACCCTGAGGAATTAGTTCTCTTCTATAAATGGGTTCCATATCTTTCAAAACCATGGCCAGAACAAAACCTTGCTGAGTTCATATCATTCATTTCCTTACTATGAACCACTTAGATACTCACCATTCTCCTCAAAATATTCAATCAACCGTTTCAGGAACTTGATACAGCACTGTCTCCTTGCCCGAGTCACAGCAACATTCATACGTCTATGATCACTCAGAAATCCCACCTGAGGAATTTATAAAGTTGGAAAACAATATAGTCATAGTTGGCCATGCATGGTGCATCAAAAAAGAAATCAAAATTTTAATATGAACTCTTTTACCTGGATTCCAGCCCATCCTTTCTTGATATCATCTGTCGAACTATCAGACTCGTTAATCCAGCCCCATCGTATCCTTCTGTTCTTCACACTGTCGAAAAATATTTTTGATGCATAGAACTTTCCGTAATCATATCTTAAATCTGATCTACTTCGTGTAAGACCTTTATTATCTGGTACCAACTTTTCTCTATCAGCGTCATAGCTCCCAATTGTGTAGTAGTCATGTGGTTGAAAGCTGGCTTTAAGCACATACTTTAGTTTTTTTCCATTTTCCAAGTTCTCAACGCCATCTCTACTGAACAACTATAAATGCTATTGGTGTGCTCAGGTCTAATGGCTGAATTTGCAGCTTATTTTGAGCTGCACATTGGGCTGATTTTTACTCTCTTTTGACGGACTTGACAAGCATGTAAAAGTTCAAAAAATCACACCCCAAAAGCTATAAAAGTTGTTATGCTCAGGTCAAATGGACAATAAGTATGTAGGAAAAGTTAATAGTATCGTAATTCACACGTCATAATTGAAATTTTGGAATCATAGAAGGGAAAGTCGCCTACATACCATGCACTGGTCCAATATATTAGACAAGGACCCGCCTTCAGTTATCTTTGGGAGCATAATCTTGAGAGTTTTAAGGTGAGATGCAATCAGATGCATGGCCCAACTGAAGAGAAGTCCACCATCATAGTTTTCTTCACTTCCTGATGTATCATTAGCGAATATGGCACGATATTGGTTAACAACATCAAAAAGATGCATCCTGTGACAGTTAACCATTCCTTTTAGGTATTCATAAGCGTTTTTCTTATCCAGGTCATCAAGAATCCCAGAAAACCATGACTCTCTGCATCTAAGAAACTTCCAGCATTAAAAACATTGTCATTAGCACTCTTTAGCAAGTGATAAATTAGACTTGATGAAAAAGATTACATAGAAAACATGTTCTGCTAATTCTTTTGAATCTGCTCATCAAAATTTATAAAGTCACAAATAATAAGACATCTAGTTTGTACAAACAATGCCAAACACCCTCAAAACCTACATAGCTAGTATATCAAAACACAATAACCATATTACCAACTTTGGCATCGATATTGAAGAAAAGAAGCAAAAAGTAGCAGCAAGCTTCAAGAAAAGAAGCAAGCAGCAGCAAGTGTGTCTATAATCCTTGCCCGCCATATACCTTGTAATTTCCAAAATAGCAGATAAAAAAATATATTAATCTTGTATCTAGGAAACATCGATTCAGATTAAAAAAAAAAGTTTGGTTGTTGAAGTAGCACTACAAAAATGGTTTTAAACAAAAATGAGATGCGCTCTATATGTCAATACTTACACTCACGAATTATTAATACCTTAAGTTTAGCTTCTTTTATATCTTTTTGTGCATCCATGTTTTTTTTCACGCTTTTGCCTGCAACCATAACATTGTGTATATTAGCATAACTTTTATCTTAATTATTGAGATACTTACATAATAGCCTGCAGCAAGTAGATCATACAAATTATACACATGTATGCATATATAGGCATGGCGGAACCAGGTTTTAAAGCAACCGGGTACACAAAAAATTTCAACTGTAACACTAACAGATGTAATTAGGAAAATACGAAGTTTTTTCTTATGAAAATTAACACTATAACACTAATAGTAATAAGAAGCATATAAAGCCAACATTCTCTTAACAAAAATTTAAGAAAACATTAAACCTGCAACATCAACTGCAAAAACCGAACCAACACTTTTCTTTGACGGTTCTTGTCGAAGAAGAGTGTACTTTATCCAAAATTATACACATGAATAAGCTGTCATAATCAAACCTTCGTTATTACTCTTTCCATCATTCAACCCAACTGCAGAAGTTTACCTACAAACATACAAAATATACAAAAAAAAGTTATATAACAATTAAGAACACAATAACATAATAATGTAGCGTTCATGGTTACAGATTGTGAGGGAAAAAATATGATATTAGGGTTTGTGAGAAAAGGTATATTAGGAAGCAGTAAAATACGTGTATCATATTTTTGATAAATACATTCCTTTTCAAACTAATAATAATGGTCAATAATTAGTTGTGTAGGTTTATATTTTTGGTTTTGCAAGATATAATCAAAAAATATGTTGGTCTAGTGGTTATCATGCTTGTTAATGATACAAAGACCCTAGGTTCAATCCTTGCAAGTGACAAAAATTTAAAAAAATTGTATTTTTTATAATAAAATTTCGAAATTAATGCATAGCTAATTAAATTTCAAAAATAATTGCAGTTTAAAATATATGTATAATAAGTTTTAAAAAACATAATATTTACTATAGAATTCCAATAAAATTATAGCCATTTATAGGTTATAATATGAAACATAATTATCAAAATAACTTGTTGCCTAAGTGGTAAACACACAAGTTATTTATCTAAATAACCAAGTTCAATCCTTGCAAGGCTCATTTTTTATAAATAATTTTCAAAAACATTACATAAAAATCAGAAATTTATAAAAATAATTATTAAAATTCAGGAAAAATCCGAAATTTAAATAAAAAAATATTAAAAATTAAAGATTTACAATTATTGATTAGGTGGATAAAAATATTGCTTAGTTGGACAACAAATGCTTATGTGGCATGAAATTAGATTATTTGGCATTGAGGTGGCATTAATGTCAAATGACTCCTGTTATATATAATATATATATATATATATATATATATATATATATATATATATATATATATATATATAGGGTAGGGTTATTATGAAAAGTTTCTTAGAATGAAAAAAATGAGAAGGCATGTGGAGGTGACATGTGTCACCTTTGCCACATCACCATACCCCACCCCCACCCCCCCCCCCCCGCCAAAATTTTTTTTTTCCGCCAAAAAAATTTTTTTTTGGGGCAAAATTTTTTTTTCCCGCCAAATTTTTTTACTGCATCACATTATAAAAGTTACTGCATCACAATCATGATTTTAGTGCATTAAGGTTATAAATTACTGCATCACAGTTATAAAATTACTGCATCACAATCATGATTTTAGTGCATTAAGGTTATAACCTTGATTTTAGTGCATCATACTTGATGCACTTAACTATTAACTATGATGCAGTAACTTATAATAAAGATGCACCAAAACTTATTAGTGCATTAAGGTTATAAGTTACTGCGTCACAATTATGATTTTAGTGCATTAAGGTTATGAATTACTGCATCACAGTTATAAAGTTACTGCATCACAATCATGATTTTAGTGCATTAAGGTTATAACCTTGATTTTAGTGCATCATAATTGATGCACTTAACTATTAACTATGATGCAGTAACTTATAATAAAGTGCACCAAAACTTATTAGTGCATTAAGTTTATAAGTTACTGCATTACGGTTATAAAGTTACTGCATCATAATCATGATTTTACTGCATTAAGATTATAAGTTACTGCATCACAATTATGATTGTGATGCAGTATATTTTATAACTGTGATGCAGTAATAAATTTTGGCGGGATTTTTTTTTTGCCCAAAAAAATTTTTTTTTGGCGGGAAAAATTTTTTTTTCGGCGCGGGGGGTGGGGTGGGGGTGACACATGTCACATGACATGGCATGGTGATGTGGCAAAGGTGACACATGTCACCTCCACATGCCTTCTCATTCTTTTCATTTTAACCCTACCCTATATATATATATATATATATATATATATATATATATATATATATATATATATATATATAGGGGGTGTTTTTTGTGAGAAGTCTAATTTCTGTGAGAACGCGAGAAGAAATCCTAGCCCTCCATCTAATCCCTCATTTTTTTACATTTAATGGCTGAGATCAAACAAAAATTTACACTAATCAAAAATATTTTTTTAATATCATATTATTACCTACTATAAAAATTAAAAAAAACACACAAAACACCAAATTGTAGGTGAAAAGAATACACAGATCCCTCCCCACCATTTTTCAACAAACACAACCACCGATCTTCAACCACCGCAATCACCGATCTTAATCGCCGATCAACCACCACCGTTCACTCTCCGTTCAACTACCGCCGTTCACACTCCGTTCAACCGTCGTCGTTCACTCGCCGCTCAACCGCCATTAAAACACCATTCAATCGCAGTATGCCACCGTCGTTAAACCGCCGTATGTCACCGTCATTCAACCACAGCAATCACCGGAATATTAATGATGAAAATGACCAGATGAAACTGAAATCTCTGAAGAAGATTCCTTGTTCAAATCATATTACACAGAGATATCAAGTAATTATTATATTTTATTATTATTGAATTAATTTTTATAAATAATTGCTTTGAATTGTGAAAATTATTAGAGGATTTAACTGTAGTTATAATATCTTCGCATGTGAACCGGTTTAATTTTATTACTGTTTTAGTACATTTAATTTTAGTTATAGTATCTTCACATGTGAAGATTATCAGTTAGAAATGAATTTTTGTTGCAATTAGTCGATTCAATTTTGGATTAAATTATCTTCGCGTGTGAAAAATATTAGTAAGTAATGGATTTTTGAAAATATTTTAGTTATAGTATCTTCACATGTGAAGATTATCAGTTATAAGTGCATATAAGTTTAGTTATAGTATCTTCGCATGTGAAGATTATCAGTTACGAATGAAGTTTTGACATTAATAGCGGATTTAAGATTAGATTATATTCGCGTGTGAAAAAAAATCAGTAAGTAATGGATTTTTGAGGTTATAAGTGTATTTAAGTTCAATTATAGTATCTTCGCATGTGAAGATTATCAATAAGTAATGTCGTTTTGACCTTAATAGCATATTTAAGTTTTGATTATATTATCTTCGCGTGTGAAAGATATCAGTAAGTAATGGATTTTTGAGGTTATTAGTGTATTTAAGTTCAATTATAGTATCTTCGCATGTGAAGATTATCAATAAGTAATGAAGTTTTGACCTTATTAGCAGATTTAAGTTTCGATTATATTATCTTCGCGTGTGAAAGATATCAATAAGTAATGGAGTTTTGAGGTTATTAGTGCATTTAAGTTCGGTTATAGTATCTTCGCATGTGAAGATTATCAATAAGTAATGAAGTTTTGAACTTATTAGCAGATTTAAGTTTTGATTATATTATCTTCGCATGTGAAAGATATTAGTAAGTAATGGAGTTTTGAGGTTATTAGTGTATTTAGGTTTAGTTGTAATATCTTCACATGTGAAGATTATTAGTTAGGAATGAAGTTTTGACATTAATAGCAGATTTAAGTTTGGATTATATCATATTCGTATGTGAAAAACATCAATAAGTAATGGAGTTTTGAGGTTATTAGTGTATTTACGTTCAGTTATAGTATCTTCGCATGTGTAGATTATCAGTTAGGAATGAAGTTTTGACATTAATAGCATATTTAAGTTTGGATTAGATTATATTCGCGTGTGAAAGATATCAATAAGTAATGGAGTTTTGAGGTTATTAGTGTATATTAGTTTAGTTATAGCATCTTCACATGTGAAAATATATGTCTCGTAGCTTTTTAAGGTGAGTGAACAACTTCGTCACATGTGAAAATATGCATTGTGTGAATATTGTAGTACTCGGAATTTAATAATGCCGAGTTAAGTATCTTTTTGTGCTTGTGTTTTACAGGTGATAATAAAAGCTAAAAACCTTATTTGAATTTGGAAAAGTTCACAAGCCTGCCGTTTTGGCTTCTAAGCTTATCAAGTTGAGCTTGTGGACTCAAATAAGCCATACCCTCAACTTGATTAGCTCATAAGCCAAAATAGTGAGTTTTTGAAATGTGAGCAGGGTAGAGCAATCACATCACCATTGAAGACCCTTTATTTTTTACACACTGCATACTTGACTTAAATTTCCAAGGTAAATAAGGTGTTTTTAGAGTTGGCCGAATGACCAGGTCAGGCGAGTTAAGTAATTTGTGGCGTGGAAATGGGTGGGTTGGTTTGGTTGACCAGAAACACTTTCTATCTGAAATTGTTTACCTTTTTTGATAGTTAGTGTTAGAGTAAGAATAGTCTAAAATTCTGAATAACATGATTACAGACGTTTTATGGATTCACCTTTCGACCCATTTTCTGTTATCTTTCATATTACTTTAGACCTGTTAAGCTAAACTTTTACTCTTCGCTAGTTTTAGTCACATAAAAGAGAATTTAAACTTACTTTATTTTAATTTATTTTAATTTATTTTACTTTTTTTACATGAAATAAAAGGTTTCTGATCGGTATGTCTTTCGGCTACAATTGGAAAGTAGAAATAGGTCTTTCTTTAATGGCGACTGACTTTCATAAAAGTAAATGTATAACTGTATCCAAACTTGTGTAATTAGCTATAACAGATGTAATTTTTTTGTGATAGCTCTTATCTTGAGGTAAACTGATATTTGCTTATCTGGTACATTTCCTGATTATCTTATGGTTCCTGTGTCTCAGGTACTAGGCGAAGGGAGAAGTGCTCAAGCTCAAAGAAGACTTTTAGTAAAGGAGGTCGAGGAAAGATTTATAAAATTCCAAAAGCAGTGCTTGCCGGTAACATTTACATTTCATTAATTGTTTACTAATAGATTAAATGTAGGCCCTTATGACATTTTTTTATCTCATGACGGGCCTTGTCGGCTTTGTGCTTGCGTCGGCTACTCAACCACACATTGGAGACCATGGTGGTCTCAAATTCAAACCACACTTAGTGAAAAAAAACTTAAGGTTGCCACACCAACCTCTTGAAAAGAGAGGGCTCTAAGTGGTATGAGTTTGTCTGGCGGTGGCTCTGGAACCATAGATTCAATGGTGACGGGATGCAGACAGATGACATGTTTAATTCAAGTTGAAAGTTACATCTCATCTACTTAACAAAATGTAATCTTTGACCTTTATTGATACATCCATGGACCTTTTTATAAGCTGCTGATTATTTATCTATTTCGTAAATTAGTTTTTATTTGTAATCTTGGTCTGCAGGAAAACGATAAGATGGTGAAGATCTGTTGTATTGGAGCTTGGTATGTTGGTGGCCCAACTCTGGCTGTCATAGCACATAAGTGCCTTAATATCGAAGTTGCGGTTATTGATATCTCGGTACCTCGTATCACAGCCTGGAATAGTGACCAACTCTCCATCTACAAACCAGGCCTACATGAGGTTGTGAAGCAGTGCCATGGCAAGAACCTCTTCTTCAGCACTGATGTTGACAAGCACGTATGTGAGTCTGACATTATATCTATTTGATAAGGTAGCTAGCTCATAATGATTGAAACTTGTTAATGGATGGAACTAGGTATTCTCGATTGCACTTACAGGAAGGACTACAAAAATGCAAGTTAGATCCAGGGATATGGAACGGTGGATGAAACACTAACAATTGCCTTCTGATTTAATTAGACGAGTTCGTCATTTTGAGAACCAAAGATGGTCCACTATGGGATGTCAAGATGATATGGAAATGGTTAAAAATATCCCTAAGGAATTAGACGAGATATTAAGCGCTATCTTTGCTTGGACCTAGTAAAAAAGGTATTGCCCACTTTGAGCCATATCCTCTTCAACAACCGCTTTTGAGGTCAATATTGCTAATTTAAAAAGTTTCAAGCATTCAAGTTATTGAATGATGTTATTCTTGACAACATTTGTGACCATGTTACGTATTTCGTCTACTAGGTGTCGTCACACTAACCCAACACCAAAAAAAAGAAAAAAAAGCAGCTAAAAACTATGTTTCATTTTTTTAATAGACTTAACAGATTTTAATGTATAATAACGCCACATATTATAAAAGGAGATCCTGTTCACAGAATAGTGTTTATAGTTCATGGTCAGGTAAGCGATATAATTTGAGGAGGTTGTATGGACTATTTTTGTTTGTTGTGTATCAACACAGGAATGGAGCAACAACAAGCTGTTTGGAGACTGGTTAGGATTGATATATATGAGGCACGTCAGGTGAGTAGTTTCCCGCTCTTTTCAATATATGAATTTCACCACGTTGATTCCTTTGATTGTTATGCTACACAATGTTTTAATGCTGAACTTTTTGACGCGCTATGTCAGGCATTGCTAGAAACAACAGTGTGTTAGAGTTGGGCTAATAAATGATTTATGTAAGTTTAATGGCTATATAAGATTTATCTTCCGCATAATGTTGGGCATTTGAGCTACTTGGGTTAAAACACTGAACTGTTGCGTAATGGCTATATAAGATGTGGAATATAGGACTACTATGGAAATCGAGTCCTTTAAGCCCATGTGTTTAGTGTGAGCTCTCATTAGACTTCAAATAGTTAAAGCACATCCAAACACTATTTTCTGCAGCCCGTTGGGTTACATGCTTTTTCTAGATTACACATAGTGACTTACAAACACCATATCTAAACACCCCCTTAGTGTCATAAGTTCGCCGAAATCCATCTGTATGCTAGCAGTCATTTAGTTGACCCTAAAAGTCCGACTATATCTTCTGTTGGTACTTGGAACAGCTGTGTACATTTTATTTGTTAGAGCCATATAACGTTTGTAGGGGAAACTGGAGAAGTAACATCTTCATATTTGCTTTGATTTTTAGAATCTTGGCGCAAAGGCTAGAATTGGTTTTAATGGTGATATAACTCAAAAGCTTGCCATATCTGTAAGAGAGACTTGGCGGTTTATGGGTACGGGAATGTTGCGTGGAAGGATAGGATGGAATAATGGCGCAAAAGGAAAAATGACAGACTTCTATTGGTCAAGCACCAAGGGGATGGTGGCGGCAATGGGCATGGTGATGATGTAGACAATCCGGATTTGCCAAAGTAAGCTCTTTCTTATGTTTATTTAAGTAGATCTTTTGTGTCTTGTTGATAATGCTATTGAAATTCTGTGTATTGAGTTGAAGTTCAGCTTTTAATATTAAGTTTCTAGATCATCCCTTGTTTCTTTATCTGCAAACTAGTGATCCTTATGACATATCGTAGATTGATTGCTTAGAAAGTTCACAACTTGCCTACGCAAACTTAATTATTTAATTTGTTTGTCTTAGATCATAGTTTATTTAAGAAATTTTGATTAGCAAATCACTTGGTAAATCTTTTTAACATGGAACTTATCTTTGGAAGTGGTTGGATGTACTAGGATGGATGAGGGGAGGCATCCACAGTCAAGAAAGTTACCAATTTCTTCAAGCAAGATAAATCCATACCGAATAGTGATATTGACCTGTCTCGCGATCCTTGGTCTTTTCTTTCATTACAGATCCCTCCATCAGGTCACTGATGCATATGCATTGTGGGTGGTTTTAGTTATTTATGAGATATGGTTTGCTGTATCATGGATCTTAGTTCAATTCCCAAAGTGGTTTCCAATCGAACAACATTTATAAATTTTTTCTTCACGTGGTAATAAAATCTATTCACTAATAAATACACGTATATATATATATGCATGAGCATATATTTTTTCCTTTACTAGTAAATACACGTATATTTTTAATTTTTTTCTTCACGTGTTATTAAACTTTGTTCACTAGAAAATACATGTACATTTATACATGAGCATATACTTTTTCTTTCACTGGTAACCACCTCATGCTACCACTAGTGTTCTTTCCTTAAGTTTTGATTTTATAGTTCTTTTACGTTTCGTTTCACCATCTAGATTTATTTCCAAACTGCATTTCTGGATGACCAAAGGTTTCACTGAAAAGTACCTTAACACTACATGGATAATTTGCATGCAATTAAAACAACTTTTAGTGATATGTTACTTGTGAACCTATCATACTACAATTATGGAGTAGAAAATAGTGGAGACGTCAGTTGCAATTAGTAATAACCCTGTAGAGGAAATAGTCAGATACACGTGCATGATGTTCAAAACACGGATGAGCTCGGTGATTACCTTAAACTTTGATTGCTCATCCTTCTCTGCTGCATTTGAAGCATCCTTAGGCTTGAGCCGGTGGAAGTGCGAAACAACTTAGTTAATGGAAGTAATGTGCAAACACTTCTCTTTCTTTGAGCCCAGGAGCATGTGCACCAGGGCCACCCTTATTTTCAAAAAATAAGTGTTGTTAGAAGTGTGTTTTGACTTTTGAATGTCAACCCGACTTCTTCCATAGATGATGATTCATTTACATTCTTCTAAGGTTACCTTTCCTATTTTGATGTTTTTTTCCTGTATGTTTGATGCGTGCCAAACAGTCAAGCTAAATCACTCAAGCCTGCCACTTGTGAATGGCAGACCGTAATCAGCTTAAAACTGCTCAAGCACGAATGCAATGAAGATCTGAGGAGTATAGAGTCTCCCCGGGTCGTTATGTCCCAGCGAGCTATGCAATGGATTATCAAACGTAAAGTGATCGAGGAATTTGAACGGAAAAGAGTATTTGATTATGATTATAACTACAGAAAAAGCCAACAAATTACAACGGCTTAAATGCAAATTAAAGGAAATTAAAAAGATAAAAAATATTAAATAAACGCTATCACTATAATTAAAATGATGTTTTTGTTTTTATGTTTTTACAAAACTGAAATAAAAACTACGTAACTTACAAAATAAAATGTGAAACTGAAGCAGTATTAACTCTAAAAATATGAAAATGAAATTTTTACAATCCTAATGATAAAAGAAAATATTTAGAAAAAGAAAATTATTTTTATAACTAATTATCTAATTATTATTAATTAAAAACTATTTTTAACTATTAAATAATAACCTAAAATACAAGAAATTATGAAATAAAGCTAGAAAAATAAAATTAAAACTTAGAAAAATCTAAAATATCAAAATAGAATTTTCAAAACTATTTTTATATTTTTCTGATTATTTTTGTATTTTCTAGGAATTAAAAACTATTAAAAACTAATTAAATAGCTTAAAAATACAAATTTAACTAAGAAAAATCTAGAAAAATATTTTTTTGACTTTTTATATTTATCTAAACTTAAGAAAAATGAAAACTTATTTTTTTGAGACTTTTCTAAATTTTTTGTATTAAATGCTATTTAAAAGTGCTTAAAAACTAATTTAAATGTAGAAAAATAGCAAAAAATCTTGGAAAAATATGAAAATTTCAGGAAAACTCTAAAATAATATTAGGAAGCTAGGAAAATTGGAAAAACAGATGGTTGTTTGGAGGAATATGAAACTGATGTGCCAAGTGCTTATAAATAAGCACTTGAATAAGCTAAATGAAGACCAACAAGCACCAACTGTTCACAGAAGCCAAACTAAGCTAAAAGAACCTAAATGCAACAGATTTTAACAGGCCTTAACCTCTGATTTGCAATTACAACAGATTTGATGTTTTTTAGTTAATAAGCTAAAACAGGTTTTTGGGACAAACTTTGGGCTAAAGCACAAGCTTCTAGATAAGCTGGAAATGAAAAGCAAAAGTTGGAACTTACAATAGACCTGGTTGGCTATCTGAAATCCACAACTGAGACTTGGACAAGCTCAAATGAGCTTGTTGCAAGCTCTGCAAATGGCTTGCACACACTCAGTTAATACTGAGTGTGTGCACAGGGCATATAAGCCCCTGTTGCCAAGCTCATTTGGAGCTTAAAGAAAAATCACAAAAATGTGTAAAAATGGTAATAAAGAAATAGACCAAGAGAAGTTTTTGAAACAACAATTTTCACTTGATAAGACCCAAAAATGAGTTCATGAAAATTCTTCTCAGTTGGGCTCAAAACAGATTTTTCACTTTTGACTTTTGGAGTAAAAACTGAATTGTTGACTATTATGAACTTTGGATCAAATGTAAGGACTGATCTAGGTGTTATATGATGAAATGAAACTAAAGCAACCTTTATCTATGTTTTTTAAACACAATTCAAGACTTTGAATTTGCAAAAATCTCAACAGCTAAACTGTTGAGACAGTTTAAGTTGAATTTTGACTTAGGCAGGTAACAAGCACAAAAATAAGACAGATATGAGTTTATTTAGACTTAACAAACATGATCCAACAACTATTATCCACTGCAAATGCCAATGAGACAGATTAAAGAGCAAAGCCAAACACACCTTAATCAACTGTTTTGCAAATTTTTATGAGACAACTACTGAACCAACTTGTTTAATTGATCACACTAAGCTTACTTAACCTAATCATTACTAATCCAACAGGTTTGAACAGATTATAACCACAGAAGCAGATAATGCAATGAAACTTTAAAATTCACTTACAAGCAGTCCTTAGCCACTATGGCTTGAACAAACACCCAATGAACCTCTAACCTATTTTATCCAACCCAATGATCTCTGAATTAACCTAAATCCATCTCTGCATCACCCATTGACCATTTCCATTGCCATTTGACCCAGTTTGACTTTCTGTTGACCAAGAACCAAAATGAATGGAAACTTAAATGTGAGCTTATACAAAGCTATAATAAGCTAATATGAACCTTTTTGAGCTTAAAAATCAGCTAATGAAAGCTTGTACACAAGGCTTTGAGATGGAAATTTTCAACAGTAGACATGAAATGTGAATTCTAAACACAAACTGATATTAATGCTTGAAATGAGTTTCAGTACACTTAAAAACTTTAAATTAATACAAAGTAACAAAAGATTACAAGGTTTCTGCTAAATTAAGAACTTTAATATAAAAACGACATTTTAAGAAAATTAAAAACTAGTAGACTCTTTTTGCCTCTTCTCTTGCTTCCTTTATATATCCAAAGTCTTTCTCTCTCTATTCTGATTGTTTCCCAGCAATATCCTCAGCCATTGGATGGCTTTAATTTGATCTTGGCCATAGAATCAGTTTTGGCGCCAAAATTGTTATTTGACAGTTGGAGAGATTGAGTGAAATTGGGGAGAGGCATTAAATGCATTTGGAGTTTGGTGGAGGTGGGGGGAACAAGGTGAGGAGATTGGTTGAGCTGGTGGTTGGAATGGTGGGCAGACAAGGGGGAGGGAAATGGGGGAAAGGGGTGATGGCGGGGTTTGTTTGTTTGACTGGTTTGACCACAGGGTTTTTAATATTAAAAGGGGAAGGGTCAAAACAGGGGGGTCACATGGGGTTGGCAGGGTCCAAGGGTTTAATGATAGGGTCCAAAATAGGTTTAAAGGATTAAATAAACAAGGACCTATGTTGTAATTTCTGAAAATAGAGGGACCAGTTCTGCCAATTCATCAAAGTTGCTCCAAGGGCTAAAAGTGACAAGCTCTAAAATTACAAGGACCAATCTTGACAATTTCAAATTTCCAAGGGCCATTTTTGCCGAATTTGAAACTTGAAGGATCAATTTTGTAATTTCTCAAAACTTTTGATATTTTTCACCAAAGGACTAATTTTGACAACTTTTGATTTTAAAAGGACCTTTGGTGATTTATCTTTTGAAATTATGTGCTCAGGGACTGTTTTTGACAACTTTTGAAACTTGGGGGACTGAAACTGCCAATTCTGCAAACTTAGCTCATTTTTCATCTGATTTTGAACATTTTGCATCTGAAACATATAAAATGCAATTTTGGAATATTTTCAGTATTTTGATGCATTTGTGAGCATTTTTAAACGTTTTGCAGTTCAGATTTGACTAAAAATGATGAGTATTTACACACTCATCAATCCCCCACACTAAACTATTGCTAGTCCCTAGCAATCTTTTGAGAAAAACTTAATGGATTTGAAACTCTTTACCAAAAGCCATTACTTCTGGAGTAGCCAAATGTTTCAGTTCAAGTAAGAACCATGGTACACCGATAACCATGTGATTTTGAGCAAACCACCAGCTTCCAACGGATTTGACTTGTCTTTACCAGAAGCCGTTTGCTCTGGACTAGCCAACTCTTAGATAAATTATCAGTATTATCTTTGGTGAGCTGATTACCAATTATGGTTTTTCCACTGCCTTTACCACAAGCCATAATCTTGCGGGCTAGCCAACTCTTCACTTTTAAGGATATGGTGAGCTGAATACCATACAATTTTGGGCAAATTGCAAGCCGTCAACGGATTTGAGATATCTTTACCAAGAGCCGTTTGCTCCTGGATTAGCCAATCCTTTTGTTTAATAGACAAGGCGGACTGATAACCAATTGAGTAAGTGTAAAACACTTACTCCAAAAAAAAATTTTGGCAAAAAACGGGGGAATTGGGCGGTATAATTACATGATAAAATTCGTGAGAATCCCCCCCACACTTAGAAATGAATATTGCCCTCAATATTCAAAGTACCGGCGGTTATGCCGAAACAAAGAACGTAAAAGGGAAATACTACGGCCATTATTTAGAAAGAAGATTTTTTTTTTTTTTTTTTTTTTTTTTTGAAACTTATATACAAAACATGTGGGGCAACCCCCCCCCCCCCACACTAGGGTGGTAGAAAGATAGAAACAAGAAGCTAAACTGTCAAGTTTTGTCACACAAGCTAGCCACTTGTGAATGGCTAACCGTAACAAACTTCAGACAGCTCAGAAATATGGGTGACAACCCATATGGCATG
Organism: Chrysanthemum seticuspe; assembly: GCA_019973895.1. Taxonomy (NCBI): domain Eukaryota; kingdom Viridiplantae; phylum Streptophyta; class Magnoliopsida; order Asterales; family Asteraceae; genus Chrysanthemum; species Chrysanthemum seticuspe. Next base: position 226,324,603 of record BPTQ01000008.1, on the reverse strand, counting down.
CTACTGTTTTTGATTACCGAGTCGCTAGCTTGACTCGATCCCCGCATTCATTGGTTCATGGGGAAAGTTTGTAAGTCCGGGACAACCATGGATGGAATGTCCTCTCCAAAGTAATGCTTCACTCGATGACCATTCACTTTAAAATTAGGACCATCGGGTTGAGATAACTCAATGGTACCATAAGGATAAACCTTAGCGATAGTAAATGGACCAGACCAACGGGACTTGAGCTTTCCCGAGAAAATCTTCAATCTTGAATTGAAAAGAAGGACTCGATCACCAACGTTGAAAACGCGGTTTTTGATTTTTGAGTCATGAATCTTCTTTGTCTTTTGTTTATAGATCAAAGAGTTCTCGTAAGCTTGATCACGGAGTTCATTTAATTCATTCATTTGAACTTTCTGATGATCACCAGCTGTCTGAATATCGAAATTAGCATGCTTCAAGGCCCAGTATGCCTTGTGCTCGAGCTCAACCGGTAGATGACACGCCTTCCCGTACACCAGCTTGTATGGAGTGCACCCGATGGGTGTTTTGTAAGCTGTACGGAAGGCCCAGAGTGCGTCATCTAGCTTATCCGACCAAGAGGCACGGTTTTCACCAACCGTCCTCTCAACAATTCTTTTTATCCCCCGGTTAGAAACTTCCACTTGCCCACTTGTTTGGGGGTGGTACGCAGTAGAGGTACGGTGAGTTACACCACACTTTTGCATGACTCTTTCAAATTGGTCATTGCAGAAACGCGTACCACGATCACTGATTATGGCTCGTGGAGTTCCAAACCTAGCAAATAGAGATTTTAAGAATTTCACCACAACTCGGGCATCGTTGGTGGGTAAAGCTTTTGCTTCAACCCATTTTGACAAGTAGTCAACGGCCACGAGTATGTATTTGTTACCACGGGAAGAAGGAAATGGCCCCATAAAGTCAATGCCCCATATGTCAAAAATCTCACACACTTGAATGGCGTTTTGCGGCATTTCATTCCTTTGTGAGATATTCCCGTGACGTTGACAAGCGTCACAGGTTTTGACAAATTCATGGGCATCCTTATAAATCGTGGGCCAATAGAATCCGGAATCAAACACCTTCTTGGCGGTGTAGTTGGGGCTATGATGTCCCCCAGTAGGTCCAGAATGGCAAGCCTTAAGAATATCAATAGCTTCCTGACCATATACACATCGCCTGATGACTTGATCCGCGCAAATTTTGAACAAGTAGGGGTCGTCCCAGAAGTAATGTTTCACATCTTTAAAGAATTTATTTTTCTGTTGGGACGACATCCCTTTCACCACAAAGTTACCCACATGGTAATTTGCAAAGTCAGCAAACCATGGGGTAGAAGAATCTCCACGAAAAGAAACCACATTGATTGTTTCGAGAGGAAATGTTTCATTAATTTCCTTTTTCTCGAACACATCTTGGTGAGGGTTTTC
>BPTQ01000008.1:226256150-226308899 GCA_019973895.1 Chrysanthemum seticuspe | reverse complement strand
AATCTTCAAAGTCCGGGATAGGAAAAGACAGAGAATACATCAGTATCAAAAAAACCATAACCTACGGTGTGAAAATAACTCTCGATGACGTTGATACTGAAGAAAGGATACAGTAATGTTATAAAACCCAAGACTACAAATTGTGACGCATCCCACGTCTACTGAGCTAAGACATACCAACGACAGATCATCGACTACTTAACCATGTTTTTGGTAGGTGTAATTAAAGGTACTACAGTCTACTTGGTGGACAAGCAGGTCGAGCGTCAGTAATGTAAAATTGTTGAGCGACCACAATGACGTAAGAAAGTTCCGAATGTAAAAAAATAGACGTAAAACCGAACAACTTGTCCAGACAGTATACGTTCACTAAAAAAAGAAGATAAACGAGGTGTACACCAAAACGCCAATTTAATAGTACGTGTATCGAGAGTATTTTTACCACATAGTAGCAAGAGTATATTTCTCACAGACACAAACGTACAGGTAGTGTCATAGAATACAACTTTGTCATACATCAGGTTTAAAGAACACTTCTGATCGGTATATTTAAAGGAGTGAAAAAGGAGGTAAATGAAGTTTTTATAACGTATAAAGTATACTGGCTCATTAGAGTGATCAAGAAGTACTTACTACAAGAGTAGTAAGTAACTATGCTGGTGCAGAAGAATCACTATATCCTTTAAATCGTTTCAAATCGTATAGTCAAGAATAGACTTCTTCTATCCCTGTTAAAAAGTAACCGAAAAAGGAAACTTGCTCAGTAATTATGATGTAACTTCTTTATTCTATCGCTTACGGGTACAACAAGAGTTAGCCCGCACCTGAACATAGAATACCAACAAGTACATTAGCGTCTAGACATCGTTAGAAGTTTCTATCGTTTGGTATACTAGAGAATCCCAACAATTATCAAAAATAAATGATCAAAATAAAATAAATAAATAAACAAATAAAGATATAAACGTATTTGGGAATTTAAAACAGTGACCGTGCATCTATGAATTCATCAGTGCGTAAAGTTAAAAGTACCATGGTTTCCCCCAATAGAAAATATACGGCCAACTACTATCAACATTTGGTCTAATAAATATTGTAATATTGGATAAAACGGTTAAATAAAACCTATGGTCCCATAGACAAATTATTAACCTCTACAAGGCTAACTATACGCACAACATTGTTGAGCTGTTAAAGTAACCTACCAAGCACGATCTTTGTTCCTGGACTTTCGGAGACCCGAACTAATAAAACTAGTCGGTCGTATCAATGAATGATGAGAACATCATTCATGAAGAACTAGTGAGATTACTCGGTCATATGAAATATGCAATATTTTTGAAGTAAATGGAGGAAAAAGTGAGGAAATTTATATGGCTAGTCTTCACAAGAAATTTGGACTACATACTGTTTCAACATAAGATACTGTGATGGACATGCAAACACAGACACTCTTTATATGAGAACGATGATACACCATTTTTATGAGAGCTATGTGCATGATAATTTAACCGCAAAACCACATGTGGAGCAAATAGAAGAAAAAAATCACTTGCATATGACAGACCTGTTCAACAAGCCAAAATGCAGATAAAAAAATGTAAGCCTTGAAAGAATGCAGTAACACCAGCGAGTTGTTAAAATGTAATGACTGCGAGCTGGACGAACAGGTGGTTCATCTGACATCATGGAAATTAATGTGGATGGTTTTTGTACCAATTCATCAGCTACTAGACAGCAACCATACAGAATCGAGTCATCTGCACCCTACGCAGTGTTAAACATCAGAACCCAAAATATTGTAATGACATAGGAAAGAAGTCATAGTTGCAGTAGCTCTCAATAAAAGTGTGGCATCCAATACCAAAAAAACTATGACTACATAAGAGACAGAAAAGGATAGGGCCTGAAACTTCTAAGATATGCAAAATGGTAAACAAAGTGGAAAATGAGAGGTCTACTATTTGTATATTGAGTTTACATAAATGATGCTCCAGTCAAATTTTAAATAAGATTGAGTAGAAACTACCAAAAAACTAAGTTGTGTTGAAAAATAGTATCCAAAACTAACAAAAATATAACTGTAAGGAACTCTGTGGATTACCTGTAACCTGAATACGAAGGACAGGTCAATTTGCTTTTAAGATGTTCCTGCAAAACTACCAGCATGTTAACAGACGACATTTGAATCGGAAAAAAAAATTGCACAGCGTTAAGAAATTCATGAAGAGGAACAATCCATCCTAAAGGAAGCAACATCATCAGAAGGAGCACATGATAGACAAAAATATGTTTGTTTGGTTGACATATCAGCCACCTTCCCACTGTTTGGTTCTAATTTTACAGTAGCAAGTGCTATAACCCTCTTCATATCATCCGAGACTATTCTCGACCCTTCACCTTGATTAGGCGTATCAGCACTACCACCCAAATCGCTACTGAATGCAGTTCGATCTACTAAAGATGTGTTACTCGTATCTTCATCCCCACTACCTTTCTTACTAGTTACTTGGTTCATCATGCTGTGTTCTAATCCTAAAGGGATATGTGAGCGGTCATTATCCAGTGTAGCCTTACCAAGAGACGAACAATCCAATGCAGAGGAGCTAACATTTTCGGAATGAGATTTCAACGAACGGGGATCAGTTACCTGCATACATATCAGGCAAACTCACATTGTTTGGTTCTAGTTTGACAGTAGCAAGAACTTCGCGACTCTTGGTATCATTACTACTTGCATGTCGATCTACTAATGCTCTCTTACTCGCATCCTCATCCTCACTAGCTTTCTCACATTCATTCACAACCTTATTTGAATCCATCAACACGAATCGAGTTATAAAAAAATTTCTTCACTTGTTGGAGCCATCAACACTGACAGAAAACAATCCTTTCACAAGCGAATATACTCGTACTATACTTAAATAATAATAAAAAAATCCGCTAATAACATCAAAATTTCATTCCTAAATGATATTTTCACAAGTGAAGATACTCGTAGTATACTTAAATAATCAAAAAAATCAGCTAATAACATCAAAATTGCATTCCTAGATGATATTTTCACAAGTGAAGATACTCATACTATACTTAAATTATCAAAAAAAAAAAAATCATTCTTATTAAAATTTCATTCCTAGATGATATTTTCACAAGTGAAGATACTCGTACTATACTTAAATAATCAAAAAAAAAAAAATTCATTCCTAGATGATATTTTCACAAGTGAAGATACTCGTACTATACTTAAATAATAAAAAAACAATCCGCTAATAACATCAAAATTTCATTCCTAGATGATATTTTCACAAGTGAAGATACTCGTACTATACTTAAATAATAAAATAAAAAAAATTCATTCCAATTAAAATTTCATTCCTAGATGATATTTTCACAAGTGAAGATACTCGTACTATACTTAAATAATCAAAAAAAATAAAAATAAATCATTCCTAGATGATATTTTCACAAGTGAAGATACTCGTACTATACTTAAATAATCAAAAATATTTCATTCCTAGATGATATTTTCACAAGCGAAGATACTCGTACTATACTTATATAATAAAAAAAAAATTCATTCCTAGATGATATTTTCACAAGTGAAGATGCTCGTACTATACTTAAATAATTAAAAAAATTCATTCCTAGATTATTTTCACAAGTGAAGATACTCGTACTATACTTAAATAATAATAAAAATCCGCTAATAACATCAAAAATTCATTCCTAGATGATATTTTCACAATTGAAGATACTCGTACTATACTTAAATAATAAAAAAAATTTCATTCCTAGATGATATTTTCACAAGTGAAGATACTCGTACTATACTTAAATAATCAAAAAAAAATTCATTCCTAGATGATATTTTCTAGAGCGAAGATACTCGTACTATACTTGAATAATCAAAAACAATCATTTCACAAGCGAAGATACTCTTACTATATCTATACTCTAATACTATAGAATCATATATACATCTTCGCATGTGAAAACTTACGGTACATATAAAGCCTACTAGAATATAACTAACAGGACTATCAAATACAAATAAAAGAGAGACAATTACATATCTAATCGTTCAACTACATATAGAATCATACAACACATTCGCATGTGAAATCTGACATTAAACGGGAAAAAGCGATAATGGATACTAAATTCCAACTAAAATCGTCACAAGTAACCATATAAACGCAATAGATTAACATCATAGGTAACCGAAAACATACATTTCAACTAAAACAATATCTAATCAATCAATTAACATATCCAATCAATCAATCAATTAACATCTTCACATGTGACGCAATAGATACGCAGTAAAAAACACATATTTTATAATAACAAACCCTAAAAACAGTAATAAATAATAATAATTAGGTCAAAATAAATACCAATATTAGCATTCAAATCGAGAGTAGAACACCATTTCATATAGCTAGGTAATGAAGCTGAATTAACAGTCGTAGACTCGTAGCTGTTAAAAAGTTTAAATTTGAATCAGATTCAATCAGAAACAGCAATTAGATGGTCAACTCCGGAGTCAACGTCGTATATTATTGAGGCGGAAGAGAGGACGGATATGATTGAGATGCCGGAGATGCGGAAGAGAGGACGGATATTCAGCAATTAGATGGTCAGTATCTGGTGTCTGTGTTTGTGTGTTTTTTAGTGTGATTGTGTGTGTGTTTGAAGGGGAGAGAGAGAAAATGGGGATAATTTTTAGGGGCACGGAAGCAAATGACAATAATTTACTTAGACCCCTTTAATTTTCGGGCAATATTTACGAAAATGCCATTCCGCCCAATTTGATATTATGATGAGATTAATTTGATCCTACGGTCCATATCTCTTCTCACGTTCTCACTAAAATTACCCTTCTCATTTGAACGCCTCCCTATATATATATATATATATATATATATATATATATATATATATATATATATATATATATATATATATATATATATATATATATATATATATATATATATATATCAAGGTTGCAAAACTCGCTAGGCGGTAGCTGGGCGGCCGGGTAGGACCTAGCGATTAATCGGTTAGGCGGGGATTAATCGGGGATTAATCAGATTGGATTTTTTATATATAAAATTATAAAATTTTGAAACTATATGCCCGATTTGGCCGATCTAGCCGATTTTTTTTCGATTTGGCCGATTTTGCCGATTTTTACCCGTAACTGATTTTTCCGATTTATCCGATTTTCTCTGATTTGGCCGATTAATCGGCCGCCTAGGCCGATTAATTCGATTTATATCCGATTTTTGTCAGTAACCGATTAATAAGGCCGATTAATGAAAATCAGAACGGCTAATCACCGCCTAGCGATTAATCGGCGATTAATCGGCCGCCTAAACCGATTTTTGCAACATATATATATATATATATATATATATATATATATATATATATATATATATATATATATATATATATATATATAGTATTCAAAAATAGACGAGTAGACGAATAAAACTAGTAATTAAGTGAATACGTTATTAATGAACAAGAAATAATATACGTCAAATGCATGACAAAGTATATAATATATACTATTTATATAAGAAAATAACAAGTAACAATATACGAAAAACATACAATAAAGTATATAATATATGACAACTCGTAATTTCAGGTCATTTCTCAAACTTTGAAAATTTTACTATTCATCTCGGGAATTTACTATTCACCTGTTACTATTCATCATTTTACTATTCATCGTTTTCGAAGTCGATTTGATATTTTGAAAGGTTATTTCAAAAATTTACTATTCACGAAACACTATTCATTCCCAGAGAAAAATCACTATTCATGATTCACTATTCATCATTTTTCGTAAACTAGGTTTACGAGTATCAAATACGCGTAACCTTGAGGGTTAAGCTGCGTATTCATAGAAAATCATTGAGGACTTTTCATATAGACTAGATTTAGTCTACATATCATCAGTAACATCATCATCATGTTAGTTCATGCACGGGTTTGCATATTTCATTAAACGTATATCTTTCTATTAAATAAACGCTATCGCATAGTCATTTATTTTGAATATTTAATCCGACACTTCCAAAAATTATCCTAATATATTTTTATACTCATTTTAATTACTATAAAATTATATTATTAGTTTACCCGATGTTTTAAATTTATTTTGTATATAAATTGTTATATTTACGACGGTTTTCGTAAATATTACTCGATAATTATTATTTCACTCAATTATTATAAGAAATGTATTTTTATAATTTTTAAGACTTCGATATATTTTATTTTTTTCCGTAAAAATCGATTTCTAGCCAACGCTACACTAAATAATTACTTTTACTTACCAAATTACACATTATACTTTACAAATAATACATTTATTTATCAAAACTACCCAACCCTCCCCATTTTAACCCCTTGGCCGACCTTCCCCCTAGTCACCATATGTATCAAAGTTGAATTTTACTACTAAAATGACACATACTCATATTTGTGTTAGATATTTACTTGATATTAGATAATATCCTATCCTAAACACATACAACACATTCTAAAAAGGTGAAATAAACTCAAAATTCTCTCCTCTTTCTTGTGGAGAACCGGCCAAGATCAAGAAACAAGAAGAAGTCATAATTTTTCAAGCTACAAGTAATTATATTAACACTAGTATACTCTCTTTTAAGGTTTTGCAATAAAAACCTAGGAGTAGTTAAGAAACCTAGTCCATAAACCTCATCATACAACTAGTAAGCATTTCATGATCTTTATTACTCTTTCATATTCATACTTAAGTTATTTTATCATTCTAGTAAGAAAACATGCAAGTTTCATGTGTATCTATACCATTTTTAATTGTTTTTAGTACTTATTATTAGTATAAATCATCCTATAATTAATCCCTTGAAACATATCATTGTTGATGATGTTTAGGAACCCTTGAAACATATCATTTTTGATGATGTTCAGAAGGTCATGAAATATTTTGGGTTATATTTCCAGAAAATATACTTTAAAACGAAACCGTGGTCGCTTGAACGGGTTAAAACGGATTTATAACGAAGGAGATACGCTATTTTCAAGTTTAGCGGCAAAAACTATATTAATGGTAAGCTGTCAAGTGTTATTTTAAGGTCAAAAATGAGTTTTAAACGTTATCTAAATGAGTCAATTTATCAAAAATATATTAGTATACTTTAACACGAAGCTAAGGATATATAAAACGTAGAAAACGGACTTATAACGACTAAGTTACACACGTTTAAATAAGGTTATCGTAACTATTTTATACAAGTATAAACACTTATATATATTTCCTATTAGTCAAAAATTATTGTCGCGAGTGACCATGTTTAGAGTCATTTTTCACATCGATAGAATACTTTTGAGAAAACGATGTCTTTTAGTAAAAGTGAGTTTACCTAGCCTATTTTCCAAAATGTTCAACCATTTGTCAAACGGAGTTGTAACGAATAATATACGGTCACTCAAAGTTTGCCGAAAACTAACCTTAAACAATATTTTTAGTCCGAATACCCTACTTCATCTATATTTTTCTCCATGATCGAGACCTCTATGATCGAAAGTTAAATGCTAAGACTTTTAGATAATATGACAAGCTTTCCAAAACCATTGAGTTTGTTTCCTAACACTCGATATTCACTATTTTACGACTAGCTTTTCGAGGCCATTTAGCCACTTTCCTGAATTGTCAAAGTGTATTGTTTTACGACGAAAAGCTATAATTACTTGATAAATCACTAAACGACTATCGTAGGATGTTGTTTCAACGTAAATACTTGTAAATTATTTTATAACATGACGAGATGTCATAAACATATATTTCGACGATAAACTTCATTTTCAAAAATGTACAAGTGGTATGGATATCATGTGAATTTGCATGTACGACATTGTTTCATGGCTCATAATAGATCATATCATTCATAATAGGTTGTAGTTAGAGAATTGCACCTCATTTTAGTGTATCCACTTTTGTCATCATAATCATTGCATCAGGTGAGTTTCATAGCCCCTACTTTTAAACGTTTTGAATTACTTTTGGGGGAGATACATGCTCAACTATTTTTATGACAATCATGATTATTTGCAACTATATGTTTATCTGAACTAAATGTTTAGTCATACGAAGTAACAGTATTGCCATACTTAGAGTTTCTATATCATAGACCATTGAGCTAGCTGACTTGGTATGATCACGGTCTAGCGGACTTGGTATAATGTTGAACTAGCGGACTTGGTATAATGTTGAACTAGCAGTCTTGGTATAATGTTGAACTAGCAGACTTGGTACAATCATGAACTAGCGGACGTGGAACTATTTGAAACTATACGAATTATGTGTTATATCAATTGACTATTGATACATTAAGTTATGTACTATTATGTGAATTCATTTGACAACATGTGCTTGAACATAAACTATACATATTTTGGCAGTGGGTTGTAAACACATAAGTTGCAAGTTTTGTATGGGCGGAACTTGGAACTGAGTGGATTTGCAATGCCTTTGCTGCATGAACATTCTTTAAAGGTTTTTCATGACCATACAAACTCTATGAACTCACTCAACATTTGTGTTGACACTTTTAGCATGTTTTATCTCAAGTATCTAAGGCATACACTTCATGGCATGCATGTGGACTTATCATAGAGTCGTGGTGACGAAGCGTCTCACATGGGATTTATGGACCTACACTTTGTAAACTCTGATTATTTTACTCAATCAAACGATGTATTTTCCAAACGACACTTTAGGTCGTTCAATATAACTGTAACTGTGATGCTATGGCAGTCATCCCTCAGGAATTCCATTCCGCTGCAAAACAGGTATTTTGGGGGTGTGACAGATTGGCATCAGAGCTTTGGTTATAGAGAACTAGGTTGCATCATTGACCCTAGACTATAACTACATCATCATAGCATCTCATCATTTCATGTTAAGTGCATATTCACTTTACATGCGGATTCTTACGCACTTTATTCGAGTTATTTACTTTCATTTCAAATCGATTGTCACATAGATGCCTTCAAATACCCATTCCATTATCCTTCCTTTAGACTCCAATGTGGAGAATGCCTTGTCATTCCCTATCACAATTTTAACATCAGTTGACTCATCACCGATAACATCGTATGCCGAGACAAAACTTTCAAGGAGGGTGAAGTCGTCTCACTCCTCTGTTTTACCACCAACATGTCGAGTTACACGCTATTCACGCATTAAGTCACTAAACCATCATACATTTGAAGCACTTACGACATCTCATAACCCATCTCCTAGCAACCCGTCAATCATTTTGAAAAATAACCTCAAACTTATCACCTCCTATCACATCTCTTTTAAACGACATGGTTTAAATCTTTTAAACATTGAGAGTTATAACAACTAAACCGAACGTCACATTATCGTTCCTTAATTATACATAGCCTGGCTAACTATGTCTAATTCTGGAGGGATCGTGTTATGTTGGGAGCAGTTATTTATAAATCTTAGTGCAAGCAAGATTTTCACATATTCCTAAAAGTCAAAGTGATACTCACGGGAGATTCTTCCAATATTTTCTCTATCGCGATGTTTATACGCTCTTAATAATAGCTAACCGTAACGACACTTTCTCATGTCTTCTCTCCTCGTTATTCATCACAAACCCTAAACCTGAGAGACCAACACGAACTGAATTCAGGGACTGGATTCCTTTTTGGGTGGGCGAATGTGACAACTCGTAATTTCAGGTCATTTCTCAAACTTTGAAAATTTTACTATTCATCTCGGGAATTTACTATTCACCGGTTACTATTCCTCGTTTTCGAATTCGATTTGATATTTTGAAAGGTTATTTCAAAATTTTACTATTCACGAAACATTATTCATTCCCGGAGAAAAATCATTATTCATGATTCACTATTCATCATTTTTCGTAAACTAGGTTTACCAGTATCAAATACGCGTAACCTTGTGGGTTAAGCTGCGTATTCATGGAAAATCATTGAGGACATTTCATATAGACTAGATTAGTCTACATATCATCAGTAACATCATCATCATATTAGTTCATGCACAGGTTTGCATATTTCATTAAACGTATATTTTTCTATTACATAAACGCTATCGCATAATCATTTATTTTGAATATTTGATCCGACACTTCCAAAAATTATCCTAATATATTTTTATACTCATTTTAAGACTATAAAAATTATATTATTAGTTTACCCGATGTTTTAAATTTATTTTGTATATAAATTGTTATATAAATATATTTACGACGGTTTTCGTAAATATTATTCGATAATTATTATTTCACTCAATTCTTATAAGAAATGTATTTTTATAATTTTTACGACTTCAATATATTTTATTTTGTTCCGTAAAAATTGATTTCTAGTCAACGCTACACTAAATAATTACTTTTACTTACCAAATTACACATTATACTTTAGAAATAATACATTTATTTATCAAAACTACCCAACCCTCCCCATTTTAACCCCTTGGCCGGCCTTCCCCCTAGTCACCATATGTATCAAAGTTGATTTTTACTACTAAAATGACACATACTCATATTTGTGTTTGATATTTACTTGATATTAGATAATATCCTATCCTAAACACATACAACACATTCTAAAAAGGTGAAATAAACTCAAAATTCTCTCCTCTTTCTTGTGGAGAACCGGCCAAGATCAAGAAACAAGAAGAAGTCATAATTTTTCAAGCTACAAGTAATTATATTAACACTAGTATACTCTCTTTTTAGGTTTTGCAATAAAAACCTAGGAGTAATTAGGAAACCTAGTCCATAAACCTCATCATACAACTAGTAAGCATTTCATAATCTTTATTACTCTTTCATATTCATACTTAAGTTATTTTATCATTCTAGTAAGAAAACATGCAAGTTTTATGTGTATCTATACCACTTTTAATTGTTTTTAGTACTTATTATTAGTATAAATCATCCTATAATTAATCCATTAAAACATATCATTGTTGATGATGTTTAGGAACCCATGACACCCTAAGAAGGTGTATGGTAGGTTTAGAATAGATTTGGTGTTGATTTGAAGTTGTTAGAATAAGTATTACACTAGAAATATCACTTTCGACAACTTAAAAATAAGGTCTGATCATTTTTTCAAAATCTGGAAAATTCAGCAGGTCATGAATTATTTTGGGTTATATTTCCAGAAAATATACTTTAAAACGAAACCGTGATCGCTTGAACGGGTTAAAACGGATTTATAACGAAGGAGATACGCTATTTTCAAGTTTAGCGGCAAAAACTATATTTTCTGAAAAATGGGAAGCTGTCAAGTGTTATTTTAAGGTCAAAAATGAGTTTTAAGCGTTTTCTAAATGAGTCGATTTATCAAAAATATGTTAGTATACTTTAACACGAAGCTAAGGATATATAAAACGTAGAAAACGGACTTATAACGACTAAGTTACACGCGTTTAAATAAGGTTATCATAACTATTTTATACAAGTATAAACACTTATATATATTTCCTATTAGTCAAAAATTATTGTCGCGAGTGACCATGTTTGGAGTCGTTTTTCACATCGATAGAATACTTTTGAGAAAACGATGTCTTCTAGTAAAAGTGAGTTTACCTAGCCTATTTTCCAAAATGTTCAACCGTTTGTCAAACGGAGTTGTAACGAATAATATACGGTCACTCAAACTTTGCCGAAAACTAACCTTAAACAATATTTTTAGTCCGAGTACCCTACTTCATCTATATTTTGCTCCATGATCGAGACCTCTATGATTGATACATTAAGTTATGTACTATTATGAACCAGCGGACGTGGAACTATTTGAAACTATACGAATTATGTGTTATATCAATTGACTATTGATACATTAAGTTATGTACTATTATGTGAATTCATTTGACAACATGTGCTTGAACATAAACTATACATATTTTGGCAGTGGGTTGTAAACACACAAGTTGCAAGTTTTGTATGGGCGGAACTTGGAACTGAGTGGATTTGCAATGCCTTTGCTGCATGAACATTCTTTAAAGGTTTTTCATGACCATACAAACTCTATGAACTCACTCAACCTTTGTGTTGACACTTTTAGCATGTTTTATCTCAGGTATCTAAGGCATACACTTCATGGCATGCATGTGGACTTATCATAGAGTCGTGGTGACGACGCGTCTCACATGGGATTTATGCACTTTAAAAACATCGTTTGGCTTGTATCAAACTTATTTCCGTACATGTTGACTATCATTTGGGACCTACACTTTGTAAACTCTGATTATTTTACTCAATCAAACGATGTATTTTCCAAACGACACTTTAGGTCATTCAATATAACTGTAACTGTGATGCTATGGCAGTCATCCCCCAGAAATTCCATTCCGCTGCAAAACAGGTATTTTGGGGGTGTGACATAATATATACCATATATATTATATAGTATGTAACAAATATGTTTCGGCAATTTACCAGATAACCCCGAATTAAATAGATACGACGTTCACATTATAAGCGTTAATATATGTCAAAATACGTATTAAAATATAGTTACTTTATAGGATAAAACATATAAAAAATTTAAAATAAGATAAATAGAATATATTTTTCGTCTTGTAGTCGGGAAATAAAATAATAATATTTTATTATTTTGTCTTCTTGTTGAGTTTACGAAGATAACTAAATTATGTGCATAAGTGTGTAGCTTTGTATATTAGTCTAGTTTAGGTATGAACACTGATTATTAATTATAAAATAATATAATTTCATCCTTTTGTCGGGTTTTACGAAAATAAGTTTTTATAAAATATTTTTTAAGTGTGAGATTTAATAAAAATCGGGCATGACATGTTCGTTTATATTCACTTCCCAAAAGTCGTAGACTTTTATTAAAATACTTTTCCAACAAAATACTTTTTGTACAAAATGTCAAATCACTACGTTCAAACTCACGTTTTTATCCAATATGTTTCAAAGACTAATTTCACTCAATTTATTCCAACAATCTACCAATAATCCAAGTATAGTCCGGTTCGATACGTTATCCGACAAGTCATTTTAATAAGTCTAAAAATACATTTAATTGTTATTGGGCCTTATGGCCTGTTAGGAGTCCAATATCACTTTTAGTCCACTACAAGTCCATTAACTTAGTCCAATGTATGTCCAATATGAAATCCAAAATTTAACCCGAAGTTTAGTCCATTTAACTAGTTCGTGTTTAAGCCTATTAACACTTCAAGTTTAGCCCAAGTTACAACACGAGACAAATAGGTAATATATAAATCCAACAATAAACACCAAAAATAATAAATCAACAAATAAGTCGAAACTTTATATAAACAAATAAAAATATAATCCAAAACATAATAACCCCGAAACAATATAAATTGAATAAGCAACGAAATAAGTTCCAAAATAAGCCGAGGGACAAATAAGCCACAAGCTGAGACCAGTGGGCCTTTTTTGGGCTTCTCGGCACAACAAAAACAAAACGACCTAAATAAGCTACGCGAATAAGTCGAAAACTACAAATAAGCAAGCCGTGTTTTGTATAAATCGATCGAGAATTAAAAAATAAGCTAGAAAATAAGCAACCAACTAATTTGAGACCTTCTTGGGCCTCCATTAGGCCTATTGGTCTAATAAAACCAAACAGACCCTCGAACAACTATTAAGCCCAAAACCCAAAACTAACATGTTGGGATCGCTCCTAACATGTAAATGGAACGACATTTACGGGATTACATTATTTATCATGTTAGGCACATACGCAGTGTAACACCCCCAAAATTTGAGTTTAGCGGAAGCATACAAGTCATGGGTGCTACTAAATTGGTATCACAACACAAAGTATAAAGAATGGTTTTACCCCAACCGTTTAAAAGAAATTTCATAATCAAAAGTATTAAGTTTAAATTTTTCAAAAATAGTGTGGAAATAAAGCCCAATAAAGATAAAGTGGTCCCAAATATATCAAAGAAGTCTATGACCGTGCCATGCCATTCGCCAAGCTCCTCCAAAGTTATGTAGCACTTAAGATCAAGCACCTGAGATAAAACATGCTAAAAAATCAACACAAAGGTTGAGTGAAATCCATAGGTTTAATAGTAAAACAGTTTAACACAAAATATCCAAGTTTAAAAGACAGTGGGCTACGTTGTTATACACCCATAATAGAAAGTATGTATTATTTCATCTAAGCTCATGACACTCAAAGCGTTGACAAGTTTCAATAGAAGTTGATACATCAATATCAACAGTTGCCCTCAAGTAGGTATTTTTCCATATACCCAGGAATCTCAAATATAGAACGTCAGGTTGCCTTTCAAGCCAACCAAGCGCGACGCGTCAATCCTATTGGCCTATATACTATATTCACGCTCACTCGCAATTGATTAATTGTTCATGATAAAGGGACTTTAAGTTCTTTGGAAATAGCGGTACTTAGTTCTAATAATACATTCAAGTAAGCATACAATTTATAAATCGCTTGTGTTTATAAAAGAAAGTAGCATGTATCTCACCCCTAAGTAGTTAATAAAACAAGTAAAAGTATGGGCTATGAACTCACCTTAATGAAGTAACAAAAGGATCACAACTGGTATCGAGTAGCAAAACACAGCAGAATCAACTAGCAAGGCATAAAGATATCAAGAATTACAGGCACAACGGTACGACATTGGCACAACCTAATAGTATACGACTTATCTCAGAATACGACTCGCAAAGAAAAATAATTTTTGAAAGACAACGTGTCTTAGTTTTCGTGGAATACTCATATCGTTAATTTCAAAAGTCCATTATCAATATCTCAAAATTTTAGTTTTAACGTTTCATGTGGTGGTAAAAAACATAGACTCCAAATACAACTCACGCTAAAAGAGAACAAACGAAAGATAAATCCAAAACGATAAGAATTCCGAAATGTAATGGAAGGATAACAAGAAAAGAATAAGGGAATCAAATAAAAGAATTAGAACACTAATAGTCAATGATCAGTTTCGGTGTTTACCCTGTAAATCCCATTTAGTTGGTAAAGTCATTTTAGTTTCGAAAAGAGTTATACGTTTTTGGAAGAGAAGCTATATAGGCTTTATAAGAAAACACAATAATGTTTACGGGTTATAAATGTTTAAATTATAAGAGTTGTTTATAAAATTTGGACATGATGTGTCCTTTTATATAACATTCTCATATTACCGTGATTTAAGTTGACTAAATTTTATAGCTTTATTAATTAGTTTTTAGGTTTCGTTATCATTCGCGTAATTATTAGTCTTTGGCTTATTCAATATTTTGTGTCTGATCCGTGTCTAATATATTAAATTCTTATCGAGTCGAATATCTTATACCGTCTTGTCCCAAAATGTCCAATAATTTCCATCGTCCAATATCGTAAATCCAATAACGATCCGGAATCAATCACATCCAAGAGTTACAATTTTCCAAGTCCAAATCCATATCGATCCCGAGTATTATCCCCAATAAGCACCCGAAACACCATCATTGACTAAAAATGATAAATAAGTTAGTATATAAAATAAGAAATAAAAACATTAAAACTTATAAATAAAAGTTTAAGCACATAAGCCTAATACATTGGGCTTCGGCCCAATGCTTCGAAACACACGCAAAACAATATACCACTTTTAACATATGTGGGCACCGGCCCACTTAATTTACCAAAGGCACACTAATAAAATGTATGGGGTTATGAGTTCATTAACCACATCTATACGCACCTCTGTTGGGCTATCGGCCCATTAAAGAGAATCCAAACCAAGTCCAATTCATAAACTACAACATAGCAGCATAACACACATTTATCACCGGTTCAAGGTTTAAATTTCAAAAGTGTATAAAAGTTTAATAATCTATTTTAACTGTATGTCTCGACGATGTCGAGACCGAGTTTTAATAAACCAATCGACCACCCCTAAGAGAGGTTGTCTAGCCATGACCAATGACTACAACAAGGATACCCTTTGGGGATGTCTCGTTAACTTCAAGCACGCAAGACCAAATCATACAAGCCATGCAAATAAACAAAACACTAAGGGTAACCTAAAGCCGTTATGGCTAATATAACCAAGTCCCCCAACGGTGTTAATATGAATTGTGCGTACACATTCGGCACAACCCCACCTTGGATTGTGTCGTTACGATTACAAATAATCCAAGGACGACCCTTATGGGGTCGCGGTACGCTACAATGATCAAACAAACAACCACCCTTAACAATGGTTTCATATTTAGGGATAACAAATTGTTCATATTGTTGAACAAGAAGATCAATTTTGTTATCCTTAACTTGTGAATTCCCTTAATGTGTGATTATTAAAGTTTCCCAAATATCTTTAGCGGTTTCACACATAAAAATTCTTTCATACTCCTTTTTAGATAAAGCATTATAAAGCATCATTTTTGCTTCATTGTTTTTACCAATTAGTTTTTTTTGTTCATCGTTAGAAATATCTTTTGTTGTGGGATTATAGTCACCTTTCATGATTACATACCAAAGATCTATATCTTTTGATTTCACATATGTTTCAAAGCAATTTTTCCAATAGATAAATCCATTGGGTTCAAAAAATGGTTGTCTTTGCATAGATTGCCCTTCTTTAAAGTTTTCAGAATCCATGGATCATTTCAAGTTTATAAAATACAATATATTTTAGAAAAATCTTGAGCAACGAAGCTCTGGTACCAATTGTGGAAAACTAGAAGGGGGTTTGAATAGTTTTACCATTTTAAATTTTGATTTGCTTTGAATAACAATGCGTGAATTCAAACAATATAGATAATCAAGAATAAATAATATGCAAGTAAAGAAAGAAACGATCAAACCACAACACGGTTGTTTATAGTGGTTCGGTCTACAAGGACTCTTTTTCCTTGCCCTACTCAACTCCCCAAGTCTCCAACTTGAGAAATATCTTCACTAATCTACAAGCTTCTTTAACCGGTGGAGAAAACCTTTACATGTCGCTTACACAATGTTTCTGACACAAAGCTAGATTTCGAGTTCTTTTACAAGGGCACAACCACTCCCAACACACTATGTATTTTAATGACTAAAATAATAACCAATCACTTTCAGAGGTTTATGATGGTTTGGTACAAACAATGATGTATGAATAAAAATAATTCACACAACTATAAACAAACAAGACTTGCAACAATTCATTGAAGCTTGGAATGCCTTAAACTTCTTTGCTACAAAAGAGGATCACTAAAAATGAAATGAAAATGAGTTAGATGAAAGAGAATGAGAGAATGTATATGTTTTATGCTTATGAGGGATGATAAAACAACTTCGTGTTGCTTGCTATTTATAAGCAAAAAGCCCAACAAACCACGGATAGGACGGAACCAAAGAGTGGGTTGCGTCCGTGTACCAATTTGGTTCCATCGTCCCTGACAGGAAGATCTTCAAAAATCTTACCAAGATCTTAGCATATCTTACCAAGATTACATTTGATATGTTGATTGACAATCTAAACAAAATATCCAAGAAATCTTCCAAGGATTTCTATGATGATGCAAGACATGATGTAATATGCATTTTCATTTTTAGTTTTATATGTTTATGTAAATAACCATTGTAATTTACATGTTAGCAAACTGAATGAATTTAATTAGATGAGTGAAATACAATGTTTGATCACATATATTTTTATAAGATACGTTTTTGTTTTATTGTAAAAACTAATTTACTTGTGAAAGACTAAAAATGTAATGTGTCTTTTTATTTAACATTTAATAGAGACATTTTTCTTAAAATGACAAACTACCATTTTGTGAACAAATGTTTGAAAACATTTTGTGTTTAAGAAAAACTTGTAGCTATATGTAAAAGTCTTGACAAGATTTGTACTTTTGCTAAAATGAAATTTATTGTTGTTAACACAAAATATAGCAAAGATCGTAAATATAAATAACGTTTTTTAGACGATATTTGTATTAACATATACCCTCCTAGACTTCACTAGGAGGGTAAAGCTTAGTGTGTAATTTACTCTTTCATTATCAATAAAACACATAATATTTCACTTTCTTTCCCTACTCTCTCTCTAACTATGGCATTCATGTTCTTCCATTTACCAAGACCTCCTTAATCACCATAATCAACTTAAACTATGATCCAACACAAAATAAGCCCAGTAAGCTTAATAATAAGAAAATAAGCACTTGAGCAAAAATGAAATAAGACAGTATGAGCTAAAAAATATAATTAAAAGTTTAAAAAATCAAAACATAGGCTTTTCTTTGTTTTCCCTTTTTGTTCGACGCGTGAATAACCCAAATAAGCACATAAGTGCTTATTATCAAGTCAAATAAGCCAATAAGCACTTTTGCAAAATATTTTATTATACCAAAACAACCACAACATCACAATGATACTTTACTCAATATTTGTTTTCAAACTATTCTAACCATATATGTAGTTTTTAAAGATTTTGTAACTTTTAAACTTTAGTTTTTACAAAATAAGTTGTACAACTTGTGTTTATGCATAAAAAGCTTCATAAAAGTACAAGAGATATTAAGAAATGATTAACTTACAAAAGTAGTGATTATAGAGTGATTAAGACCCTATGTAACAACCCTAATGTTGTTTCTAAACCCAAATAATAATATTGATAAACCAAATAAACTTCTAGGCTTCTAGTTTCTTGATCAAAATAAAAAAATGTGATGTTTGTGTGTGTGCTAGGTTTCGGTCGAGAAAGAAGAACCAAGGGAGGGAGAAAAAAGTTTTTGTATGTGTGAACAAATGTGTGTTTTGTGTGTGTGTGTTTTTTTTAAAGATAAGACAAGTATCAATTTCTAGATCCACATTTCTTGTGATATGGTGGAAGGTGGTCCGAATTTTGGAAGCACAAAAGGGGGATTTCGGTTTTGCTAGAGACAAAAGAGTGTGTGTTTTGTTTCGTCGTTTTGTGGTCTTGTGGCTATAATTTGTCCGTAAAATGCAAACGTAACCCGTAAATTAGTGTTTTATGCAATGTTTTTAAATAATATGAAGTAACTTATAAAAATAAGTCTGAAATTGTAAACTGTAAATAATTAAACAAAACTGTAATTATTTATGTGTCGGTACGCGTAGTGTGTTGTTTCTCGTAGTTCACAAGATAACTTCTCAGTAATTATCCAAGTAGTAAACGTAAATGCTTAAAATATAATAATTCAAAAGTATCATAAATTATAATCTTAGAAAATAGTCGGGATGACAAACGGTCACGCTGTAACTGTTCTGTCGTAATAGTAAAGTCTAAAATAGTCAATTACTCAAATAGGAACTTAGTAAAATAGTACATTATGGTCCTAAAAATATATCGATTATCACATTTATTTTCAACATTATCATTGTCAACTCCACCACCAAATAGGTGCAGTTTCAACCACCACTAAATACATGTATTACTAATATTTAGGTTTGTTTTGTGTGTCTCACAACTTAATGGTCTACACCACAAATTCAAACTCAAAAACACACCACCACATGTGATGGGTGGTGTTGGCGTGTTACAAAAGAAGACGCATGGTGGGGGAGTCTAAACCGAATCGTGAAGTGAACTCAAACTCAAAGATGATAATTTAATCCTAATACTTTAACTTAGATAAGTTAATAAATCGAAAAAATAATAAGTTAGATAAATACGCTAGAGAAGAGATCAAACGAAAAGAAAAATATCCATGAGAAGTGTAAAAAGGTTTGACAAAATAAAATTTTCTCAAACTTTTTTGAAATTTTACCCCAAGATAGAGGATGTTGGTGCATAATGTTGTGAGATAAGTTCTTTCTTTTGTTTTCCATTTTTTTTTAAATTTGAGTTTTATATGTTTTTAATGCACAAAAAGGAAATTTTATGTTTCAATGCCCTTTATGTGAGCTACAACATGACTCACATAACCACCTTTTCTTTAAGTGTACTTTCTCGTCTTAGGTTTGGGATCGTGTTCAGCTTTATGCAAATTTGACTAATGTTTCATCCTCTTTGAATGCGATCATGAACTTGCTTACCCATATGTCAAGGAAAAGGTTGGTGAGAAGTGTTAGTGCTAAGCTTCTTTTCGCGGCTTCTTGTTATTTCATCTAGCAAGAACGGAATAATGGGCTCTTTAAGAATCATAAGAAATCTAAGATCAAATTATTGATGTGGAAAAGTCCACAGTTCGCCTCTGTAACACCCCCAAAATTTGGTACATCGGAAGACTTAATCAAGCTTTCAGGGTGCTACTGGATTGGTACACAACACAATAATAGGAAAACAAGATAGCATAAAACGTTACATAAAACCAATCCAATATTTAGTCATTCGGTTACATTTATTCAGAGTACTGAAAAGTAAGGCCCAAAAGAAAGCATAAGTAGGTCCACAAATATTATCAGAGTTTTAGATTGATCCTCCAGCCGTGCCCCTTTGCCAAGCCTCTAAGAAACAAGCAATCCGAACATCATCTGAATTACCTAAGAAAACATGCTAAAAAGGTCAGCTAACACTGGTGAGTTCATATGTTTAATCATAAATTCAGTAGTGGACCTGATAGAGGCTATTTCATATGTGGGACTAAGGCAGATATACATCAAACATTCCAACAACATTCCATCAATATTCCTTCCAATAACGCAACGAGATCTCAGTAGGGTCCTAAGCGACTCTAGCTAGGTACCACAGATATAGTAAAGCATAAAGCAATGCTACCCTGGTCTAGGTCAAAAGTAGATATCTATTCTTAGCTAGGTACCAACGCTATAGCAAAGGATTGCTACCATAGTCTAAGTCAACATCTACAACATATCTAACCTTCACTATTCAACACATAAGCAAATCAAAAAGTAATGGCAGGTCCAAGAAAATAGTTTGCATATTTTCTCACCCCAATTTAAATAAAGCATAGTTAAAAAGCGGGGCTATGAAACTCACCTCGATCAAGCAAAGCACAAATAACCAATAGAAGAAATCAGATAAGCAGCTAACACAGGTCGGCAACTACTGACTCGTCACAACCTATTAACGTAGATTCGTCTTTAATATATTTCCAAATCAATATTTTCTATCCATGAATATATTCCATTTCTATTTCTAAAAATATCTCGTTCTCAAATTAGTTAGGAGCGTTTGGTATCATCGTGTGTGGTGTCAACTCAACGAGACTCAAGTGAACGCACTCTACTAAAGACCAATGCATAAACATGACAACTCAATGCGACCTCTATGTGATAAGCTTTATAGCTTAATAAGTTTTCAAAATAAATCGCCAGGACTTATCGATTTTGTCAACTCGATAAACACAACCATTTATTTATCGCAGTTATTATTCCAAAAACCAATCACAATCCTAACGAGCCATAAGGATAAGTTGTCCATTAATAAGTTCGCCTGACGTAATAACGGGCTCTTATTGAATTCGTCAACCCAATAAGTCCGTTATCTATGTGGGTTAAATATATTAATGTCAAGTCATCCGTAACCCACACAAATTCCAAAATGATCATTAAATGCTCAATAATGACATATTTAGATAAGCGTGCCCTCGAAACATTTAATAACTCATTATTATAAAACCTTTCCGTTTTAAGTTGTTAGTTCCCTTTTTAAATATCGAATAACAAGTTATATCTTGTTAGTAAATACTTAATATAAGAGTTTATTAATCATTTCCTTTTCTAGTTTTATATATGTATATACATATCGAATTAAGTTTCCAATTTATCCATTTTGAGTTCACAAGTCCGAGTCATGACTCTCGGTCTTTTATATGTCATAACGTCCAATAATAAATTAAAGTCCATATTACGGCGTTGTCGGGCTCAACCGAGACTAAAAAATCACGGTAACACCGACATTGCACAAAGTTCACATATAATATATCAAGTCCAATATAACAATTCTCATCCGTTACGGGCCCAAAACCTACGGCTCGGAAAGTCAAACCGCAATCCAATCAATTCTCCGTATCCAATTCCAATTTCAACTCGACAATAACTTCAACATCAATTTCATTCAAAAATCAATACCGAGACCCTAACGGTCTTGGCTTAACACACGGCTACAAACCAACGAGCCAAACGAACTCTAATGGTCCTTAGATTACCCTCGGCTCCAATAACATCAACTCCAACTGGACTTTCTTGGTCTCGATTACCTCTAACAACAATAACAACAACCAAACGGACCCTAGGTCCTTGGCTAGCTCTCAGCTCAACCCAACAAAACCAACCAGACCCTTCTTAGTCTCGGCCAATCGCAATGACAACAACAACATCAAGAACTCATCAAAACTCCAAATCCAAATCAAACATAAACATGAATAATAACAATGATAACACACGACACAACCCGGCACATACACGACGCACACGATACCAAACCATTTATTCATTTTTCTATTTATCAAAACTTTGTTTTCCATTCGTTTTCTACCTAACCCGATCCAATAATAACTTATGTGTAACTCGGAGAGTCACTAACGAGTCCAAGACTCGTTCCTCACCTTTTCTTTCTTCCGATCAACGTGTATAACAACGAAACACCAATAAAGGGTGGCGCGTTTGGGTGGTTTGGGTGGCGGTGATGGTGATTGATGGTGCGTGGTGTAGGCCAAAATGAAGAGGAGAGTGAGATGAATCTTTTGGTGGTGGTGGTGGGGTGGACGCGCGACAGTGGCGGCGGTGTGGTGGTTGCCAGGTTGCGGCGGCTCAAGAGGGTAGAGAGAGAAAGTGGTTTTTAAGTTTTAGGGGATTTGATGAAGTGTTATTGTTGTAGGGTTTTTATTTTTCTTTTAGGGACCATTCATGTATTTTAGTGTAAATGGGGGGCGCCGGTTATACTAAACACAAGGACCAAATGCGTAACTTTATTAAACTTTCCCGAAACATTATTAACGGCTCGTAAATTATATTTGGTAATACAAATAAATCGTAAAAACGTTTATTAATATTTAGCGATCTCTTTGTGTTTTGTTGATAACAAATATAAAGTTATCATAAGTAAAATTATAAGAATACATGTTATTTTTGTAAAGCATTTACATATATAGTCATTTAATATAAATTGTTGTAATGATTCATTTATTGTAATAGTTTATTAGGATGGGTAAAAACCATAACCCATGACCTATACCCATGGAGCATATCCATAACCCATAGAGCTAACCCATGACCCATTGACTAGATGCATTGCATCTTCTAGATACATTGTATCTATTTGAATAGCCATGGTCCAAAGTTTATGACCCATGACCCATGATCCGTGACCCATAAGCCATTTAGAGGGAGCGTCCTACGGATCCCTCAGTTTACACTGGACGGATCCCTCATGTAAGGGATCCGTGGGATCCGTGCAACAGTGGTGATTTTTTTCCTATAAATAGTGAGCCATTTCTTCATTGTAACTCACCCCTCTTCTTACAAACTCTCTCATATACTCTTTCATTCTTCTAATTTCAGATCTCTTGATTTATATAGTAGTTCTTCTTTCTTTTGTTGTGATTCTCATATAGGTCCTTCTCTAATGCGAGATCACGAGATACTACAAGTCATCCAAGAAAGAGGTCCTTGATTGATTTGTTCCTCCACAAGATTTCTGTAGCAAAGATCTTGTATTTCATATTTCACATAGTTGTTGTGTTATAGTTGTGTTGGTTTGGTCCTCCGTGTTAAGGACTCGGTATTTAGCTTTGTTCCGGAAAAAGTGTAAGCGACGTTGTGAAGGCTTCTCCGCCAAGTTGAAGGAGTTTGTTGACATAGCGCTTGAACTCTCGAGTAGGTGACTCGGGAGTGGAGTAGGGAAAAGAAGATGTCCTTGTAGCTGAACCACTATAAATTGGTTGTGTCATTTCTATCCTTTACTTTACTTGCTTTCTTTACTTGCACTACCTATAGATCTATACTTTCTATCCATCCATACGATTTCACATAACATCGAATCTAAAGTTTTTGAAACTGAATTTAAAATTGGCAAAACTATTCAACCCCCCTTCTAGTTTTCCACAATTGGCATCAAAAGCTAACTTTACCAAAGTTTTAAAGTAAATAGTATTTTAAAAACTTTTTGATCACAATGGGTTCTGAAAATTATAAAGAAGGGCAATCTATGCAACGACCTCCACTACTTGAAACTAATGGTTTTATTTATTGGAAAAATAGATTCGAAACGTATGTGAAGTCAAAAGATATTGATCTTTGGTACATCATTGTTGAAGGCGACTTTGAAGCCATTACAAAAGATGATAAAACCGGAAATTTAGTAAACACACCTCATGATCAACTCACCGATGATCAAAAGAAAAAGCTTTCCAAAAATAGTGAAGCTAAAATGGTTTTATACAATGCTTTACCCAAAAAGTTATTCGAAAGAATTTCTATGCTTAAAACCTCTAAAGAAATTTGGAATTCTTTATTTGTAACTCATCAAGGAAATCAACATAAAAAAAATAGATTTGCTAACTGATGAGTGTGTAAATACTCATCATTTTTGGTCAAATCTGAACTGCAAAACATTTAAAAATGCTCAGAAATGCATCAAAATACTGAAAATATCTCAAAATTGCATTTTATATGTTTCAAATGCAAAATGTTTAAAATCAGATGAAAAATGAGCTAAGTTTGCATAATTGGCAGTTTCAGTCCCCCAAGTTTCAAAAGTTGTCAGAAATAGTCCTTGAGCACTTATTTTAAAAGAAAAGTCACCAAAGGTCCTTTTAAAATCATAAGTTGTCAAAATTAGTCCTTTGGTGAAAAATGTCAAAAGTTTTGAGAAATTACAAGTTTGGTCCTTCAAGTTTCAAATTTGGCAAAAATAGTCCTTGAAAGTTTGAAAATATCCTTTATGGTCCTTGTACTATTGAAACTTGGCAAAAGTGACCCTTGAAACAACTTTTAGAAATTGGCAGCTTTGGTCCTCCAAATATCAGAAATTGCAAAACAAGTCCTTGTTATTTAAATACAAGCCTTGACCCTTTGGACCTTTTTGACCCCTGCCATATCCTTTTTGACCCCTGCCATATCCATTTGACCCCTGCCCAATAATACTCCTCAGTCAACATGGTCAAACAAACACCCCTTTCTCCCGCCAAAGTCTCTTCTTCAACAACCATGCCTGCAACACTCAACCCCCATCCTTCCAGCTTAACCCTCACCTTCCCATGTTCCCCCCACCTCCACCAAACAACAAGAAACATTAAATGATCCCTCCTTCCTTGTACTCAACCCCTCATCTGTTAAAAGTCAATTTGGCGCCAAAATTCATCAAACGGCCAATAATGGCTCAATTAATCCAATGGCTCAGATAAATGGTGGGATGTGCTCAGAAACAAGTGGCAAGACATTTCACATATAAAAAGAGATGAAAGAGAAGCAAGAGGAGAGTAGTACTTAGTTTTAAAATTTCACATATGTCGTTTTTAATATAAATGTCTTAGTTTAAGTTTAAAACTGTAATCTTTTGTTTCTATGTACTAAATTCAAGTTATTTGATCATTGTAAGCTACTTTCAAGTTTCAATTCAAAGTTTTATTATGGTTTCAAGTTTTATGCTCACTGTTTAAAATTTCAGTTTCAAGCTCTTGTATTCAAGCTTCTAATAGCTTATTTTTAAGTTCAAATAAGTTTATTTAAGCTATTTATAGCTTTTGGTAAGCTTATCACTCAAGTTCAAATAATTTTGGTATCCGGTCAACAAAAGTCAAAGTTTGTTGAATATTGGTTCAAGCAGTCTTGGAAATGGAATTGGGTGTTGCAGAGATTGATTTGGGGTTGGATTGGATTAGATTAGTATAGTTATGGTTCTGGTTTAAGCTGCAAAAATAAGCTGGACACTTGTGAGTTTGTATCTTATTCCCATTTCTAATTTAGTTTGCATAAACTGCTTGTATTTGTATCTGTGGTCATTAACAGTTTAAACCTGTTTATTTAGTGGTAATTAGGACAGCTAGCCTCAGTTTAAGTGATAATACAAGCTAACTCAGTAGTTGGCTTAGTTTAAATTGCAAATCAGTTACACAAATGGTGTTTGGATCAGTTAGCATAATGAGGTTTGAGCTTTGGCTTATGCTTAAAATCTGTCTACTCAGTCTCACTTAGGTATAACAGAGTTAGTTTAGCAATAAAAGTGCACCTTAGAACCAATAAAGTCAAAATCACCTTGAATATGTCTTAAGTTCATGTCTGTTGGAATTTTCAAAAAGCCAAAGCTTGATTTGTGTTCAAATATCAGTAGGTTAGCTTAATATAGCTTTACTTTAGCTTAATTCATCAATCTTAGTCCATAAATTGGTTTCAAAACTCATTTTAGTCAAACTTTGCAACTGCTTCAAAAGTCAAAAAAGTGAAAATCTCAGTTTTCACCCAACTTGGGTGAATTTTCATGGATTCAATTTTGTGTCAAATCAAGTGAAATTGTGTGTTTTTCTAGTTCAGCTGGTCAAGTTTCTTAATATGATTTTTGTTGAATTTTTGCAATTTTTTACAAGCTCCAAATAAGCTGATTGATAAGCTGCAAAGTGCCCTGTGCACACTCAGCATACACTGAGTGTGAGACAGGCACCTTGCAGGCCTTGCATAGGTCTGGTTTTAGATCCTTAGGGTCTGAAATTTGTTTTAGAGATAGTTAAGCTGGTTGACTTGAGGCCTTCAGTTTTGTTTTTCACATAAGCTCTTGCAATAAGATTGTGCTTAAGCTTCAAAGTTGACATAAAACTGTTTTTAGCACTTAAGCTCAAATCATCAAATCTATTTAATTTGCATTTCAGAGGTTTAGGCTAGTTGTATTTAGTTGCTTTTGAGTACTTTTAGCATATTTTAGCTTTTGTGATCACTTGGTACCTTTGGCTTATTTTGAGTGCTTATTTATAAGCACTTCTCATTGCAGCTTCTTAATCCTACACATAAGTCCTTGTTTTTATATTTTTCTTAGATTCAGAATATTAATTTAGACTTTTCCTAAATTTTTCATATTTTTCCAGCACTGTTTGATATTTTTCCTCATTTAAATCAGTTCTTAGTACTTTTTAATTAGCTTTTAATACAATTAAATCAGAAAAACTTCAAAAAAAATAAGTTTTCATTTTTCCTAGGTTAAGATAAATATAAAAAGTCAAAAAAATATTTTTTCAGATTTTTCATAGTTTAATTTGTAATTTTTAGCAATTTAAGTAGTTTCAAATAGTTTTTAATTCATAGAAAATAGAAAAATAATCAGAAAAATATAAAATTAGTTTTGAAAATTCTATTTAGTTATTTTAGATTTTTCTAAGTCATAATTTCATTTTTCTAGCTTTATTTCATATTTTCTTATATTTTAGGGTATTATTAAATAGGTAAAAATAGTTTTTAATTAATAATAATTAAATAAATAGTAATAAAAATAATTTTCTTTTTCTAAAAATTTTCTCTTATCATTAGGTTTGTAAAAATGTCATTTTTATATTTTTAGAATTAATATTGCTTCAGTTTCACATTTTCTTTTGTACGTTACGTAGTTTTTAATAGGGGTGAGCACAAAAACCGAAAAACCGAATCAAAACCGAAAACACCGAAAAAACCACACCGAAAAAACCGAACCAAATAAAAAACCAACGGAGGCGGTTTTGACTTTTAGAAAAACCGAATCTTTGGGGCGGTTTTTGGTTGCATATGAAAAACCGAACCGAAAAATCCGCCCCGCCCCGCCTTTACATATCTTTAAAATTTTATCAAATAATCTTATCTTTATAAAATATTTGATTTGATTTGTCCATATCTTTTAAAAATTTACACATATTACGTACACTGTTCAAATCTCCTATTATTTCTAGGTATCGACACCTATATAGCCACAACTCACTCCCACTTAACAACTCAAACTTAATCTCACCTCTTCAAAATAACTTTTCGTTGAACATTTTCCCCTTCCATCTCGAAGACGCAAGCCATGAACACGGGAAAGTTTAAGGTTGTAATTCTTTTATAATCATAGTTTAATAGTTTATAATAAAAATGAAAAGAACATTGATAGATTGATGATTATTGGTATGCACATAAATCTGATGTCAATTATGTTACTTGTATGGTTGTATCTTATATATCTATGAATGATTTAATATCTAGTTAAACTTTTGCTATTTATATTGTTATCAAATCGTATTCTTTCATGTTGATAATTGTTTATATTATTGTTCTAAATTATTGCAAAAAGTTTTTGGTATGATTGTAGTTGTATGAGGCATGATCAATGTTACTTGAACTTTGCATTATTTGGGTTGTATGCTTATTTTCATTAGATGTTCCTATGGTTTGTTTTGGTTCGATTTCGACTTCGAGCTATAAAAATCTTATGGTCAACATGCATATATTAAATTAGCTCAGAAAGTGATAATAATGATAACTTTTGAGCTTTACATCATTGCTATTAGATAATGGTTTTTTTGTATATACAATGTGTACATGAATTGAGCCACTCATTCATATTTTGTTATGTTATCTTTCTCTAGACGTATATTCGGAGAGTAAAATTGCTTAGGCTATTAACAAACTTAAACGTGGACATCTAGTGATGTATGTATAGATATTGTTTTCTTAGAGGATATTGCAGGGTTTAGCTGCTCAACCATAAAGTCGTCATAGAGTGATGATACTGGTGGTCCACCTTTTGAGAAGCTTCAAACTGGGCGTCTTCAAGCTGGATCACTCAACAAAACAGATCTTTCGGTTAGTATCAAATAACATATTCTGAAAATTGTATATCTGTTCAATGAGAAACTATCATCTATACTATAACTCCTGTAAAAGCTTCTGGATTCTTAAATCTAGTTTTTGGTTAAAATATTACAGATCCTAAGGCAACATCCAGAGTTTTCGGACCTAAGGTTATTGAAAAGGGTGATAGCTCCGGTCCTTTACAGACAAGTGGATTGCGGCCTTTTGATTTGAAAGTGAGTAGCAGTGATGATTAAGGGGAAGCCAGATTCTCTTACTAACAAACCCGAACAAAACAACCTGCTTCGGAAGAAAGACCGAAAGAAGGTGTTGTATAACAGTATACTAAAAAGTACTTACTAGATTGTTTTGGTTGAGTGATCACCTTTGATAATAAAAATAGATATTTGTTCTCTTTATAGTCTATTGTGTTGCGTTGAAAAGTTTATTTGTTACTAGTTTGTTTTATTGGTTGAGTAAACAAGTGATGGATCATAACTTTCGAGTTAACAATTTGGTAAATTTGAAAGCATAAAAAAACCGAAAAAAACCGACACCGAACCGTTTTAATAAAAAAAACCGAAAAGCCGAAACCGAAAAAACCGAAACCGAACGGTTTGAAATTATTAAAAACCGAAGTTTTCGGTTCGGGGTTTGGTTTTAGTCAAAAACCGCCCCAAACCGCCCCATGCACACCCCTAGTTTTTAATTTAATTTTATAAAAGAAAAATCAAAAACATCATTTTAAAAATAGTGATAGCGTTTATTTAATATAATTTATCTTTTTAATTTTCTTTAATTTGCATTTAAGCCCCTGTAATTTATACACTTTTTCTTTCGGTATAATCTATCATATCCCTTTTCCCGTTCAAATTCTCTCGATCACTATTCGTTTGGTGATTCATCGCACAGCTCGTTGGGACTTAACGACCTGGGGAAACACTACACTCCTCTTGATCTTCATTGCATTGGTGTCTGAACTGTTTGAAGTTTATTACGGTTGACCATTCACAAGTGGTCAGCTTGTGTGATAAAACTTGACGGTTTGGCATCGATCAAATTTTTGGCGCCGCTGCCGGGGAGCTGTGCTAATTATCTTAAGTTTAGCAGATTAGTGATTTGAATATTCACTCCTTGTTCATACCATCTATATATATTTATATTTTCTTACAAAAATCCAAAAATCCAAAAACATCTTAAAACATATAAAACACAAAAATATTTTTCTTTTGTTTCTACATATATATACAAATCAAAAACCCAAAAAGATTTTCTTTCTTATTTTTACAAAATGTTTATCCAAAAATCCAAAAATATCCATCTTTACCCTCTCACATCTTTGATTCTTCATCCCTACCCCTCTGAAAACATTTGATTCTTTCTATGTCTTATCCTCACCCTCTTGGTTGTCAATGGTGTGGTGGTCCTTATAATGGTGGCAATTGCCCCAGTTGTAGCATGGTGGAGTCAGGAAACAGGTCTGTCTATAACCAAGATCCCTATTCTTACCATAACACAACTGATTTATTCCATCAGCTACCACACTGTGAGACTCAGCAGTTTTACTGTTGTGAGTACTGTGGTGGTTCACACTCCAGTTCTGATTGTCAATCGGGAAACACGCTTGTCTATGAGCAGGTTCCTGACAACAATTATGACTACAACACATATGACTCACAGCCACATCAGTTTTACTGTTGTGAGTATTGTGGAGGTCCACACTGTAGCTCTGATTGTCAAACAAGGAATCCATTTCCTTGTAACAATTACGACTCTTCGTATCATGACCAACCTCTACAGTACCAAGTGAATCAGGCACCACCTCAGCCTGAGCCACTTCCTCAAAATCTTCTCCTTGATCTTTTGGATTTAGTGAAAGATTTGAAGGAATGTAAACATTCCCAAGATAATCCAAATCAAAAATCCATGGAAGAATTGTTAGCTGAAGAGCAGGCTGCTAAAATAAATTCCCAAATTGCGTTTGAAAAATCTATTAGGGAATCAATTGCAAAAGAAAAAGCAGCCAGATCTAGCTCTCAATTTCGTTTTATTCCTGATGACAGTGATGATGAGGATACACTTGATATCCTTCAATTCTATAAAGATTCATCAAGTTCATCAGATGATATCCCAGCAGTTGAGATTCATTCTCAAACAACTGCTATCACACCCGAGGTTCACACTCACTCTCTGAGTATGGGGGACGAGCATCTTGACACTGTTCCTGAAAAGGAATCGGACGAATTCATAAAGTCTAGTGTTGAGAACCTTGTCCCAATCCCAAGAGAGTCACAGGGAATTCTCGAGCATTTGTGTGATATCCCTACCCCTCTTGTCTTCCTAAAAGATCATGTTGAGATGTTCTCCGATTCTGATGATGATGATTCGTTGTCTTGTGGAGACATTGTTTATGTGGAAGATTTACCTTCTGAGCTTGTTAGCTTAGAAGAAGAGAATGATGAAGTTACTAACACTGAAATCAAAGATGAAGCACTTCGTGCAACATTATTGAATGTTAATCTTCTCATTTCTAGAATCGAGGCTTTTAATGAAAAGCCTATTTCATCTCCTATCCCCATTAAGGATAGTGACAATCTTTCCGATGATTCTATTCCGGAAATGAAAGCCTTCTGTTTTGATAATATGGGAGAGAAGATTAGTGGCAGTACCACTTTTCATTCTCATAATTCTCTCCCCAATTATGAATCATTTACATTGGAGGAGTTCACTAGTGAACCCACTCATATCAATTCTGAATATGATTCATTCACCTTCAAGGAGTTCTCAGATGAACTCACTCATATCATGTCTCCGCCGGAGTATGATAATTTCTACTTTGATCTAGACACACCCGGGATATGTCTAGACCAATTGAGCTTAAATGATGAGATTCATGCTATTACGAATTCTCCTTCTGATGATGATGAGTTAGTCATGATGTTTATCATGATTTTCTATCTCTTCTTCACCTATCCCGTGGCTTCTCCTGTTCTTCACTCCTTCGGGAATGAAGACATTATCTTTGACCCCGGCATTTCCATGTACCATTATCTTGAGCCGGGAATATATCTCATCGGTGTGTAATTTTCACGCGCTTCAAATGTTTGTCCAAACATCTTGAATGAAAGTCCGATGGAGATTGTTTCTTCCACTTTGTTTCCCCATGAACCAATGAATTCGGGGTCGAGTCAAGCTAGCGACTCGGTAATCAAAAACAGTAGTTAAACATGGGTCTTCACCCGTGTGTACCACCCTAGTGTGGGGGAGTTGCCCCCCGCTGTTGTATATAAGTTTAAAAAAAAAAAAAAAAAAAAAAAAAAAAAAAAAAAAAAATCATGGCCGTAGTATTTCCCTTTTACGTTCTATGTTTCGGCATAACCGCTGGTACTTTGAATATTGAGGGCAATATTCATTTCTAGTGTGGGGGGGAATTGTCACGAATTTTATCATGTAATTATACCGCCCAATTCCCCCATTTTTTGCCAAAATATTTTTTTGGAGTAAGTGTTCTGCACTTACTCAGCTTATGGTTATCAGTCCGCCATGTCTAATAAACAAAAGGATTGGCTAATCCAGGAGCAAACGGCTCTCGGTAAAGATATCTCAAATCCGTTTACGGCTTGCAATTTGCCCAAAATTGTATGGTGTTCAGCTCACCATATCTTTTATTAGTGAAGAGTTGGCTAGCCCGCAAGTTTATGGCTTGTGGTAAAGGCAGTTGGAAAACCATAATTGGTAATCAGCTCACCAAAGATATTTTATCTACGAGTTGGCTAGTCCAGAAGCAAACGGCTTCTGGTAAAGACAAATCAAATCCGTTGAAAGCTGGTGGTTTGCTCAAAATCATTTGGTTATCGGTGTACCAAGGTTCTTACTTGAACTGAAACATTTGGCTACTCCAGAAGTAATGGCTTTTGGTAAAGAGATTCAAATCCATTAAGTTTTCTCAAAAGATTGCTAGGGACTAGCAATAGTTTAGTGTGGGGGATTGATGAGTGTGTAAATACTCATCATTTTTGGTCAAATCTGAACTGCAAAACATTTAAAAATGCTCAGAAATGCATCAAAATACTGAAAATATCTCAAAATTGCATTTTATATGTTTCAGATGCAAAATGTTTAAAATCAAATGAAAAATGAGCTAAGTTTGCATAATTGGCAGTTTCAGTCCCCCAAGTTTCAAAAGTTGTCAGAAATAGTCCCTGAGCACTTATTTTAAAAGAAAAGTCACCAAAGGTCCTTTTAAAATCATAAGTTGTCAAAATTAGTCCTTTGGTGAAAAATGTCAAAAGTTTTGAGAAATTACAAGTTTGGTCCTTCAAGTTTCAAATTTGGCAAAAATAGTCCTTGAAAGTTTGAAAATATCCTTTATGGTCCTTGTACTATTGAAACTTGGCAAAAGTGACCCTTGAAACAACTTTGAGAAATTGGCAGCTTTGGTCCTCCAAATATCAGAAATTGCAAAACAAGTCCTTGTTATTTAAATACAAGCCTGACCCTTTGGACCTTTTTGACCCCTGCCATATCCTTTTTGACCCCTGCCATATCCATTTGACCCCTGCCCAATAATACTCCTCAGTCAACATGGTCAAACAAACACCCCTTTCTCCCGCCAAAGTCTCTTCTTCAACAACCATGCCTGCAACACTCAACCCCCATCCTTCCAGCTCAACCCTCACCTTCCCATGTTCCCCCCACCTCCACCAAACAACAAGAAACATTAAATGATCCCTCCTTCCTTGTACTCAACCCCTCATCTGTTAAAAGTCAATTTGGCGCCAAAATTCATCAAACGGCCAATAATGGCTCAATTAATCCAATGGCTCAGATAAATGGTGGGATGTGCTCAGAAACAAGTGGCAAGACATTTCACATATAAAAAGAGATGAAAGAGAAGCAAGAGGAGAGTAGTACTTAGTTTTAAAATTTCACATATGTCATTTTTAATATAAATGTCTTAGTTTAAGTTTAAAACTGTAATCTTTTGTTTCTATGTACTAAATTCAAGTTATTTGATCATTGTAAGCTACTTTCAAGTTTCAATTCAAAGTTTTATTATGGTTTCAAGTTTTATGCTCACTGTTTAAAATTTCAGTTTCAAGATCTTGTATTCAAGCTTCTAATAGCTTATTTTTAAGTTCAAATAAGTTTATTTAAGCTATTTATAGCTTTTGGTAAGCTTATCACTCAAATTCAAATAATTTTGGTATCCGGTCAACAAAAGTCAAACTTTGTTGAATATTGGTTCAAGCAGTCTTGGAAATGGAATTGGGTGTTGCAGAGATTGATTTGGGGTTGGATTGGTATAGATTAGTATAGTTATGGTTCTGGTTTAAGCTGCAAAAATAAGCTGGGCACTTGTGAGTTTGTATCTTATTCCCATTTCTAATTTAGTTTGCATAAACTGCCCGTATTTGTATCTGTGGTCATTAACAGTTTAAACCTGTTTATTTAGTGGTAATTAGGACAGCTAGCCTCAGTTTAAGTGATAATACAAGCTAACTCAGTAGTTGGCTTAGTTTAAATTGCAAATCAGTTACACAAATGGTGTTTGGATCAGTTAGCATAATGAGGTTTGAGCTTTGGCTTATGCTTAAAATTTGTCTACTCAGTCTTACTTAGGTATAACAGAGTTAGTTTAGCAATAAAAGTGCACCTTAGAACCAATAAAGTCAAAATCACCTTGAATCTGTCTTAAGTTCATGTCTGTTGGAATTTTCAAAAAGCCAAAGCTTGATTTGTGTTCAAATATCAGTAGGTTAGCTTAATATAGCTTTACTTTAGCTTAATTCATCAATCTTAGTCCATAAATTGGTTTCAAAACTCATTTTAGTCAAACTTTGCAACTGCTTCAAAAGTCAAAAAAGTGAAAATCTCAGTTTTCACCCAACTTGGGTGAATTTTCATGGATTCAATTTTGGGTCAAATCAAGTGAAATTGTGGGTTTTTCTAGTTCAGCTGGTCAAGTTTCTTAATATGATTTTTGTTGAATTTTTGCAATTTTTTACAAGCTCCAAATAAGCTGATTGATAAGCTGCAAAGTGCCCTGTGCACACTCAGCATACACTGAGTGTGAGACAAGCACCTTGCAGGCCTTGCATAGGTCTGGTTTTAGATCCTTAGGGTCTGAAATTTGTTTTAGAGATAGTTAAGCTGGTTGACTTGAGGCCTTCAGTTTTGTTTTTCACATAAGCTCTTGCAATAAGATTGTGCTTAAGCTTCAAAGTAGACATAAAACTGTTTTTGGCACTTAAGCTCAAATCATCAAATCTGTTTAATTTGCATTTCAGAGGTTTAGGCTAGTTGTATTTAGTTGCTTTTGAGTACTTTTAGCATATTTTAGCTTCTGTGATCACTTGGTGTTCAGTTGGTACCTTTGGCTTATTTTGAGTGCTTATTTATAAGCACTTCTCATTACAGCTTCTTAATCCTACACATAAGTCCTTGTTTTTATATTTTTCTTAGATTCAGAATATTAATTTAGACTTTTCCTGAATTTTTCATATTTTTCCAGCACTGTTTGATATTTTTCCTCATTTAAATCAGTTTTTAGTACTTTTTAATTAGCTTTTAATACAATTAAATCAGAAAAACTTCAAAAAAAATAAGTTTTCATTTTCCCTAGGTTAAGATAAATATAAAAAGTCAAAAAAATATTTTTCCAGATTTTTCATAGTTTAATTTGTAATTTTTAGCAATTTAAGTAGTTTCAAATAGTTTTTAATTCATAGAAAATAGAAAAATAATCAGAAAAATATAAAATTAGTTTTGAAAATTCTCTTTAGTTATTTTAGATTTTTCTAAGTCATAATTTCATTTTTCTAGCTTTATTTCATATTTTCTTATATTTTAGGGTATTATTAAATAGGTAAAAATAGTTTTTAATTAATAATAATTAAATAAATAGTAATAAAAATAATTTTCTTTTTCTAAAAATTTTCTCTTATCATTAGGTTTGTAAAAATGTCATTTTTATATTTTTAGGATTAATATTGCTTCAGTTTCACATTTTCTTTTGTACGTTACGTAGTTTTTAATTTAATTTTATAAAAGAAAAATCAAAAACATCATTTTAAAAATAGTGATAGCGTTTATTTAATATAATTTATCTTTTTAATTTTCTTTAATTTGCATTTAAGCCCCTGTAATTTATACACTTTTTCTTTAGGTATAATCTATCATATCCCTTTTCCCGTTCAAATTCTCTCGATCACTATTCGTTTGGTGATTCATCGCACAGCTCGTTGGGACTTAACGACCTGGGGAAACACTACACTCCTCTTGATCTTCATTGCATTGGTGTCTGAACTGTTTGAAGTTTATTACGGTTGACCATTCACAAGTGGTCAGCTTGTGTGATAAAACTTGACGGTTTGGCATCGATCACTAACTTTAATACTATAATTACATCATTACAAGCACTTGACGAGTCTTTCTCAAGTCTTAATAATGTTAGGAGATATCTAAGGGCACTTCCATCCAAGTGGAGATCAAAGGTGACGGCTATCGAAGAATCAAAAGACTCGTCAATCCTCACCCTCGACGAACTCATAGGCAATCTAAAGTTCTATGAGCTTGTCCTCGCTAAAGATTCCGAAGCCTCAAAAGAGAAGAAAGAGAAGCACAAATCTCTTGCCTTAAAAGCCAGAAGGTCTCAAGCGATGAAGAAAACTCTTCTTCGGATAGTGATGACGAAGAATATGCTATGGCGGTAAGGAATTTCAAGAAGTTCTTTAGAAAAAAGGGAAGATATGTCAAGCAACTATATGACGACAAGAAGGGGTTCTGGAAAGGCAAAGACGACAAGAAAGCAAGGGATGAACGCGCATGTTTTAAATGTGGGGACCCTAATCACTTCATTAGTGAGTTTCCCAAACGTGACGAACAAAAAGCGTTCGTGAGTGGTTCGTGGGGAATGAGCGAGGAGGAGGACAAAGAAATTTATCTCATGGCAAATGACTCAAACGAGGTATATCCCGAATCTCTCTATTATAGTATCTCATCATTAGATGATGATTCATTTCATCGTGAATATGATAAACTTTGCAAAATTAGTCTAAAAGTAATCCACAAAAACAAGATTTTGAAAAACAAAAATGAACGTTTAGAAAAGAAAGTCATTGAATTAAAAAGCAAACTAAAACGTTTAGAAAAAGGGAAGATAGCAAGTGGGGAATGTGAGGTTTTTGTTCAACTTCAAACACTAGTTGATAATCTTGATTCCAAGATTGCTAGAATGAATACTAATACTCTAAATACAATACTAGATAGTGTTAAAACAGAAAACAATTACAAGGGTTTAGGTTTTCAAGAACATAATGCATCAACTAGCGAAAATAAAGAAACACAATTCGTCAAAGCAACTGAAAAACAAGCTACTATAGTCACGGATCCCACGGATCCCTTGAAAAGGGAACCGTCTAGTGTAAAACCAGGGATCCGTAGGTCTGCTGATGCAAACAGTAAAAATAGTGTAGCTACTTCATCTAGAACCGACTTTGTTATATTTAATTAGAAGAAACGAACCCACGTTACTGTTAGACAACCACCACCACTAAAAAAATCAAATTTTTATGAGAAACAAAGGTCCATCATTTTCAAAACCAAACACATTTATAAGGAGACCTAATAGTGTTTATCCGAGAAGTAACCATCATCAAATGGGATGGAATCCTAATGTACAAAACGGTTTTCCATTTTAAAACTTTACACCATGGAATGCATTCTCACCTTTTCCATATATGCCTAATATGAATGAAATGTATAACACTAATGGACCCATGAATAAATGGGGACCAAACTTTTGAGTTAATTGTTTTCTTAGGTGTGCTTAAAGGTCGACCAAGATCCGGATGAATGGATCAAGGATAGCAGGTGCACGAGGCACATGACCGGTAATAAAGACTTGTTTTCCACATATGAATCCTTCAATGGAGGGAATGTGGTATTTGTTAATAGCAAGAGCAAAGTCATCAGTAAAGGTACAATTTCTCATAAATCTTTAACCATTACCGATGTATGTCACGTAGAAAACCTAAACTTCAACCTTCTAAGTATAGGACAAATATGTGATAAAACGTGTAACGTACTTTTTAGTGAAACCGGTAGTAAAATATTGAAAAACGGTATTACTATAGGAAGAGGCATTAGAAAACATGGAATCTATGTCATTAAAATCGGTAATGAACCTAAAGACAAACTTTGTCTTACTTCTATGGATGATACTTCGACCTTATGACATCGAAGATTGGGTCACGCCAATATGCGACTTCTTCAATCGCTATCATTTAAATAACTAGTAAGAGATCTACCAAAGTTAAAATACGAACATCATTTTTGTGATGCTTGTAACGTAGGAAAACAAGTTCATGCTAGTCACGAAGCTAAAAACATGGTCTCTACCACTAAGTGTCTAGAACTACTTCATGTGGATTTATTTGGTCCATCCGCTATTCAAAGTTATGGATGTAACTACTATACTTTGGTCATAGTAGATTATTACTCTAGGTACACATGGACTAAATTTTTAAAGAATAAAACTGAAACGTTTGATTACTTTGAAATATTAAGTAAGAAAATCCAAAGACGATTAGGAAATCCTATAGTGTCTATTAGAATGGATCATGGTAGGGAATTCGATAATGAAGTGTAATTTGGAGCTTTTTGTGACGTTAATGGTATTACTCACAATTTCTCGGCTCCTCGCACTTCACAATCGAATGGGGAAGTTGAAAGGAAAAATAGAACCCTACAAGAAATGAGTCGCACCATGTTAAATGAGCAATCTATTCCTCAAAAATTTTGGTACAATGTCCTTGATACATCAACATACATACTTAACCGACTCTTAATTAGACCATTCTTAGGTAAAACTCCATACGAGTTACTTCGAGGCAAAAAGCCTACGTCAGAACATTTTAGAGTCTTTGGTAGTAAATGTTTTCTACTACCTAACTAAATTTGATCCTAAATCAACCGAAGGTATCTTTTTAGGTTACTCTCCTAATAGCAAAGCTTATGTTATATTAAATAAAGAAATAATGAAGGTTGAAGAGTCATTAAACGTAAAATTTGATGAGAGTCCACCTCAACCTACCTAACCTCTTGTCGATGACGAGATAATCGAAAGTGAAGCCATAGAAATAAAGAAAAATATAAACAAAGAAGATGAACCATTAAACAATGAAATCATCAATATTAAAGAGTCTAAAGATCACCCTGTAGATAAGGTCATAGGAAAGTTAAATGAAAGAACCTTAAGGTCTCAAGTCCAAAACCAAAGTAGTTTATTTTGTTTTGTCTCAACCATAAAACCTATGAATACACAAGAAGCCATAAAAGATGAAAGTTGGGTAATGGCTATGCAAGAAGAGTTAAATCAATTTGTTTCTAACGATGTGATGAGTGTGCAAATACTCATCATTTTTGTACCTTTTTAAACTGCAAAAACATCTGAAAACACTCAGAAAAGCATCAAAATGATAAAAATATCACAAATAAGTGTTTTATGTGTTTTAAATGCAAAAATTCCAAAATCAGGTGAAAAACGTATCAAGTTTGCATAATTGGCAGTTTTAGTCCCCCAAGTTTCAAAGTTGTCAAAAACAGTCCCTGGTAAATCAAAATAAAGAAAAATATCATTTAAGGTCCATGGGATTCAAAAGTTGTGAAAACAAACCCTTCAAAGTTTAAAAATTACAAAATTACAACTTTGGTCCCTCAACTTTGAAAAATGTCAAAAATAGTCCTTGCATTTATAAAAATGGAATTTTATGCAATATTGGTCCTTATACTAACCATTAATTGCAGGTTTAGTCCTTGTGTTAACTTTGGAATATTGGCATTTTCAGTCCCTCAAAATCCATAAATTACATGAATGGTCCTTGTGTTATTATTTCTACAAACCAAACCGGACCCTCTTTTTATTATTAATCCAAAACCCAAGCCCAATATCCAACCCAGCCCAACCCCGTATTATTAATACTCGGTCAAAAATAGTCAACGCGCGCCCAAAAACCAGTTATACTGTTCATCGTCTTCACTTTCACCTGTAAAACCAAAACCAGTGGTTTCACCACCACCTCACCACCTTTCCACCTCACCTATACTACTCTCCAGCTCATCCCCCCTCCTCCTATACCAGCTCACAAGCATTTAATGCTTCCCCACCATCAAACACTCCAATCTCACCTCAACCCATGTTTTTGCTGCCAAATCACTCCTAGATCCATATCTACTTCTCATTTTGTCCCCTCCACCTCCACAATCTTCCAATAATCCTTAATTGAAGAAAACCTGCTCTAATCCACTAGTACCACTTTTGGCGCCAAAATCCATTTTGATGGCTAGGATCTGTTTCAGAGCACCAATGGTCAAGATTGTTGATGGGAAATGTTCAGAGGCATATGGGGAGTCTCAAAATGCTATAAAGAAGAGAGGAGATGCAGTGTAAAATATATCTAGTTTTAATTTAGTTAATGTATGTCGTTTTCATTAATTTTACATTTCCAGTATAACTTTAAGCTTTCAAGTACTCTTGATATCAATTTCAGTGTAATATAAATCTTTTGCAATCATCAATTCCAAGTTTTCAGTTGCAAATTCAGTTTATGCAATTTTCATTTCAAAAATCTCAATATGTGTTAATGTTGTTGTTAGTTGTTACTTTGGACTTATAAGCTAACATAAGCTCCTATATAGCTTATTTAAGCTATTAGAAACCTTAAAACTCAGTTTAGAAATCAAAAAGCAAAAATACCAAAAATACCAAAAAATTAGTGAAAAAAAAATCCATGGAAATGAAGATAAAAGTTGGAGCAGGGTGAATATTGGATTGCCCTGGGTTAGAGGCTTAGTGGTAAGCCTATAGGAGTGTTCTTTTGTTCTTGGTTCTGTGTTTTCAGTTGGATAGCTCTTGTAAGCTTTTAACTCAACTTTTGCATTTTACTGTATAAGTAAGTTTATTGCCTGAATCTTTGTGTTTTCATGTTTCTGTGTTATGGCTAAGTAGATTCATTGATTAAAATAACTTGTTTGTTCTTTGGAATTCATAATTGCTTTGAAATCTCATTTTCACAGTTTTAATAACATAATGACTGTTCTTAAGTTTCATGCTTGTATCACTGTTGTTTAATGCTCATTTGGACTTGTTATTTGATAATAAAAGGTCTTGAATCAGTTGCATAGTCTTAACTTGTGAAATCCTTTGGAAATCACAAGTTCACAGTTTTTAAGTGTTGTTTGGATTTGTTTGTTTAACTATGATAGCAGGTGTTTAAGTAAATGTTTTTGCTTGTTACATATCACACTTGGTCAATATAATTCAGTGCAACAAAGAAAACCAGTACTCATTTGATAGAAAGTCAAAATAGACTTTGATCTCATCTTGTTCATCAACTGTTGGATTTTCATGTTCTATGATAATGTTTTCATGTTTATAAGTTGTTAGAATTGATCAAACCAGTCTTAATCCATCTTAATACATCATAATCAGTGAGTGGGATTGATCCAAAGTTCAAATAAGTCAACTTATTTGGTTTTCTTAAAAAGTCAAATTTTCAGTTTAAGTCGTTTTTGAATAAAATAGATAATTTTATATAGGACTTAATAGTAAATTTCAAGATTTGAGCTTTTGGGATAATAATATTCAAATGCTCATCTTTATCATGGTATTTTTTATAATTCCTAGTTAGCTTATTAAACAGCTTATTTCTTAGCTTCTTTTAACCACTTGTTTGAAAAAGTGCCCTGTGCACAGTTGAGCTAGCCACTTTCACAAGCTCACACAGAGCTTATTAGTGGGACCCAGGAATTGAACCTTGGCTTTTTGGAAAGCTAACCTAGCTGTCTTAAGGTTCCAGTGCTTATTTTCAATTTTCTAGCTTATTTGATAGGGCTGCAATCAGCTTTTACTTTGTCCCATTCCACTCAGTGTATACTGAGTGTATCAGCATACACTGAGTAATCAGTGTCTACAAGCTTTTTCAAAAGCTTGTCATAAGCTCATCAGTGGACCCTAGGGGTTGTTATTGGTTCCTTTAAGCTCACAACCCAGCTGGCTATCTGTTTCAGCCAAGTTTGAGAGTTTAAGCTCTGTGGACCCCACTTGTTTTGACCTTTTAACTTTGTCCCATAACTGTCTTAGAACACAAATAAGCCAAGTGCTTATTTGATTATTCTAGCTTATCAGTGTATATCTTTGTGCTTTTTAGCTTCATATAAGTAGCTTTAGCCTGTTTGTATCTTATTTCACTTTTGGTTCTATATGTGAAGTTTATTTGAGGTTGCAAAATCAAAATAAGCTCAAAAGCTTAACTGTTAAACCAATAAGCCTTCAAATAGCTTATTTTTAAGTTGTAAAATTTTTGTCTTTATTAAAGTTACTTATAATAAGTAGTTAAATAGTTTTCAAAAAGAAAAATCACAAAAACTCATTTTAAAAATAGTGATAGTGTTTATTTAATAGAATTTAGCTGTTTGATTTTTCTTTTCAGCTTATTATTAAGCACTTCTTGTTTTTATAATTTTCTTAGCTTTCTGTCATCATAGGATATTTTTAGAAAAAATTTCATAATTTTCTTAGCTTGTTTAGTATTTATTAGAATTTAAAATAGTTAAAAGTATTAAATAATTAATAATAAATAAATAAAAAGCATAAAAAATATATTTTTAGTTTTAAAATTAGTTTTATAATATTTTAGATTTTTCTAAGTTAAAATTTTATTTTTCCAGTTTAATTTTGTATTTTCTTGTATTTAAGTGTATTTTAAATAGAAATTAATTAATAATAAATAGATAAAAAGTGTAAAAAATATATTTTCAGTTTTAAAATTAGTTTTATAATATTTTAGATTTTTCTAAGTCATAATTTCATTTTTCTAGTTTTATTTCATATTTTCTTATCTTTTAGAGTATTATTAAATAGTTTAAAATAGTTCTTAATTAATAATAATTAAATAAATAGTTATAAAAATAATTTTAATTTTCTAATAATTTTCTTTTATTATTAAGATTATAAAAATATCATTTTCATATTTATAGGTCTTTTATTTCTTAAAACTCACGTTTTATTTTGTACGTTTACGTAGTTTATTAAACGTACGTATTTACGTTTGTCTTATCTGATTGTTGTGCTTTATAATTCTGTATCCAAATACCATTCCAATCAATCAGTAGTGTAGTTATCAATCAAAATCCTTACTGATCATTATCCTTAGTGATCATTCGACATCTGAAAGTTTTTAAACACCATTAATCCTCCGTGGGACTTAACGACCTAGGGAAACACTATATTCCTCTGATCTTAATTGCATTGGTTTTAGACTGTTTGAATTTTATTACGGTTGACCATTCACAAGTGGTTGACTTGTGTGATAAACTTGACGGTTTGGAGCGAATCAAATTTTGGCGCCGCTGCCGGGGAGGCTGTAAGCGTGTTTTAAACATTTTCAGATCCATTCTTGCACATATACCACCTTTTGTAAACAGTTTTTTGTAAAGTTATCAAAAAATTCAAAAAGTTCATTAACACTTTTCCTAAAGTGTTAACAACACCAAAAAAATATAAAACAACAAAACCATCGTAACGTTTTCTATCTTGTATTTTCTTTAAGGTGATTCTTAAAGAGATTCGATTTGGTTAAACGAAACGATACCAAAAAT
The DNA here is from genome assembly GCA_019973895.1 of Chrysanthemum seticuspe. Lineage (NCBI taxonomy): Eukaryota > Viridiplantae > Streptophyta > Magnoliopsida > Asterales > Asteraceae > Chrysanthemum > Chrysanthemum seticuspe. The sequence continues at coordinate 226,265,522 of BPTQ01000008.1, read as the reverse complement.
ATTTTCCAAAAGTATTTAAACCCTTAGCACAAATCCATACCTACGTCTTTTCAGTGGTACTTAATAAATACATAAAAATCAACCACCGCAAACCAAGGCAGTATACCTACCAACTGGGGGTGTGAACATTAATAAGTTCCTAATCTTAAAGATCAAAACTTGCCTTTGTGTCCTTGTGATTTGGTGTACCTTTTTCAAAGAAGCCATTTCATTTGTGATTATTGGTTTAAGTTCACTTGTCGTTTTGCCTTGCATTTGTTTTGAAAACTGATTTTTATACTTAGTGCATGCGCACTCGTTCTTCCAGTTCTACAAGTCCACTTTCTGAGCTTGCAAATATTCCTCGTAGACGAAGAGGACGTTCTGCTCCTTCAGCCGTGACTGAGGAACGTCTAGCACAACCACCCCCTGTCGTAATGGCAGAAGACAAACCGATGAATGAGCTTCTCCAAGCACCCATCGAGGGTTACGGAGATGCCATTATTGTCCCAGCCATCGTGACTGATACCTTTGAGCTCAAAACCGGGTTACTTAATCTTGTAACCCAAAGCCAATTTTATGGTTTTGAGCGGGACGACCCTCATGCACATATTCGATGGTTCAACAAAATTGCATCGACCATCAAATACAAGAATGTCCCACATGAAGCAATTAAGCTTCTTCTGTTCCCATTTTCTCTAGAGGGACAAGCCCGGAATTGGCTTGAGAAACAACCCCCTCGTTCCATTGAGACATGGGAGGATTTAGTCACCAAATTTGTTAACGAATTCTATCCTCCATCCCAAACTACAAGTCTTAAGAATGAGATAATGAAATTCTCTCAAAGATTTGATGAATCATTCGGTGAGGCTTGGGATCGTTACAAAGAGTTGCTCCGAAAGTGTCCACATCATGGTTTTACCGAGTTAATGCAAATGGATACTTTCTACAATGGTCTGAGACAAGCTGACCAAGACTCTTTAAATGCCTCCGCGGGAGGTAATTTCCTGAGCAAGACCACAAAAGAAGCCTTGCAAATCATTGAAAACAAGTCCCAGGTCCGCCCTTTCCGAACAAAGACATATCAGTCTCAGTCTAATGCTGGACCTTCTACTTCATCTCACGTGAGTACATCTAGCACCGATGCTAAGATTGACAAACTCACGGATATTGTTCAGGCTTTGGTTCTTGCTAACCAAAAGAAAGTCACTTTCACACAGACACCATCACATGGTGAAGTGAAGAAAGTCGAGGTCTGTGTTACTTGTGGCGGCCCTCATGCATACTACAACTGTACTGCCACCGATGGTAGTCCGTTTGAAGCCAATGCTATAGCCGGTACTTCACATCAGGGAGGTAATCAATACCGTCCTCAAAATGAACCAAACTACCGTGCTAATACTTATCAGGCACCACCCGGTTTTAACCAGAATCCTAACATACAAAACCGGAATCAGAACCAACCTAGAATGAACCAAGGTTATCAAAACCAAGGTAATTTCTATCCCGGACCAAATCAAGGTTTCCAACATCAAGGAAACCTTAATCAAAACAATTTCAATCGAGGGAATCAATTTCAGGGAAATGTGAATCCTAACCAAGGAAATTTTCAACAACAAGGTCATAATCAAAACATACGACCTCAAAATTTCCCTCTACATCCTCCAGTACCATCATCTGATGAGTTATTGAAGCAATTCATGAAATCCCAAGATGAAATGAACAGGTTGTTGGTCAGTCAGATCGCTGATCTAAAGAAGTCTTTAAATGATCAACCCTCGGGCTCAGGAAAACTTTCGAGTAACACGATCGCTAACCCGAGGGGCGATGCAAAGGCGATCACAACCAGAAGTGGTGTTTCATACAATAGACCCGCTATTCCTACTACCTCTTCTTCTTCTCTCCCGAAGGTAGTGGAAAGTAAACCTGAGGCAACAAAGGACAAGGAACTTCCTACTAATAACGGAGGTACCAACGATGTCCATCCTCAAGTTGTCCCGAAACCCAAATCCAATCCAGGAGTTGTTTTTGAACCTCCTGTAGCTCCCGTTGAAAACCCCAAATCCAAAACTTCTATTCCTTACCCATCACGTTTGAATGAGCAAAAGCTCCGCGAAAAAGCCAGTCATCAAATGGACAAATTTTTTCAAATTTTCCAAGAAATACATTTTGACATAAGCTTTGCGGATGCTATCATGCTGATGCCCAAGTTTGCATCAACTCTCAAACACATGTTAAGCAACAAGGAAAAGCTGTTTGAAATGGCAAAAACTCCTCTAAACGAGAACTGATCTGCACTTATCTTGAAGAAGCTTCCCGAAAAGCTTGGAGATCCTGGAAAATTTCTCTTACCTTGTGTATTTCCAAGGATGGTTGAATGCTTTGCCTTAGCCGATCTTGGTGCAAGCATCAATCTGATGCCTTATTCAGTATGGAAGAAACTTTCTCTTCTGGACCTTACTCCTACATGCATGACTCTCGAGCTTGCAGATCGTACAATATCCCGTCCACTTGGCATTGCCAAGGCCGTATTTGTGAAAGTAGGAAAGTTCCATTTTCCAGCTGACTTTGTGGTTGTAGATTTCGATGCCGATCATCGGGTTCCTCTCATTGTTGGACGAGGATTCCTGAGAACGGGCCGTGCTCTCATTGATGTATTTGAGCAAGAAATCACATTACGTGTTGGTAATGAAGCTGTCACCTTTAACCTTGATCAAACTTCGAGGTACTCCGCAAACTATGATTCTGAGTCGATTAACCGAATAGATATCATTGATGTTGCTTCTGAAGAGTACTCTCAAGAAGTTCTTGGTTATGATCATAATTCTTCGAGTGATAATCTCACTCATTCATCTCAACCCATCATAGCCAATTCTACTCCTTCTCTCACTCCGTTTGAGGAAAGTGACTTCATCTTGGAAGAGATTGAAGCATACTTGTCTAGTGATTTAGTTCTATGGGAAATTGATCACGCTCCAATTGACATCGAGGGGGACATACTTCTCATTGAGAAGTTGCTTAATGATGATCCATCATCGCTCCCTCCCGTCGAGCTTCATAACAAGGAAGTCAAGTCAGTTGACAAAACTGAAGAATTTCCTGAGGTAGAACTTAAGGACTTACCACCTCATCTCGAGTATCCATTTCTTGAAGGTGATGATAAATTACCAGTCATTATTGCTCGAGATTTGAGTAAAGATGAAAAGACTGCTCTCATAAAGGTCTTGAAGTCACACAAGCAAGCAATTGCTTGGAAACTCTCCGACATTAAGGGTATCAACCCTGAGTTTTGTACTCACAAAATCTTGATGGAGGATGACTTCAAGCCAGCAGTTCAACATCAGAGAAGAGTAAATCCAAAAATCCATGATGTTATCAAACAGGAGGTTATCAAACTTCTTGATGCAGGATTAATTTACCCGATCTCTGATAGTCCTTGGGTTAGCCCAATTCACTGTGTTCCTAAAAAGGGTGGCATAACTGTTGTCACAAATGAAGAAAACGAGTTAATTCCAACTCGATTGGTTACGGGATGGCGTGTTTGCATTGACTATCGTAAGTTGAATGACGCCACCCGAAAAGACCATTTTCCTCTACCCTTCATGGACCAAATGCTTGAGAGATTAGCAGGGAACGAATACTATTGTTTCCTTGATGGTTTCTCGGGTTATTTTCAGATCCCCATTGATCCACAGGATCAAGAAAAGACCACATTCACCTGCCCATACGGAACTTTTGCCTACAGACGTATGCCTTTTGGCTTATGTAATGCTCCTGGCACGTTCCAACGATGTATGATGGCCATTTTCCACGACATGATCGGGGAAACAATGGAGGTGTTTATGGATGACTTCTCGGTCATTGGGGACTCGTTTCAAACATGTCTCTCCCATTTAGATAAAATGCTAAAACGGTGTGAAGACACCAATATTTGTCTAAATTTGGAGAAGAGCCACTTTATGGTCAAAGAAGGCATAGTCCTTGGCCATAAGATTTCCAAAAACGGGATTGAGGTTGATAGAGCAAAAGTCGATGTTATTGCTAAACTGCCTCATCCTACTACCGTCAAAGGTATTAGGAGTTTTTTAGGTCATGCCGGTTTTTATCGCAGATTCATACAGGATTTTTCTAAAATCGCCCGGCCTATGACCCATCTTCTTGAAAAGGATGCTCCTTTTATCTTCTCGCCTGAGTGCATCGAAGCTTTTGAAACATTAAAGAAAAAGCTTACTGAAGCACCCATTCTCGTTGCTCCCGACTGGGACTTGCCTTTTGAGCTCATGTGCGATGTAAGTGATTTTGCTATCGGTGCAGTCCTAGGGCAACGTAGATCCAAGCATTTTCAGCCTATCCACTACGCAAGTAAAACTATGACTGAAGCTCAAACCCATTACACCACCACAGAAAAAGAGCTACTAGCCGTGGTGTATGCGTTTGAGAAGTTTAGGCCATACCTAATCTTGACCAAATGCGTGGTGTATACGGATCACTCGGCTCTCAAATATCTCTTTGCAAAACAAGATGCAAAGCCGAGATTGCTCCGTTGGGTTCTCCTCTTGCAAGAATTTGATATCATTATACGTGATAAAAAAGGAGCTGAGAACCTGGCTGCTGATCATCTGTCCCGTTTAGAAAACCCTCACCAAGATGTTTTCGAGAAAAAGGAAATAAATGAAACATTTCCTCTCGAGACACTCAATGGGGTTTCTTTTCGTGGAAACTCTACCACCCCATGGTTTGCTGACTTCGCAAATTACCATGCGGGTAACTTCATAGTGAAAGGAATGTCGACCCAACAGAAGAATAAATTCTTCAAGGATGTTAAACATTACTTCTGGGACGACCCCTACTTATTCAAAATCTGTGCGGATCAAGTTATCCGACGGTGTGTTTATGGACAAGAAGCTATTGACATTCTCAAAGCTTGCCATGTTGGACCCACCGGGGGCCATCATAGTCCAAACTACACCGCCAAAAAGGTGTTTGATTCTGGATTTTATTGGCCCACGATTTACAAGGATGCCCACGAAAATTTCAAAACTTGTGACGCTTGTCAACGTCACGGAAATATCTCTCAAAGAAATGAAATGCCGCAAAACGCTATTCAAGTGTGTGAGATCTTTGACATCTGGGGCATTGACTTTATGGGGCCATTTCCATCATCTCGAGGAAACAAATACATACTTGTGGCTGTTGACTATTTGTCAAAATGGGTTGAAGCAAAAGCTTTACCTACCAATGATGCCCGAGTTGTTGTAAAATTCTTAAAATCTCTTTTTGCTAGGTTTGGAACTCCACGAGCTATAATTAGTGATCGTGGTACACATTTCTGCAATGATCAATTTGATCGTGTCATGCAAAAGTATGGTGTAACCCACCGTCTCTCTACTGCATACCACCCCCAAACAAGTGGGCAAGTGGAAGTTTCCAACCGTGGTATTAAAAGAATTCTTGAAAGGACAGTAGGCGAAAACCGTGCATCCTGGTCAGATAAACTGGATGACGCACTCTGGGCCTTCCGTACAGCTTATAAAACACCAATCGGGTGTACTCCATACAAGCTAGTGTACAGAAAGGCGTGTCATCTGCCGATTGAGCTTGAGCACAAAGCATATTGGGCCTTAAAACATGCAAACTTCGATATTCAGACAGCCGGTGATCACAGAAAAGTTCAAATGAATGAATTAAATGAACTCCGTGATCAAGCATACGAGAACTCTTTGATCTATAAACAAAAGACAAAGAAGATTCATGACTCCAAAATCAAGAACCGCGTTTTCAACGTCGGTGATCGAGTCCTTCTTTTCAATTCAAGATTGAAGATATTCTCGGGAAAGCTCAAGTCCCGTTGGTCTGGTCCATTTACTATTGCTAAGGTTTATCCTTATGGTACCATTGAGTTATCTCAACCTGATGGTCCAAATTTTAAAGTGAATGGTCATCGATTGAAACACTATTTTGGAGAGGACATTCCACCCATGGTTGTCCCAGATCTACAAACTTTCCCCATAAACCAATGAATGCGGGGATCGAGTCAAGCTAGTGACTCGGTAATCAAAAACAGTAGCACACCACATGGGTTTTCACCCGTGAGTATCACCCTAGTGTGGGGGAGTTGCCCCCGCTGTTGTATATAAACCTAATCAAAAAAAAAATGGTATATATCAAAAATAAAATAATGGCCGTAGTATTTCCCTTTTACGTTCTATGTTTCGGCATAACAGCCGGTACTTTGAATATTGAGGGCAATATTCATTTCTAGTGTGGGGGGGAATTCTCACGAATTTTATCATGTAATTATACCATCCAATTCCCCCATTTTTGGCCAAAATTTTTTTTGGAGTAAGTGTTTTACACTTACTCAGCAAATGGTAATCAGTCCGCCATGTCTAACCCACATAAGGATTGGCTAATCCAGGAGCAAACGGCTCTTGGTAAAGATATCTCAAATCCGTTTATGGCTTGCAATTTGCCCAAAATTGTATGGTGTTCAGCTCGCCATATCTTTAATTAGTGAAAAGTTGGCTAGCCCGCAAGTTTATGGCTTTTGGTAAAGGCAGTTGGAAAACCATAATTGGTAATCGACTCACCAAAGATAATATTGATAATTTATCTAAGAGTTGGCTAGTCCAGAAGCAAACGGCTTCTGGTAAAGACAAATCAAAACCGTTGAAAGCTGGTGATTTGCTCAAAATCATTTGGTTATCATTGTGCCAAGGTTCTTACTTGAACTAAAACAATTGGCTACTCCAGAAGTAATGGCTTTTGGTAAAGAGATGAAATCCATTAAGTTTTCTAAAAAGATTGCTAGGGACTAGCAATATCTTAGTGTGGGGGATTGATGAGTGTGCAAATACTCATCATTTTTGTACCTTTTTAAACTGCAAAAACATCTGAAAACACTCAGAAAAGCATCAAAATGATAAAAATATCACAAATAAGTGTTTTATGTGTTTTAAATGCAAAAATTCCAAAATCAGGTGAAAAACGTATCAAGTTTGCATAATTGGCAGTTTTAGTCCCCCAAGTTTCAAAGTTGTCAAAAACAGTCCCTGGTAAATCAAAATAAAGAAAAATATCATTTAAGGTCCATGGGATTCAAAAGTTGTCAAAACAAACCCTTCAAAGTTTAAAAATTACAAAATTACAACTTTGGTCCCTCAACTTTGAAAAATGTCAAAAATAGTCCTTGGATTTATAAAAATGGAATTTTATGCAATATTGGTCCTTATACTAACCATTAATTGCAGGTTTATTCCTTGTGTTAACTTTGGAATATTGGCATTTTCAGTCCCTCAAAATCCATAAATTACATGAATGGTCCTTGTGTTATTATTTCTACAAACCAAACCGGACCCTCTTTTTATTATTAATCCAAAACCCAAGCCCAATATCCAACCCAGCCCAACCCCGTATTATTAATACTCGGTCAAAAATAGTCAACGCGCGCCCAAAAACCAGTTATACTGTTCATCGTCTTCACTTTCACCTGTAAAACCAAAACCAGTGGTTTCACCACCACCTCACCACCTTTCCACCTCACCTATACTACTCTCCAGCTCATCCCCCCTCCTCCTATACCAGCTCACAAGCATTTAATGCTTCCCCACCATCAAACACTCCAATCTCACCTCAACCCATGTTTTTGCTGCCAAATCACTCCTAGATCCATATCTACTTCTCACTTTGTCCCCTCCACCTCCACAATCTTCCAATAATCCTTAATTTAAGAAAACCTGCTCTAATCCACTAGTACCACTTTTGGCGCCAAAATCCATTTTGATGGCTAGGATCTGTTTCAGAGCACCAATGGTCAAGATTGTTGATGGGAAATGTTCAGAGGCATATGGGGAGTCTCAAAATGCTATAAAGAAGAGAGGAGATGCAGTGTAAAATATATCTAGTTTTAATTTAGTTAATGTATGTCGTTTTCATTAATTTTACATTTCCAGTATAACTTTAAGCTTTCAAGTACTCTTGATATCAATTTCAGTGTAATATAAATCTTTTGCAATCATCAATTCCAAGTTTTCAGTTGCAAATTCAGTTTATGCATTTTTCATTTCAAAAATCTCAATATGTGTTAATGTTGTTGTTAGTTGTTACTTTGGACTTATAAGCTAACATAAGCTCCTATATAGCTTATTTAAGCTATTAGAAACCTTAAAACTCAGTTTAGAAATCAAAAAGCAAAAATACCAAAAATACCAAAAAATTAGTGAAAAAAAAATCCATGGAAATGAAGATAAAAGCTGGAGCAGGGTGAATATTGGATTGCCCTGGGTTAGAGGCTTAGTGGTAAGCCTATAGGAGTGTTCTTTTGTTCTTGGTTCTGTGTTTTCAGTTGGATAGCTCTTGTAAGCTTTTAACTCAACTTTTGCATTTTACTGTATAAGTAAGTTTATTGCCTGAATCTTTGTGTTTTCATGTTTCTGTGTTATGGTTAAGTAGATTCATTGATTAAAATAACTTGTTTGTTCTTTGGAATTCATAATTGCTTTGAAATCTCATTTTCACAGTTTTAATAACATAATGACTGTTCTTAAGTTTCATGCTTGTATCACTGTTGTTTAATGCTCATTGATATGTGCTTATTCACATATCTTTTCATTGTTAAAACAGACCCAAAACAACCAAGGAAAAGCCGTTTATTGCTTATATTTGTGGTTTTCTTGAGTTTGTGCTTGTGCGGGTACGGATATGCAAAAACACGCAAAAAGGATCCAAAACAGATGTAAATCCGAGCACGAGAGATCAGGAGAGTTTTAGCTGAGCTGGAAAGCCGGGATTGTGTATTTTGAAAGATATTATTCTCAGAAGATGATTTTGGAAGTTTCGGCAAAGTTTGAAGAAATGACAAGATCAGTCCCTGTACTTTCAACTTTTGTCAGATTTGGTCCCTTGAAGATTCAGAAAAGTGCAAAAGTCACCCTTGGATTATTGAGCTTTACATGATTAGTCCCTGATGAGATTTTCAGAATTTCACTTTTGGTCCTTGGAAAATCCGAAATGTACACTATTGGTCCCTAAATAACCACATGGGTTCATTTAATATCCAAGTCCAATCCATTAATAATCATATTCGGCCCAAGTAAAAAGACCCGAGCCCAACAGATAACACTTGTTACCCGGTTTTTATTATTACCCGAACCACAAACCAAACCCGCCCTAAACCGGTCAAACTATCCAAGAACCAGTCAAACCAACCGAATAACAATAAAATATAAAAACCCGCCAAATCCCTTTTACCCTTTCCCCCAAAATTACCAGGATAAGAACCCTAATTCACCCTCCCAAGTAATTAATCAAATTAACAGCAATTAAGGGTCTTTTCGTACTTTCCCCTGACACCACACTGACATAGGACTGACACCTCATGGATCCGTGTGCCTC